>OY728138.1:650634707-651884707 GCA_963277665.1 Viscum album | reverse complement strand
CCATTAATCCAACGTTTGGAGAATCAATAAAAAATAAATATTATATTAAGTGATCCATTATTTATTTTATATAATGAATATTGGAGAATCATGAAAAAAATTTAGCTCTAAAGAATACTATGATTCCCAATGAAAAATCATATCTTAAAAAATTACACACATGAATATATGTGATAATAGGGAAACACGATTGAAATAAAACATACCAAACATCTTATTAATAATGTATAACTATAAATTCCACCTTATTCCCTATTATTTTTGTCTTATTTATGTGCTAACCATGTATGAAATTTAAGGTGAAGTATTTACATAGGGGATGAAGTTAAGTGGTTTTGAAAGCATTCAAATATAGATATCCATTTGAAAAGTTCCATTTTGTTTCATTCTGAACCTAAGACATTTTAATTTTATCTATTGAAGATATCTACCTTTCAAATATTATTTATATTTTCTCCATGTGGGATAAATAAGTTTATATGATCATTAAAAAGTGTAATAATTATCCAAATAATTAAAATAATAATAATCTTGAATATAATAGAATAATTTATCGTAAAAAAGTTACCATTTGGTCAACTTTGATAAGAAATAATATTCTAATATTACCCAATCAATGATATGAATTATAAATATAGTAGATTATTTAGAGATATTATTGTATTTTTTAAACCATATTGAATATTATTAACTGATGTGTTGAAGTGATTGTAGGAATTCATGTTGATACATTTCATTAGAAATTCCTATTACAATTGGTATCATCAATTTCCTTAATATGAATTTATATGATTGTGTTTGAGAATGGTAATGATAATCTTATTTTATCTGGTTTCAAATTTAATTGATAATGAAATAATTTTTTGTCTAAAAAAAACCTTTTTATTTTCGATACCATGTTTTTGAAATATTTAATTTTAGTAGACTTTTTATGGAACATTTATTGGGTTTGAATTGGTAGAAATATTTTAAGTAATTTTTATTTCATATTAAAAATGAAGAAATAATTTAAATTGAATTATTAATAAAAAACAATCCATGTTATATGAAATGACTTGTTGGGTAGGGAAATAATGGTACAGATATTAACATATCATTTGATGTGGGTAATGAATAAAATACAAATGGGGATATTATTGATCTGAATTTTATGTGTGTTTAATTTGATCTTCATGGTAATTAGTAAATATGGAACCTTCAATGATGTCTCATCTATATATTGAAGTAAGAAGAACTAAATTATAAAATATTATATTGGGGATATATTATATAACTCAAGAATGTTATGAAGATAGATCCCAATAACTTGTCTATTTTATTTTAATTCAATAAGTCTTGAATATGGATTATAGGTTATCTAGTTTATTGATGGTGAGTATGATTATTTTGGGATAGTATATGTGACTATCATTATGCTTGTATGACTCCTTATATAATTGTGTTTGACTTTGAGTAGGGTGTATAACTTATAAAGAAATGTATACTGAATTAATTTCATGTATCAATTTCCACTGAAATGTTGTATGAATTTGTAATTCACACATGTTCAACTTTCATGCAAGGGAATATAACTTGTTGTCCAACATGTATGGTGAGTTATATCCTTGTATGATTTTCTATTTACAGATGAGTTTAGAATTATTCAATATGGATAATTACCCTAGAGAAATAATCATGCTTCCTAAAATTACATATTTTAATTAAATATTGAAATTAATTGATTATTTATAATTTAGTTCTTAATTAATTAAATTAATGTTTTGAATACTTTTGATTTATGGTTGAAGTGAATTATTATAGGGTACTCATGGATTAATATATTTTAATTATATTTATTTTTTTAAAATTATTATAAAAATTCATTGGGGATATTATAATAACTCGGGTTGAATATCGTTAAAGTCATCTTACATATGATGAACAGAATATATTTCTAAAGAAATGATTTGATTTGGAGATGTTTTAATGTTCCGTAGAATCAAACTTAGTCTTATATAAAATATTCCATTTTATAAAAGGATTTTAATATGATTTTTGTTTGTTTTTTCATATAAATTATTCACTTATGAGTATACTCAAACTATATACAATTCATGAAATATTTTGTAAAAGTCATTCATCAGAGCATATGATGCATTTACTCATCCAATAATTGGAATTAGATGATGCTGAGAACGACATGCATGAAAATTAAAATATCATTATTTATGTAATTGTGATATTAATAGTATATAAAAGGTGTATTATTAGAGTGTCTTCAACCAAAAAATAAAGACTATCTTACATGGATAAAGAATTCATGCATACTGATTTTTTGGATGAGAAAGGAATTCTAAAATGTTTCTATGTTCTGGAGTAAATATAACTGGGTGTTTGGAAAGTTTAAATGGAAGGAAAATGTTAAGAGGATTGAATAAACACTAATAATTATAGGAGTAAGAATAGATAATGAAACTGAAAATGATATTATCTGAAACATATATATTTTTGAGAACCATGGTAGAAGTGGTAAATTTAATGACTCAATATTTCGACCAATAGAGAATCCATTATTGAGAAAGAATGAAAAATTCCTCATTCTATAATCATATGAATACTGAGATTCAAAAGAATATATAATAATATTGTTCAACTTTAATCGTTATACAATGGGTAGTGTATAATCAGAAGAAATAATGAATGTTTAAAAATAAGGTTTTTGTAGTGGAAATGGTGGTCCTAAAAACCTTTCTCTTAGGTTAATTACTATCATGTCTTGGCATTTTGGGTTTTTCGATTCACACTAAAGACTGAACATTCTTATAGAAAGGTAAACCTTTAATATTTTCCATCCCTTTTTGATGTGTATGTTTAGATATTTTTTTTCAGGAAAAAAAAGGTGATAATATTGAATGAAATATCAATTCACTTTAGTAAGTATATATCTAACATGAGAGGGATACAAATACCTAAATTGTAATTAAGTTCACCAACACTAATTCACCCACCTCGATTTTAAACATATATAAAATGAGTTCTCTAAACATCATAATCCCATTATAATTACATCCCATTATCATAAATAAAACTATATCATCTTTCCATCATAGATCATTCATCATAACTTCATGCCATTATAGAAGATTTTATTCTTGAATTCGATAAGAGGGAGGAGTCATCCATCTGTTACCTTGATAACTAGAATGTTATGGACAACACCCAGAACACAAAACTGTTGGTTGTAAATGAGATTATTTGGATTGGGTGAGATGTATAAAAAACATAATTTAAACAAATCATATAAATTTACATATAAAATCCAAGAATAATTATTCATACAAAAAAAGTACCACCACATCCATCATAACTACCACATCATCAGTATCATTTTCTAGAAACCACTTCCATATCTATAATAGAAACCAACCCTATAATATATCTACTAAAACATTAATAATTTATTTTTTATTAAAAAAATTTCACATTATAAATTTTCAATTTTAACATTCATATTAAATTCATTAATCATGAAATTTCCATATTTAATTCTCACCATTCATTATCAATCAATCGCATTCATCCAAACATTTTCACAAACATTTCAATTTTTAAAATTCATTAACAACCTGAAATTATTAAATTAAATCTCGTATATATTAGTATATTAATTATTACCGACCACATTCTATACCTTAGGGAATTTATGATGCAACCTTACAACACTCTACCAGCTACTGTACATCACATTCCATGAACCCCAACATCTTCCCAAAACCACACCCCTTATAAACCATATAACATCTCATAATTAATTCCACATAATTAACAATAAACTAACAAAGAAAACTATGGAAACCAACCATGGAAGCCTCTAAAAAATGATGTATAACACCCAAAATCAACGACACTAACTTCCCAATCCATCCACGAAAATCACAATAAATGAAACACAATAGTTGATGTGGGACGTAAAAAACTAAGAGTAAGAAATAATAAGTTATATAGAAATTATCATATTTATCATGTAATTCATCATCGATAGAACAATCATCATTGTCAGTTCTATAAAATTTCTACGCAAATAATTCATTAAAATATTTATATCATTCATTTTTATGGAAGGTGATCCCGTCAATGTTTTAGTAGAAAGATCAAGTATTTCATAACTGCAAACAAAATGTAGTATAAACTCAAAAAACCATAAAAATGATCAATATAATGGAAATATATAAATATCATGTGATTCACCATTTTCTATTACACTAAATTTGGTACAACTCATTATCTTTAGTAGTTCAATCATTTCACTCATCCCAATGAAATAAAACATACAAAACCTCTATAATTTAAACAAAATATAAGAGAATTATTTAATCTTATACCTCGTTTTATGCTTCAATAATCAATGTATGAGTAAAAGAAGAAGGAGATGATCAAAAAAAATAACATAAAGTAAATCTCCAAGAAAAATATCATATCAACTATCATCTAAAGAGTGACCCAAGGATAAAAAAACTGATACAAAAAATTATCATGGACTCTAAAATATAAAATATATAGTGATAAAAAAAGTCGAAAAGGGAAACACACCATGTGTGAATGGATGTGAATCCATCAAAGAAAATATTCAATCACTACCAATGTTTGATCGAGAATATCCTATGATACACATATAATTACTTATGATTTGGGAATAATTGACAGAAATAAGAATAATTCAATTGAGTTGTGAATTTATAATAAAATATAAAATTTAAGGAATCATATATAGATAATTCATGATTACATCATAATGGGGATATGTCAAATGAATCTATGAATTAGAATATAAGATCTACTCTATTTCCTTTCAAATTGAACTTGATCAATATTTTAATCTAATACAACCAAGGAATACTAATTCCTTGACTAATGTGGACATTTCATGTACATAATCTTCCAGAAACAATCATAATTCATCAAGAGAAATATATTGTGGCAACACCACAAAAGGTTGAACCAACCAACCATTCACGAGTTTATATCATTGTACTGGTAATCACACCATGACATATGTCAGTAGAAAATTATACTAAATCCTTAAGTATGTTTCACGCCATGATTAATACCCTTTTACTATAACCATACAATTGAAAAGGATGTGTGTTAGGGAACTAATTCCATATGTAATAATTTTTTCAAATTCATATAGGATTCCCCTTTTCCATAATCCTTTCCTAAACAAGTAATTCCATGAAAAAACCTTATATCACCATGAAACGAACACCATTAAAAAATAGTGTGTCATCAAACTCCATTGTCCTTAAGCCCTATATATTGACTCATCCTCATTCCATGACTCAAAATACCAAACCATAAATCATTACATCATGGCGAATCACACCTAACTACAAAACTCCCTTTTCTTTTATCAATCCAATTGGGATAAAATTGATGTTGAATGTTTGTGACACACTATTCCCAATTTAAATATCAACTTCAACTATAACTCTCTTTATCAAAACTTCTTCCATCACCTCTAATACTTAAAATATGATAATTGGTATTTAAGTCACATGATTTTACATATACAAGCATAAAACTGGGAACCTTAGTGGAAACATATTTGAAACCAAAAAGATTTTATTTAATGATCCAGTAGTGGGGTGGGCTATGGTAGTGATGTTGGTATTTTCTAATTATTTAGTTGAAAAAGAGATATATATATATTTATACAAGAATTATATTTTAGGAACTTCCTCTTATTAGAAAATTAATGTTTACCAAATTTTTTGTCATTATCAATTGTTTAATTCTTTGGTATTATTAGACTTATATTTATCTTGATTAGTAAATTACTTATAGATAGATATTTAATAAAATTTACATTTTTAGGCATGGGTAGTTTTCTATATTGGTTTGAGTATAAGATTCCCAATTTTTGATATTTCCCTCATTAGAACTAGTTACCAACACATACACTGTTATAGAGAACCATTTATTGGATTACATAATCCCATCACCATCAAATTTTATGTTGAATATGGTTTGACTTGATTCACTTTAAAATTTTCATAATTCGCATAAAAATCAAGGTCTATTAATGAAATAATTTATTAATTAGATAGTTAAAAGGGGTGGCTCAAATATATTTAATAAAATATACATATATACATTTTATAGTTTTATATAGAACAAAAAAATTTATGTGTGAATTCACTAGTATTATAAAACTCAACTTTTTCAACAATTTAAAACTCAATGTTCAATATATATGACTTCCAACGTAATATATTTATAAAATAATTATTTATTACTACATGTGATATATATAACATTATTAATCATATGATTATAAATTTATTTCCTTATTTTCCATCATTAATAACAATTATTATTATACATAACAAAAAGGGTCATACGTATGGGTTTCAATAACAATATTTTGGTATAATTATATATTTTTTAATCTTTTTCTGTATCCTATTTATCCATTGGAATTAATCTCAAGACCCATTAAACACCAATTTCACCAATCAGACACGTATAATTATATACTAACCACGTTGACGACAATTTAAACACACACATGTCCATGAACCCAACAAAATCTCAAACTCAAATATGATTAAAGGATAAAAAGGGTATTTTTACCATCATTAAATAAAAAATATAAAAAGTGAATTATTTTAAAATATTTCTTATTTTAACAACTAATTTATAAATAAATTCCATTTAAAAAAACATTAACAATATACTATATCCCATTTTTAGGGAAATTGAATCGAATTTAATTGATCAAAACTAATAATTGGTTTAACTGTTTTATTCAATGGGGACACCATTAGTATTAAAATTTATTATTTCTTCTATAATATGAATTTTCAATTAATCAAAGGTCAATATTAAATTTTAAAAATTATAATATTTTATAATTTATGATTTCCATGTCTCCCATAATATGGATAATTTTTTTTCAATTAGTCTATATAGAAACAACTTCAATGATTTAATTATTATAGTAATAGATTTTGGGAATGTTAAAAAACTGAAATTGGACTTTTATTCATTTATAAAAACATATAACAGTTACTTATCAAGATACGTGTGTAGAACATTGTCCAAGACTTTTGGTTTTGATGCATTTTTTATGAACCTATTTAATAATCTCATTTATCCATTTCACACTAGGATTTTTTAGTCCTTTTACACAATCAAACATAGTAATGAGCTCCAATAATAGTAAATGACAAATTTTATTATGGTTTATAAAAAATTAATGGTTTTTGAATTAATTAGATATTTCAAAAATTTTGGATTTATAAGTTATTTTTTATATTAATTATTTTTTTATAATTTTTTAAAATAATAAATGTTTAATTTTTATTAATTTAATTTTAAAAATTATAAGAAAAATATTTTAAAATTGTTTAAGAAAACAAAAAAATCATGGGTTTAAATTTGGAATGATTTTTTGTCATGAAGAAAATTGGATTTCATTTTTTATGGTATAAATATTGTTTTCATGATTAATAATATTTATTTATGGTTTGAAATAAATTTTTTATTTATTTTCTTATGAAAAAAACATATCTAATGATGTATGTGCATTATGGTATATGAAGGTTATGTTGAAGGTGGGTGAATATTTAAATATGTGTATGAATGTGGGTGAATTTCATGATAAATATCAAGTTACTGTGTAAGGTGGATTTTATTAAAGATTTATTATGAAAATTTTTTTATTTTAATTTTTATAAATAAAATATCTACATAAAATCAATAAATATTTCAATCTGACATGTGTAGTTATGAGAAATTTTTTTTAATTAAATAAGGGATTATTTTTTTATCAACACTTTGATGGAATTTGATAATGCATGAGAGATAATTCTTTTTAATTTGTTTGGGATGTGTCGATACTGATTATTTATATAGAAATCAATAAATCAAATCAAGATTATACTAGTTATTGAAGGATATTGTAGCAAGTCTGTCCACTATAATTGAGTTTTCTAAACACACAGATGTAGGGTATAATATGACCATTGATAACTGTGTATATCTAAGAACAAATATATTATAAAAGAAATATATCTGTGAATTTTTCTTCTTTATATTTAATTTTAGGACTCTAAACTCTAGTTATACTATGTTCTCTATCTTTAAATGTGTTCTCTATTTTTTTGAATTCATTTAGACCATTTTTTGTGGCAGTTATTTTTTCTCAAACCACATATATTAACTTGAAATATATCAATTTATTTTTTCATCATATATTCTTACCCTTTTTTTTTATTTTTTATTATAACATTTAATTTTCTGTGTTTGTATGTTCATATAATATTTTTGAGTATAATTTTTAGACGAAGGTCTGAAATTTAAGAAAAATACATTTTTATGTTGTAGAAAACTAATATTGAATAGTTTTGTGAAAAAAAATTGGATCTTCCAAATGTAATTTCTTTATGTAAGGGTATTAATTTTATATATTTTATATTTGTGTATATTTCTGTGATAATTTAAAATCAATGTTTTTTTATTTTATTTTTATTTATTATTAATAGTGTCACTAGTATGGATTATGAGTTTTAATTTTATGATATTTAAATTTGTATTAAAATAACTATGTGCATATTTTTTCAATTTCATTAATTTTTTAATAGTTTATATATGGAAAAGAATTTATCAAAAATAAGTTTTATTTTTCTTTGTACATATTAAGGGATGAGGAACCAATTAACTTTAAAATAATTTAGTAACCTATTAAAGAACCATATAAATTGTTATTTGAGAGGACATGGTATATAAAACCACATATATAAAGTGACAACCAAAAGTTGACATAATATTCCAAGATGACAATATAAAAGGACTCACTTAGTGTTTTTTCAATGTTGTGATTTTGAGTGCATCTTTTTGTATTCATTCATACACCTTTACAGATTACTAGATCGTTAAATATTTTAATTTCAGAAGAAAACATACTTTTCATAATCTAGTACCATGAATAGACACTTTTTTATGATTGAGTAGGAATAATATTTTCATATTAGTGAATAATATGGGTTATAATGAAATAAATGTTCAATAATTGAAAAAATTGAATAATTATTTGTCATTTATTATTATCAAATTTATTTTCAATAACATAATCGAATATATTGTGTGATATAATGGATGAAATAAAGTTATTGATAATTGAATTGTTGAATAGTTTTTTTTGAAGATGATATATGATGTGAAAAAACAATCAAATTATATACTCATATATTTCATTATAGATATAAAAAATTAAAACATGTTACTAAAAATTGATTCATATCATTAGTGGGTTTTTTAAAGAAGAATTGTACTTCATTTTTATAAAATGGCTGAATTGGTTTTTTTATTATAAATATAACATCCAGATCCAACTCTCTATAATAAATAACTGGACCAGACTACCACACAACCTCAAGTGCACCTCTAAATATAATAGAGGATCCCAACAAGAATCATGTGAATATGATGGTGTTTTTGGAAATAATACCCCCTCTACCAGGGTCCACGATAAAAAAAGGGAAAAATTATCATTATAATAAATAACTATCCTGGTATGCCTATATAAAATAATGAACTAAATCTTCAATAATAAAATGAACATGGAATGATAAAACCAAATATGAAGATGAATCACAAACTATGTAAATAATTATGATACATACTTGAATAAATTTATATAAAATAAAATAAGGATGTTGGATCCATGACATCTCCAAGACATATCACTCCCCAAGCACCCAACGTCATCCAAGAAGTTTAGCAAAACATCCAAAATCTAATCCACGAGCCTCATCCCACCTAATACATGAAATTAAAATGTGAGAGGTACACAATTACCCATCTGAAGTGGTTTTCTAAGTTGGGTGTGGGTACATAACTCAGTAGGGAACCGCCAATGTGGTCCCATACTAATTATCATATGTGTGATATGTACATGTGTGATGATTTTTTTAAATAAAAAAAACCGTAAGTATAAAAACAGACATAAAAACCGACTACTTCAACAAGATGATGAAATTTTTCTACGCACATCTTATTGATCATGAAAACATAGTAACTAGTATAGATCCTCGATTCTGGGACCTTTATCAAATATACAAACTTTTTTAAGAGTAACGGTGTCTCTGAGAACATCCCATAAATAATGCCAACTAATATAAAAAATGGAAAATTCTATAAGGACTCTGGCTTAGTATAGATTGATATTACATCATTTTAGAAGAATATTCTAAACATTACAAAAACACATGCCCAAGGACCTTTATAGTTTAGTGTCATTGGAAAATTTGTAACAAAGTCTTCTAACATGGGGAAAAAATTTCAACATCTACCTCAAAGATATTTCCATTTATTACTTATACATTAAACCAATTTTAATAACCTGGGGAAAGGAAACATAATAATATAGTGAGATTAGATGCTCAATAATGTTAAAAAAATGGGGATATGCAATAATAACCTGAACATAAGGGTTTGAGAACACACTCATAACATTAGAAGATCATATCGTGAATATCAAATATCATAATCAAGAGTCATGGAATAAATATTGGTAGTTTATAAGACATCAATACAAATCGACAGAAGGGAATAATCAATGAAATCATAATTTAGGAATAAGATAAGGAATTTTGGTAGTCAAATAAACATGTAATATCATTCCCAATAATTCAAGTCTTTTTTAAAAAAGCATATGAGGGCACTATATGGGCACTACACCCACTGGGCTGGAAACACCATTGTCCCTAGTAATAGCCTATTACTAATAAAGGACCATGTTTCCCCATATTCCCATAGTGCATCGGGTTTCCCCATCTTCCCATTATGGATCATGCTTCCCCGTCTTCTCATGGGGGATTGGGTTTCCCTATCTTTCGCAGTGGATCAATCCAGTTGACTTGATTCCCATCATTATATTATGACAAATAAATATATATCCATTACGCTGAAGCGATATATATATCCCACCCATTATATAATAAAATCATACATACCCATGACATAAGATATGAAAACTTGTATAATATCATGACCCATAATAAGAGATGGTTTTCATAAACAAAGAATCATAAAACATGAAATGAAATGTTTATCATAAAAAGTTTATCATGTCCTTGTCTATGGGAAATATACAGGACTAAAAATAAATTTATCTACTCGTATCCCATTATAAGATGTGGGTTTCAAAATTGTATATCCCTTATAAGGGGAACGGGTCTCATAAACATCATTCCATCCAAACATAAACCCTTGAAAAATAATATGAATAGTATTATTGGATCATATCCCCTATAAATGATAAACTATAAAATGGTATTTCACCGTATATATAGTAGGTTTTTGAAATATCTCATTGAAAATTTGATAAGTAAAATAATCTTTATTTAAAAACCCCATTCATAAATCCATTTATATAAACCTTTTCAAATAAATAATCATTTACAATTTCATTTTAAAAATTTATTTATGAAATTTATTTTCCACATTAAAAAATTATATTTAAAAACTAAATCCACATTAAAACATTATTTAAAAATATAATTTAAAAACATACAAAGGAATCTTGAAAATGTTAATTTTCTTTAAATCACATAGAAATCTCCGAATGAATTATTGAAAACATTTTGGAAATATTTTTCTTTGAAAATAAATGTAAAAAATTAAAAATAATGCATGAAATAATTTTGATAACCCATTTTTATAAAAATTTCTTTCAATACTTATAATGAAAAAATTAAATCATTTAAATCATTTTCTTTGAAAATTCCCTTTTGAAAATATATAAATAATGTTTTTAAAATCTTTTAAAACTATTTTTAACTCTAAATCATTTAAGAAAACATTTTTATATGAAAACCAATATAAATTAAAAAAATCTAGAATTATAAGAAATCATTTTATTTAAATATAAACATGTTATTTTATAATTTATTAATTAAGGAAATGATTGTCTTGACAACAGATAAGTTCGTAATGCAGATCATTCCTTTGTCAAATTATAAAGAATAGAAAAGTGCATTGATCTGAATAGAAAATTAATATTTATTTTGAAAACATTTTTAATAAGTTAAAATATGTGTACAAATTTCATTTAAACATAATATGATAATAGTAAAACATTTTCAGATTTTTTTTAATGAATATTGATTTTCGACCAAAAGTAGAAATAATGTTGTATTTTCATAAAAATGTTTTCTTGATGATATTAATTAAAAGAGAGTGGAAAATAGTTAAATTACATGGATATTATCGTAATATCCATAGGTAAAAATAATTAATGGGACTTACTAAGATATGGATTATAATATTTCATCAATGTAATCATAATCATAAACAATCTTAATAAATGATGATATTCTAGTAATAAACTCTTACCACATTGGAAAAATTAAATCATAATACCCATGAAATAATAAAATTAGATGATTCTTAAAATATCATTAAATTATGTGTATTAATGATATAATGTGTTGAGAGTTATTACATATATCCCTTATAAAAATATATATCTTTAACCTGGAATGTATCTTACAGAAGGAAAATTGAGACACAATTATTTTTTCGATTTGGTAACATTTGAACGATAAACCCAATGAAATGAAAATCATAAAATAGATATTTACATAAACATAACATTATTTATAATAATTATGTAACACAATAATACAATGTATAAAAACCTCCAAAATAATTGAATGTTGAATAAGGCAAAAATCTCATAAAAATACAAGTAAGATGTGAAATCCCTTGCCATATGTCATGACTTTCATTGTACACATTCCAACAACCTCTATAATGGATAAAAGTTTATTATAAAAATATCAATTATGTTTATTATTATATAATACCATATATTATTTTTATGACATTATAATAACTTTTTATTAAAAATACCACTTTTAATGTCATGTTTCAGATAATATCTGATTTATTTTTCATATAAGTTTTGAATTTTTAATCTTGATCCTCTTAGTTAGATCTGGATTTAATTATTTAAAGATGGTAAAAAATGATAAAATTATCATATATATTTATGATATAAATATTTATAATATTCTATTAAAGATATATGTATGAAATGGAATACACAATTAATAATGATGGTAGGTTGTATGTACACATGAACATTGTTTCTGTTTTATTGTCGTATTGAAAGAAAAAAAGTAAATTAAATCAATGTATATATATTATCATTCGAGTCAAATTATAATTTAATATATATCATTTAATTTTTCTAATCCTGCACATAATAAATTTTGTGTAAAGTGTTATTGAATCACATCATATGAGGAGGCGATAGTCCAAACATACAAAAACAAAGTTATCATATTTAAAAAAATGGAATGAAAGTTGGTATGTTTTATGTAATAATTATAGAATCACAATGACATATTAAATATAATCTATATCTCATAAAAACAAATTTTACATCATTATTACCAACCATGAGTGGTGATAAAAGAAAAATTAACAACATTGTTTTGTGAGGTAGTACGTCGTTGTTCACCAGAATAGTAAGTTTATTACACATTATATTGAAGTCTAGGTAAGTGTTGGTCAAAAAATTTGAATTAAAAAATATTAGTATATTGTGTATACATATTTTATAATATTAAAATGTAATAAGAATAATTTAGGTGGTGGATAATGTAAATAATACAAAAGATATTGTCTAAAGTTGTTAGCTATTATTTGATTAACTCCTTTTTGTTTTCACAATATGGATTCATTGTATGTATTCTATAAAAAATTGAGGCTTATAGGATTATATAAGTTATTTTAGGATTTTATATTTTCAGGTTTTTGATGAGAAAACCTGTCCTGAGAGTTGTAAGGAAGGGGATTATTGAATTTCATTTAATAGAGGGTAGGAGTGACACTCTTATAAATACCAATAGGTTACCACTACTGGAAGGTATTTGTAACCTAATGTGCTAAAAAAGGAGTAATAATTGAATTAAGGGTATTAATGTTCAATAAAAACCTCTACCACATAAAAATAAGTGTATTTTTAAATACAGTTCTTTAACATATATGATTCCAATTTTCATTTCGGTTTTTATTAAATAAAAATGTTTTCTAACCAGATTAATTTAACCATTAATAATAACTTTTAGTGAGATTTATTAGAAAAAATAGACCCAATAAATTCTAAATATGATATCTAATTTTAAAAAAAACTAAATCTCGGGGGTTTTGGAAGATAATTTTAAAACAAACATATGTAAGACCTAGAAACACTCCCATTAGCTAAACCATGTTTACAATGTTCTTTTATATTTAAAAGTCAGTATGTGAATTATAAATCATAAATTCATCCATTATTGGAAAAAATTTGATATTAATTAATTTTTAAAAATTACTTGGAAAAATATATTATTTTTATTAATTTTAATTCCATTATTAAAATTTCATTTATTTTAAATAAATTTTATTTCAATTTTGAAATTAATTAATTAATTTCAATAAAACAAATTTAGAAAATGATTTGAATTAAAATATATTCTTTTAAAATCTGTGTAACATGATATATTAATCTAAAAAAATGTAATAGAATAGTTCATTACATTTACATTACTTTTATGGTTTTTAGGTTCATTTATTTTATTAAATTATTAACCAAATAATCCATGTATTATTGTTTTTAAGAGTTTAATGTAATTATTTCATCTCAAAAAAATAAATTTAAATTACCATGAAAAAATCTCATTAAACTATAAATATAATGTTTATAACTGAAACTATTTAACAACTTCAATACTTTAAAACTTTATGAACATTAATGTTAAATATTGTTCCTTATTTTGTATTTTTTTTAGATATTATCTTAGTCACTTTCATGGAATAGAATCCCAATAAATCCTAAAATTAGAACAAAGATGGGATATTTTCTATCTATTATTATATTATAGAATTTTAACATGTGTTTTGGTTATTTTGGCCATTATGAATAATGTTTAACCGATTGTTAATCTTAATTTTACCTTAATCACTATAATTACCATTAATTACTTCCACTAATATTTTTGTTGAAAAACAAGTTTATCATTTTAAAATATAGATATTATAGAAATTAAAATATTTTTTTTCACGAACCAAATCTGGTTTCTACCAATACCAAAACCAAAACCAGCCTGTGACAAGTCCTAAAGGGTGTTCCCTATCCCCATGCGCTAGAACAAGTGCCCATGTATAATTAATTTATGATTGGGAAAGATTTACCAGAGTATGAATTCATAACACATTAAAATAATCCATATTATAAATCTGAAATTTTCGATCCAAACAAATATTAACCAAAAACCAGAAATGAATAAATTGGTTTAAAGACAATAAAATACGTCCAAATACATTAAATACTACAGCAATACATCCCCATGGACTCCACATGACAAGGGGTAATCACCCACAAGCCGTCTCCACAACTCTGCACCAAGGATGGGAACTAACACCTGGAACCGCCATCAACCTTAGCCTTTCCTTTACCTGAGTCAAACATAACCAAGTCTTCTTACACCCAAGGGGTGTAAGTATGGTTTGAGCCTAATACCAATAGGATACCACCCAATAATTCCAAATATCATGCAATACAATGTGGAAAAGAAAGCAGTTTTAATAGGCAAGGAAGAGCAGTGTTAAAATTCTAAGAATTATAACTTTCATTTCAATACAGTTTTCAGTCTAAAAATTTCAGAATGTTAATGAATTTAAATAGAAATGTTAGATACTATAATTTACTACCAAACACACCATAATACATGGGTAAATACTACAAATCCCATGAGCAACAATATTGGGAACACCCCTCGGCACTAGGTTGTCTTGGGCCCTATGTTCCCTGTACCTCGGTGTAATGTAACCAAAGAAAAATCTATCCATGTCCATGGGACACTAGTAGGGAACATAACCATATCCTAGTGGTCCCCAATAATAATCCACATAGTTTAGTTAGAGTTTTCTTTATCCAAATTCTATGTGAAACAGGGACAAAACCCATCCGGTCCACTAGTCGTACTAGTACAAATCCGCCCCACCTAGGTACCTTGGATTCCCCTTTTGTGCTCAATAAATTTCAGAATTCATAATAAATAAATTTTTATATAAAAGACAATTAATGGTCAAGAAAAACCAATACAGTAAATATCACAATTTATACCACTTAAAACACTCAACAAAACACATAGTTTTTTAATAAAAGAACCTCTCAAAATCTCACATTATTTTGCACCGAAAATTCATTGAACTATCCCATTTTCACACTATGTAAACACTTGTAAGTCAATAAAACAAAATTAAAGTTAAATACCCATTAATGAAACAAAAAATTCAGTTTTGGGGCAGCCCCATGTGGACCAAGAAGTTATATCCTTCAAAAACACCCATTTTCACACAAACATGACACTTTAAACCCATTTGCTTCCCAAACACCATTTAAACAAACATTCATAGAAACAAACAAAAAGAATAAACATTAAAACATGATTTCCATTCTTAATAACATTCAATAAAATAAACTATTTAATTATAGAACAACCCCAAATGAACAGATAAAAGATTTGTATGAAAACCCCCAATTTCACAAAAATCTATCACATAAAATTCATTTGCTTTATAAATTCCAACAAAAACAATTTTTACAAAAAAATTAAAATGAAATATAAATTAAAATACCATAAAAATAGCCAGAGAAGTCCCAAAAATTTCATGCATAATGGAATCAACTACCAAATTAGTTAAAACCTTGAATCCTTTGTGCGAATATCAAATCGCACCACCACCGCACTAGGAGGGACCTAGACCAAACCTAAAACCACAATAAAAGACTAATAAAACCCAAGGATAAACCCTAGGATCGAAACCCTACCCTTTAGAAGTTTGATAATTCACAAAAAAGGGATTAATATCTATTCAAATTGAATGAAACCCTAATCCATTTGAAAGAGGGAATAAATGGACTCACTTACTCGAAGTCTCTTGAAGTATCTTGAAGTAATCAATCCAAAAAAAACAGTATTTGAAATTTAAAATATCCACCATTCAAGGTTCGTTCGAAAACGAATCAGTAGGCCATTTAAGAACTAGAATGGTGGAAAACTATTAAGATTTGAGATTTTTATGAAATAAAGAAGCTACCTCTTCAAATCTGGATGATTTGAGGAACCCTTTGGAGTTCTGTACCAATTCGCGATGAACCAGAGATCCAAAGAGGGGGGAGAGAGTTTAGAAACTTTTCTGGGTTCAATGGTATTGGGTGAGACTTATAATCAGCTAAAAATTCCTAAATTGGAATATGTTATAAAACAAAAAAATATTAATTTTAAAACTAGAATTGGTCTTTCTAGCATGCCTAACCCCTTAAATAAAAACCCCAATAAACACTGTTTATGGATTTATAAAGCCCCAAATTTACTTGGTGGTGTTAATATATCAGGGTAAAAAATTTAGAAGTTTGAATGACTAAACAATATTAAAAAAATGAAAATGTGATAAAAGAAACAAAATTTATTTTTAAATCTGGAATTGGGCTCATAGATTGGCCCAATTCATGAAAACTCACCTATTCAACCATAAAACCTTTAGAAACCCCCATAATAATATATTAATGGAAATTAAATGAATAATACCTTTAAAATACTTCATTTATATGACAATTATCCCCAATATGAATACTTTCCATCCTCGAAAGTCAACCTGAAACTTGATCAGAAAACAGGAATGGATACTCTTCCTCATCCCATGACTTCTTCTCCCATGTCTCATGTGTATCATTACAATGCTACAAATAAACCCAGAACAATGGAATGGACTTCCCTCAAAGCACATTCATTTGGGAGTCCACTATTTGCATCGGTCTCCCAATAATAGACAAGTCAGGCTCTAGCTCTAGTTCTTCCCAACTCAGTACATGGGATGGATCCAGGTTGTATTTCTTTAACTGGGAGACATGGAAGACATCATGGATGGATGTCAACTGAGAAGGAATAGCCAACCTATATGCCACTTTTCCAATATGCTCAATGATCTCAAATGGCCCGACATACCGCAGTGTCAGCTTCCCTTACTTCCCCAATTGACGATGTCCTAGATGATGGGCCACTTTCAAGAATACCGTATCACCTACAGAAAACTATAGGTCATGACGCCTCCGGTTAGCATATGATTTATGGTGACTCTGAGCTGTCAATAAATACTGCTTAATCAACATGAACCTCTCAGATGTCTCCTGCACCAGACTCGGCCCTAGTAGTGTGGTCTCACCTACCTCATCCCAACACAGGGGGGACCGACACGTCCGACCATAGAGTTCATCAAAAGGATCCATTCAAATCAAATATTGTTGACTCTTATTATAAGAAAACTCAACCAACCCCAAATGGCTATCCTAGGAACCTCCAAATTCCAGTACACATGAACGAAGTATGTCCTCCAAAATCTGATTTTCCCGCTCTGTCTGACCATCCATCTAAGGATGGTATGTCGTTCACATCTTAATCTGAGACCCCAAGGCCCTCTGATGACCTTACCATAACAGACAAGTTAAACGAGGGTCTCTATCTGATACAACTACTTATGGTACACCATGGAGTCTCACTACCTCCTTAATATACTAATGGTCTAACTCATCCATTTTAGATGTATCTCTGATTGGAATGAAGTGGGGTGATATGGTCAGACGATCAATCACTGCCCAAATGGCATTTTTACCCCTAGGTGTATGTGGTAATCCATCAATGAAGTTCATGGTGACCTCTTCCCACATCTAGGTAGGAATGGGTAATGGCCAGAGCAAACTGGGGGGCCTTTGGTGCTCTGCTTTTACCTGTTGGCATGTGTAGCGTCTCGAAAAAAGTCTTCTATGTCCCATCTCATACCAGGCCACCAAAACTGCCGACTGTCATCATAATACATTTTAGTGTCACCCGAATGGACAACCCACTAATACTGGTGTCTATCCTGCATCACCACCTTCCGTAGAGATAATGGCACTACTGAACAGCCCTTGAAGCACAATATTCCCTCGGGAGACAACGACCAATCAGAGGATGTCTCCACACCATGAAGAAACTCCTTCGTCCGCTGAAAAATTTCATCACTAGGTTGTTCCTGTGAAATCAACTCCAACAAAGATGGAGTCAACTGGACTATTTCCAAGAATTCCCCTCCACTATGTTCCTTGGTCTCCACATACATTTGATAAAAGAGCCCCATTAATGCCCACTCATCACTAGACTTCCTCAAATTCTGCACTCGAACCCTTCTACACAAGGAGTCGGCCACTACATTACCCTTGCCTGGGGTATAGATAATATCAAAGTAAAACCCCTAAAAGTACTCGATCCAGCGATTCTTCCTCATGTTTAGGTCCTTCTGCGAGAAGATATAAGACAATCTTTTGTGATCAGATTAGACCAAAAACGTCTACCCAAAGAGGTACTGACACCATGTATTCAAAGCATGCATAACTGCTTCCAAATCCAAATCATGGATCGGGTAGTTCATTTCATGTGGTCGAATTTGGCGAGATTCATACATGACTACGTGATCATCCTGTATAAGAACGCACCCAAGACCCATACAGCAGGCATCACAATAGACCACATATCCCTTTCCAACCTCTGGAAAAATTAGAATGGGGCCGGTAGTCAGCCACGTCTTCATCTCCTCAAATGACATATGGCATTCTGGACCCCATACAAACTTCACCCCTTTCTGGGTGAGGATAGTTATCAGTGATGCAAGTTGAGAGAAATCCCAAACGACTCGATTGTAATAAGTAGCCAAGCAAAGAAAACTCCAGTTCTCAAACAGATTCTTCGGTTTCTCCCACGACATAACCACACTAATTTTCTCAGGGTCCACTAAAAATTCATGCTATGAGATCACATGCCCTACAAATCTCACCTCCATGATCCAAAAATAGCACTTTGAAAACATTGCATAGGGCCGGTGATCCCATAATGTACCCAAAACGATCCTCAAGTGATGTTTGTGTTTCTTCTCAGAGCCATAGTATACCAGAATTTCATCCACAAACACCACAATAAAGGAATTGAGATACTGATGAAACACCATATTTATGAGTTCCATAAAGATAGCTAGAGAATTTTTCAATCAAAAGGGAATTACCATATACTCAAATTGTTCATAGTTGCTTCGAAAGGCAGTCATTGGAAAATCTAACTCCTTCACCCTGATTTGATGATACCCGAAACACAGGTCTATCTTTGAAAACCACTTTTCTATCTTCAACTAATCATAAAATCATCTATTCTGGGAAAATGGTATTTTTTTTAATTGTTACCTTATTCAGGTTCCAGTAGTCAATGCAAAATTGGAGGGATCCATCACCCTTTTTCGCGAACAATACAGGAGCGACCCAAGGAGAGATGCTTAGGAGAATGAATCCTTTGGATTCCAAGTCATCCAGTTGTATCTTTAATTCCGTCAGCTCGGTGGGGGCCATACGGTATGAGTGAATAGTTATCAGCTGTGTTCCCGGTGCCAGATCAATCAAAAACTCCACATCCTGCTCCGGGGGAAAACCTGAACAATCATCCGGGAATACATCTGGAAACTCATTCACTAAATTAGGTAGTGAAACTTGAAGGGAAAGACCATCCTCTAGAATGAGATAAGACAACTGCATGATAAAAATTCCCAAATCTAGGAGTGGAGGCCCTGCGAGACATGACCGAGGATCCCATTCTCCATGAAAAACCTGATGACACCCATTAGGTGCTATGGAACTCACACACCGTCTGTAGAAATTGATGTGTTCCTGGAAGTGTACTATCAAATCCATCCCTAGTATGAAATCAAATAGATCCATATCTATGACCAAGAGGTCCTACTCCATCTCGACCCCTGACACAGAAAGCGCACATGACGGGATCCTGAGACTTTGCTCTTTCTTTCCTAGCGGTGTCACCAAATCCATCGCAAAAGACATAAAATCAGTTGGAAAATTCATCATGTGCACAAAATGGACAGAAATGAATGAAACAGAGGCACCAATATCAAAATGAGCTGCCGCTATAGAAGATGCAATCAAAAAGGTTCCTTGAATTGTCGACGGTCCCGCCTCTGATCCTGCTGGTGCCTGATCCACTACATGGAGATGTCCAGTATCTGCGTGTGGAAAAAACACTAGTCTGTGGCTGTGCCCTGAACTAGCTCTGCCCAAAAGATGATCCAGCCCTACCACCACGACCACCAAATCGAGATCACCCAGTCCTCGATGGATCCGACTGTGCTGGCACTCCTCTTGAAGCCACTGACCCTGCCCTACTCGGAAGTGGACGTGACACTCTGCAGAAATGATTTAAATTCCCCACACCTCCACACTAGTAAAAATGTTTCAGAGGAAGTGGAAATTCTGGTCAGATGTTCCTGGGATTCCCACAATGTTGGCACATGACCGATCTCACATCAGAAGTCACAGAAGAAAACTACCTTGAAGAGTGTCCTGAACTGCCACCTCCTTTATTCACATGAACATCACACTTCCTTTTCTTCTCTGAGGAGCTGCCACTTCACACTACATATATTGAAATATAGAAACCAGCTCTGCCATTTCTATCAATCTCCACCATGCATGCCCGGTCAATGACCTCTGCATAGGTCCTCATCTTAAACAAGAACACCTGGGGGAATATCTTTGGTCGCAAGCCTTTCTCTAACCTCTAGGACTTCGCTTTCTCATTAGAGAATTTTTCTGGTGTGTAACGAACCAACATAAAGAAATGCTTGGCATAATCCGTCATAGATAGATTCCCTGAACCTGTTCCATGAACTCTCTAGACCTAGCATAAGCGAACACCTTAGGTCAGTACTGTTCATTGAAGACAGCCTTGAAATCTTCTCAGCGCATCTGCTCATTTTTTCCAACATGAAGCACTGACTCCCACCACTTACGGTTGGGGCCCTCCAATAGAAAGGAGTCACACTTCACTCTGAGCTCCTCGGGTGTTTCCAGGAACTCAAACATACCCTGATCTTCTCGAGCCATTCTTCTGCTTCCTGGGGTTCTGAGGTACCTCGAAAGGTAGGAGGCCTGTTTTTCAGAAACTTTTGTGCTTTATATTTTCTAGGACCTATCTCTTCTACCCTAACAGGAATAGGAGCAGGATCTGGTCCCTATCCCAAAGCATGGATAGCCTGAACCACAACATCCACGAGCCTATGATCAATTGGTGTGGGAGAACTCTCTCCAGATTCCTCCTGTGGGCCCGTGAGAGCTTTTTAGGGAGGCATGTTGCTACATAATGAAACATTAAAAAATAATAGTCAATACCACAATTCTGAAAATTGAAATCAAATACATAAAATATAAATAAACTAAACACATTTCTGTAAATAAAGAAACAACTACTTCACATCCGCCGGATGTCCACATGTGGTCTGCAGCCCACACGTCTCACCTAGAAGTGACGTCAATCCTTAAATTCAAACATCACCTGGTGACTCAATGTCTTCCATGAGAGGTGTGGGATAGGAACCCTACCCACCACCAAAACCTTGAGCCCCGACAGTCCTAACTCTTGTCTATCCCAACTCATACCAAAATAGAAATATAACCCAAAAACGTTTACCTGCTCTGATATCATTTTGTCATGAACCAAATCTGGTTTCCACTAATAATGGAAGAAATCCCAACCCATGACAAGGCCCGAAGGGCGATCCCTATCCCCATGGGCTAGAACAAGTTCCCAGGTATCATTAATTTAGTTTTGGGAAAGATTTACCCGAGTATGAAAGCATAACACATTAAAACAATCCATAGTATAAATCTGAAATTTTCAAGCCAAACAAGTCTTAACCAAAAACCATAACTAAATACATTGGTTTAAAGACAATAAAATAGGTCCAATTACAAATAAAGATAGCAGGAAGACAACCCCAAGGACTCTACATGATAAGGGGTAATCACCCACAATCCATCTCCACAACTTCTCACCAATGATGGGAACTAACACCCTGAACCTCCATCACCCTTAACATTTCTTTTACCTGAGTCAAACATAACCAAGTCTACATACACCCAAGGGGTTTAAGTAGGAAGTGAGCCTAATCCCAATAATATAACACCCAATAATTCCAAATATCAAGCAATACAATGTGAAAAATCAAGTAGTTTTAATAGCCAAGGAATAGCAGTGTTAAAATTCCCTGAATTGTAAGAATCATTTGAAAATAGTTTTCAATCAACAAATTTCATAATGTTAATGCATTTAAATATAAAGGTTATATACTATAATTTATTTCCAAACAAACTCTATGAAATTTTTAAATAATACAAATCCAATGAGAAATAACATTGGTAACACCCCTCATCACTAGGTTGTCTTGGGCCCTATGTAACTCGTACCTCAGTGTAAAGTAAACATATAAAAATCTGTTCTTGTTCATGAGCCACTAGTAGGGAACATACCCATATCCTAGTGGTCCCCAATAATAATCCATATAGTTTAGATAGAGTTGTCTTTATCAAAATGCTAAGTGAAATTGGGGAAAAACCCATTCGGTCCACTAGTCGTACTAGTACAAATCCGCCCCACCTAGGTACTCGAACTTCCCTTTTTTGCTCAATCAATTTCAGCATTAATCATAAATAAATATTCATATAAAACACCATTAATGGTAAAAAAACAACCTATACAGTAGCTATCACATTTTATACCACTTAAAACACGCAACAAAACACTTTGATTTTTAATAAAACAACCTCTCAAAATCCCACATTATTTTGCACCCAACATTATTTATAATATCTACTTTGCACACTATGTGCGCAATTTTAAGTCAAAAAAACAAAATTAAAGTTCAATACCCTTTAATGAAACCAAAAATTATATTATGGGGCTGCCCCATGTGAACCAATAATTTATAACCTATAAAAACTCGCATTTTCACACAAACATGACAATTTAAGCACATTTGCTTCTCAAACACCATTTAAAAAAACATTCGCATAAACAACCAAAAAAAATAAACATTAAAACATGATTTCAAGTACAAATACAATTCAATAAAATCATCTATGTAATTATAGGACAACCCCAAATGAACCAATAAATGATTTGTATGAAAAACCCCCAATTTCACCAAAAATTGTCACTTAAAATTAATTTTCATTATAAATTCCAATAAAACCAATTTTTTCAGAAACAATAAAATGAAATAAACATGAAAATTCCATAAAAATGAAAGATAAGTTACAAAAATTTCATGCACAATGTAATCACCTTTCAAATTAGTTAAAACCCTAAATCCTTTGTGCGAAAATAAAATCTCACTACCACCACTACAAGAGGGACCTAGATCAAACCTAAAACCACAAAAAAAGACCAAGAAAACCCAAGGTTAAACACTAGGATAGAAACCCTACCCTATAGAAATTTTGTAATTCTCAAAAAATGGAAGAATCCCTAGTCAAATTGAATGAAACCCTAATCCATTTGAAATAGGAAAAAAATGGACTCACTTATTTGAAGTATCTTAAAGTAATTACTCCAAAACAAAAGTATCTGAAATTTAAAACAGCCACAATTCAGGGATCACTCGGACAAGAATTAGTAGGACATTTAGGGACTGGAATGGTAGAAATATATTAATAATTGAGAGAGTTATGAAAGAAAGAATTTACCTCTTCAAATCTGTAAGATTTGAGGAACCCTATGGAGCTCTGTACCAATTCGAGATGAACCAAAGCCCCCAAGGGGGGGGAGAGTTTAGACATGTGTCTGAGTTCAATGGTCCGGGTTGAGACTTGGAATCACCAAAAAATCCAAAAAAAATTAATACTTGATAAAACAAATTAAATTAAATTTTAAAACAGGAATTGGGCTTTCGGGCAGGCCCATCCTCTTAAATAAAACCCCAATAAACATTTGTTATGGATTTATAAAGGCCCCAAATTAACTTTTTAGGGTTTAATATATTAGGGAAGTAAATTTATGAGTTTTAATGAGTGAAAAATATTAAAAAAATTAAAATGATATAAAAGAAACAAAATTTATTTTTAAATCTGGAATTGGGCTCACAGTTTGGCCCCATTCATGAAAATCACATATTCCACCATAAAACCTTTAGAAACCCCCAAAACTATGGAATAATGGATATTAAATAAAAAATACCATTAAAATATTTCATGTATACGAAAATTATCTCCACGATGAAAACATTTGGTCCCGAAAAGTCATCCTAAAGCTTGATCAGAAAATAGGAATGGATACTCTTCCGCAACCCATAACTTCCACTCCCAAGTCTCAAGTGTATCATTACCATGCTGCCAGTGAACCCGGGCCAACAGAATGGACTTCCCTCAAAGAATCCTCATT
Source organism: Viscum album (assembly GCA_963277665.1). NCBI lineage: Eukaryota > Viridiplantae > Streptophyta > Magnoliopsida > Santalales > Viscaceae > Viscum > Viscum album. Next base: position 651,859,364 of record OY728138.1, on the reverse strand, counting down.
TAAAAGTCCACTATTTTCACCGATGGCCCAACAAAAGACATGTTAGGATATACCTCTAATTCTTCCCAACTCAGCACATTGGATGGATCTGGGTTGTATATCTTTTACCGTGAGACATGGAAGACATCATGGACGGATGTCAGCTGAGAAGGTAAGGCTAACCTATATGCCACTTTTCCAATATTCTTGACAATCTCAAATGGCCCAACATACCACGGCGTCAGCTTCCCTTGCTTCCCCAATCAACGATGGCCTAGACGAGGGACCACTATCATGAATACCCTTTCACCCATAGAAAACTATAGTTCATGACACCTACTGTCAGAATATGATTTATGGAAACTCTGAGCTATCAAAAAACATTTTTTAATCAACATGACCATCTTAGATGTCTCATGCACCAGACTTAGCCCCAACAATGAGGTCTCACCTACCTCAGTCCAACATAGGGGGGATCGACACGGCCGGTAATAGAGTGCCTCAAAAAGATCCATTCGAATCGAGGATTGGTAACTGTTATTATAAGAAAACTCAACCAACCCCAAATGGTTATCCCAGGATCCTCAAAAATACAATACACATGCACGGAGAATGTCCTCCAAAATCTGATTTTCCTGCTCTGGCTGACCATTCGTCTGAGGATGGTATGTCATGCTCATCTTAATCTGAGACCCCAAGGCTTTCTGAAGGCCTTCCCAAAACTGAGAAGTGAAATGATGGTCTCTATCTAGGATAACTGTTGATGGAACACCTAGGAGTCTTACCACCTTCTAAATATACAAACGGCCCAACTCATCCACTTGAGATGTATCTCTGATCAGAATGAGTGGTCTGATTTGGTCAGACGATCAATCACCGCCAAAATGGAATGATTACCCCTCGGTGTATGTGGTAAGCAAACAATAAAGTAAATGATGACCTCGTCCCACTTCCAGGTAGGAATGGGTAATGTTTGTAGCAAACCAGAGGTCCTTTGGTGCTCTTCAGTCACCTGGGGGCATGTGTTTCATCTTGAAACAATGTATGCTATGTCCCACCTCATACCAGGCCACCAAAACTACCGGCAGACTTCATAATACATCTTAGTGGCACCCTTATGGATAGCCCACTATGACTGGTGGCTATCCTACATCACCACCTTCTTGTAGAGATAACGACACTACTGAACGGCCAATGAATTATAATATTCCCTCAGGAGACGATGACCAATCAGAGGATGTCTCCCCACCATGAAGAAACTGCTTTGACTGCTGAAAAAGTTCATCACTGGGATATTCTTGCTAAATCAACTCCAACAGAAAAGGATTCAACTAGATGCTTGCCAAGAGTTCCCCTCCACTATGTTCCTGGTCTCCACATGCATCTAAGAAAAGAGCCCCATCAATGCCCACTCATCAATGGACTTCCACAAATCCTGCACTGGAACCCTTCTGCTCAGGGCGTCGGCCACTATATTACCCATTCCTGGGGTATAGACAATGTCAATTTCAAACCCCTGCAAGTAATCGATCCAGCGACGCTGCCTCATGTTGAGGTACTTCAATGAGAAGATATAAGCTATGATTTTTTTATTACAGTAGACCATAAACTTCTCCCTAAAGAGGTAGTGATGCCATGTATTCAAAGCATGCATCCCCGCATCTAACTCCAAGTCAAGGGTTGGGTAGTTATTTTCATGTAGTCAAAGTTACCGAGAGACATACGTGACCACATGATCATCCTGCATAAGCACACACCCAATACCCATACCCAAAGCATCATAATTGACCACATATCCCTTTCCAACCTCTGGAAAAATCAACACGGGGGAGGTAGTCAGCCACCTCTTCAGCTCCTCAAATGACGACTGGCATTCTAGACCCCATAAGAAACTCACCCCTTTCCGGGAGATGGCGGTAATCAGTGAAGAAAGATGAGACAAATCCCTAATGAATCTCCTTTAATAACCAGCAAAGCCAAGAAAACTCTGGATATTGAACACATTCTTCGGTTGCTCCAATGACATGATTGCACTAATTTTCTTAGGGTCCACTGAAAATCCACCCTCTGAGATCACATGCATCAGAAATCTCACCTACCTGATCCAGAAAGGGCACTTTGACAACTTTTCATAGAGTCGGTGAACTCGTAATGTACCTAAAACGATCCTCAATTGATGTTTGTGTTCCTCCTCAGAGCTCAAGTATACCAAAATGGCATCCCTAAACACTACAACAAAGGAATCGAGATATTGATGAAAAACCATATTCATGAGTGCCATAAATACTGCTGAAACATTGGTCAATTTGAAGGGCATGAACAAATACTAAATGTGTCCATACCTGCTTGAAAGGTTGTATTTGGGATATCTGACTCCTTTACACTGAGTTGATGATACCCTAAATGTAGGTATATCATTGAGAACCAATTTTCCCCCTTCAATTGATCAAATAAATCATCTATTCTGGGCAATGATTATTTGTTTTTAATTGTTACCTTATCACCTTCCAGTAGTCAATGCACAACCAGAGAGATCCATCAGCCTTTTTCACGAACTACACAGGAGCGACCCAAGGAGTGATGCTCGAGCAAATAAATCCTTTGGATTCTAAGTCTCCCAGCTATATATTTAATTCCCTCATCTCGGTGGGGGCTATACAATATTAGGGAAGAGATATCGGTTGTGTTCCCGGCCCCAGATCAATTGAAAACTCCATATCCCACTCAGGGGGAAATCCTGAAAATTTATCCGGGAATACATCCAGAAACTCATTCACTATATGTGGTAGTGCACCTTTATGGGAAAGACCATCTTCTAGCATGACCAAAGACAACTGAGAGATAACACTTCCCAACTCTGGGAGTGGAGGCCTGGCGCAACCTGACCAAGGATCCCATTCTCCATGAAAAACCTGACGACTCCTATCAGGTGTTGTGAAACTCACACGCTGTCTATAGAAATCGATTTGTGCCTGGAAGTTTACTAGCCAATCCATCCCGAGTTTGACATCAAATAGGTCCATATCTAGTACCAAGAGGTCCCACTCCATCTCGACCCCTGACACAGAAAGCGAACACGATGGGCACCTGTGACCCTGCTCCTTCTTCTTTCCTAGAGGTGTCACCAAGTCCATCTTAAAAGACATCAAATCAGTTGGAAAATTCATAATGTCCACAAAACGGGAAGAAATTAAATGAAATAGAGGCACCAGTATACAAAAGATCAACAGCTATAGAAGATGCGATCAAAACGGTACCTCGAACTGTCAAGGGTCCCGCCTCTGATCTGGCTGGTGCCTAACCCACTACATAGTGATGTCCATTATCTGCCTGAGAATGACCGCTAGTCTGTGTCTATGCCGTGAACTAGCTCTGCCCAGAAGATGATCTAGCCCTACCACCACGACGACTAAATCATGATCCCCCAGTCCTTGACAACTCATATTGTGCTGGTACTCCTCTTGATGCCACTAACCCTGCCCCACTCGGAAGTGAACTTGCCACTCTGTAGAAACACTATAAATGCCACATAACACCACACTAGTAAAAAAGTTTCAAAAGAAGTGGAAATTCTGGTCAGATGTGCCTGGGATTCCCACACTAGTGGCACATGACCGATCTCGTATCAGAAGCCGTAGAAGAAAACTTCCTGGAAGAGTGTGTAACGCCCCGACCACAGCTACCCAGAGTCGGTGCATTATTACATAACATTGGCATGATCACAAGAAAGATCAAATCTCGAAAGACCGATTGGTTTAGTAGCCTTGGAAACACTAGATATATTCATAGGTTTTACATTACATCATAAAATGAAAAACTACTACAAAAACATAAAGTCTCCATAATCCACACTCATATCCCCACATAATATCCCTGCAGGTCATTCATAATTTACTTCTTCACTTCCTGGGAAAAATAAAACATATAAAAGGGGTGAGCTCAAATGCCCAGTAAGGATAACAAAATAGCGGAAACTTTCATAAATAAGAATAAACTTTTAAGGCAATGTATAACTAAAACAAAAGCCTTTCAAACATGAACTTTCAACATGGTATGGCATAAATAAAATGAAATAATGCCATTTACTTATTCACATGGATATTCTACTAATCGAATAATCACATGCAAAAATCAATAACCACTTTCATAATGTTGGAATGCATAATGTTGAACTTTAATTCATTTGTCAAGGCCTCATCCCAAGACCTTGGGGCTAACTGTAACCGGAACCCAACCCGGAGTGCCTCTAATAACCGGACACCAACCCGGAGTGCCTCTAATAACCGGACACCAACCCGGAGTGCCTCTAGTAACCGGACACCAACCCGGAGTCCTTCTAATAACCGGAGACCAAACCGGAGGGCTTACTTTTACCAGTCCCTAACCTGGAGGGCTTACTTTTACCAGTCCCCAACCTGGAGGGCTTACTTTAACCAGTCCCCAACCTGGAACATACTTGTCCAACACATTCATATGAAGTAAAGGTTGAAATATAACATAAATATTATTATTGGAACTAGCATACGAAATGTCAATACTTTACTCATAAACCATGAATGCTATATAAATGGCACATCCACAGTCAAACATATCACAAAACTTTATTACAATATGGAAGTTTTGTATCATAATAAATAAAATTCAAATAAGCGTAAAATCCATCAAAGGATGTTGACGTAGATGAAATCAAAACACTTTTTAGAGAAATATCTCTTTCTATTTTTGAAACCATTTAAGAGCCGTATAAAATAAAACATTTTCTTGAAAATGTTCTTATAAGCTTGTAAGGGAAGCTTTGACGATTTTATAACAGCGGAAAATAACCGCACCCGCCGTATAAGTTAAAAAAACATTCATATCTTAATTCTGTCGAAAAGGTTAAAAGCACCTTGTTTGGAAAACGACGGAAAGATTCCCTTATAAACCTCTTATAAAAAGTCAAACAAGGGTATAAATTACTTTGACCCATATTATTTTAAATATTAGAAATGTTTTGAAATACATTTTGAAGGAACATGGACGTGGATGATAACAAGGTCCCAGTAGATAATTATGTATAAAAAATCTCGGATAATGAAGAGATTGCGAAATAAATCCTTACCTTGTACTTTTCCTTTGTTGGGGTCGGTTAACCTCCTTTAATTTAGGTAACTCACTTTGGTTGGAACCAAAGGACTTCTTGAAATGCTTTCTGCCTAAGGGGAAGCTTCAAGGAGGAGGAGAGGGATGTGGGGAGCTTAGTTGGGCAGAGTTTGGACGAGCCAAGTGGCTTGAGAGGTGTGAGGAATGAGTAGAAGTGGTCTCCTTTTATAAGGGAGAAGAGGGGCTCTTTAGGAAAGAGTGAAAGTATTACTTTATAATATAATTATATTCGGTTTATAATGGTCCAAAAATAATTGAGGTCGAAGATAAGATGACTAATATTCTAAATAACATCAACCAATAATAATTGGACAGGTTTTAGATAATATTTTAATCATTATAATCTTATTTATTTAAATGATTTATTAATGAGGTAAACATTGCATCATTATTGTGTCATTAATAATTTAAATTATTTGATGTCTAAAAATTATAAATAAAATATCATTATGTAGGAAATATTTTTATCTTTCTAATGAATATTTATAATCGAAAATCCAACATGTATAACCCTATGTAAAAATTGTTCTTTTAAAAGATGTAAGCTTATGCCATTTTTGTATTCATTTTAACTTAATTAAAATAAAGTGTCATTATCACTTACAAGTGGATCAATGGGGTCCCAAAATTGACCCAAAGATGCCCATGGTCGACCATGTATCATCCAATAGGGTTAAGACACGTTTTAGGGTAATTTAGTATTATTATAATATTATTTTTTAACCCTTATTTACCGGATTTACCCTTAACCATGGTAAATAAAATATTTACCGCAGTAATTATTCAAAATGTCTAAAAATAAAAGTCACCTATTTACACAATTTGACCATCCTGATTCCAAATATGGAATCCATTTTTCTAAATTCAAAACACAGAAGTGGCAGAAATTAATTTAAAATTAATTCCCGCTGTCAAAACAAAAAGCGTGTTTTTAAGAGATAATAACTATCAAAAGATTGACACTTGTTTATGTTCGGTTTAATTGTAAAATTATGTCCAATGACCAACATTATATTAAATGGTAAAAATATATTCTAAATGTACTTTAAAACCACTCAAATTCACAATTTATCACTATTATTATTTTGATTAAAAAAGTTGTTTTTAATTAAAATTTAGTAATTTTCACTATTCATCAAAATATGAAAGTTATCCGAAAAGTACCAAAATTTCACCTTAGGCTAAATTTGATATTCCGAATCCAAAAATGAAGTCCATTTTAAAATATAAAATATATATAACTTCAAAATGTAGGTATTACTATTCATAACAGCTAGTTTGATTGGTTACAGTGTGTTAGAACTCGAAGTTGCGTACAACACACGCGACTGTTTTATTCAAAGGAAAGCATACCGTGGAAGCTTGGGATGTTTCATTTTAAATTTTTGATGTCCCCATTTAGTCAAAAAGTTTAAAATATTGTATTTAAAAAGGTTTCACTATTAGAAGTTGATAAAAGTGAAATACTGAAAATGAATCTGTTCTTGCAATATGACTAAGAAACTCATAATAGAGATTCTAAAATTATAAGGATTATATAAAGTTCAAAATGTAGTTAATACTATTCATGACCTCTTTTAATGGTGTGATTGAACTCGGTGTTGCGTGTAGTGCATGTTATTGAATTATTTTTAAGAAATAACACACTCTGAAATCCTGGGGTGTTACATTCTCCCCTCCTTCAATAAATTGCGTCCTCTCAATTTGAAATTGTTCTTCGAAAATAAAAGGTTGAAAGTAGAAAATATATTTGTGGGCAAACCCACATCGGAAATTGGGTTACTAAAATTTAGTCTTAATATGAGGAAAAGATAAATGAAAGGGTCACCACCAAATTATGATCTCGATTAGGAGAACATTGGTGGCAATCAGAGACATATAATTGGAGGAAAAACGTAAATATTTATAGGTAGTGATTGAGGTCATAAATCACAAACAAGTATAAAATTTAGGTCCTTAAAATCATCAATCTATGATGATTTGAAATACCATCAGTTCAACAAAACATAGGGTATTGGGATAACACATTTTTGACGTTTCAAAATATCTTAGTTGAAATCCCACATCGAAAACTTAATTAATGAGGCCTCTATTTTAAATAAAGAGTGGAAAGTATGAAGATTACCGAAAATAACACATACTAGGGTTCCATGTAAGAAAATATGGATATGGAAGAAAAATCTAGCCATCAATTACCTGATGGAGAGTGGTAGAGAACATGGCTATGAAAAGGCCAACAATCCCAAAGCCATAAATTAGTGATGATTTAAGGTACCATCTAGGAAAACATTTTTGTTCTAATTTTCTTTTCTTAATATTGAGGAATTTTTTATGAGATTGGCTAAGATCATATGGAGATATACTTACTTTATAATTAGAGTTTTATCCATTAATAAATTTCTACCACATACTCATCTTTCACTCTAAAAGAAAATAGAATGTAAAAAAAATTCAATTTACACTATTCGTATAGGGTTCCAAAATAAACGAATTTATAATTCATCTAAAAGATCTTTTAATAAAAACTACATTATTTAATCCAGGACATCTCGTGGGCCAGTGGTAGGTGATACACCCTTGTCGCCGTTCGGTTGCGGGTTCAAGTCTCGCAGCCTTGCCGGACGCGACGGGTTGCCGCCCGACCTCCAGGTTGTCCTTTTATGGAAATCCAAAATAATCCAAACTAGAACTATCCAAAATACTTCTATCCAAACTCACAGTCCAACATTTATAAGGAAGGTAAACATAATATAGATCCTTTTTACCCCGTAATAGCATATGAATACCTTCATCATGTATTACCATATTCCTTATTGATTACATTCATGTTCCCTTATTCCATATAGAATGCTGGATATACTTCATTAATCCAAAAATGTTTTAAACCCCAAAAATGAGGGAATATACAAATCATTAATCAGCTTCAAGGTAGTCAAGAATATCCAATATAATTTATCCAAAACAATCACATATTATTCCAAAATCACTACCTCAGTATCAGAACTATATTATGATTTATCATTCTCTCAACCATATATTTTCCAAAAATTTATCCTGCTATTGAGTCACTTTTCTTTGTTCCACACAATCTCAAGTCCTTAATGAAATAGTAATGCAGTACAATCCTTATATACTCCATAATTATTATAACAAGTACATTGTTGATACAACACTCAATTGACATAATCAACATAAGAACTATAATCATTCCTCTTCATCTGTGGTAGTATCATAACTTGATTATTATCCAATAGCATCATTTGCATCATAGACTGATGACTGGGACATAGGTTCGCGTAGTGTCCAAGCTCCTTGCAAATTAAGCATTGTACATTTGAAACCATTTTATTACCCTTGCAGTCACGTACTTTGTTCCCTTTTCCTCCACACTTATAACAAACTCTCATTCCTTTCAGGCAAGTTCCAGGGTGTTTCTTTCCACAGTTACCACATATGGGAAAATTCTTCTTTTCCCTCTTCCCTTTATCCATATTTCTCTCTTCCATCCTTTTCTTCTCTTGCTTCCCTTCAAAGCCATAGGACTCAGTAAACTCTTTACATAACTTATCAACACATGATATTATTTCTTCATATGATGATAATACATGGGAGACTATTTCTCTTATAAATTCTAGCTTAAGACCATGAAAGATATGATCCTTCATTCTCTTTGGATCATGTGCATTTCTGGAGTTCTCATTCCTTCTACTGGGCGCCATTTCTAAACAATGGAATACACTAGATCAGTTTATGAATCAAAATACATAATCCCATACTTATAAAACACTTAACATAAATTGAACTATTTATGGATATAATCCATAATCATAAAAATGTTTTCTTTGAGGAAGTATATACTCATAAACACTTCATAATGATTTGTAAAGAAAATGAGAGTTATCCTAAGCATATCCCCCGGGAGTGTCGTAACCAAGAGTGCAGCAAGGCCTGTTGTCGTGCACCAGTTCCCGTTCGAGTCTAGCTCAAATCGGTGTTTTCGGGTTTTACCCCTAGGTACATCTGTGCCAGAGTCGCCTCTACCTGCTTGTATCCAGACAGGGATGTATTGCTCGGAAAACTCACAAAATCTTTACAATACCAAAATTCTAGGAAGTTCTTCTATACTAATCCTCAAAGTTCATCTTAGGTCTACGTGCTCTAATCAGAGTTTATCTAAATCTAGCTTCCAAGGTTTGTACTAAACTTCCTCTGATACCAACTGTAACTCCCCGACCCCAACTACCCAGAGTCTGTGCATTATTACATAACATTGGCATGATCACAAGAAAGATCAAATCTCGAAAGACCGATTGGTTTAGTAGCCTTGGAAACACTAGATATATTCATAGGTTTTACATTACATCATAAAATGAAAAACTACTACAACAACATAAAGTCTCCATAATCCACACTCATATCCCCACATAATATCCCTACAGGTCATTCATAATTTACTTCTTCGCTTCCTGGGAAAAAGAAAACATATAAAAGGGGTGAGCTCAAATGCCCAGTAAGGATAACAAAATAGCGGAAACATTCATAAATAAGAATAAACTTTTAAGGCAATGTATAACTAAAACAAAAGCCTTTCGAACATGAACTTTCAACATGGTATGACATAAATAAAATGAAATAATGCCATTTACTTATTCACATGGATATTCTACTAATCGAATAATCACATGGAAAAATCAATAACCACTTTCATAATGTTGGAATGCATAATGTTGAACTTTAATTCATTTGTCAAGGCCTCATCCCAAGACCTTGGGGCTAACTGTAACCGGAACCCAACCCGGAGTGCCTCTAATAACCGGACACCAACCCGGAGTGCCTCTAATAACCGGACACCAACCCGGAGTGCCTCTAATAACTGGACACCAACCTGGAGTCCTTCTAATAACCGGAGACCAAACCGGAGGGCTTACTTTTACCAGTCCCTAACCTGGAGGGCTTACTTTTACCAGTCCCCAACCTGGAGGGCTTACTTTAACCAGTCCCCTACCTGGAACATACTTGTCCAACACATTCATATGAAGTAAAGGTTGAAATATAACATAAACATTATTATTGGAACTAGCATACGAAATGTCAATACTTTACTCATAAACCAGGAATGCTATATAAATGGCACATCCACAGTCAAACATATCACAAAACTTGATTACAATATGGAAGTTTTGTATCATAATAAATCAACTTCAAATAAGCGTAAAATCCATCAAAGGATGTTGACATAGATGAAATCAAAACACTTTTTAGAGAAATATCTCTTTCTATTTTTGAAACCATTTAAGAGCCATATAAAATAAAACATTTTCTTGAAAATGTTCTTATAAGCTTGTAAGGGAAGCTTTGACGATTTTATAACGGCAGAAAATAACCGCACCCGCCGTATAAGTTAAAAAAACATTCTTATCTTAATTCTGTCGAAAAGGTTAAAAGCACCTTGTTTGGAAAACGACGGAAAGATTCCCTTATAAACCTCTTATAAAAAGTCAAACAAGGGTATAAATTACTTTGACCCATATTATTTTAAATATTAGAAATGTTTTGAAATACATTTTGAAGGAACATGGACGTGGATGATAACAAGGTCCCAGTAGATAATTATGTATAAACAATCTCGGATAATGAAGAGATTGCGAAATAAATCCTTACCTTTTACTTTTCCTTTGTTGGGGTCGGTTAACCTCCTTTAATTTAGGTAACTCACATTGGTTGGAACCAAAGGACTTCTTGAAATGCTTTCTGCCTAAGGGGAAGCTTCAAGGAGGAGGAGAGGGATGTGGGGAGCTTAGTTGGGCAGAGTTTGGACGAGCCAAGTGGCTTGAGAGGTGTGAGGAATGAGTAGAAGTGGTCTCCTTTTATAAGGGAGAAGAGGGGCTCTTTAGGAAAGAGTGAAAGTATTACTTTATAATATAATTATATTCGGTTTATAATGGTCCAAAAATCATTGAGGTCGAAGATAAGATGACTAATATTCTAAATAACATCAACCAATAAGAATTGGACAGGTTTTAGATAATATTTTAATCATTATAATCTTATTTATTTAAATGATTTATTAATGAGGTAAACATAGCATCATTATTGTGTCATTAATAATTTAAATTATTTGATGTCTAAAAATTATAAATAAAATATCATTATGTAGTAAATCTTTTTAGCTTTCTAATGAATATTTATAATCGAAAATCCAACATGTATAACCCTATGTAAAAATTGTTCTTTTAAAAGATGTAAGTTTATGCCATTTTTGTATTCATTTTAACTTAATTAAAATAAAGTGTCATTATCACTTACAAGTGGATCAATGGGGTCCCAAAATTGACCCAAAGATGCCCATGGTCGACCATGTATCAACCAATAGGGTTAAGACACGTTTTAGGGTAATTTAGTATTATTATAATATTATTTTTTAACCCTTATTTACCGTATTTACCCTTAACCATGGTAAATAAAATATTTACCGCTGTAATTATTCAAAATGTCTAAAAATAAAAGTCACCTATTTACACAATTTGAACATCCTGATTCCAAATATGGAATCCATTTTTATAAATTCAAAACACAAAAGTGGAAGAAATTAATTTAAAATTAATTCCCGCTGTCAAAACAAAAAGAGTGTTTTTAAGAGATAATAACTATCAAAAGATTGACACTTGTTTATGTTCGGTTTAATTGTAAAATTATGTCCAATGACCAACATTATATTAAATGGTAAAAATATATTCTAAATATACTTTAAAACCACTCAAATTAACAATTTATCACTATTAATTATTTTGATTAAAAAAGTTGTTTTTAATTAAAATTTAGTAATTTTCACTATTCATCAAAATATGAAAGTTATCCGAAAAGTAACAAAATTTCACCTTAGGCTAAATTTGATATTCCGAATCCAAAAATGAAGTCCATTTTAAAATATAAAATATATATAACTTCAAAAAGTAGGTATTACTATTCATAACAGCTAGTTTGATTGGTTACGGTGTGTTAGAACTCGAAGTTGCGTACAACACACGCTACTGTTTTATTCAAAGGAAAGCGTAATGTGGAAGCTTGGGATGTTTCATTTTAAATTTTTGATGTCCCCATTTAGTCAAAAAGTTTAAAATATTGTATTTAAAAAGATTTCACTATTAGAAGTTGATAAAAGTGAAATACTGAAAATGAATCTGTTCTTGCAATATGACTAAGAAACTCATAATAGGGATTCTAAAATTATAAGGATTATATAAAGTTCAAAATGTAGTTAATACTATTCATGACCTCTTTTAATGGTGTGATTGAACTCGGTGTTGCATGTAGTGCATGTTATTGAATTATTTTTAAGAAATAACACACTCTGAAATCCTGGGGTTTTATAGAGTGGCCTGAACTGCCCCCTCCATTCTTCACATGATCGTCCCACATACTTTTCTTCACTGATGAGCTGCCACTTCCCACTACTGATACTGAACCATAGAAACCATCCCTTCCTTTACTATCAATCTCCACCATGCATGCCCAGTCAATGACCTCAGTATAGGTCCTCAGCTTAAATAAGAACACCTTGGAGTATATCACTGGTCATAATCCTTTCTCAAACCCCTGTGCCCTGGCTTGCTCATTATAGACAATATTTGCAGTGTGCCGAACCAACTTAGGGAAACAGTTGGCATACTCCATCACAGATAGATTCCCCTAATCAATTTCAATGAACTCTCTAGACCTATCATAATCCAACACCTTAGGGGAGTACTGTTCATTGAAGATAGCCTTGAAATCTCCCCAGTACATCGGCTCATTCTTCCCAGCCTGAAGCACTGACTCCCACCAGTTACGGCTGGGAACCTCCAATGGAAAGGAGGCACACTTCACCCTGAGATCCTCGGGTGTTTCCAAGAACTCTATCATATGCTCTATCTTCTCGATCCACTCTTCTTCTTCCTGGGGTTAGGATCTACCTCGGAAGGTAGGAGGCTTTTTTTTTCAGAAACTCTTTTTCTTTATCTTTTCTAAGACATGTCTCTTCTGTCCTAACAGGAATAGGAGCAGGATTTTGTCCCTTTCCCAATTCTTGGATAGCCCGAACCATAGCCTCCACGAGCGTCTGATCAATCAGGGTGGGAGAACTCTCTCTAGCTTCGTCATGTGGGCGCATGGGAGCTTTCCCGTGAGGCGTGTTGCTACAAAATTCAATAGTCAAAAAACAATATTCAATACCAAAATTCTGAAAATTGTAAACAAATACATAAAATATAAATAAACTAAACATATTTCTATAAATAGAGAAACAACTACTTCACATCCTCCTGATGTCCACATGTGGTCTGAAGCCCACACATCTCACCTAGATGTGAAGTCAATATGTAAATTCCAACATCCCTGGGTCACTCAAGGTATTCCATCAGAGGTGCAGGCCAGACACCCTACTCACAACCAAAACACTGATCCCCAATAGTCCAAGCTCTTGTCTATCCCGACTCAACCCAAAATAGAAATATAACCCAAAAAGGTATACACCCTCTGATACCATTTTTGGATGAACCAAATCTGGTTTCCACCAATACAAGCACCAAACCTAGACTATGACAAGGTCCGAAGGGCGTTCCCTATCCCCACGGGCTAGCACAAGTTCCCAAGTATCATTAATATAGGTTTGGGAATGATTTACTTTAGTATTAAAGAATAACACATTAAAACAATCCATAGTATAAATATGAAACTTTCAATACAAACAATTCTTAACCAAAAACAAGAACTGAATACATTGTATTAAATACAATAAACTAGGTCCAAATACAAATAAATATAGCAGAAAGATATCCCCATGTACTCTACATGACAAGGGGTAATCATCCACAAGCCGTCTCCACAACTCCGCACAAAGGATGGGAACTAACACCCTGAACCACCATCACCCTTAGCATTTCCTTTACCAAAGTATAACATAACCAAGTATACTTACACCCAAGGGGTGTAAGTATGGTGTGAACCTAATACCAATAGGATACCACCAAATGATTCCAAATATCATGCAATATAATGTGAAAAAACAACCAGTTTTAATAGGCAACAAAGAGCAGTGTTAAAATTCCAAGAATTGTAACTTTCATTTGAAAAAAGTATTCAATCAAAAAATTTCAGAATGCCAACTCATTTAAATATAAAGGTTAGATACTATAATGTACTTCCAAACACACCCTAAGACATGGGTTAATACTACAAATCCAATGAGAAATAACATTGGGAACACCCCTCGACACTATGTTCTCTTGGGCCCTATGAACCTCGTACCTTGGTGTAAAGTAACCATAGAAAATTATGTTCTCGTTCATGAGAAACTAGTAGGTAACATACCCATAACCTAGGGGTACCCAATAATAATACACATAGTTTATTTAGAGTTGTCTTTATCCAAATTCTAAGTGAAACATGGACAAACCTCATCCGGTCCACTAGCCATACTATTACAAATCCGCCCCACCAAGGTACCCGGGCTTCCCCTTTTGTGATAAATCAATTTAAGCATGCAAAATAAATAAATTTTTGTATAAAACACCATTATGGGTCAAAAAGCAACCAATACAGTATCTAACACATTTTATACCACTTAAAACACGCAACTAAACACTGAGATTTTTAATAAAACAACCTCTCAAAATCTCACATTATTTTGTGCCCAAAATTCATTGAAATATCCACTTTGAACACTATGTGAACACTTGTAATTCACAAAAACAAAATTTCAGTTCAATACCCTTTAATTAAACAAAAAATTCAGTTATGGGGCAACCCCATGTGAACCAAGTAGTTCTATCCTTTAAAACCCCCAATTTTTACACAAATATGATGTTTAAGGCCATTTGCTTCCCAAACACCATTTAAACAAAATTTCGCAGAAACAACCAAATATAATAAACATTAGAAAATTATTTACAGTCCTAATACAATTCAATAAAATAAACTATGTAATTATAGGAAAACCCCAAATGAACTAATAAAATATTTGTATGAAAAAACCCCCAATTTCAACAAAAATTGGCACAAAAAATTCATTTTCATTATAAATGCCACTAAAACCAATTTTTTCCGAAACATTATAATGAAATAAACATAAAAATAACATAAAAAAAGTATGATAAGTCACAAAAATTCCATGCACAATGGAATCACCTACCAAATTAGTTAAAACTTTGAATCCTTTGTGAAAAAATCAAATCGCACCACCACCGCACCAAGAGGGACCAATATCAAACCTAAAGCCACATTAAAAGTCCAAGAAAACCCAAGGTTAAACCCTAGGTTCGAAACCCTACCCTATAGATATTTTTAACTTCATGAAAAATGGAATAATTCCTAGTCAAATTGAATGGAACCCTAATCCATTTTAAAGAGGAAATAAATGGACTCAGTTATTTGAATTATCTGGACATAATCACTCCAAAAAAATAGTATTTGAAATTTAAAATAGCCACAATTGAGGTTTCGTTAGAAGAAGAATCATTAGGACATTTTGGAACTATAATGGACAAAAAATATTAATAATTGAGAGAGTTATGAAAGAAATAAGTTACCTCTTCAAATCTGGACGATTTGAGTAACCCTATGGAGTTATGTACCAATTCGAAATTAACTAGTACTCGAAAGAGGGGGGAGGGAGTTTAGATGCGTGTCTGGTTTCAATGGGATTGGGTAAGTATTCAAATTACCAAAAATTCCAAAAAATTAATATGTTATAAAACAAAAAAAAAATTAATTTTAAAACTGGAATTAGACTTTCGGGCTGGCCCAACCCCTTAAATAAAACCCTAATAAACATTGGTTATAGATTTCTAAAGGCCCCAAATTAACATGGTGGTGTTAATATATCAGGGCAGGAAATTTAGGAGTTATAATGAGTGAATAATATTAAAAAATAAAAACTTTATAAATGAAACAAAATTTATTTCTAAATCTAGAATTGGGTTAACAGTTTGGCCCATTACATGAAAACTCACCTATTCACCCACAAAACCCTTGGAAACCCCCAAAACAATTCATTAATGGAAATTAATTGAAAAATATCTTTAAAAATATTTCATGTATATGAAAAATTTTATATTCTTTTTTTTAAATTCAATTCTTATAAGAGGAATTATGAAATCTAAAACTGATCCAATAGATAAGGAGAGAAAGATTGGTTTTAACGTGAGAATGTTCAAATGTTCAATATATTATTATATCTAAATTCAAAATAATAATTTTTTAAAATTACCAATATTGGATTAATATATTTTTATTTTATCTATTCAGAAATTAAAAACCAATTAAAAATATAATTTATTATTAATATTTATTTAGGTGCAAAGGGAGTTTTAACTAAAATTCAGTATTATTTACTATTTATCAAAAGGGGAATCTTCTTAGAAAAATAAAAATAACAATCATAAGAAAATTTAAACATTAAAAATTCAAAAATGAAGTTTATTTTTTTAAATAAAACTTATTAATGTGTCAAATTTTAGTTTTACAATAGGTGCACCACTAACAGGAAGTAAAACGCGGTCTTGCGAGTAACACGAGCTAACTCATTATTGCTTGTAGAGTAAGATTATCATAGTTTAGCATATAATGAAATATTAACATGGTGTAGTGTATAAAGTAATAAATACTTTGGGTTTCAGATAAAATATTCTATATTAAGTGTTGTGAAAAATGAAAAATGAAAAATGTTTAAATTAATTGGGAAACAATTCAAAACATATTAGGGTGATACAATCTACCACCTCCCCCACCACTGAAATGAATTTCTCCCTCAAAATTCATCTAGGTTATCAAAGTTATATTAATTTATATTTCCTCTCAGATAAACAAAAATTATAAAAATTAATAGTATGTATTCCATTAAAAAGGAAATATTGAAACATATTGGTTACCCAAAGTAACTAAGAATAGGGTATCCACTTAGCAGAACATTGTTGGAGACTGAAAACATGGACATTGAATAAAATTATAAATAATCACATAAATTGATAAAGATCACTGATCACAAGAATTTTGTTAATCTAGAGAATGTTGTCAATACAAAACCTATAAACTGAAGAATCATGAAAGTGTTTATTGTTATAAAAAAATTGATTATAATATTAATTTTTTTTATTTAATGTCCTTTTTACTAGAGTTTAATAATGTTCATGGAATGGTATAATTACTTAATTTTTACATAATCTCACTCATTATCATGCCTTTATCATTTTCAACATCATATCTTATTCCAAGAGATAGAGGTGAATTTTTTTATTTCTAAAGAATTAGAAAATCACTATATCCATAAATAGAGGGATGTGTCATTCCATCTGTCTTTATAATAATTAAATGAATAGTAGATGTTTTACATTATTCCAAAATATTCATGTTGTGAGAAAATAATCTATTTTCTATAAAGTCTTTTGAATTTTAATATAAAACATTCCATAAATGGTTAACCTTATAACCCTTATGAAATATGAGTGTCCAAAACATTAGAATTAATGTCACTAAATTTGTCAAAAATATATTAACATTGTTCCCATGTATATCTTAAAGTATCTCTTGGTTTCTGCTGATCAAAAATGTAAATGCCTTCATTATTTATTCACTTGAAACATGGTAATAAAAAAATTACCACATTTCCTTATTGAAAAAATGTTTGTTTTCTTATTCTATTGTTTATTAGACATGTTAAATAAATCTAAAAATATTTCCAACTTTATTTATGATAACATTGACCATTATAGAATCAACTCCTTAATCAATTCCAATGAAATGTGAACCATCCAACATAAATATTAATATCCAATATATCATTAACAAACATTTATTATCTTGAAATTAAGAATAAATTAAGGGTTTTCCTTCCCTTAATCATGTGTTTCCCAAGAATATAACATTTCAATTAAATCACATTTTAATTCCATGTGAACTATTAAACATATCATTTTAAATCCATAGTGAAAACTTAAACTAAAAAATAATAACATATTTATGAATTCATAATTCTTGAATCTAAATATATAAACACTTCAATTATTAATCTTCATCCTTAAACCATTAACATGGCTATTGAATCATATTTCATATTACGTATTTCCTTTTATATTTCAATTCTATTATCCTCATCATTGTAAATATAACCATTACTAATACCTCAAATCTAATTATCTTCATGAGATTTCCACTGGGGATATTTATTTTCACAATTTCCAATCATTTAAACTTATTTAATCTCTCAGGGAGGCCAATATTTTCATAAATTTTGTTAACATAACCCTTCATTTTTTCCTTTCCAATTACTTGAGTTTTTTACTTTATTTAAAAAATCAAAACATATTCTTATTATTTTATGAAATTCACTTTTTATGTCTTTTCCACATTCATGACAGAAGGTAAACTAAATCATCTTTCATCTATGGTCTCCACTACCAAAAATCTCAGTATAGGCTTTAATTATATTCATTGGTGAGTTTGAGAGTTGGTTAATGTACATGTTGTTAATCATGTTTTGGGAAAACTATAATGTCATGATCAAAACATCCTTCACTCTTGTTACCATCCAATTCTAAATTGCCTAAGTAAATTTTTTGTCATAATAAATATTAACCCAGTTTTTCATAGTAACCTTTATTGACTAAAACCTAAAAAATATTGTGGGAAACAATTATCATAGTATAAAACCACAAAAATATTTACCAATATCTTATAGGATGTCTATATAATGAACCCTCCTTTTAGTATATTTTCTCCCAGAAGGTATTCATTATTTATGAAACTAGTTCTTAATTCATTCATCAAGGAGGAGTTTTTTGATAGAAATTGTTCATTATTTTTAATGATTTGTTCATCCTAGTAAAATTAATATGTATTATGAAATAAAGTTCCAGTGATGGTGTCCATGATTGAAATATCACATTATTTATTTCAAGTCTAATTGTTATAAATTTTAGTAGATAAATTATAAACACCAAAAGACAATAGGATTTCATTATCCTTTCATGGTGCTCATATAGAAATGGACTCATATATTTATCGAATCATTGGGATTTTATGAACTCTATAAAAAAAATTTATATTGCTAGTGATTAATAGAATAACCATGTTATCTCATTTCATTTCAATTCATGACACCGCCATGGTTGAAGATTAGGGAATTTTATATGTTCAAGTGATCTAGAGGTTGCATTAGGGTTTTATACAATTATTTCAAATAGGCTCCCCCAATTTACCTCTGGTATCTGGAAAGGCCTCTAGGAGAAGATGGGTTCTAATGTAAAATTGATCATTTCATACAATAATTATAATTATAGACATATCATAAAAACTATTTAGATTTTAGAGGATGTTATTTAATTTTATTTCATCGAATTTATAGGATCTTATGATAACTATTTTGGACTGGTTGAGTTATCTTATTAAAATGCTTACCATTATTATATTATAATGGATCCTTTTGAATAATTTTAAAGAAAAATATGTATGCTACCACTTATTACTCTGAGGTGGGTGGAATTTCTCTATTGAGACAAAAAATTATTAAAGAGACAATAGTGAAGATTTAAACTATTTTTCAATTACTGTAAATGAATCATTTTTGGATTAAATAGTATAGAGATCATTGGAATCATACTATGGATTTTTTAGTGGGTATCCAGGAGTTATATAAAATTTCACATTTGTTGGATCACCGTAATTTATGTAAAATAAGGGAAATTAGCTATGAGATATGAGGGATGTTTCGAGATACCTTAAAATATTTGAAAAGATTCTTATTGGTTAATTTTTTTTATCACATTTTAATTTAATTCATGATTTATTAAAAGTTAATTTTATTAAGAATTATCATCTTGGTCACTTTCAGGTTATTATCAGTGAAGAACAATAATATGTAAATGAATATATAGGTAGTTGAATAACATTTCCATGTAGTAAATTCTCAGAAAAAGATTCATCATGGAAATTTTATTCCATTGGTCCAAGTGTTTTGGTTGCATTGAATGGATTCTCATGAGACATGGTAATGGAAATTATGGATAACGTATTTGTAGACTCATATTTTCTTTAATCAGTATTCATTGACATGAATTTCTAGGGACAGATATTGATATTTTGGGGAGAATCATTACATTACAACATATATTTTGGAACATTTATTAATTCATTATCAATATATTATTTTGAACAATTCGTGGTATCTACTGGTTAATTTTTTTGAAATTTAGAGGTTTCAAGGACTGTGTATGACTGGAGAACAGTTATCATAAATTGTGTTGTTTTCTCAGGTAATCTTGTTGCTCTTAGTGGTTTGAAATAGGGACTGAGTTGATCCAAAACATTCATACATATATATTAAATTAATTTAGATGAATATCAAATATATAAAATGACATTACACACCCCATAACCATACATGTTCAATGTATTTGAAAACATGATATAAAAACATTTTACTTTGGTAAAACAGTCTTACATTGTCTAATTTTTTTCTCACATTATACCCTCCTTGACATGACATAATGAAAATATTTTTTTATAACCTGGGGTAAGAAAATATAATAAAAATTGATCTTGTATGTTCATATAGGTTATCCATGGGAGATATCATTCAATTAACATATAAAATAATAAGATAATTATTGAAGTGCATTGTGTAGCATTTGTTGTCAATGAGGCATGAAGTTGTCTTGGAATGAATGGAAGTCAAGGAATGTCAAGATGTGAATGACAAAGGTTGTGATGGTGTTGGTAAAGAATGGAGAATGTCCATGGAACTTAGAGGAATGTCACTTAGGAGATTCACTAAGTGGCATTGGAGAATATGGTTGAAACATTCTCCATGGATATCTGACGATTGTTGAGCTGATCTTTAAGTTCATAGAACTTGTATCAAGAGGATACAATGTCACAACATTGTTTGAAGACCATGCATTGTCTTTACAATGCATGAGGAGTTGAAAGGAGTTCCATCCACAACTACTAAGTGGATGATGTGCACTAATGAAGTCCATGCACTATCACTTAGTGCATGTGAACATGAAGAAGATCCAATTGATCTCTGATTAGATCAATGAAGAATGTTGAAGAACATGTGTGATTTATGAGATTCAGTTGAAGAAGTCCCTCCTAAGTATTGAACACATATAGAAGAGGAGATGAAGAAGATTAAGAAGAAACCTTGGGAATTCCATATCCTAAGTAGAGATCATATGAGAGGAGAAATGATGGAATTCTTAAGAAGAAGAAGAAAGGAAGAAGGCTTGAAGTGGCACTTGGCAATTGGCATATTTTATATGGAGGAGAAACTTGTTTTTATACAAAGTCTAGGTTCTGTCCTTTGCCAAAAATATGGCCAGCCAAGGCCAGCCCACGGGTTCAACCCCAAGGCACTTGTGGGCCGAAGGCACCACGCCCATGGGGGATCCCATGGTGCAAACACAAGGCGCGGCAGGGGGCCGTGTATAAGCCCCCGAGGACACGCGGTGGTGAAACCCGCGCGCCCGAGGTGCATAGTGGGCGCTAGGTGCGCGCCCGCAGAGGCGAGAGTGGGCGCAGAGCGCGCCCGCAGGGAGAACACGGTGCGGGGCGGCACCGTGGAGGGAGGAGTTCAATTGCGGTGAAGCAGGCAGCGCTTGTTTGTTAAACCGTGAGAAAATCCCGCGGCGTTTCGATGTGGGACGGCAAATTTTTCCGCGGGAGCGATCCTGGCCGCACGATTGATCGCGCGCCAGATCTCGGCCGCCCATCTAATCCGCCGCGGCCCATCCTGATCGCGGCCGTCCAAATCTTTGATCCAACGGCTCTCCGCGCGTCTTCTTCCCCGCTCCATGTGAAGCCACCCGCGACGTCCCCGCTGAACCAGAGGCCATCCGACCACCGGATTTTGAGTTCCCGACCACCATTTTCGAAGCTGAGGTTTCCCTCGTGATCGTCTCTCCACACCGAACCGAACCATGCTTAAAAATGGGCTTGCATGCAACGAGAGGAGAATTCAGTTGCGGACGAGGCAAGAGAATATGTCGAGGATATGAATGGTCTATGCCCTTTCATGGATTGGAAGAAAAGAGGCCGTGCATGCGTTCTAAGTCGCATGCACGTGAAGAAGACCGGAGAAAAATAAGGAAAGAACCTGTGGTGGAAACTGAGGAGAGAAACGAGATTTTACAGAAACTTGAGATCCGAAAATCTCGGTGGTTCAAGATTTTTCTCACGCGGATAAACCACCTCTGCCTCGCCTATAAAAAGAAGACCACAGGCGCTGTTTATGTTTGCTGAATCTTTGTTGAAGATATGAAGTCCCGCGAAGCCTCGGTGCTTAGCGAAGAACAGCCTGCGCGCACCACTTGCGCGGCAGTGAAGCCCGGAGCACCCCTTGCTCCGTTTGGTTCCTTTTGCGCATCCCTTGCGCGAAAGAAGAAAAGAGGAGTCCCCTGCGCGCTAATCCTTGCGCGGCAGGAAGAACCGGGGTTGCACCAAGCCTTGCGCACCCTTGGTTGGAGCCTGCGGCTTAAGCACTTGCGCGGCTAAGTTACACCAGAGGACTTGCGCGCCTTGCCACTGCACCCTTGTGCGGCTGTTGAAGAAGAGAAGGCCACGGCTCATTAAGCACTTGCGCGCCTTCATATGGGCAGTAGGAGATTCGGGTGATGAGAATTGCACACCAAGTGTGTGTGTGCTAAAAGGAGAAAACACCTAAGCCTACATGTGTGCAAAAAGAAAACAAAGAGGCCGTAGCCCTTGTGTGTACAAAATGGAGAACCAAGTGTGTGCATAAGTGAAGTGCACACTTTGAAGAAGATTAAAAGAACAAGGAAGTACCCGAGACCTTGTCTTGGGTATGTGCAAGTGGGTGAAGTGAAGAGCACACCATTGTGAGTTTGTGTGCACAAAGAATTAATAAGGCCGAGGCCTTAGTTCCTTGTGTGCAAAGTGAACAAGAAGAGGCCGTAGCCTTGGGTGTGTGCAAGAAATGGAGTGTAGGCCACAAAAAAGAAGAACACATTTAAGTGTGTGTGAAAAGTGAAGAATTTGTGTGTGCTTAACAAGTGAAGGCCGAAGCCTAGGTGTGTGCACAAGAAGGGAAGAAGGCCATAGGCATTTGTGTGTGCAAAAGAACTAAAAGGCTGAACCTAGTGTGTGCACTAAAAGTGTAAACACCTAGAAGTAAAATAAGGAGTGACCCACACTAAAGTAGAACACACTCTAAGTGTGTAAACAAATTGGATAAAGTGTGTGAAGGAGGAAGAAGGTGTGTGCTTAAAGTGACTACACCCTTTGTGGGATTATTTCACCTAGAAGAAAGAGAAGGAGAGTGCATGCATGCATGCATGCACGTGCACACGTGAACAGAGCCAAATCAGTGGTGTGCATTTGAGTTGTCCAGGACCAGGAGTTCTTGAAGAATTTGAGAAGGCCATGCAATCAGTGGATGAGGATGAAGAGCTGCCATGCACTCAGTGCATGAAGTTTAATTGAACTGAGACTGGACCAGACTGAAGTTAAAGACATCATTTGTCTGAGTATTCAGTAGTTGGAGAGAAGCCAGGTCATCCTTAGAAGAAGGAGATAAATCCTGAGCAAGACGATAAGACCTGATCATCACAAGTGATCAGAGGTACAGAGCAAGGCCAGCAGTCTTTATCCCAGACTGTTGAGGATACTTGAAGAACTAAAGAGAAGAAGAGCTACTCGTGTGACTCGAGGAGCCAGGAGAAGACCCCTGTGAGACTCAGGGTGGAAGAAGTCTTCAGTGGGATTCTGGAGCAGGCCAGTGGGACTCTGGTAACACTGTGGGACGCAGTATAAAGACCCTCCTGTGGGACTCAGGAGAGATACGGTGGGAAGCTGTATCGACCATTGTAATACTAACAAATTATAATGGGAGAATCCATGCTGGGAGAGCATGGCAAGGATGTAGGCCTTTGGTGCCGAACCTTGTAAATCCTTGTGTCCTATGCCTTTTCATTACTGCATCATTCGGGAAAGGATGAGAGATACAAGAAGAGTGGATCGAGGCTTTAACCAGCCATAGAGGTTTAATTGATAAGAATCAATTAGTAAAAAGTTTTAAAGGATCACTGATTCACCCCCACCCCCTCTCAGTGATTCACACTGATCTGGGCACTTCAATTGGTATCAGAGGGAGGTTGCCTCTAAAAGATCCAAGGGAGTCTTTATGGAGTGCAGATCTGAGGAAATGAGTGACCAGCCTCAAATGGAGATATCTTCAAGACTCAGAAAAATAGAAAGAAGAAACAGGCAAAGAAGATGAGGAAGAAGGTTGTTGCAATCAGAGAAACTCCTTCTATGGAAAGAAATGTGAATGTCACATCAGATGACAATTCCTTTTATCATTCTTCTGATGAAGCCTGCTCTAGCTGTGATGAAGATGGAAGAAACAATGATCTTCTAAATGCAATCAAATATCTTCAGAAGAGAGTCCCCAAGGAAGTTGCAATGTGTATAGCTACAGGCCTCCTTGATCTTCAAGAAGAAAAATTACAGCTAGAAGATGAAGCCAATTCTCTGGAAGTCCAATTAGCAAAAAGGGTTGGCATAACCAACACTCTCAGAAAGCTGGTGAAGGCCAAAGATGAAACTGTTTCCCTTTGCAATGAAAGATATGAAGATACCTGTGAAGAATTGCAAAGGAGCTCTTCTGAGAAAGAAATATTTTTGATAATGATCAAAGATGTTTTCCGTGCACTGGAAAAGAGACACAGAGTTTCAATGGTTGTCAAAGATGCTCAACTTGAAGACAAAGAAAAAAGGGTGAAGGAGCTTGACAATTCATTGCTTGAATTGAAGACAGTGCATGATGACCAGATGAATCAGCTGAAAGAAAGTTGGGAAGGAAGGCTAAGAACTATTGAGGATGAGAAGAACTCCCTCAATATGAAATTCTTAGAACTGGAGGTGATATTGAAAAATCAGCAATCACCAAAAGTCCAAGCCTCCCAGACAGCTGGAAGAAGAAATGTTGCCACTCAAGTGAGCTTTGAGAAGGATGATTCTAAAAGAAAGACATCCTCTAATAAAAGGGCAACATCTTCTAGAAAGAAGATACCATCCATACCATCTTGTACTGATGCTTCTAATTGTGTTTCCACAAAAAGTGCAGGATGGAAGAATAATTCTAAACAAGTATGGATGAAGACAATGAAGAAAGAAAGCTCTCCTAAAGCAGCACAACAATTCAAGACAAGTACCCTACAATCAGAAGGACTGAAGAGGTCTAGATTCGTGGGACAATGCTGGTGTTGTAACAAGTATGGGCATAGTGCAAAGGATTGTTGGTACAATCCACTGAATGCCAAAGCACAGAGGAAGCCCATGCCAAGGGGGAGCAATCCAGAAGGAAGGAAGCAACATCCATAGGTCCAGATACATCTGTTTACTGCAAATAGATTTGGATTACTTGACAACATCTGGGATGGTTGAAAAAGTGGTCAAAAAGTTGATACATATCAATCTCCGAATGTATCCGAAGCTGGAATGAAGAGAAGATCACTGAACCTGGCTAAGATAGATTCCTTGGGAAGTAAGCAGAAGAAAGTGGAAGATGCTCCCAAGAAGAGTTTGAAGAATGAAGAGAAGTCCTTGGAATTGAAATCCAAGAAGGGTGATGCATCCAGAAGGACCACCAAGAAATGATTCTACTGTGGGAATAAAGGACATATCATGGATCTTTGTAAAGAATCCATGAAATTAAATAGAAGCAGACTGAACTCCAAAAGACAATCAATCCAGAAGAAGAAGGGATTGATTGAAAATATGTTGCCTAAGAGAGGTAGCTTAGTAGTATCCAAAGAACCATGTGGAACTTCCAGAACTGAGGCCACACTTCGAAGTGATTTACTAGTCATATGGCCAAATCAGTTGCAACTTGCCAAAGATCTGCAAAAAGCTGAAGATAAAGTTCTGGCAATTGCTAAGGCAAAAGGGAAGAAGAAGATTTCACATGAAGATGTTTTGAGAACCACACCAGCACAATCATCAATGAAGATCAAATGTGCAAGTGTGAAGACTGGTGAAAATGGGACATCTCAGTTGAGAGAATCTTCTCAACCTTGTTGTTCACATTAATGAACCAAGGAGGTTCCATCTTATTCCCTTATACTTCTGGTATTTACATGTGCTAACATTGCAGGGAATTGAAGATGATGATCATTCTCATCTGGAGGATGGTTTGGACAGAATGGAGTGCACCCCTTGAGGGGGAGCCTATCTGAAGAAGATGATGTTCTGAGATTAATATCATCTTAAGAAAATGGATGAATGGGGGAGCTTTATCTTTGCACTGAACTTTCTAATGAGTTTTGTGGAGTATGTGCAGGATTTAGCAATTCATTGAATATCTGAACCCCTTAGCATGATCTCACATGTTTACAGTGATTGTGGACAGCATAGAGTATCTTGGTTACATCACTCTTATTTTCTACACCGGGTTAGCCCAAGTATACTTAGAGTTGATTTACTAAAGGTTCTTTGCTAAAGAAGAACATGTGGCATCATCCCTCTCTTAGTGATTTTCAAAAAGATACTATTCAAAGGGAGGAAGATATTTTTGAAAGTGAACCACACCACACCTTTGCATTTGATTGCCAATAAGGGGGAGAAATATTGGCACACATATTGACCCATTCATATGTGGTGAAGAAGTGTATTGACAACAAATACAAAGGGGGAGATTGAAGTGCATTGTGTTGCATTTGTTGTCAATGAGGCATGAAGTTGTCTTGGAATGAATGGAAGTCAAGGAATGTCAAGATGTGAATGACAAAGGTTGTGATGGTGTTGGTAAAGAATGGAGAATGGCCATGGAACTTAGAGGAATGTCACTTAGGAGATTCACTAAGTGGCATTGGAGAATATGGTTGAAACATTCTCCATGGATATCTGACGATTGTTGAGCTGATCTTTAAGTTCATAGAACTTGTATCAAGAGGATACAATGTCACAACATTGTTTGAAGACCATGCATTGTCTTTACAATGCATGAGGAGTTGAAAGGAGTTCCATCCACAACTACTAAGTTGATGATGTGCATTAATGAAGTCCATGCACTATCACTTAGTGCATGTGAACATGAAGAAGATCCAATTGATCTCTGATTAGATCAATGAAGAATGTTGAAGAACATGTGTGATTTATGAGATTCAGTTGAAGAAGTCCCTCCTAAGTATTGAACACATATAGAAGAGGAGATGAAGAAGATTAAGAAGAAACCTTGTGCATTGTGTTGCATTTGTTGTCAATGAGGCATGAAGTTGTCTTGGAATGAATGGAACTCAAGGAATGTCAAGATGTGAATGACAAAGGTTGTGATGGTGTTGGTAAAGAATGGAGAATGGCCATGGAACGTAGAGGAATGTCACTTAGGAGATTCACTAAGTGTCATTGGAGAATATGGTTGAAACATTCTCCATGGATATCTGACGATTGTTGAGCTGATCTTTAAGTTCATAGAACTTATATCAAGAGGATACAATGTCACAACATTGTTTGAAGACCATGCATTGTCTTTACAATGCGTGAGGAGTTGAAAGGAGTTCCATCCACAACTACTATGTGGATGATGTGCATTAATGAAGTCCATGCACTATCACTTAGTGCATGTGAACATGAAGAAGATCCAATTGATCTCTGATTAGATCAATTAAGAATGTTGAAGAACATGTGTGATTTATGAGATTCAGTTGAAGAAGTCCCTCCTAAGTATTGAACACATATAGAAGAGGAGATGAAGAAGATTAAGAAGAAACCTTGGGAATTCCATATCCTAAGTAGAGATCATATGAGAGGAGAAATGATGGAATTCTTAAGAAGAAGAAGAAAGGAAGAAGGCTTGAAGTGGCACTTGGAAATTGGCATATTTTATATGGAGGAGAAACTTGTTTTTATACAAAGTCTAGGTTCTGTCCTTTTCCATAAATATGGCCAGCCAAGTCCAGCCCACGGGTTCAACCCCAAGGCACTTGTGGGCCGAAGGCACCACGCCCATGGGGGATCCCATGGTGCAAGCACAAGGCACGGCAGGGGGCCGTGTATAAGCCCCCGAGGACACGCGGTGGTGAAACCCGCGCGCCCGAGGTGCATAGTGGGCGCTAGGTGCGCGCCCGCAGAGGCGAGAGGGGGCGCAGAGCGCGCCCGCAGGGAGAACACGGTGCGGGGCGGCACCATGGAGGGAGGAGTTCAATTTCGGTGAAGCGGGCAGTGCTTGTTTGTTAAACCGTGAGAAAATCCTGCGGCGTTTCGATGTGGGACGGCGAATTTTTCCGCGGGAGCGATCCTGGATGCACGATTGATCACGCGCCAGATCTCGGCCGCCCATCTAATCCGCCGCGGCCCATCCTGATCGCGGCCGTCCAAATCTTTGATCCAACGGCTCTCCGCGCGTCTTCTTCCCCGCGCCATGTGAAGCCACCCGCGACGTCCCCGCTGAACCAGAGGCCATCCGACCACCGTATTTTGAGATCTCGGCCTCCATTTTCTAAGCTGAGGTGTCCCTCGTGATCGTCTCTCCACACCGAACTGAACCATGCTTAAAAATGGGCTTGCATGCAACGAGAGGAGAATTCGGTTGCGGCCGAGGCAAGAGAATCTGCCGAGGATATGAATGGTCTATGCCCTTGCATGGATTGGAAGAAAAGAGGCCGTGCATGCATTCTAAGTCGCATGCACGTGAAGAAGACCGGAGAAAAATAAGGAAAGAACCCGCGGTGGAAACTGAGGAGAGAAACGAGATTTTACAGAAACTTGAGATCCGAAAATCTCGGTGGTTCAAGATTTTTCTCACGCGGATAAACCACCTCTGCCTCGCATATAAAAAGAAGACCACAGGCGCTGTTTATGTTTTCTGAATCTTTGTTGAATATCTGAAGTCCCGCGAAGCCTCGGTGCTTAGCGAAGAACAGCCTGCGCGCACCACTTGCGCGACAGTGAAGCCCGGAGCACCCCTTGCTCCGTTTGGTTCCTTTTGCGCATCCCTTGCGCGAAAGAAGAAAAGAGGAGTCCCCTGCGTGCTAATCCTTTCGCGGCAGGAAGAACCGGGGTTGCACCAAGCCTTGCGCACCCTTGGTTGGAGCCCGCGGCTTAAGCACTTGCACGGCTAAGTTACACCAGAGGACTTGCGCGCCTTGCCACTGCACCCTTGTGCGGCTGTTGAAGAAGAGAAGGCCACGGCTCATCAAGCACTTGCGCACCTTCATATGGGCATTAAGAGATTCGGGTGATGAGAATTGCACACCAAGTGTGTGTGTGCTAAAAGGAGAAAACACCTAAGCCTAAATGTGTGCAAAAAGAAAACAAAGAGGCCGTAGCCCTTGTGTGTACAAAATGGAGAACCAAGTGTGTGCATAAGTGAAGTGCACACTTTGAAGAAGATTAAAAGAACAAGGAAGAACCCGAGACCTTGGCTTGGGTATGTGCAAGTGGGTGAAGTGAAGAGCACACCATTGTGTGTTTGTGTGCACAAAGAATTAACAAGGCCGAGGCCTTAGTGCCTTGTGTGCAAAGTGAACAAGAAGAGGTCGTAGCCTTGGGTGTGTGCAAGAAATGGAGTGTAGGCCACAACAAAGAAGAACACATTTAAGTGTGTGTGCAAAGTGAAGAATTTGTGTGTGCTTAACAAGTGAAGGCCGAAGCCTAGGTGTGTGCACAAGAAGGGAAGAAGGCCATAGGCATTTGTGTGTGCAAAAGAACTAAAAGGCCGAACCTAGTGTGTTCACTAAAAGTGTAAACACCTAGAAGTAAAATAAGGAGTGACCCACACTAAAGTAGAACACACTCTAAGTGTGTAAACAAATTGGATAATGTGTGTGAAGGAGGAAGAGTGTGTGTGCTTAAAGTGACTACACCCTTTGTGGGATTATTGCACCTAGAAGAAAGAGAAGGAGAGTGCATGCATGCATGCATGCACGTGCACACGTGAACAGAGCCAAATCAGTGGTGTGCATTTGAGTTGTCCAAGACCAGGAGTTCTTGAAGAATTTGAGAAGGCCATGTAATCAGTGCATGAGGATGAAGAGCTGCCATGCACTCAGTGCATGAAGTTGAATTGAACTGAGACTGGACCAGACTGAAGTTAAAGACATCATTTGTCTGAGTATTCAGTAGTTGGAGAGAAGCCAGGTCATCCATAGAAGAAGGAGATAAATCCTGAGCAAGACGAGAAGACCTGATCATCACAAGTGATCAGAGGTACATAGCAAGGCCAGCAGTCTTTATCCCAGACTGCTGAGGATACTTGAAGAACTAAAGAGAAGAAGAGCTACTCGTGTGACTCGAGGAGCCAGGAGAAGACCCATGTGAGACTCAGGGTGGAAGAAGTCTTCAGTGGGATTCTGGAGCAGGCCAGTGGGACTCTGGTAACACTGTGGGACGTAGTATAAAGACCCTCCTGTGGGACTCAGGAGAGATACGGTGGGAAGCTGTATCGACCATTGTAATACTAACAGATTATAATGGGAGAATCCTTGCTAGGAGAGCATGGCAAGGATGTAGGCCTTTGGTGCCGAACCTTGTAAATCCTTGTGTCCTGTGCCTTTTCATTACTGCATCATTCGGGAAAGGTTGAGAGATACAAGAAGAGTGGATCGAGGCTTTAACCAGCCATAGAGGTTTAATTGATAAGAATCAATTAGTAAAAAGTTTTAAAGGATCACTGATTCACCCCCTCCCCCTCTCAGTGATTCACACTGATCTGGGCACTTCAATTATAAGGGTATTAGATCATGGTCATAACATACAATGTTTATAAAAAAACTTCTGTATATCATAATCATGAGTAATATAATAACACATTATTATTTCAAACAACATGAATTATAAGATTGGGGAGTCATCACAAATTAATAATGAACGACACATTTAAGCCATATGTATAAAAACATGTCATAAGCGTGTAGCACCATCATTGGCATAGAAACCGTATCATATTCCATGGTTAACTACTAGGACTATCATATAATTCTAGATTAGGCATCAACATTTGATTCCCTCATCACAATGAGTCATGTATATCCCGATGATTACCAAATCATGATAGATATTTTCCATAGATTAACAAGCACATCAACTAGTTTCACATAATTATCACGTGAGATATAATTCATAACTCAATATATTGGAGGGATTAAATGGACCCACCCATAATATTATTAAAATCACACACATGTCTTCCAAGATTCATAGAAAATCAATATATTATTATTTCATGACACATGGAATTTAAATCTATTTCATAAATATTTCATCATAACATAATTAATTTATGGGAAGGAAATTGGTTTCATAAAATCATCTTTAAATCACCATTATCATAAGAATATAGGTGATGAAACTAAATGGTATCATAAGACCAGATCCCTAGTGAGTCATAAGTAAAATATGTATAATTGAAATAGTAATGTAGATGCTCAATAACAAGAGGGGGTGAATATTAAGTTTAAATACATTCCTCATTTACCTTATGAAAAGCTATGATTAATAATGTTAATTAAGATAAATTCATTAAGCCTATTTTAGTTCAACAAAAATATCTTTCTAGGTTATGGAAATATGGTTCCAGAAATTAAACTTAAGGAGTGTTTACAAGGAAAAGATTCAACCTTAAAGTGTATAGAAACATACTTATCAGAGTATATAGATGTACAATAAAGTATATGAATATTATACAATGTTTTTTTAACAAAATGAAGCAGAAATAAACATGAAACAAAGCATGTAACAAAGCATGTAACAATTATGAAATATTTTATCCCAAAGATTTGGTTATCCAACAACCTTAGATAACGGTCCCTTGATTAATACATTCATGAAATTCTATCTTACCCACACTAGGTTAATCCCTCGATAGGAATATTGGAATATGTCTTGCTAACCCCGCACGAGATAAATATTTAAGGTAGTTGGCACCTCTATCTTGCTATCCATGGAAGTCCTCGAATATTAAAATAGTTGGCTCCTCTGTCTTCCTATCCCTAGAAGACCTTAAACATTAAGGTAGTAAACACCTCTATCTTCCTATACATGGAATCCAACTATTGTACAAAACAACAATTAGAGTCACGTAATGAAATCTGAACTAGATGTTAAGAACTACAGAAAGGATGAGAGTGTCTCTCTCTATAAATATCTTCAGTATCATGTAATCTCTAGAGTGATTGAACCTATTTTTGAGCTCATTCAAATGAGCTAATATTTATTGGAACTTCGTTAATGGTTGTCTCCCTCCTCCAACGGTCATATTTTTTATTGAATCTTAGAGGGACCTATACACATGTCACATTAACAATGGTTATATAGAAACCGATTTTATGACATTGTATATTAGTAAGTGTAATGGAAAAAGATGTTAGTTAACCAAATCTGTAGTTCAGAGTCTAAAAAAATAAAAATTTGGAGTCTATAAGACATTTATATTTGGGTTATTTTTTACGAATAATATAGAATCTGAATGAAATTGATTTCAGTGTTTGAATTCCCATGAATTCAGAATATGAATTCTGAAGAATAGAGAGTCTGAATTCTATGGAAGTTGGAGTTTGAATTATAAGGAATTCAAAGTCTGAATTCTAAGGAATACAGAGTCGGAATTATAATGATTTAAGAGTCTGAATTCTGAGGAATTCAGTGTCTAAATTATGAGGAATTCAAAGTCTAATTAAAGAGGAATTGGGAGTCTGAATTTTGTAGAATATGGAGTCTAAATTTTAGATAATTCAGAGTTTGACTATCAGATAATTTAGAGACTGAATTTCAGGGAATTAAAAACATGAAAACAGAATACCCTATATCCAAGGTTTTGTAGGATTCTGAGATTTTAGATATAAAAGAAATTTTTTCCATATTAATAAAATGAGTTATATTTTAAATGTTTATGATGATAAAAATGAAAAAAAAATTAATAATAAACAATATACATAGATAATGGAAATTTTCCTTAGAGAATAGAAATTTTTTATAGAGAATTAAAATATTCATTATTAAAATAATCCTTATAAAGAATATAATTTTATTAAAATAATGTTTTTTTTTTGATTTTCAAAACATATAGGAATGTAAAATTAATAAGGAAACCTTATTGACTCAATAATATCCCCCTTTTTGGAAAGCAAAAACTTCCTTACGAAAAAGAATATGATGCCTTAGATTTTTTTTATGAACATAAAATACAAACTTATCTCCCATTACTTATCAATCATGGTGAATACTACTAACTCCCCCTTAGGTTTTGAAATCCATAAGGATCATATTCATGAATTACTTAAATAGATTTTTCTTTTTCATGCATAAGGAAATATTTATTGGTAAAACTCCCCTTTATATAGACTCCAAATTATATAGGGAAAAAAATCCAATTTATATAGACTCCCAATTATCTCCCAGTGATTTTTCTTTACATAGTATATTTTTATCATTACTTTCTCCAAAATTGTGATTTTATAAAAGAAATACAGATATTAGGGAAAAAAATATGGTACCTGAAATAACAGTATTATACAAAATAATAATAATTAACTACCAAACTTTAATTACGATTGAAAGAATTTATAAAAGGAAGAAAATAAAACAAAATTTTGGAGTTAATGAAATAAATAATCATTATATTTATTATGGAAAATGATACATGAAAATGGTCATCATCTTTTTAGGCTCCTTATGATCCTCTTCGAAATGCTTGAGCAGATGATACTGATCATTATTTTTCTTCTCAATAGATTTGATTTTTTCTTCCTGATCCTTAAGAATTTTTTCCAGACTCTTCAAGAGTTATTATTGCATACTGAGATTTTCTTCGAACTCAATTCTATGATCTATTTCCCTTTTCAGATTTAAATCTATAGAATTAAGATTCCCATTCTTGTCTTTGACTTCCATCTTTCGATATGTTTGTTCAAGATTCAGATTTTTTTGACTTCCTATTTGTTCAAGATTATGCTTTTCTGTTTACTCTTGGTACAAGTGGCATACACAACTAGTAACGTAATTTCAAAAAAATTAAAATAAACATAATTACAACATGAAACACATTGTATTTACACAGTGTGTTATGAAAAAATGTGCATAGAGTGATAAGTATAATATGAATTAAACATGATATATTGATCTGAACATAACACATAAATTAAATAGAAATATATATATTTATATATTTAAATTTTAATATAGACTATACTATCAAAAGAATTACCACATGGAACACGTGTTGATATTTTTTCACAATAAAATAAATTAATTTTCCATTATGTTTAATTTTATAAAAGTGCGTGGTGCATATATTATAGTTTATATAAAGAGTATTACTCTCACAATCTATTAAGAGAAAATTCCATGGAAGCATCTGTTAATTATTCCATGGAAAATATTTGATTACAAATTTTTTTATATGGGATACATGGTGTGTAGTCTCCGAGTTGCATGGACACCATTATTATAGGCCATGTTAGAGGATATAAGTATTGGTTGTGATTGAAATACAATTTATCATTAATGGATGTTACACAATATGTACTCTAGAAGACATTCTTCTAGGAAGGGCAAGTCAACATATGGTGTATAATTAAATTTAACATGTTTAATAAATTCACTCATAATTAATTAATTCAAAATTAATTTAGGGTGCATTAAAAAACCAGTACACAACATGTAACACTGGGTTAAATGTCATGTACTCTTATGTTATCCATCCAGACTCCTCAGTGATTCCATACGAGATCATTGAATTTATTTTTTATATAAACTAATCGATTTTATTATATTTTCGATAAATGAAATGGAATAGAGTGTATCATTCTATTATGATGAAATATGAATTTAAAATGAATTTAAAACTTATAAAAATTTGTAAATAAATAAATGATATTTAAAATATTATAAATAATTACGAGACTTTTCTAATATCACCTGTAGGTTCCTAGAAAATTGGGAACATCAGCTGGGTCCTGGAAAACTCATCTTTTTTGAATGATCGATGAGTAATTCATGATTTACTCAATTATAAACAACATGGTCAATAAAATTTAATTATAGAATATTTACAATTAAAGAACATCATATCCAAAAATCAGAATCATCACATAATATTTCTATTTAATATATGAAATTAATGAATTGCCTGATGTGAATTTTTTCCATGTATATGGATCTAACAACACCTATATGGTGAATCATCATTGTTTTCTAAGAATCAATAATATATACGCTCTACAAGTGATACACATTTTTTAGACAAACCACCAATCATCGTCGTATGAATTTTTTGTGATTACATGAAAGATCATAATTATTTCATCACATTCCCTTCATTTCTAAAAGAACCACATAAAGGAAGTGTTCAATTTGATCTTTCATGACTTGAGTGTGGTTTTGGAGGTAGATCAATCTCCATTTTTCGTATATTTCTTATAGATAATATCTATAAGGATTCATGGCAGTTCTCTATAGATTTCATTGTTCACAAAAACAAATGAATTTTCTCTATTAATAAAATAATATAATCATGTTTATAAACCTCCATGGTTAGGGATTAATAACGGTATATGCATCCTTAATTATTTCTTTAATACATATAAGACCTCATAAATATAATAATATAATTATTATTATATTTTATATGCACGAATCTCATGAATTAAATTAATCAAATAACATTCAATATATTTTATTTCTCACCAGACTATTAAAAATTGTCCACCATTTCTCGATAATATTTTTCATGAATTATATAACTAATATTTATATAAATATAATTATCACTGCATTAATCTCTAATAAATAAATAAATAATATATACACTAAATAGATAATAAATATTTATGAAATATTTTCATAAAATAATATTCTCTTGAATGACTAGTGACAGAATATATGAGATCAGGAAAACATGAATAATTACTAAACCATATACCAAAATAATAATTATTAATATTTTTAAATATTAAATTATAATATATTATTCAAAATAGATTCAAGATAAAATTAGTGTCTGGCCCTCTATGGATCTTTATTAGTGTCATTAGGCAATGAAACTAAAAGTTAATGCCTAGCATCTAGAAACACGAAAAGACACCAACATATATGAATTTAATGTCAAAATGACATAAAGACTCATACATATACTTACTGTGTAATATAATCCCACTATTGTGATATCACTAATTAGGCAGTTTTCATGTTGGTGCAATCAACCAATGAGCTCGATGTCTTATTCTTTGATATTTAAAATATCAAACTACCCTATAAATAAACATATAAATAGATTTATTTATTCTATATAATTTACATCAAGGGTACTAGGATATCAAATTCCAATAAATAACATAAGGGAAAAATATCTTCTTATATTATTCATTAATGAAATTTTACTCTTCATGCACCCAATGTATCATACTTTTCAACAAAAATATGTCATCACTGTTTTTGTCAACACTTCTAATTAAATGACTTATAATACTCACTAATAATAATCATAAATTCCAAGGATTAGTAAAAATGTTTTTAGGTATGAATATCCAATGAAAAAAAACACACACACACACACATATGGATTTCAATCTATTTGGTATCATTGACATAATATACTACAATAGATATTACCAAAGGCGTAAAACATTAGAAGGTGCCTCAATCTCTTGTGGGTATCCATCCATGATTTCCTATATCATATATTTCCCTCAAATGATTTCATCCTAATATAGGGAATATATTTAAGAATACTATTTCTAATCTTTGGGGTTCTTATCACAGTAGGGAATTGCAATGTCCTTTCAGTACAATAACTACTCTTAGGATATTATCACATACTATATTAAACATAAGATGAGTCATGATGTGATAAAGTGTTTATTATTATTCAAAGCATACAATAAAGGATATCAATAAGTACAAAGATTTTGGTTCTAGATCACCAACTATAACAATATGTAGATGGTGATGATAAGGAAATTATTATACATGATTAAAGATTGAGTTCTGAAGTGATGATGATATAGTTCTTTCGATAAAAGTAAATATTATTATTTAATTCCATCAAGATATGAATATTTTGTATTTTCAACCATAGGAATTAAATGAATACAAAATAGGGCCCATGGAGAATGATGGATAATGAAATTTATAATAAATAAATTATATATCTCTATAATGGAGGTTTTTTTGAAGTTACATCCATTTGTTGCATGATTTTTGACATTTTAGCATATGGATCTTCGATTAAAATCATTTAATTAAACGAGGTGATTTATTCTAGAGATATAATATCATTATATTCATTATCATGAATCATGAAAAATTGTTTTTAATTATTATTTTTGAATAACTTTGTTAGATGTATAGTAGAGAGTTTGAAATCAGAAGACAAGTTAAAGAAGTATAGATTAACATATATGATATAAATATCTAAGTGATTCAATTAGGTAATTATATTATTTATCGGATTCACAAAGGCAATTTACAAAGCTGAGGGATTCATGTAGGTGATTTCAACTAATTAAGTTATTTGTTGAATTTGAATGTATGTGGTATGTGATTTTTCATGTAGCTAAATATATTATGGATAATAATTTTGATATTTTACTAGACCACAAAAATAACACCTCTATGGATGAAAATTCTCATATTGGAAAAAAAATTTACATACATAAATTTATCTTATATCCTAATATGGAGTCAAATTATATTTATATAGCTAACTATGTGTTGTATCTAATTATCTATGTAAGTGAATGGGACACACATATGAATGAACTATATAAAGATAACATAATACATAATGGTAATGAATATGAATTTTTCTAAAAAAAATTAATCCATGAGACACCATGTAATATGAAATACTTCAGAATAATAATAATTAATCTTTAATTTCAATAATTATTTGTGAATAAATAATAATATAATGTAAGAGTTATTTAATATATTTGAAATCAAGGGAAGAACTATGAGATTTCTGACATGATATAGATTCAATAAACATGGTTGTTTAATTAATTAATTTATAGAACAATTAATTCTATGATGATTTTTTTATTAATGATGAATTTGTAGGTAGAATCAAATATCACTAATATAGAAGGATTAAACATCATAACCACTAAAAATTCACTATATATATAGGGATACATTTTTAGATATCCAAATTTCATGGTGTGAATAAAAAATGAGTCCAATAAATTATAATGTGCCATGATTTCAGCGCATTAATGTAAGAACATGTTAATTTGTAATTTCATCAAAATGATATTATGGATGAATAATATAAATATTCTACATATATTAATGTAGTTATCGTATAATTTTTCTTTGTGTTTTTATGATAAGAAAGTGAGACCAGTGATAGGGAATCTAGTAGAAGATAATTAATAATAAAATACATGAGATATAAATTACTAATAATCATTGTAATTCATATTTAGTATTTAGGTGTAATGGTTAATAAAAAATTGAAAAATAGTGTCAATATAAGATACTAAATCTATAAGAATGTATTATTATCTAATATATATAAATATATATATATATTATAGTAATCTGATGTAACATTTAGATAAATAATAAAGAAGAGAGTTCTAAACTATTATTTAATAGAATATTTGTATTTTCAGGAATATGTATACCCATCTTCATTATTGTCCATTTAAACGTATTATGAGTAGAATCCCAGGAGAATAAATCTACATAAACATACTATGAGTTGAGTATATGATGAATAATAATATTTAATATTTTATGTACTTATGAAGAATAAAAAAGAAAAACATAAGAAGAACAAGAATATGATATCAATAATTAGAGAAGAGAGTGTCCTGAATATATTTTTTATAGGAAAAAGTATATTAAGTGTGATAATAAGAGAAGAAGGATATGTGATTCAGTTTGCATATAAAGAGAAAAATAAAGGGGACACACTCATACTTGTTATAAAGAACAGAATTAACCATAATAAAGAATATTTGTTTCATAAAATATAATATAAATATAGGATAGTAAAAAAATAAAAATACATTTTAATCAAAGAAATATCAATTATTTGGTGTAGGAGGAACCTAAGTGAAGAAAAAAACTGTGCGCTGTCAAGGAGACTATAATGAAAAAATATTTCAATGATAAACCGAACTTGTTTGAAACTCACTAATGGTTTCTACTATGTCACGACATATCCCTTGGGTCCCATTCCGTTACTACCCCAAGTCCGCCTTGGATAATCTAGTGTATAACGACTAGAATTGAGTAGGAATATCACACAAATGGGGGGAATTTTCCTAAGAACCTGTAAACATGCATCAAAACCCAAGCCATAGTGGATGGAGAGAAAAAACACTATGTAATGAAAATTCATGTATACCAATACAACACAAAAAATTGTATGAATTAAGGTATAGGAGTAAAGTACAAAGAAATGAGAATAAAACCCCACTAAAATAAAGAAAACCACAATGTCTGATATGTAATCATGGGTACTGGATTTGTTGTAGGAAGCTACCGGAATCACCTCAGCTCCTCTAATGTCACAAGGCACCATACAATCCCAGTCTTGGTACTTCTCTACCTAGGACTCCACCAATGTGTCAGACAACTACACAACCCATGCCTTGTGCGGACAAAGCATGTGAAGGGGTGAGTAAAACAACACTCAGTAGGGGACCCCCAATCAAATTGCAAAATACCACAAAGGAAACGCCACTAAGAAGGTACAATCATCTCAATAGAGTTATATGTAAACAACACATATCACAAGAACATTTAGGTACACTCGTAAGGGATTCCAAGAAGAAATAGGTCATCCACTACCATTCATACGAATCTACTCATAGCTTGATCAATTATGATAGATCCCACTCCTCGATCTACCAGAAAGAAATCATGTAGAAAAAGTCTACAAAAAGTATGTAAGAGAACATCTTGTCTTGGTACATCACAGTTTTTCCCTGATATGTCTTCTCTCACTGAGACAAGGAGTCTCGATATCCTATCCAATCCTTGGTCATAGGATTCTACTCTTGGAATGCTCATTCAAGGAGAACTTGATCATTGATCTATAACGTCATCATAGAATCTTTCAAAAAGTCCCACTAAATTGGTACCTATCCAAATAAAACGCATTGAGAACTACCCAAATCACACTGGTAAGACAGTCAGGATGGAACAAATCAGATCTTGGTACACATATTGGGGGTATGATACCCAGGGCTCACTATGGGACATCCTTTCCCTATTGTAATTATCATCATATATAGTACATGTGTTTCGTTGTAAATATTGGTCACACCAATACCAAAAACCCTATCTATGGCACCACATATAGAAGTGAGGACTGGCTGGGCCGCTCAGGTGACCGATGCTCCAGCACATAGAGTCACTGAAAAAGGTGGGCTAAGCCAACCCACATCAGAACACCAGTAATTCTCTATGACAAGAATGTGACACTGCACTGAACCATCATTGATAATCCTTAGTATATGATCTCTATCTCTACTATCACCCTCTATGTATATATCATGATCCTGAAAAAATCCCTCATAAGAAAGACAATGAGGATTCCACCAGCCCTAATTGGTTCAACAAAAAAACCCCCAAAACAAATCAGAAGGGAATACTTATCAAGATTGTTCATACTCCATAGATGACTCCTCAAACTAACTCACATATTGAACATTACATGAATTTTAGTGAAAAAATGTCGGTTGGTTCTGGGGCCGGTTCAACTTGACTTGGGGTACGCTGACCTAACTTGCATGGTTGAACTATTCTGCTCGGCCTGATCTGGCATAATACTGACCCACATGCCCAACCTAGAAGGCTGGTGCAGGTTGGTCTGCTCCTCCTAAGATGTGGCTGACATTGTATCTCTAAACCACCCCATGGGTCCCTGCGATCTAATGCAACTATGTTCCAGCAAGACCGTGGCTCTCTGGCTACATGAAGTGGATTTCTTCCACACCCACCAATGACTACTGCCTACCAGAACCCATGTTCTCCTCCCACAATGGTTTTCATGGGATCCTCCACCCCAATAGTGCACTGATGGATTCTTCTATAGGCCACCAGATGCACTCTGGTGGTTTGTCTTTTGATCTGGAAGAGGCTTTGGAACCCTCCGGTTTTCATCTTCACAGCCATCAGATCTGATCCATTCCATTATTCTTTCTGGTGAAAATCCGTTTGAGTAGAGATATCTACCACACTACCTCGATCCATTCTCCACCTTCATCATCGCACCTCCATCGAGCAAAGTCCATCCAAGATCTATGATGTCAGATCGTTGCTCCAAGGATCAATTTTTAAATGATCAATTGGTCACCTAATATCGAGTCACAGACCAAACGATGAATTCCCATGATGGATGAAGAATAGATAGTGGAAAGGCATGAATCAACAAATATGGACATATCTTCTTAGATGTTCTTTCCAATCAGGATTTATTGTCATTATAAAGGTTAAAAACACTAATATAATCCCTCCTTAAAATACAACAAATTATACCCTCCTGCTAGAACGATCAAATAGTAGGTCAACCCATTCGTGGGTTTATCCGCATTCATCATTTAAATTAATGGAAAGAGAAATAAAGTATTTAAAAAAAACCATTACATTGATTTTTTATTGCTTGTAGATGTATATTGAAGTCATTTCATCACGTTTATCATTGTTCTGTCGGCGTTCATCGATTCGTCATTGCATGACCGAATCCTGACCTCTGATCCATCATCACCTACATGAGATCCACCTCCTCCTTAGCATAGGGAAACTCTAGGGTTATGATGATAAACATATATTTCTTCTGAGGCTTATTAAAAAAATAAAATGGCATGGTGTCAGCAAATCACGTCCAAATAAAATATTTTTATTAAATATTTTAATGACAGTCATGTCCAAAAACTAACATTCAACCTAAACCCTTGTTGGTCGAGATTAAGTAATTACTATGTAAAAAACTACATTAAGCACTCAACGGTGTTCCCTAATTATCAATTTGTATCACTGTTTACGAGTTATATGTATTTGAAAAATAAAATAATTTTTTTAATAATTTTATTTACAATTATGCAATTTTTGGGTACTCTCTCTGTAGATCAGTTCCTACTTAAGTAAATTCTTACATAGCGTAAAAATATCATCCATAATTTAATGGTGACCTTATATTTCTGATCTAGAATCCTAATTATTTGTTATATCACTTTTTTAGGAAAACTTATCATGCGTGCTATTTAAAAACATAACATTTTTCAACAAATTATTCCATTCACACCAGGCATCGGAATCACCTTCTCTATAAGAGCCTAGTCTCATAATTTTCCCAATATTTATCTTAAAATATAACTCATAAAATATGGTTCATTAAATTCTACCCACAATAAGGCTTTACGTCCTCGGAAATCCAAACAAGTGTACTCCAACAAAAGGTGATTGTACCAGTCATGAATATGAGCCTCCATCTCCCATCTGCTCCTCTTTGGATCCCCATACTACCTCCAGTAATGTGCCAATGGAAAATATCATCTGATAAGGATCCTATATGTTCATTGGGAACTAATCCCAAGAAACTCCATCATCTATGTCCATATCATCCTAGATTTCAACATGCAAAGGGGTTATGCACGATTCCCCACTATTGTGACATGTGGAAGGAATTTTGTACCTGGTCAAATTGTGGGGTAGTTCCAAGATGTGTGCTACCTTACCAAATATATGAAACACCTAAAATAGGGACTATTAACATCATATATATAATTCCACACTCGAAAAAATATTTGTAACCCTCATTGTGGTGAGACCCAAAGGAAGACATGGTCTCCTTTCTCGAACATCAAAGGTCTCTACTATCTTCCAGCTTAAAACATTGGACAGAACTAAGTATTCTTCACCCACTCCGAGATGACCTGAACATTCTTAATGATCACCACATGCAATCTCTTCCACAAATGGGAATTAATTTGAGTATCATGATCTAAAAAAATCACTAATGAAACTCCATAGATTCAAACAATCTCCATCTCATAGAGGCATCTCGAGCCCCCTACAAAACATTTTACCTACGTAGTTAGGAAGTGGGCCAACTCGATGATTCCATCAATGATCACCAAGATGGTATCACTTATCCTCTATGTATATGGTAAACCCATCACAATATCCATTTGTTTTCTTTCCCACTCTCTTCCTGGTACCCCATGAAGTAAAATGAGTAAACCATGCCAAGAAATGGGCTTGAAATGGAGAGTTAATTACCTGAAAAACTATTTAAAACATGTTTTCACCTTTTATTTTAATATTAATGCCCATCATCAACCTTTTATGTCTTCCCTGATTTCCTCCTTGACAATCACATTCATATATTTATGCATCCCACCATTATCGGAATCCACTTTTATAACTATGTGTCTCCTAAAATGAAAGACATTCTCCCCACCATTCGAATGTCCACTTGGGGTATTTCCAATAGAAAACAGATCACATGAATACTCACAGTTGGTATCACTGAGATGTGCCTCCCTGACTCATTTAAGAGTGGATGGGTAACCACCAATAAAAATAGATAAGTTGCTCTATTTTCCATCCATGATAGATAATTGAAATGAGTCCAACTGCTACAATGCCTCGTTCAGAAACTTCTAACTAAATTCCTTCCAAGAGAATCAAATTTCACGTTCCTCTTACTAGGTGTATAGAAAAACTCCACATAATAGTCTTGTAAGACTCTAGTAATCACCTTTATCTTAAATCATGGTCCTTCTGTGTGAAGAAAATGTTGGGAATCTCATGGTTTATGTGAGCGATGTATTTCTCACCCATCAGGTAGTATCGCCACATTTGCAACATGAAGACCACCAATGAAAATTAAATTTTATGGGTCGGTAAGTTATCATCAAACTCCATCTCTAGACTCACTGTATTCACTAAAACTCCGACCTCAAAATTGATGTTCCCTATAAACATTTGACCTCTCAAATCTAAAACAGATACTTCAAGTTCAATCTACGTAATTGGTGCTATCGATGTAGATCCTGGACCATCCACAAGTTTCTCATGTGCTCCTCCTTGTATATCTATAACACTATGGTGTCATCAATTAAGATCACTTTGGTCTTCGAAAGGTGAAACACCAGGTCTTATTAGGACCTTCTTCTATAAGTACCCCCATCTACACCCCTTCTCATGATGCTCTTTGGGTTCCATCCGATATACTGGCATAAATATCACGGCCACCCAAATGTGTTCACCAATATATAATTATAACACATGGAAGGTAGGAAAACCTAGAAGATCTTCAAGGAAGGAATCCATTTACAATTCCACCACTGGGATACTTGAGGACTCATAAGATCCACTACAATGAGGGTCAGACTAGACCACTTAATAGAAATTGGTTTCACCATCCTTTTCTGAAGTCCATAAATAGCTATAAAGAATTTTTTCCAATAAATGTAAATATAGTTCCATAACCACAGAAAACCCACAACTTTTATCTAAAACAATAAATTTGGGTAAGAAAAGTCAATTTACTCCATACCGATAATGATATCGTAAGGCCCAAATGCCACTACCAAGAGATCCCAACAAAAAATTGTGTTTCCAAGATTTAGGACACACTATCCTCACTACTTTGTGGTCATTGGGTCTCATTCATTATGAGTCTCTAAATGTGAAGGTCAAGTAAATTTAATATCTAGAACCTCTAGGATTCAAACAAAAAATGTGGTTGGAAAGTAAATAACTAGTACAAGTGTTTATCAATACTGCAGCTAAAGTAGAAATACACATATCATACC
Organism: Viscum album; assembly: GCA_963277665.1. Lineage (NCBI taxonomy): Eukaryota > Viridiplantae > Streptophyta > Magnoliopsida > Santalales > Viscaceae > Viscum > Viscum album. The sequence goes on along the minus strand of OY728138.1, from coordinate 651,814,476 downwards.
TTGAATCATCCCAACATTCCAAGGGTCATAAGCCTTAATAGCTAGAAACTATCTCCTCCCCTATCCTCTAGCCCCTGGAGTGTTGTATAAACCAACTATAGGTGGTGGTGGTAATATGTCAAAATTTCTGCTACCTTTTACAGCTTCCCGAGAAATCCTTCCACATTTGTCACCTGAAAGATCTATATTCTCTTACCTCTACCTCTTCTTTGGTGGTTCATCAACTGAAACTCTCACTACAGAAATAACGGTGGGATAATATCATGGGAGATTCCACCTTTTTTGATAAGAAAATAAATTCCTTTTATTCTAGGAACTGGCACATCCTTGTATCTTCTGAAGAAACCTCTGGTTCTATGATTAAATTTCTCACATTTTATAAGTAGTTCCTATTGACCTAGAATCCTTGGAAATCATTGCCTCAGATGCCTGTAGCACATGTTCAAACCATGCACTTCATCATATAGTTCCAAAAGAGCCATCAATTACTTAGTCTGGAATGTTTTATCCACATTAACCACTGTAGGTTACTGTTATAACTAATCATCAGGGGAAACTATCACCTGATGACCATTTTGAATATGAAAATCTGTGTGTCTAACTCCCATCTAGGAGAGCACATCATGTATCATGCCAAAATCTCAATCCTGGGGTGGAAACGTCATTGCATTGATTTGTGATTTTTTTTAATAAAAACAAGATATATCACATATAAATGGGTGTACCTGGGGAGCTTACGCAAGAAGGGTAGTAAAAAAGATATTTCATTACACTATTATGCTTGTGCCTTTATTTTTCCCTATAACTAGTGTTTTCATGCACTGAGTCGAAAAGTAGGTTCCCGGAGTCCAGGTGTATAGATACTCCGATCTGCGCACCAACACTAGAATCCCTTTCCTGAAATACAATCTCAAAACACTTATCCCAGTTGCCCCAAACAAAACTCGCATACACCTGATCCCATTGTGGAACCAAACTCCCTCTGATACCACTTTTGCAAAACCTTCCCTCAGGGCTAAGGTCATGACTACCCCAATCCCACTTCCAAAAGGAAGGGGCTAGAGACTAGCATGGAGTAGTCCTATCCCACAAATGGGACACCTTTTCCTAAGAACCTGTATGCACACACCCAACACCAAGATAGAGTGGATGGAGAGTGATAATAGTATGTAATAGAAATTCATGCATTCCACTACAACCAAAAAATTGTGTATGATAGAAAAGTAGAGAAGGAAAGTAAAACCACGAAAAATACAATCCCACTAAAATAAAGACAACAAGAAATTATGGATTGTCAACATGGTTATTGTAGCTGGCGTAGGAAGCTTCTATAAACACCTCAACTTGTCTGATCTCACAAGGCATTGTCCAGTCCTGACTAGTTCCTTCTCCACCTAGGATTCCACCAAAGTGTCGGTCAACTGCCCAATACACATCACATGCAGGCAAAGCCCATGCTGTGGGGAGTACATCAATATTCAGTAGGGGAACCCGAAACAATAATTAGAAGGACATAAAGGAATCACCACCACAAAGGTACTATCTTCTCAACATGGGTATATGTCAACAAAAAATATAACAATAACATATATGTATACTCATAATGGATACCAAAATCCAATGTCTCATTCACTGCTCGCCATAAGGCCTCGCTTGAAGCACGCTCAATTTTGGGAGATCCCAATATTCAAGCTACCTAATAAAATATGTAGAAAAAAATATTCCGAAAGTATATGAGAGAACATATGTTCTCATTATGACATAATGTTTCCTTAAGACCTCTTGTATCATTGAGATAATGAGTCTTGATATCGCATCCAACCCTTGGTAACATGATTCTACTCAAGAAACTCTCATTCTGGGAGAACTCGCTCCATGAGCAATAAAGACATCATAGTCCCTTGCATGAGGTCTTCCTATATTGGGCCCCTCCCAAAGTGAACAAACTAATAACTACACGATGCACGCTGGTCAGATCAAGTAATGAAGGAAAGAATTAGATCTCGATACATAGATAGGGGAACCCAACCCAAAGGCTCAATGGGAGACATACTAGAACTACTATAATTGTCATCATAGATAGGTGATGAGTGTCGATGTAAATATTGGTCACACCCATACCACGAACCCTATCTAAGATACCACAATGATAAGTGAGAACCAACTAGGTGTCTCGGTGCGATCCATGCACTAGCACGTGGAGTCATAGAGAATGCTGGAATGAGCCAACTCGCATCAGAACGCAGGTCATTCTCTATGGCAAGAATGATATCTTGCATCGTTACTTCATAGAGAAGCTTAAGGGTATGATCTCTATCTCTACTTTCACCCTCTAGGACGGGATGGGGATCATGCTTAGATCCCTCATTGGAAATAATAAATGAATGAAACCAACCTCTTATGGTCCAAGTAAAAACCCCCGAATCAATAAAAAAAGGGACGCCTCATTGAGAGGGTTACAATGCCATAAACGGGTTGCTAAATGGAATTATTTTTGGAATTTTGTGGGCATCTAAGTGAAAATTGTTCAGTGGGGTGCGGGTCCAGTCTGACCTGGTCATGACAACCTAACCCGACCTGGCCTGGGTTATGCCAACCAAACCCACATTGTCCACCCGGTCCACTAGGTCACGCACAGACCAGCTGGGCCTATCTCTACCCCCCGGAGCAAGCTAGTCTATGCCTCCTAGGACGCGGCACGTTCCCCATCTCTGAACAACCTCGTTGGTCACTACAGGTTCCTACCACTACGGTCCATCTAGACCACGAAACACTTCATCATCCATCAATGACTCGCATCGGCTGCCCATAAGGGACCCGTGTTCATTGTCCACAGTGGTTTCCATGGGATCCTCCACTGCTTTCCACCGCTAGCCCCCATTGGCGTGTTGGGGGATTCTTTTACGGGCCAAAAAACGTGTTCCCATGGTCCTTTATTCTATTCATAAGAGGTTCCAGAATCATCAATTCTCCATCTTCAATATCGTGGGATCCAATCCATGCAACAATCATTTCTGGTGAAAAGACGTTCGAGCGACGATATATCCTACACTACCTAGATTCGTTCGCCACTGTCATCTTCACACATCTGCCATGTCAATTCCATCCTGGATCTGCAATGTCAGATCGTTGTGCCATAGATCGATTACATAATAATCCATCAATCACCAAATGTTGAGTCGTGGGAAAATGATGAATGCCATCATCGAATGAAGAATGTAGGGTGGGAATTCAAGAATTAACAATCTTTAAGGGGCCTTGATAAGCGTTCGTTTTGGTCAGGTTCCATTTTCGTTAGAATGGTCAACCAAAAATCACCAAAATAATATCATGTTCAAACCCCACAAATCGAACCCCCCAAAAAGAATGATCGAATAGTGAGTTAACCTATTTGTGGGCTGATCCATGTATAAAAATTAAAGTCAAGAATGGGGAAATAATGTATTTAAATAACAACCCCTACCTCGAGTTTGTATCACATGATGACGTAGGTGGATTGTGCGTCATCACATCAATACTTGTTATCCCAGTATTCGACGATTCTTCATCGCTTGACCGAATCCCGACATATAATCTATCATCGTCGACCAGAGAGCCTAATCCTCATTTATGTGGAGAAACTCCAGGGTTATGTATATAAACCTATATTTCTGATAAGTCCTATTAAAAAAACACTAATTCATCAGTAATTAACGTCCAATGAATGTGTTTTTATTAAATACTTTCATAACATTCACGTAGAAAAACTAGCATTCACCCTCGACCATCACCAGTTGATATTAGGCCCTTCATAAGGAAGAAACCCCATTAAGAACTCAATGGTGGTCTCAAATTTTCATTCCGAGTCACCGTTCATGAATAATATTGATTTGAAAAATAAAATACTTTTGTTTAATTATTTTATATATGGTTATGACATTTTTGGGTTTCCTCACAGGAGACATACACTGACTAATGTTAGGTTGCACCTATGGTAGACCCACCATTTTGAACGTATTGGTGACCACGTATTTCTGATTTAGGAACCCTTTTAAGATTTATACCCATTTTCTTGGAAATCCACTCCAGCGTGCTATTTAAAAACCTATCATTTTTTGACAGATTATTCTGGGCACATAGGACCTTAGATTCACATGTTTTCTCAGTAAATGGTATCATAATTTTCCCATGAATTTTCTAAAAATAGACATTTGAAAATATTAGTCATTACATAGTCTATAGTATAATCATGGATTATTTCCATGTTTTAATAGGGAATATTGTTTCTGATTAAATTTTGATCCTTTAAAATTCATTTTCCATTATTTTGTTCTATCAAATAAAACATAAGAGAACAAAAAAATAATTATATTAATTGTTCAAATATGTAAATGGATAATAATATTGAATTGGAATAAAAATTCCCCAATATTGATTCACCCCCTCTCCATGTTGGATATATCCCAAAAGTTCCATTTAGGTGACATGTGTGGTGAGGGACTCACATGTTACATGGATATGTATTAACAATTGTTTTTATTTATTTTTCATCCTTTTTGGGTATATAATAACTATTAATACTCTATGCCTCATTTTTAACATGTTGTAGTGTGACTCAGTTATTGTTTTGGATGATTGATATGTGTTTATATGTTGTTGTTGTGAATCCATCCCCAATTATTTCTATTGATTTCCATGTTCTTATCTATATACCATCGGAATCAGAAACACCCTTCGATCTAGTGGTGGATCAAATCATGAACTATTTACAGTTCCACCCAAAGATTGTATTTTACAGTTTTAATCAATAGATGATGGGATTTATTATATTATTTGGGTAATCTAGTATATTGGAGATTGTACCTTCAATAAATAGAAGATAGGTCATTGGTTAGTTCATGATCACTACTAATTATGAAAAAAAGTGTTAAAATTGGAATTAATGTTTTCAATTTGGAATTGAAAACATTTTTGAATTGTTTTCATTGAATATGATTTCAATTTATATTTTTTTATTTATGTGGCTTTCTAATAATTTACATTGGGGAATAAAAATGGGAGTTGAGTCAGTTTCATGTGGTGAGATCATCTGATCTTGGAAACCATTTAGATCTTGAGTGAATGGTTATTAATGGATTATAATGGTAGTTTCTTGATTTGCCTATAGACTTCTAAACCATGAATCCAAGTCATTTATAGTTTCTATTCCATCATTTGTTTATTTTTTCATTGTGGTATTATTTATTTGAATTTTGTTTTTTTGTTACTAAAAAAGTTAGATTGGTAAATAGAAATGATTGAGTCAATTGGTGTATAGAAATTAAATTTTAGAGTTTAAAGTGACATTCATTTATGTTTTTAAAAATATTTTTGGTGTTAAATAGGAGGGTAAATATTTTTTTAAGGAAATATCACAATGGTTTTCAAATAGGGTAATGTAATATCTATGTGTACAATTTTCCATTGAAATAGTTTTTAATATTCATATTAAGGTTAATGGTTTTTGGAAATAATAATAAATATTTTGATTATATTCAAATGGTATTTGGAGAAAAAGTACCTTTATAAATTTGAATGTCAATTTGAAATGAGTCTTGGAATTTGATATTGAGATGCTATTATTTTAATAAAATGGGGTTCCCTAGGGAATAATTTTTAAAAATATTTTTTTTCAATGAAACATTTAAAAAATATTTTTTGTGTTTAAAAAGGATATTGGTTTCCGTAGAGATCATATATAATAATTTTTAAAATAAATTTTCATTTTGTGATGTATTGATATGGAAGGACCAAATTTTGGTTAATGTTTGTGGTAATTCATCCATTAGTAATTTTTTTGTGATATTCATTCATTTTATGAACTTTTTTGTGGTGATCCATGTTTGGTGGTAAGTTTTAAATTTTTGGTCACTGTGAAAATTGGTTTTATAAATATTAATAAATGGGTTTTTTATGAAAAATGCAACGGACTAAAATGAGTCCTTATAGATGGTTTTTGAAATAATAATTTTTTTCCAAAAATGTTTTCACAATTTGGTAATGAATTTTGTTTCTTTTAAAAACATATTTTATGTGTGGATGGAAGATTTATAGAAAATTTAATTTTTTTGGTTCAGTTAAATCATTGGATTTTATTGAATATTGATTTTAGATTTGTGTAATGTTTTGAATTGAAAATTATTTTACAAACAAGGTTAAAGGGTATTTTATTTTTAATTGTTCGGATTATTGTTTATATAGATATTTTGAATCCTATTAAAAATAAATTTTTTCAAAGATATCTTTTAATTTTTTATTTATTCCATTTTTCTAGTTTTATAATAAATCTCGAGGTGTTTCAAATTGAATGGTAATATATGTGAAATTTTATTAACATATAAAGATTTTTTAATAAATTGGTCATACGTTTTTGAAAAGGATTAAAAATATTTGGTGTTTTAAAAAGAGATGAGAGGCTTTAAAGGATAGGATTCACATTTTGATGGGATCCCATGGTCATTAAATTACGGTGTGTGGTTTTATATTATTCTGAAATAATGGTGTTTCTTTATAATGATTTTTTGAAACCCACTTATTTTGTGTCTTCATGAATGGATTCGTTTTGAGCTAGGGAAATAGAATTTTATGGAAAAGGTTCTTTTTATTTTGAATAAACTTGAGTATTATAGAATAAAACACTATAGTTTTTAATTTTAATTTTTTTATGGATTATATAAAAGAGAATTAGTGTTTTATAACTTCTTTAATATGAAATGTTTTGAATTAATCAAAATAAGTACATTATTTAAAACTATGTAAGTTGTGTTTTGTAAATTAAATTAAAATAGTTTTATAGTTCATTAAAAGATTTGGTATTTCTTCTTGATATTTTTGGAATATTTATTGTGATTTCCTCATGTGATTTGGAAGGGAACATGACCCATGTGATTTAAATTAACCCTATGTTGAATGAATTATATAAATATGGATGATTTATTGTTATGTATTTTCTTATTTTTAATTTGGGACACTAACCATGATTTGGATGTGGTGGAAGGTGCTCTCATCATTCCTTATGGTTACAGTTTTAATATATTCAAGGCCAAACATATTTAAGATCAATATTATATAATAGTTTGTGTTTGTGTAAAGTGATCTTGAATAATGAGTGTTGGTTGGATGTTAAGACCCGTGAGGTTTGATTTTCATTGAATAATTACATGATTTCATTGTCTAGAGGGGTAGTTTACATTGGATTTCTTGTTCAATAAACCTTGGTGTTTCTTCTGTTGTTTTGTTGGTGATATTATTTTTCACCCTATATTTTTCTGTTTTTATTTTTAAAAACATTTATTTTTAGGGTGATATCTCTAGGTGATTTAATTTTGGGGTCATTGGATTCTCTTAGATGAGTTGTAATTTCTTAGGATACTCATGCATCATTAATTATCAACGTTTTCCCTTTTCTGTAATTTTATCATCTTGAGGTTTTGTTGATAATGAATGTTTTCAAATTTTAAATATATGACCATTGTAAGGTAAAATGGAAGATGATAATGGTTTCTATGTTATATTTTTTATATTTTCTAGTAATCATTATTCAGTAAGTGTAGTCTTTAGTTACTCTGACTTGAGATAAGGAAATACTATGTAGTTCTTTTTCTGTCAGCAGGCTATTCAAAATTTACCCTTATTTATCTTTCTTTATTATATCATGGTTAATGTTTTAGATGGAAACACTTCTAGATAAATTGTACTAATGTGATATCTAATATTTTATGATCATTATGAATTTGGGGAGTCACCATGTGATTAAAGATAGTGCCCATCACTAATTGTGACACTGAGTATTCATCATCAATATAACAAGGAAACCCAATTGGCGATATCTCTTTTGATCCTTTAATTTTTTTTAATTTCTATATATATTTGTTATCTTAGATAGATTATTTATTTTGGTAAGAAAATATATTTTAGATGAATTATTATTTGTTGGTGAGTCCACTTTATCTAATTATATCTTGTTTCTCTAGGTGGCATACTAAAAATTCATTCAATAACATTTATTGATAAGAGATTTTTTTTTTCTTTTCAATTGTGGATATTTAGGTTATTATTGTGATAAAATGATTTGGTTAATTATTCATAATCTTTTATTTTATTGAGATCCATAGTCATAAATATGAACCATGTTATTTTTAGTTAATTACAATTTATTCCACTTATCTTCTTATTATATCGAGGCATTCTGGTGGAAAGACGGGACACAATGTGGAGAATTGCAACATTTGGATTTTTAATTAAATTACAATTATAAACTTCTTTTGTTTTCTTCCTTTTTTGGTTGACCGACTGATATTTTAGATCTTATTCAATACACAGGGAATATGGTATTTGGATTTCAATTTTGATTCACTAGAGGTTCTGATCCTATAGCTATATATACTAAATGAAGTCCACCATCTAGATGGTGGGAACCACAATCTAGCAGGAGGATAGAATGTGGTGAGAGAACCCATATTAATGTCATTATAGAGCTCAATAGTAACCAACTGGCTAGTTACCAAATATCATTCATGATTCTCGGGTACTCGATTCTATCATATGGGGATCGAGAATGTCATTTAGGTCATTAATAGATTAGATTGGGAATTGTTTTCACGAGAACCATAAAATAGTTCATTATACTTGGAATACACATTGGGGTGGGAAAGGGTCAAAGACACTTGGTTTATGAAGCACTATAATTGATTATTATAACCTAAATTAAAACACAATTGGTATTAAATTTCATCTTATGATCATTTCATGGGTAAAACTGGGGTAGTAAGGGTTACCGTGAATTATTAATTTATGATTGAGACTATTCACAATAATTCTTTGGGTGGTGATTGATATTCGTGATGATTATTCGCCTAATTGGTTCCTCAAAAGATTTCCATTTTTAATAACCATAATAGTTAATGTGAGTCATAATCCACGAACTGGTAAAATTCATTGCGGTGGAATGATATCATTGTTGGTTTTCCCGTGTTGTGATAAATATAATGTATGGGTTAGTATTTCAAAATATAAGGAGGGGGTTCCATCATTATTTTTGAGCTAGAATATATGGTTTCACTCTATATATAGATGTATATTACTAGTGTGAGATACATTAAAATAGATTTTATCTTATAGGATAATGGTATTATATAATGGTATTTTTATTTTTATTAGACCAAAAAAGATATTAAGTCTTAGAGCCCATTATTGTTTCATATAAGCTCATGGTACATGAATGATTTTAATATATTTTGAGTAAAATGGTTTATTTTTCTTACAGGGATTTATACTAAAAAATCAATCGAACTCATCAAGGGTAAATTAATCAAAATGTTGTGATGGAGTAATATATGTATGAGATAGATGTTAATTCATATAAAATTCATAAATATTCTTGCTACAATGAGATTAACTTTGTTTCTCTGGGAATCCAACCTTGTAAGTTTATACACATGGAATATATGAGATAATAGTGACACTAATATATGGTATAAGGGATTTGTATGTTCCAAATGTTTTATATCATTATATAAGTGATGTAACCATATTAATGACTTAAAATATATTGGATTAGAGATTATGGAACACTATGGCCACTTGGGTGATTGTCGTATAGTGATCTGGTAAGATTGGATTGGGTGGGGTTTGAGGGATATGATGGTTATTTCTTGTGGCTGAGCCCCATTTTTATTTTTTTTCTTTCTATCATAGTATAGTAGTTAAGATCATTTTTATATTATTATGGTCTCTTATAATAAATTTGTTATTCAAAATTTCAAGGTTTTTATGGATGGTTGGGAAAACATTAAATTCATGTTTTTGTATTTCTTGAAACTATTATTATTTAACATGACATTATATGTATTCATTATTGACAAATTGTTAGATGTGAACAAATTTATGTTGGAAAATGAGATGATAAATCTTGAATATTATTTCTATTGATATTTCAGTGACTATTTGGTATATATTTGAGGGTATGAGATTCATTATTTGTAGTCATATTGATCATGTCATGGGATAATTATTTCAAGATTAGATTCTTGAGATATACTTGTATTCATTAGCGTAATAGAACACCTATATAATTACAATTTTTATTACTATTTATGGTTATTTGATTGAAAATTCCAATATAATTTTTCATGCATCCACTTGATCACTATTACATGGTCAGTTGAGATTACTAGAATATTCTTACTAGGTATTTGAGCCCACTGAAATCGTTGTACATTAAATGAGTTTCAATGTTTTTTAGAAAATTTTTTCAATACATGTTGATGAACAAGATTTTAGATAGATCTATTATTTATGAAATTATGTCGTAGAGATTATTTTTATTCAGTATGAGATTTTTAATTTATTTGGGGTTGAGTCTATCACAATTTATTTCAATAATTGATTGAAATATGTATCATCATATGGGCCAAGTTGTATGTTTTTTATGATACTAACTAATATGTATATATTTTCAACTATTATTTTACATATTATTATACCTGAAGAATATTAATTTACTACTAGAATATAAGATATTACTTTTCAATATATTTTATATGTATAAAGGTATTGGTTACCTTGATTATTTTGACGGATCATAGTGAATAATTAGTATACACGATTATTATTCAATTGAAATCCTTTATGTTTTTAATATACATATGGTTGTTCAAGAAAAAATATATAGTTGGTTGCCTCAAGAATATTAATTGGTGTGTCTAATGGTATAAGACTAGTTTTTATATAATATATTTTTTATATATTTCTATGATTGGGGGTTTTTGAGATTTTATGGTTAGGTTGGACTACTTCTAATTCAAAAAAATATGCTAGAGGAGATGAATTGAAGTGTTGTTTGTTTGGATACATCATATTCTATTCTTATGGTGTAGGACATTTGGCATGGTCAATGTCCATTATGGAGTGGATCATGGGATCTAGGATTTGGTGGATCTATTTTTTAGGGGAATTTGTGATGTAGTGCTTTGGGTACTTCCATAATTCACTAGGGGTCAAGTTCCATATCTCTATATTATTCAGGGTTGTTATAATGTGGTTTTTATTGTTCCATTATTGAATTTATAGGTCAGTATTATTGAATCTACCATCAAAAAGAACATTATAGTATGAATATGGTCTATAATATGGATTCTCAGATGTCAGGACCCTTGGTTCGTCTGATCTGGAGACTAATGTGGCATGGGGTTTCAACTACCCCGTAGTGTCAACATGGCCTTATGGGATCTAGATTTGAATAAATTTATGAATGATAGAGATATAGTGGATCATCACAATGATTTTTATGGGATCTATTTAAATATTAATATTATTAAATTTCCACCCATGTTGTACTGTTAATTGGATTACAAACCTAACAATTTGGGTGTGGTCAAGGTGTTGTGTTTTGTGGCCTTATATTTTATCCATCATATGAAAATTTATATTTTAATTCAATATTATATTTTTTAATCCTTATTAATTTGAATACTATTTACTAGTAATTTTCATTATAGATTATTTTAACATTTTTTAGGGATTTATCTCAAATCTTATAGATATTGATTCATGGGAAATCTATGGTGAGTTTTCTTGATCTACATTGATTATCATCTTTATCATTCAATATTTATCATGGATTTATTTCCTTTGAATTTAGTGGTATATTTTATTAATGACGAGTTTAGGATTTTTTATGTGGATGAAATACTTCAGTGTCATGGGATATTCACCGGATAGGTTTATAGAGATATGTTCTATTTCTTACATTTTCTACCAGAGATCATTAAAACCTTTAAATCAATGTAGGGGATCCATGCACATTAATTTTTCTTTGTAATTATAGGATTTAAATAAATTATATTCAATTATTAGATGATTTATACTCTCCTATATGACGATAATAAAAAAAATTAATAAGTAGAATAATTGTAATGAGATGTAGGGTTGGCATGTGTTTATGTTATGGTTCGATCTGCCTCTTTATATTTTATTGATACTATGAATTTTGTTTCTATGATTATTTACATACCCTATTATTATTTCCCTTTATAAATAAATTAAATATAATTATGTATATATGATGTGATTAATTTTTAATCCAAATGAATTTAATTATTATTCTTCTTTAAAATTTATTAAATAGGAAAGTGTTTCTTAAATAATTTCCATAAATTATGATGAAACATTATTGAAATTAATTGTTTAATCCCATATAAAATTGTGAAATTATTATTAATGAAATAAAAATATTTGGGGTTGATTGGAAACATGTCTTTCATGAATGGTATGTTTTCCAGGATGTGATGGATTAGGATAACCATTGATTTTTTTAAATATGTTTTCACCACTATATATATTTTAATTGAGATGTTATGGATCCTATTCTATGAATAATTTTAAGACCTATAATAATTGGGATATTAGGCATTAGATTGTATTTTTTCGTTATAGAATTGGTTGGATGTTTGTGATGGTGAGATGATAAGTTGTATGTTCTATTTTTCTCTTATGTTGTAGATTGGTTGGTAAGAATGGGTTGATATATTTTCATTCCTATTTTTCATAATGTTTTCCAATTGGTGATGGATTGTTTTTATTGTTGATTGTTTTAACATCGATCTACCTATTAAATATGACCTATGCTCTACAAGTGCATCTTTCCACATGATAATTTAAGCCATCTTCAAGAACAATTGAATTATGGATTGATAAATTAATTATAAATGATCACTACTAGAAACTGGGCCTATAGAGACCACCTTGAGACTGCCAATGGTGGGCGCATTTGGCCCGTCACTCTAGGGCTATAGCTACTGCCAATGGCAGTTGCTATAGGTGACCAGAAACTCGGTACACCACGACCGCATGGCATTCATATTGGGTGGGCCTTGAGAAACCACCAATGATGGTCGCTATAGGATACCGGAAAATAAGCCTACACTGACCGCCAATAGCGGCCACTGTAGGCGTTGACCAGCAATGGTGGTCACTGTGGGTATTGAAAAAAAACAATCACTATTGGTTGCCGCAAAGTTGGAATTTTTTTAAAAAAAAAATTATTTTATACAATCCATTTCCATCAATTTCGAAAACAATTTCCAAGAAGAAGAAACATAGCTAAAATTACAAGGCATTTCATAATAACATAAACATCAGATTCCTCAAAAACAATAAATGACAGACATACTTCATCACATACAAAGATCCAAACAGCTCTAATCCATTTCAATATTTAGCTTCAATAAGCCTTGAATAAGATACAAAAGAGAAAACTAATCATAATTAAATGAAAATTGGACATATTTATTAAGTTAGTATATATATAAATCTAATTACGCAATTAGTTCAATAGGCTAATATTCCATTAGGCCATTTGGTCATTATGGCGTTACAAAAATATTCCATTAGGGTGTTTGGGTGGCATTAGAAAGTTAGCCCTCCCCCCTCACTCTTGACAGCCCCCCCCATGAATCTCTCCACCCCCGGACATCCCGCCCTCACCTCGAACAGCCCCGGACACCTGCCCTCAACCTCGGACTGCCCCAACCCCCCAAACATCCCCCCACCCCATGAGTTCGCATGTCATAAATGGTCAAAACATGCATTTAACCATCAAATGCATACCAAATTACATTTTCATGACATGAAATCACAAGAGAACACCCAAATTATTATTGGTGTGGTGTACTATGAGACGACACGTCATTTGAATGGGCAGTATGTGTGGAAAAACAGAATATGTGTTATTTAGTGTTCGGCGCACTTGAAAAGCATCTGTGGGGTGGTGTGTAACATCCCGGTTCCGGAAGCCACCCAGAGGCGCCCTGTACCCTGTTGGTCACATGCCCTAAAACGCATTTTCCCGAATGCTAGAGGCTACCAACTAGCAGCAGGGGCCTTGGGTGTGATAGTGGAGAAACTATTCCCTCATTGGAAGATTACAATGCAGACGTAAACAATACATATAATATCAGACACAGTAAATATCCAAAAATAGTAAATAGCAGAATTCTAGAATAATAAACTACTAGAGAATATATATATATGAAATTATTCATGATACATATGTCTAGGAAAGTATCCAATCAAGTCACAATGCTTGTAATACAAATAGTTCTAAACCAAAGTACAAAAATAAAGATAAACAACTCCTCAGTATCGCAAGACATAGCTTGGTCCCATGCTCTCCAGCTCCATAGCAAGTCAAGTGCCTGAAGTAAAAGGGTTCTTTCTTTTATCAATACATGCAACAATATAATCTGTTTGGGCCCAAAATCATGATCCAATTAGGGAGTGAGACTAAATCTCAGTAGGAATCCACCCGAAGATCTGTGCCTAACAGTGAGTGAATATATGGAAGGTAAAAGTACAGAAATGTGTAAACAATAAAGTACTAAACAGTAAACAATCCACAGTTTCAAATGAAGCAATAATGAATCAAACTGGTAAACCTCAAACAAAAAACCCTCTAGGAAGTACTTACAACCATCCCCTCTAGTCCTACCTAATAAGTACAGACAACCTTCTAGGTAGTTCACTCATCATATACCCACTATTTCAGTCATAAGAATATAATAAGACTCTCTGAGGAAGCGCTCATAGTCTACTCTCTTTATAGTCAATGTTAAAGCAAGATTATCTGAGAAAGCTCATACAGTCCACTCCCTGCATAGTCTCAGGTAGTCAAGGACTCTCTAAGGAATCTCACACAGTCAATTCCCCTTATATCCTCAAGGACTAGGACTCTCTGAAGAAGCTCACTTGGTCAATCCCCCTTATATCCCAATACATATAATTCAAAAAAAGACACTCTGAGAAATCTTACATGGTCAATCCCCTTATAATCTAAAGAAATCAAAGAATCTCTGAGGAATCTCACTTGGTCAGTTCCCCTTATATCCCCAAGTGGTTCTAATCTCTCTAAGGATTCTCAATTGGTCAATGCCCCTTATAGCCTAAAGTGCCCAAAGACTCTCTGAGGAAGCTCGCCTGGTCAATTCCCCTTATAGTCTACTACACCAAGTTCTCACTGCCCTATGTAGGTCAACGAGCATAAAGGTGTAATATGGCCAAATTAAACCTATAGAAAAACTTGGCTAATAGTCTGCAACATTTCAAGCATGTCAGAATACAAACTCTCCATCCTATAGCAACAGGCATGGAAAATAGGAAAGGCAGCCAAACTGGATAAACAGGAACAAATGGTCGTAAATAGAACATGCAAGGGACATACATCCAAATCATAGCAATCAAAATTATTCACATCCGAATTACCTATACATAGGCATAAAATCATGGCAGATAATCAATAGGGGTAAAATGCTAAACACGCAACAACCCATTCAAGGGTATTGATGGAATTTGCACATAATACTCAATGATTTTGAATGGAAAGGCACAAACCACCTACCTTGGGGTTAGGAGTTCACTATACTTGAACTTAAATGCATTAATCTCCTTATAATTCCATAGATATAAGAAATTTTCTAAAAAGATAAAACCACCATAACTTGGAAACGAAGAGAAATCATGAAACGAGGTTCCACCAAAAGAGAGAACTCACCGATGCAATTCCAACACAACTAACTTTTTTTGATTCAGTGGAAGGATGGAGGATCGGTGGCTCATCAATGATCTATTGCCGTACCGACTCTCTCAGATGAATGCGACCTAAAAGAAGCGTGCTATGTACGTCTGACGCGCCCTTATCATTTGATGAATAAAGTAAACGACGTGTAATTTTGAAGTACACATTGTGTACTTGCCTTTTCTGTACTCCGCATTTAGTGGCCTCTAACTCACTCCCACACATCCAGGTGTGTGTCTACTATAGGTCCAACCCATGGCCTCCTATTGGATGGAAGTACACAGCGTGTACTCATAAAGTACACGATATGTACTTATAAAATTTCCAGAATTTCTTATTTTTATAAAAAATTACCAGAAAAGGAAAACATACCTAAATAGAAAATATGTGTTCTTACTAACTTCCCCCCGTAAAGAAATTAATCCCTGAATTTCCCTATCATGGCGTAAAAGAAGAAACCCCAAATAGTTTCAGCCACTGTGCTCGTATATCGGCCACCTAATCACATGATTTGTCATGCACCCACCCATGATGCCACAACACTCGTACCAGAGGAACAGACCAGCCACCAAGAACCATGTTACTATGATATGAAATCCAGATAGGATGCTCTTCAAATGGCTCATCCCCTTCAAGATCAAACTCTTCGGGTTGAAATAAATGAGACAGGTCTGAGAAGTAACGTCGAAGCTGAGAAACATGGAAGACGTCGTGCATAGCTCGGTACCTCTGAGGTAACTATAGCTGGTAGCCAACTACCCTAACTCTCTCCAACACCTCAAACGGCCCGACGTACATCGACAAAAGCTTACCCTGTCTCCTAATCCTCTTGTGTCCAAACCTCAGTGTGAAATATAGGAAAACCTGATCCCCAACCTCGAACTCTAGAGGGAATCTCTGCTGATCAACATAAGTGTTCTATCAAGACTGTGCAGCAGTCATCCTCTTACAAATCAACTCTATCTACCCTGTGGTCTCCTGAACAAAATGAGGTTCCAGCAAAGCTGCCTCTCCTACCTCTATCCAACAAATGGGTGATCGACAAGGCCTACTATACAAATCCTCATAAGGTTCCATCTAAATTGTTTCTTGAAAACAATTTTTGTAGGAAAACTCTTCAAAAAGTATATGCTTCTCCCAAGAACCTCCAAAAACATAATTCATACTCGTAACATGTCCTCAAGCACCTGAATCATATGCTCGAACTGGCCTTCCATCTTGGGGTGGTATGCTGTACTCAAAAGTACCTATGTACCCAAAGCCTTTTGAAGCCCCTTCTAGAACCAAGAAGTAAAATGTGCATCCCTGTATGAACCAATGGAGTGTGGAAATCCTTGAAGACGTACAATCTCACGGATGTGAAATCGTCCTATCTCATCAACATTGATGGTCTCCTTGATCTATAAGAATTGACAACCTTCATGAGTCTATAAATGATAACCCAAACTGCATCAATCCCCTGAGGCGACCTCGGCAAACCGGTCACAAAATACATCGCGACATCATTCCACTTACACTCAGGAATGGGTAGTTACTGAAAAATACCTACTAGTCATTGATGCTTCACCTTCAACTACTAACAAGGGGAAACCTCATGAAAAAAAAATAGAAATGTCCATCTTCATACCTGGCCACCAATAATGATGTTATAGATCATGATACATCTTGTTGATGCCAGGATGAACTACCCAAACAGATGAATGAAAATCTCACATCAGTACCTCGTGTATATCTGCTGTCACCCATACACATCCCTAGAAATAGAAGATCTCATCATTGACTATGGTCCATCCAGGAATAGGGTCCTCTCCTGACAAAATTTCCCTATATACTAGGCCATCATAATATGATAGATGCCTCATTCGAACTTGATCCAGAATAGTAGTGGTAATAGATATAGAAGATAGAAACATCTACCTCGGACTGTCATCCAACTCCAAATTCATCTCAAAGAACATAGACATATGTTTCCATTCACAAATTGACTAATGAAATATCTATACATGAGTCCTCCTATTAAACCCATCAGCCATTGCGTTGTATTTCCCAGGTGTATTGGAAAGCTCAAAATCAAAGGACAGTAGGTACTCAACCCACCTACACTGTATCAAATTCAGATTACGCTAAGTGAAGATGTACTTGATACTTTTGTGGTCGGTGAAAAACACAAAATTCCCTCCCAGAAGACAATGTCTCCAACAACGTAGGAAATGAACAATAGCTACCAACTCCATATATTGCATCGGGTATTTCCTCTAATGTGGCCTCAATTGCTGATACCCATATGCAATTACTCCATCACCTTGAATAAGAACAACTCCCATCCCGATACCTAATGCATCTCAGTAAATAGTATAGCTCTTCTCTGGATCTAGAAAGACTAGTGTTGGTGCTGAAGAAAACCTCCCTTTCAGCTTCGAAAAGGCTAACTCACAAAAATATGACCATAAGAACATCACCCCCTTCATAGTCTGACTAGTTAGAGGTGCTTCTAAGTGTGAAAAGACTTATATAAAACCTCTATAGTATCCAACCAGCCCTAGAAAAATTCGCACCTCAAAGATGTTCTTCGGCTCCTCCTAGGAAACTACAGCTCTCACTTTATTAGGGTCTAATGATGCTTCTGCCTCTGAGCTAACATGACCAAAGAAGTGAATTTGATCCATCCAAAAGTGGATCATTGAGAGCTTAGCATATAACGGATGCTCCATCAATGTACTCATAACAATCTCAATATGAGTAGCATGGTCGTGTCGAGTGTGAGTGTAATCCAAGATATCGTCCATGAAGACCACCATGAAGGAATCCAAATATGGATGGAACTCTCAGTTCATCTTTTCCATGAAAACTACAGGCACGTTTCTGAGACCAAAAGACATAACCACGTACTCGTATAGACCATATCTTCTCCAAAAGGATGTAAGCGGTATATCTGATAGAATAACTCAAAACTGATGATATCCAGACCTTAAGTCAATCATTGAGAACACTCGGGATCCCCAAAGATGATCAAAGAGATCATCATTCATGGGAAAGGGATATCAGTTCATTACCGTCAACTGGTTCAACTTCTGATAGTCCACACAACGCTTGAGGGTGTCGTCTTCCATCTTTGCAAATAGGATTGGCGAACCCCAAGGATAATTACTAGGTTTTATGAATCACTTTCCCTTTAACTCCTCCAAATACATCTTGAGATCCTACAATTTAGGTGTATCCATCCTATAATTAGAAATGGACACCAGTGCCACTCCTAGCACAAGCTCAATCGAGAAGTCTACCTCACACTCTGGAGGAAATGCTGAGAAGTCCTCTGGAAAGACATATCTAAAATGATCCACCATAGGTGGAAAGAGTAACTGTGAAGTACCACGGTGATCCAGATATAGAATATAAATTTGGGTTGTAACTCATCCCAAACCATGATGCTCTGGACCTGCTCTGCTTTCCAGGACATGAAATTCGCCCATATGAAGAAAAGATCCACCCTCTGGTGATATAAAACTCACTCATACAGTGATAAGAGTCGACAGCTGTCTGGAATAGAACAAAATAGTCCATCTTGAGAATGAAATCATAGCTTGCCATCTCTAGGACATAGAGGTCCCACATAAAGTGACATCACCAACTTGTAGAGGGAACTCTCTGCACTGACGTACACTAGCTGTTCTAGTCCCCAAAAAAGTGTCTTGCATCATGATATCAGCAGAAGAAAAGATGTAGAGCCCAAGGATCTCCACGACAGAAACAAATATAAAGATATGGGAACTCCCTTTATTAAAAAGTGTAGAAGCTAAAA
The DNA here is from genome assembly GCA_963277665.1 of Viscum album. NCBI lineage: Eukaryota > Viridiplantae > Streptophyta > Magnoliopsida > Santalales > Viscaceae > Viscum > Viscum album. The sequence goes on along the minus strand of OY728138.1, from coordinate 651,795,088 downwards.
CTAAGGCTACTAAGATCGTACCTCAAATGGTAGAAGGTCTGGGATCCTACTTTTTCAGGGTCTGCTCCCCAGAAAAATTTTGGTATTATCATGACCTTGTGACCCTCTCTGAAAACTCTAAGATGATCCACCCTGATGTCATTGAATACCAGGTGACTGGTTACCATGAACATGACCTCCACCTCAGCCTGAATGGCTGGATGAACGTCATTTTCAAGACTGGTGAGAATCTGATGGAGATTCTCCTGAACGAGCAGTCATAGAAGAACCCCTGTCACCAGCTGCAGGTGAGAAGAACTGACAAAAGCAATAAAGGTGACCCATCTTACCACAAGATCGGAAATCCACTAGGTCTCCTGGGAATTCTGGCTTTGAATTCCTACTTCTTCCATACTAGTATCACAACACCTGGCTATCGAAAGATGCATCCCACCTGCTCAGATCTCCTTGTGTAGCCTCCCTGCGGAACTACCTGTTATCATCTAGAGGATCACTAACTCCGGATGCTAAACCACCCTAGCTCATAGTTCTAGAATCTCTCAGATTACGCTCTGTAATCAGTGCCTGGTTGACAATATAGTATATTGAAGTCAACATGATGATGTTCACCTACGATCAGATGTCATGCCTTAGACCATCCTCAAAATTCCATGAAAGGAACAACTAATAACCACCTAGAATAGGCGTGAAACACTACATCTCTTTGAATTGAGTAGAATACACCATAACAGTAACAGTACCATGCTCCAGGCTCATGAACTATGGGGTCGATCAGCCATCAATGTATCTGAATATAAGAAATCATAGAAGATGTGATGAAACTCATCCCAAGCCACATTCTAACGGTGTCCCACCCGAGAGATCACATCCCACCACCTCTTGGCAAAGTCTCAGATCATGTAGGTAGCAAGATTTACCCTATTCTATAGAGGTATATCAAGATGCTCAAAAATCACCGGCATGGCCCCTATCCATGACTCTGCATTCTATGGTCCTCCATCCCTTGAGAAAGTGGGAAGGTGATGCTGCTAGAAGACCCGCATCAAATCAGCCATCGACGGGGCAGGAGGCGGCTCTCCCTGAAAGGTCCGAATCGTCCTCATAAATCCCTCCATTAATGGTGCATCAACACCTATGTCAGTTACAATGGCTGGTGTCAAGACTGGAACAATGGGAGGATCTGCAGGTAGTCCTTGATCGCCCATGTCCAGTTTCTGATCCCTGTTTGGTGACTAGCACACAACTGAAGGACGTCTCGGTGGCATGACTATGAAAGGTCAAGAACACAACTTAGATCATGATTATCAAGGACTGAGAACAACGAGTGTATAAAGGGAACATGATAAAGAAAACATTCATGTTTTACAAACATGACTACACGGCGTGGACATTTCATACACGGTGTGTTCACTAAAGTCATTTATATGGGCTTGTACTCCTTCCTACATTGGTAGTGTAACACCACAAACACACGACGTGTTTCCTTAACACACAATGTTAACTTGAATCCTCTTTTCCTACCCGAGTCCTTCTACACTGTTATGACACACAACTCTCCTAAGGAAAGACTACAAGACATGTAAAATTTCTATACGACATATATTAGACAAGCTTCAGTTGGCCCGTGTTGTTAGTGACACATCCTAACACACGGGTAAAACTACACGACATGTTCTAGATAGACACAACGTGTATGATAAGGGATAACACTAACCAATGTTGTTGATGACACGGCCGGGGTACCAGGGTTAGACTACAAAACATGATCATGGTAGAAATAGCGTGTACGTGTAAGGATAACACCAACCCGTGTTTTTTATGAAACGGCAGGGTACATAGGTCAAACTACATGGTGCGTTTAGAAGGCACACAACATGTATTAGACATGACTCGACCAGCCTGTGTTGTTACTGGAATGGGTGGGCATGGGGTCGACACTACATGGAATGTATGGACGATACACAACGTGTTCCCTCCAGGTTTTCCCCATCCCATGTCTCTGCCCACACGGCCTATGACACGGTTAGGGACTAAACTGTGTGTACATAATGTACACATCATGTACTTAAGAAAACACATATTTCTTGAACAGAAGAACACACAGTATGTACATAACATTACACGGTGTGTATCCTTGGTTATTCTAGAAAGTAAGACTCAGAAACTACTCTGGAACCCTGAAAACCCTGAATCGAGCATTGAAAGTGCCAAATTCTGATCCTTGAGGGCACATACTCCTACCGAATAAATGGTTGGCATTTTATACACATTATAACATGGAAAACATGGAAATGTTCCACCAAATTCTGGTCTATGAGGCCCCATAACACCTAAAGAACCAATGTTTGGAATCCAATCTAGAAAATATCTACCAAAAACAATACCGTAACAAAAAACATGTATTTTTTTCAAGACAACTGTCAAAACAACATGCATATTTTACACAACATCTACAATAACAATATGAGATCACTAATGCATCCTAGAAGGAATGGAAAAAATGCATGACATGTGATTTCTACCAAGTGTCTATATGATGCATGAGACGGAATACCCTCATCTAATCAGGCTTCAATATAAATAGAACCTTAATAATATCAACCAAAATAGTAAAGATAATGTGAATCACTCAATGTGAAATAAAATCAACTGTAAAAATTGCAAAACAAAAAAAATTTAATTAACAAGGTGCATTGGCTTTTTGATATACAAGGGTTAGTTACTCCCAGGAACATCTTATTAACAAGTACCTATTCCTTCATATCCCTGGATAAAGGCTCCAAACAGTAAATCAAGAGAAAATAATTCCTCAGATACTACTTTGTAATGTCCAGGTTCTAGAATCCAACCAGAGGCACCTCGTACCAGGTTGGTCACATGGACTCAATCCAATTTCCTTGAATGCCAGAGGATACTGACTAGCAGCGAGAACCTTGGGTGTGATAGTGGGAAAACTATGCCATCATTTTCAGAGTACAGATCGGATGTCAACGATATATACAACAGTGGAAGAAATAAATATCCAACAAAAGTAAATAGTGGATGACTGGAATAATAAACAACTGAAGCACATATATATATGAAATGATGCATGATACATATGTATTGGAAAGTATCCAAACAAGTCTCAATTATAAAAATACAAACAGTGCTGAACAAAATTACAAAAAGAATGATAAACATCTCCTCAGAATGGCAATCCATAGCTTGGTCCCATGCTCTCCATCTCCAGAGAAAGTCATGTACCTGAAGTACATGGGCGCTTTCCCTTATCTATTCATGCAACAATATAATCTATTTGGGCCCAAAATCATGATCCAAACAGGATGTGAGATTAAATCCAAGTAGGCAACCACCTGAAGATCTATGTCTAACAGTCAGTGAATATATGTAAAGTAAAAGTATAAAAAGCAGTAAATAGTAAAGTACTAAACATTACCCAATCCACAGTTTCAAATCAAGAAATAGTGAAACAAACGGCTAAATCTCAAATAGGAAACCCCCTAGAAAGTAATCACACCCTTCCCCTCTGGTCCTGCCTAAGATGTACAGACAACCCTCTAGGCGGTGCACTCATCCCAACCCCTCTGGTTACTCATAATAATATAATAAGACTCTCTAAGAAAGTTCTCATAGTCCATTCCCCTTATAGTCAAAGGTAAATAAATAATCTCTGAAGAAGGTCACATAGTCCATTCACCACATAGACTCGGGTAGTTAAGTACTCTCTGAGGAAGCTCACACTATCAATTCCCCTTAAAACCAGAAGGTCTATGAATCTCTGAGAAAGATCACTCAGTTAATTCCCCTTATATCCTAGGTCGTACAAATCAAACAAAGAATCTCGGAGGAAGCTCACGTGGTCAATCCCATTATATTATAATGTAATCAAGGACTCTCTGAGGAAGCTTACATAGTCAATTCCCCTTATAGCCCTAACTGGTTCTAGGATATTTGAGGATGCCCACTCGGTCAATCCCCCTTATATCCTAAAGTGCAAAATGAATCTATGAGGAAGCTCACCCGGTCAATTCTCCTTAAAATATAATACACTAGGTTATCGCAGCCTTGTGATGGTCAACATGAATATCAGTCTAATATAGAAAAAGTAAACCTATTGAACTAGTTGGATAACAGTCTACATTATATCAAGCATGTCAGAATACAAACTCTCCATCCTACAGCAATAGTCATGGAAAACAGGCAAGGTATCCAAACTGGCTAAACAATACCAAACAGTCGTAAACAGAACATGCAAGGGAAAAACATCCAAAGCATAGCAATAATCCCTATCCATATCCAAATTACCTCAATATATGCATACAATCATGGAAGAAAATCAACAAGTGTAAAACGGTAAACATGCAATACCCTGTTCAAGGGTATTGGTGTAATTTTCACATAATACTCGAAGACTTCGAACAAAAGTCACAAACCACCTTCATCAGGGTTAGAAGATCTCTATACATGAACCTCAGTGCTTGAATATTCATAGGCCACCATAGATCTAAGAAAACATCTAAAACGTTAAACCCATGATAACATGGAGAGGAAGAGAAATCTTGAAACGAGGTTCCAGTAGAAGAGATAACTCGCTGATGCGATTCCAATGAAATCGACGGTGTTCAATTTAGAGGATGGACGTAGGATCGGGGGCTCGTCGAAGCTCTTTGGCCATTCGGATGAACGAGACCTTGAAGGAGGGTGCTCTATTCATCAGACGTGACACGTGTGAATTTAATGAAAAGCAATGTACATGGAGTGTACATTTTAAGTATATGGCGTGTACTTCCCATTTCTGTACTCCGCTTTAAGCGGCCTCTAAGTCACTCCCACACGTTCTTGTGTGTGGCTACTACACATCCAGCCCACGGACTCCTACGACAGGGATGTACATGGTGTGTACTCATAATGTACATAGCATGTACTTAGAAAATTTCAAGAATTTCGACTTTTTATAAAAAACTACTAGAAAAGGAAAACCAAAGCTGAAAAGTGGATCCGGGTTCTTACAAGGTCAAAACCAGCCGAATGAATTATGAATTCCATGAAATCAGATGACAAAAAAGGGTGTGTGAATTGTGAAATGATCGGGAAGACAACACGTCAATCAGAGGTGTTGTGTGACCGCGGTGACTGAAAATGAACTCAACATGTCGTAAATGACCAAAACATGCGTTTAATGGTCAAATTCAAATTGAACAACATGGACATGACATAAACTCATCTGAGAAAACCCTAATTAATATTTGTAATGTGTACGAGGAGATGACAAGTCATTTTGACGTGTGATTTGCACGGAACAGATGAATATGTGTTTTTAGGTGTTTGGCGCGCTTGAAAAGCATCTGTGGTGTTGTCAAAACTAGCCGAATGACCTCGGAATTCCATGAAATGAGACAAAAAAAATGTGGGGTGAATTATAAAATGGATGGGGAGACGACCGATCAATCGGAGGTATCATGTGATCGCAGTGAATGAAAATGCACTCTGTAAGTCTTAAGTGTCCAAAACATGTTTTTATTGGTAAAATGCATTCCTAAAGACAATATAATGACGTGATATCCGACAAGAACACCCTAATTATTATTGGTGACATGTACGTGGAGACGGAACGTTATTCGAATTTGTGGTTTGCACGACATGGATAAATATGTGTTTTTTAGATGTTTAGTGTGGTAGTAAAGCATCCGTGGGGTGGTCCAAACTGGCAGAATGGCCTCATAATTCAATGAAATCAGATTACAACAAAAGGTTGGTGAATTGTGAAAATTTTGGGTAGACAGTAGTCAATTGGTTGTGTCGTGTGACTATATTGACTGAAAACACACTCTATGTGTCGTAAATGTCCAAAACATGTGTTTAATGGTCAAACACATAACAAACGACATCACCATGAAATGAAATAACACATGAACACCCTAATTATTATTCATGAGGTTTACAAGGAGACGACATGTCATTCGAACATGCGGTTTCCGCAACACGATTGCAAATGTGTTTTTAGGTGTTTGGTGTGCTGGAAAAGTGTCTATGGGGTTGTGAAAACAGGCCAGAAGACCTCGGAATGCCATGAAATCAAATGAAAAGTAAGGATGGGTGAATTGGGAAATGTTTGGGTAGACAGAACATCAATCAGAGCTGTCGAGTGACTGCGGTGACTGATAACGCACTCCGTGTGTCGTAAAGGGCCAAAACAGGCATTTAACAGTCAAATTCATATCGAATGATATCAGGATGATGTGAAATCGCAAAATGACACCCTAATTATTATTGGTGATGTGTATGAGAGGATGAAATGTCATTCAGATGCGCAGTTTGTGCGGAACGACTGCATATGAGTTTTTTAGGTGTTTGGTGCATTTGAAAATCATCCACAGGGTTGTCAAAACCAGCCAAATGATCTCAGAATGCCATGAAATTGGATGAAAATAAAGGTTGGGTGAATTGTAAAATGGTCATGAAGACGACACATCAATCAGAGATGTCTTGTGACCGCCATGATCGAAAATGCTCTCTGCATGTCGTAAATGGCCAAAACATGTGTTTAATGGTCAAGTGCATAACAAAAAACATCAGAAATATGTGAAATCCCATGAGAAAACCCAAATTATCGTCGGTGAGGTTTACGAGGAGACGACACTTCAATCAAACTCACAGTTTGCGCTAGATGGATGAATAGGTGTTTTTAAGAGTATGATGCTCTTGAAAATCATCTGTGTGGTGGTCAATACTAGACGAACGACCTCAGAATGCAATGAAATCGGACAACAACAAAGGGTGGATGAAATGTGAAATGGTCTGGCAGACGGTATGTCAATCGGAGGTGTCATGTGATTGTGGTGACTGAAAATGCACTCAACGAGTCGTAAATGGACAAAACATGCATTTAAAAGTCAAATGCATATCGAACTATATCGACATGACGTGAAATCACATGAGAACAGCCTAATTATTATTGGTGAGTTGTATGAGGAGAAGGCACGTCATTCAGACATGTGGTTTGCACAGCATGGCTGAATATGTGTTTTTAGGTGTTTGGTGTGCTTGAAAAGCCTCTATGGGGTGGTCAAAACTGGTCGAATGACCTCTGAATGCCATGAAATCAGTCAACAAAAAATTGTGGGTGAATTTTAAAAATGTCAGGTAGACAAAATGTCAATTGGAGTTGTAATGGGACCGCAGTGACTGAAAACGCACTATGTGTGTTGTAAATGCCCAAAACATGCGTTTAACGGTAAAATGCATAACGAATTATATCAGCATGATGTGAAATCAAATGAGAACACACTAATTATTATTGGTAAGGTGTACGAGGAGATGAAACGTCATTCGGACACACGATTTGCACTACATGGCTTAATATGTGTTTTTAGGTGTTTGGCATGCTGGAAAAGTGTCTATGGTGTGGTAAAAACTGGTCGAACAACCTCGAAATGCAATTAAATGATTTGAAAAAAGGGTGGGTGAATTTTGAAATGTTCATACTGACGACATGTCAATCAGTGGTGTCGTGTGACTGCGGTGATCGAAAATGCACTCTACGGGTCATAAGTGTCCAAAACATGTTTTTAATAGTCAAATGCATACCGAACAAAATTGACATGATGTGAAATCACATGAGAACACCCTCATTCATATTTCTAATGTATACAAGGAGACTAATTTTCATTCAGATGTGTGGTTTGCGTGGAACAAATAAATATGTGATTTTTAGGTGTTTGGCGTGCTAGAAAAGTTACAGTGGGGCTGTCAAAACAAGCCGAATGACCTCAAAATGCCATGAAATCGAACGACAACAAAGGGTGACTAAATTGTGAAATGGTCAGATCGACAACACATTAACCAGAGTTGTTGTGTGACCGCCGTAACTGAAAACACACCTCGTATGTCGTAAATGGCCAAAAAAGGCGTTTAACGGTAATATGCATACCGAACGACATTGACCTGACATGAAATCACACGAGAACACCCTAATTATTTTTTATGAGGTGTGCGAGCATAAATCACATCATTCGGATGTGTGGTTTGGACGACATAGATGAATATGTGTTTTTAAGGTGTTTGGAACATACGAAAAGCGTCCATGGGTTGGTCAAAATCGGCCGAATGACCTCTGAATGCCATGAAATTGGACGAAAACAAAGGGTTGGTGAATTGTGAAATTTTCGGGCAGAAGACATGTCAATCAGAGGTGTCATGTGACAACAGTTACTGTAAACACACTATGCATGTTGTAATTGGCCAAGACATGCGTTTAACAGTCAAATGCATACCGAACGACATCGACATGAAGATAATTCACACAATAACACCTTAATTAATGTTGGTGTTGTTTACGAGGAGAAAAAACATCATTCGAACACGTGGTTTGCATGGGAAAACTGAATATGTGTTTTTTCGTGTTTTTTGTGCTTGAAAAGTGTGTGTGGGGTGGTCCAAACCAGCCAAATGTCCTTGGAATGCCATGAAATCGAGTGACAACAAAGGGTGGGTGAATTGTTAAATGGTCAGGCAGACGAAACATCAATCAGAGTTGTTCTGTGACCACAGTTATTGAAAATGCACTCTGAGTGTTGTAAATGGCCAAAACATGCGTTTAATGGTCAAATGCATAATGAACTACATAGGCATTATGGAAAATCACACGATAATACCCTAATTATTATTTGTGAGGTGTGCGATGAGACGCCATGTCATACAGACATGTGTTTTTTATGGCAGGGATGAATATTTGTTTTTTAGGTGTTTGGCGCGCATGAAAAGCCTCCATGGGGTGGTCAAAACTGGATGAACGACCTTTGAATTCCATGAAATCAGCCAATAAAAAAGTGTGGTTGAATTGTGAAATGGTCGAGTAGACGAATCATCAATCAGAGGTGTCGTGTGACCGTGGTGACCGAAAACGCACTCAGTGTGTTGTAAATGGCCAAAACATGCGTTTATGAGTCAAATGAAAAACGAACGACATTGGCATGACATGAAATCACATGAGAACACCCTAATTATTATTGATTAGGTGTAAGAGAAGAAAACACATCATTTGGATGTGTGGTTTGCACGACATTGTGGAATATGTGGTTTTAGGTGTTTGGTGCGCTTGAAAAGCGTCTGTGGGGTGGTCAAAATCGGCTGAACGGGCTCTGAATGCCATGAAATAGGATGAAAATAATGGGTGGATGAATTGTAATATGGTCTAGTAGACGACATGTCAATCGGAGTTGTCTTGTGCCGCGGTGAGCAAAAATGCACTCCGTGGGTCGTAAATGTCCCAAACATGCATTTAAAGGTCAAATGTATAACAAACAACATTAGCATGACGTGAAATCACATGAGAACACCCTAATTATTATTGGTGAGGTGTACGGGGAGACGACACATCATTCAGAATCATGGTTTGTACAATGTTATTAGGTATAAAAGAACTCTACTGATGCTTACTATACTTATGAAGGTGTAGAACAAATCATTAATTATCAATCAAATGGTTTATTACAGAGTTATTCCATGAGAGAGTATACAACAGGGTGTCTTGAGGATTTATTCTTTTGGAAGTTTGTTACAGGTGTTCAAGTAGTCAGGGTTCCAGCTATTAAGAAACTAAGCATGGTATATCTATTTCCATCCCACTAGGGTCGGTGGATTCTGAGTACCTATTGGAGGCCTTATGTTTTTGATATATTTATGTGAAAGACAGGGGAATCACCAGTCTCTATTTTCTAACACTTCGGATAGCCCTTCCACCCCCCGGATAGCCCACCTCACCCCCTGATAGACCCCCGGATAGCCCCCCCCCCCACCTCACCCTTGAACATCCCCCCAACCCGGACAACCCCCTCCCCCAGACAACCATTCCACCATAGGACAACCCCCCACCCCCGAACAGCCCTTCCACACCTCAGACAGCCCTTATCACCCCCGGACATCCCCCCCACCCATCCCGTACAGCCCCCCATCCCAGACAGCCCCCCCCCCACCGGACATCCACCCCAAACCCCCGAACATCCCCCCCCCAAGGATATCCCCCTCACCCCCGGACAGGCCTGCCACCCCTCGAACAGCCCACCTCTATCCCAGATAACCCTGTCACATGACATCTCCAATGGTGTGATGACTTATGACTATGAAACGAATGAAATGTTGAAATTGCTGGATGCTTTATTGTGGAAAATCAACTAAGTCATGGATTATGTAAATTTATCAGGAAAGAGTAAGAAAGGGGAACTTGCATGCCCTTGTTACAATAAAATTAAAAAACATGTATGGATTAAACATGTCAAAAAATGGGCATACACGGGTCACAAGTGTTTTCTCCCCCCTCAGCACAGGTTTAGAAAGGACAATGTGAAATTTTATGGTTCTAGAGAGTTCATCCCAACACCAAATATCATAACAAGAGTTAAAATGTAATTGCAGATTGAGGAAGAAAACATCGGAATGGTATATGAATTTATAGATATAGTGGTTCGTCCATTATTTAATATTTTTGGTGCAGGTAGACAATGTAGTCCCAATTAGAAAGAGAAAAGTATTTTTTACAATCTCTCCTTTTGGAAAACTAACATGCTAAGGCACAATTTATATGTCATGAAAATTGAAAAAATGTTTGTGATAATATATTGTGGACCATTTTAAGAGTCAGTGGAAAATCAAAGGATCATGTTAATGAACAATGTGATATGAAAGAAATGGGATTAATAAAACAGTTACATTTACAGTTAGCTAAGGGGAATAATGCATATAGGCCTTCTATAGAATATATGATGACTATAAATTAGAAAGATACATTTCCTTCCATTTTTGAGATGCACATAGTGGCTGATGGTTACACTTTTAATATTCCAATGTGTGTTGATTTGAAGAGAAAGAAATTACAAGGGTTGAAAAGTCTTGACAATCATATACTACTTCACCCGTTTATTCAAGTTGCAATTATTGATTGTTTATCCCTAAATTTTTTCAATCATAGATTTAGATGAGTTATTTTTTTAGATAGATTTTTATAAGAAATCAACGAATGAGTGATTTAAAAATATTTCAAGACCGAATTTTACTTACGTTTTGTCACTTTGAAAAACAATTTCCCCCCTCATTTTTCGATGAAATGGTTAACTTGATAGTGCACCTAATTGGTGATGTAACGACCAGTAGTCTAGTGCAATTCAGGTGGATGTATCTTATTGAGTGGTATCTAAATACATTGAAAAAATTTGTACGCAGCAAAGCACGACTGGAGGCATCAATTTCCAATGGTTATTTAATGGATGAGTGTTATACTTTTTGTGCATAATATCTTATGGATGTTGAAAAATAATTAGATATTCCCTCTCAGATTCATGATGGTTCAGTTCAAGAAAAACCACATTTGATATGGACAATATCGAGTGGATATAAGAACATCGATACATCTTCTTCAATAGTCCATCAGTAGCACTATTAATACAGCAAGTGTATTATCAATTTTATTATTTAACATTTAAATGTTTTTTTGCATAAATTTGTCATTTAAAAATTGAGATTGTTCATTTACAAAAAAACACATTACTGAGATAAAGTAAGAGTTTTATCGTGTGACAGATTATCTAATTCAACAATTCTATTATGATTTATTACATGATTAGTTCAAGGATTTTGTACGTATAAATTTATTTTCATTATGAGTGAAGTATTATAACAATATCTTTCTGCAGAAATCATTATTGAATTTTGTGAATTATTTATGTTCATAAGCTGAAATAGTTAGGTGATCCAATGCTAACTGAGGAATTTATCTGACTAGTTGAGGGTCCATCTATAACATACTGTAGTTATAATGCTATATATGATAATGGATTTAGATTTTTCATTATATATGTTGATGAAATACGAGCAACAAAAAATTTTCATTATCAACTTGTTCATTTCAGTATAACATATAGTTACAATTTACTGTTGTAAACTAATATTGATTGACTTTACTTCCACGCACTGGATCATCCCAATTACACTTTGAAAATATATACTTCAACCCATGTGCAAATAAAACTACAATGATATATATCAATAGACCATAGTAATAACTAGAATCAATGAATGGAAAATATATGCCATTGTTTTTTATTGCTCATTTGTCCCCATCATCTTAAATTCGAAATCCAAATCCATTAGTATCTATAGATTTATAACGACGAACCGTTATAGATGGACCCTCATCTTGTTGGATAAATTCTTTAGTTAGATTGGGGTCACCTATCTCCCTCAACATATGACTCTACATAATTCACATAATTCAATAATATTTTCTACAAAAAGAAATTATTATAATAATTCACTCATAATGAAAATAAATTTATACGTAAAAAATCCTTGAACCAATCATGAAATGAAGCATAATGGGATTGTTGAATTTGATAATCCATCGCACGATACATATCTTATTTTATCTCATTAATTTTTTTCCTACAAATAAACAATCTCAATGATTAAATGAGAAACTTACACAAAAAAAACATGTAAAATTTAAGTATTAAAATTGATAATAAACTTACTACATTAATGGTTCTACTGATGGAGTATTGACCAAGATATATCGAAGAGATTATCAACTCGATGTTGTCCATATCAAATGTGGTTCCTTCTCCAAATGAACCATCATGAATTCGAGAGGGCTTATCTAATTTTGTTTCAACATCCATATGATATTGTACAAAAAAATTAGTAAACTCCTCCATTAAATATTCATTAGCTATTGATTCCTTCAGACAAGATCTATTGCATACAAATCATTTCAATGTATTTAGATACCGCTCAATAGGATACATCTATCTAAATTGCACTTGGACAATAGCCATTTCATTATTAGTTAGGTGTACTGTCAAGTGAACCATAACATTGAAAAATGAGGGGGGATAGTTTTTAAATGTGACAAAGCATAAGTACAATTCGGCCATCCAAATTTGTTAAATCACTAATTTGTTGATTTCTTAAACAAAGCTGTCTAAAAATATTACTCATCTCAATCAACGGTTGAACTAAATTTGGGGATAAACAATCACAAATTACAATTGGAATCAAATATTGAAGTAGTATATGATTGTCCTGAAATTTCAACCCTTGCAATGTATTTTTATTCAAATTTACCCACATTGAAATATTTGAAGTGTAACCATCAGGCACCATGAGCATCTTTAAAATGGAAAGAAATGTCTCTTTATCCTTGGTAGGCATCATATCTTGTGCAATAGGCATATATGCCTTGTTTTTGGTATCTAACTCTAAATGAAACTGTTTCTATAAACCAATTTCTTCCAAATCATGATGTGCATTAACAAGATCCTTTGAATTTCAATAACACCTAAATTAGTCCACAATATATTATAACAAACAATTTTTTCATTGTTCACAACATCAAACTTTTTCATTAGCATATTTGTTTTTCCGTAGGGGAGATTGTAAAAAACTACATTTTTTCCAATTTTGACTATGTTGTCTACCTGCACCATGAATATTACATAATGGATGAGCCATTAAATCCTGAAATTCATATACTGTGAAAATGTTTTCTTAATAAAATTGCGATAACATTTTGAATCTAGTAATGATATTTGGTCCTGGGTTGAACTCTCTAGAACCATAAAATGTTAATCTGCCCTTTCTAAACCTGTGATGAGGGGGGCGAAAACATTTGTGACCCATTGATGCCCATTTTTTGGAATATTTAAACCATATATTTTTTGTACTTGTATCTCAACAAGGTCATGGAAATTCCTCTTTGTTACTCCAGCCTGATAATTTTTCATAAGATGGGAAATCATTGATTTCCCATAATAATGAAACTTGCAATTTTATCATTTCATTCATTTTATAGTCACATGAAATCAGAAGATAATCCCAAAATTCATTCAAATAATCAATAAATGGTTGAAGGTAAACATAAATCTTATACCTCATACTTCTCGATCCATCATTATGAGTGGAAAGTAATATAAATTGTTGCTTCATACCATGCCATGGAGGAAAGATATATAGAACCAACACCACATACCATGTGCTATGAGTTTCACCACACATAGAATTGAATGGATTGAAACCACATGTTACCAACCCCAATCGGACATTACAAACATCTTTATCAAAGTTGGGGTGTCCCTTATCCAAATCTGTTCTTGCACGAGAGTCTGCCAGGTGGGTTAACATATCAATTTCATGATTCCCTTCGGCATGCCATCTCATTAAATTTGAAATTTAGATGACATAAAAAATCATTTCAACCTCGGATTTAGGGGAATGTAATGCATTAGCTATAAAAAAAATTGTTTTTCCCTATTCCATATTTTGAATTTGATGAGTCTTATTTCTCAGGTTCTCTTTGAACCTGGAAGTGCCACATACCATAAAATTATCCAAATGCACAGTTTCCTTTCTAAAAAACATACAATTATTTGCACATGCATCTATTGTCTCATATGTAAAACCTATATTCTCTGTAAACTTATGAGCATGGTAAGACTCAGGAATCTTCACATCGACAAGAAGAATCTTCTTCAATAACACCAACAGCATGTCGAATGATGTGTCTAACCACTGATTCAAAGTCTTCAAATGCAACAACTCCACGATAAATGACAATTTATTGTAAGCAGTACATCCCTGATATAATTCTGTTTTCTCATCATCATATACATCATAAAATCTTCTTGAATCATGATCTACACCATAGAACAGATTTATCTCCCTAGTTGTAACGTTCGGAATGTCAATGCCTTTAGGAGCCAACCCACATACCATTTCAGTAAAAATTTCTTGAATTGGATCCTTAATCCTTATATCAACATTCATTAGAAATGTATCTGTATTTTGAAAATGAATATTTTATTCTACCTAAAGACTCTATCTATTATAATATTTCATAAATCCGTTCGATAATAGGTTCTCTCTCATGGTATCTCATGTAAATCGATATCTATTTGCACATTTTCAACAGGACCACTAATATAGTCACTTTTAAATCTTCCAGGGAACCCAATGAAAAACTTAATTCCTTTGAAATATTCATTAGAAATTCAATTTGGTTGATTAATACAACTCTTATCTATGATAATATCTATATAACAAACATTTACAAAAAAGTGGTCAAACCTCATACATTTTATCATGGGATACACACATAGACTCAAAAATGATATAAATTAAATAATAACACAACTTAATATAAATCCAGTCAATATATACATGGATTGTACATTTTATTTTATTTCCAATCTCAAGTAAAGTGTGATTTATTCATACTCAATAACTGTTAATACATATTGTTTTATAATTCTTCTTTCACACAAGCCCGTATACACATGAACATCAATTTCCACAATTATTTTCCACAAACAATATTCATATAATATTCATGAAAACCAACTTTGTGCTCTAAAATTCCCAAAATCAAAACCCATAAATGGAAGTTAGGGCATACCTGATAAACATACAAATTAGGAAGGGAGGGGAGCCAAAGGTGGTTCTATCATAGAGAGGAGGGGTAGCCGAGGGGAGCTAGAGTCTGAGGCGGTGCGGAAAGTGGGGGGATGGGTGATAGTGGGGAGCTGGAGATGGTTACAAGATGTCGATGGTGACCGGTGATAGGCAGCAGCATTGTGGTGAGGGAGAATAGAATCTATGGGTAGGGTTTCGACACGAGGGGGGTTTGACCGTGAGGGGGGGGGGTGCGCGGTGTCGGCGGTGCATTGTCGGTGGTGACTAGCAATGAGAGGATGTGGTGTGGCAAGGGAGAACATGCACTATCAGAAAGTTTTAGGCATAATACAGGTTTGACCATGACGGTGGGGGATGGCGTGGAAGAGGCAGACGACAGAGGCGGTGTGGAAAAAGAGAACTCGCATGAGGGCGGCGACGGTGGACACGAGGGTGGCGGCCGTCGGCACTGCAGGAAATGGTTCTGGAAGCATTATGGGGTGCATGAGGGATGTTTGAGCACGAGGGGCTAGGGGGATGTCATACTCTGTGAGTGTTGAGGCTATGAAGGTTGTGCGCGAGGGCAGTGATAATCAACGCGGGGATGGTGGCGATCGGTGCAGTGGGGTAGTGTTCCGGCGGTGCAAGTGTTCTTTGAGCTCAAGGGGGAGGGGGAGGGGGAAGATGAGGGTTTTTATTTAATCTTAGAGACTTCCATTGGCTGTCTCTATTGGGTATCAATATCAGCCGACAATGGCGGCCACCCGTGTTAGGGGGGCTCCAAAGCCCCCTTTTCTAGTAGTGGATTTATGGGAAACGGTGAAGATGATGATAAGGTCTCAATAATATTAAAACATTTAATTGGATGGGAAATTTATTAAGGACCATGATTGTAAATCTATAGTTAAAATGAGGAATTATAAAATAAAAGTTTATTTTCATGAAATAAATTGATATAAAAATAATTATATGACAGGTTTGTAAATTATTATAAACATTTATATTACCAAATGTTATAATTTAATTACAGATATTTATGCTTGTGTTAATGTATGAAATCTATTATTCTAGACCTTAGTAGTTATAGTTGAGTTTCATGTGGAAAAATATTTTTAGTTTTTTATTTAAGGGTAGGTGGTTTCCCTTAGTTTGGTTTTGTATAATATATTAATTATTTTCTTATATGCTTCGCCACCGGATTTGGGCAAGAAGTATTTTGGGTTTCTGTGGTTTTCTCCAACATCTAGTTTGGTGTGGGAATGGATGGCTGACAACACCCAATTCCCCACTCTATATTATGGACTAGTAATATGTATATTCATATCAAGGCTTATAAAGAATGAGGTATATGGTATATTATCATACAATATACAATGGATATAAGTTTTTCCATATATATAACCAAATATTGTACCTTCTTGAGGCTATATTATATATATGTTTTTAAGCTATAGTAATTGCATTTATACAGGTGTATATGAATGAAATATTATATTTTTTTGACCTACTTGTTCTTGGTTTGGAATATTATAATATTTGGTTGAGATATATTTGTATAGGTTGTTGGGTGACATAATTTTATGGTTTTTTTGATGGTTGATCAGGTGAGGAAGATACTTATAGAAGGGAGTTTTTAATATGTCATTTTATTTTGGGGTGTGTATGTCAAAAAAAATGATAGTGAAGTAGATATATGGAATAATTATTGTATATGTCATTAATTTAGATTTAAATACATATTTTCATTACTTGATAAGAGATCCTTAATGGGGATGGAATATATTTTTACCATGTTAGGTAATGAGATGGTTTCCACTATTTATTTATAGGTATTTAGTATGTTTCTAACACATTAGCACAATATGGTCCACAGAATATCCTACAGAATATATATGTATTCTTACCCCATGTATATATAAATAATGTTTCATTTATATTATAGTAATTGATCTATCTTGGTGTTACAATATTTTGGATTTGAACAATAATTGTTGGAGTTCCTGGTCATTGTCTTGGATGTTTTTAGTATTTTCAATTGTTTCATCATAAAATAAATTTAGTTCATGTATTGGGGTGGTTTAAATATTATTTATGTTAAATAGTTAATTGGTGGACCTTATATATTTTCTATATTATAAATTTAATGTAATGAATCTCATTCGTATTCATGCTATTAACCCAGTGCTAGAAAATAACCAGTGTGATATTATAGGTGGGATTGGGGGTTTATTTTCCTCTTCCCAATAGTCTTGAAAATGGTACAATTAGTGAGGTGATTTTGAATTAGTGGTATCAAATTTTTTTGTTGAAATATTTGATAAATCATGGGGAAAAGAACTAGTGTAAATTTTATCGGATGGTGGGAGAAGAGTATCATCATGACATAGTAAGTGATGTAAATGAGGAAAATGAATAGGAGATGTAGTTTGGTGCCTCATTTGGTCTAAAATGAGGAACTTAATAAAACTGAATGTTCTTGGTAAAGTGGTGAATCTTGGAGGTTCTGGATGCAGAAAATGGTCACTCATTATGATTTTTAATACCTGTGACTGAATTGGGTATAAAATGAGAATTAGTTGTATTATGAATTAATTAATAATGTGTGTTATGTATTTGAGGTTTAGTGTGTACTTAAATATTTTTTATTTTATATTGGAAGATATAGATCAATGTCCCCACTAAAATTATGATGATGATGTTTAGTGGGAGAGTCCATTAGATTTCTTCTGAGTTGCAATCGATGTAGAAAACAATTCATGGTGGTAGTTATTTCTAGTGTTTCGGTTCTAAAGTCTATAAAATTATGTTTTTTGTTTCGTGCTATGAGACAATGTATTTTTAGGTGGAGTATTATATTACCTTATGTTTCATCCATTCTCATAGGAAGAACTATATTTCATTGGGTGTTAGTATGCTAGGTGGATTTGCTGAAAATTTAATTTCTAGTTTGAGGGAGTTTGGTATTGATTTCAAGAACCTATTTTGTTATCATTTAGCCCATATTTTAGATAATTTTTCTGGAGAAACGTATTTTGATGAGTCATTCCATTCATAGATCCAAATCAATGGTACTTAATTCACAATTTTGATGTATCTTGATGGGGTGATGAAGTCAGAGGTCATTGAGATGATATTTGATATAATCAAATCATCATAGAAAGGGATTCATAATTATTCTTTATAGAGATGATATTTGGTATGAAATTATCAGTTTTATGGTCAGATAATGCATCTGAAGGTTATGGTTAGATCCAGCTTTCTTTTTAATGTTTTAATAGTGTTTTTTGTTCTCAAACCCCTACTATAGGATCAGGAAGGGTTTGTTTTCTAATATTATTATTGGGTTAATAAAAACATGAATTATTTTTCTACATAGATAGTGAGTTAAAATATAATAGGAATCTTCAACATTAACTATTTTAGTAGAATCAACCAAGGTAGAAATAGTTGGGTTCTACAACTTTTGATCAATAGAGAGAGAAGAGGGATATCATAAGCCAAACTTGTGACAACCTTTTTCTTTGTGGGTATTGAGAAAACAAATTCCATGAAAATAATCATCATCAAGATAAAATAATTCATGGATATATATTTTGGTAGATTCAATAAAAAGAATCAAGGTTTTGAATCTGTAAATTTAGTTCCATATTTCACAAATTGTATCACATGTTACACAGATCAAAAATGATCATTATCATATTAGATGATTATTATTTAAAATATAAGAATAATAAATCCTCTAGAAAGAAAAACAATATTAATCAAATTTTAGGTCATATAGTTATAGGACAAATAATTGATAATAAAATTTATTTTTATTCTTCAAATACAATTTTTATAAATATTAAATAATTTTCTGTTATTAATTAAATCCATTGCTTTTAAAAATATATTATAAATATTTATATTGCATAAAATATGTATTAACATTTTTAAATTCATTCAATTATACATTGGTAAGAAATAATATTATAAAAAAATTAATGTTCAAGAAGGATATTTTTCAATAAAATATGTTTTCTTAATATTTTTTATTTCATAAAAAAATATATTTTTTATGAACTGAATTTTATAAAACCAAATTCATTTTGATTTTATAATTTTAGAAATTACTGTAGCGTTAATCTTTGATATTTTACTGAAATAATTTATTTTTAGTAAATAGTGAATAATAATTAATTTTCTAATACATTCACTTTTATGACATAAAAACATTTGAATCATTTTTTATTTAATTTTTTATTTAAATAAAATAATTCAAAAATACTATGTTGGATTTTAGAAATCCATGTATTAATTTTTAAAAAATTAAATCAAATCTTAATCTAAAAAATTATATTAATTTGCTAATATTATCAATTTTTTTCATTGTATAAAGAAAATTAAACCTAAAAATGGATTTTATGTTTTAGATAATCATGATCATATTATTTAATAATTTCAATTTCATATTTATGTATTAAAGTATGACTAATAATATTGTCATGGTGAAAGGATATTTTCAATGTATTATTTAATAAATATTTTCTCCAATTAATTTAATTGATTAATATTATATAATGACATTTTATGTAACTATTAATTATATTAAAAAATTATTATCACTATCTGAATACCATATTCACTATATGCTATCCTAAACCCATAATTTTCAAGAATACATTAAAGAGAATTTTGAAGGAAAAAAAGTGAGTATTACATAATCCTTTTCATTTTATTCTTAATATTTATTATCCAAAACTACCTTATAACAAGTAATATAATAATAATATCATAATTATTATACTTAATTTTTAACATATTAATAGAATCGATATTATTTATTTCATTATATCCACCTAGAAAAACAAAAAAAATCATGCATTTGGTGGGCTACTGAATTAATGGAGTAATGTTTTTTTCTTCACCGTGAATTTAACTAATTATTCAAACCCCTTAAAATGTGATTAAAAAATATAATAAAAGTTATTAATTTTTTTATTCTAATTTTATAATGACATTATGCACTCCGTTAATCATTCTCACCCATCATGATATATATTTTTTCTATGTTTAGGTTTTTGGAAAACTTACTTGAACTATACTATAAAACCCAATCATGGATGAACGTTGGAAAATATTATTAATTCTATTATAATAATATAAACAAACCTTTATTGATTATCATTCATGGAATTTTAGGTTATGAATTTAACTCATGATTAAATTTTCATCTTCAATATCTAAAATTACAAAAATAATTTAACACCATTTAAATTTTATCACTAACATAAACACAAACTATGTAATAAATAAATATAATTTGATAATAAATTATTTATATTTACTAAAATATTTATTAATAAGATTCCAAATAACTTATGTAATAATATTTCATGTCCCAAATTTTATCCCCTTGAGATATATTTCTAATTATAAACAATGTTATATTTAGAATTATGTATCTACTACACAATTTTTCCTATAATTGTATAATATATCATGTTATTCAATGTTATATCTCGTTTTCTCTTTCTTAGTGTTTTGACTCGAATGTTTCTGTAGTTATAAGATGATATTTTTGTATAATTTAACTTCAATATAAATTTATGATATGTGAGACCATTAGTTATTTTATATTTTGTATTCAACACCTTATGTATTTCAAGTATGAAATATTTTCCCTTCCCTGAGATTTTAAGTTCCATTTTACGATCTACTTCACAAGCTCCTTTGATTCTTATATAAACCATACTTTTATGGGTTTTTACGCAGTATCATTTTCAATTTAATATTTCTTTTAGAGATATTACATCTTTGAAATTCATATAACTTTCTCTTAAATACCAATATTATTTTATTCTCATCTAATTAGTTATAAGGTTTTAGTTTTTGTATATTTATTCCATTTTCTAAAATTTTTCATTATTTAAGCATTGTAATAATGTTGGCCCAACATTTTATTTTTGGTTAGGATCCTACCATTTTCGATGCACATATTCATTGGATTATTTTATATATCTTCTTATATATGCTTCAATAATTGATTAAGAAATTTTTTTACGACATTACCTTATTTAAAAAAATTAAATAATTATTATAGTTTTTTTATGAATTATTTCCAACAATATGTAAAAAGAATTTTTTATATCATTTATCGTATTAGAATTTATTTCTTCTTATCATCATGTTTTATAGGAATAATAATATATGAATTTTCATGGTCTCAAAAAGTATTTATTTTTTCCAAAGTTTTATATAATATTTCATTAAAAAAATTCACAAGATAAAGGATATCTATTATTTCTATAGTGAATTTTATAAAAAACCTAACTATGTAATCATCTATGTCATTACCCACTGATATATCTTATTCATGATCAGGGATATTTATTAAATGTTTTCATCTTCCTTATTTCATTAGAGGTCTTATATAATATCATTTTATATCAAAGATATTATCCATAAACATCTTTTGGTTTCATAACCATAACCATGAATATGAATAACTTTTCATCTAATTATTTTTATTTTTAAATACCATGTCTTCCATTTCCTTAATTTATGTGTGTTAATATCATACACTTTGTTATATTTATTTATTGTTATATACCTACATAGTTTCTTAATATATGTGTATACCAATTTATTTCTATTCGGATTATCATGAATTGTTTATTTATGGGGTTATAAATGATTTATATAAGTTAGTACACTTTAAAAGGATATAAAACCCATTTTAAATCTTTATGATATTTTTTATGATATGAATTAAACCAATTTTATTTTTCTAGATTTTTATAATGTGTTGAATGAAATCCATTTTATTTCTATGGGTTATTTATGAGAATATTAAATTTTTATAGCATATATATATATATATATATGAATGATGCTTGGGTAATATATCTCCATCAAATGTATTTTTACATATTATATCTCAAGGAAAGAAGTATTCATGAGTAAAGTTTAGTTTCTTATAAACATGGGCAAAGATGGTGTGGCTCATGAAATTAATATTCTATGTATAAATGCATTGGTTATATAAAAAATATGTTTTTAATTTCTATCTTATTCTCCATGGTGTGTTATATGAAGCTAATGTTCTCTAAAATAATTTTAGTTACAAGTTTATTAGGCTTATTGATTTTACAATTTCATGGATCCTGATAATTAAATATATTTACACACTATATTGATTTAGTACAGTATTCTAGTACGAAATTTTTTTATAAATTATTTTTTGGGTTTAAATTTATTTCATTTATAGATTATACCTATATTTATATCTTATTATTATTTATTATATAAAATTTTTAATAACAATTTTTACCCTTACTATGTACCTATGCTCTGCCATTTATTATTTTTTCTTTCCCTAGGATGTGAATTAGAAAGAAACCGATGGGAAATTTAGAAGAAGGTATAGTGTGGTTTAGTTATGGATATATTCTCAAAATTATTTTACAATATTTTTTTATATAATTGGACCTGAAGTACATTAAATACAAATTTTCTATATGTTGGTTGAGATAATTATGAGATGTAATACTGATGTGATTTTTTTTTCATATTTATCTTGTATCATCCTACATCGGCCTAAATATAAATTTTAATATATGTGTTTTAAAACAAAACCTAGGAGTAGTGGTATAGGGATCCTCATGTTGTATCAAATAAGTTTTTTTGTTATTATTTTAATTATTTCTAATTTTGAAAAAATAAATTTCGTGAAAAATTAGATTATAAGACTAAAGGTTAAGTCTAAGTGTTTGATAACATCACTATGTTTTGTTATTGTAGAGATTATATGGTTATCTTAGTAATTATATACCAGTTTGGATACTACACATCAATAGAGGCTCTTGAAAAAATGTACCAAGGCTTAGTAACATTTAAAATGGTGTATTAGGTATTAACTTGATTGTCATATGGTGATGGATAAAGTGGCCTAATAGTAAACCTTATTTGATACTATTAATTATTATTCCTTGGTAAATCCATATTTTTATCTAATAAAACATTATAAATGGGTTTATAATGATTTTAACTAATAATTTTTGATAACATATGAGGGAAAATATGTGGACAATAAAGAATAAACAAATGGAATAATTGGTTTAACCGAATGTTTATTATGTTAAAAATAAAGGACTCATTGGGGAAATCATATTTGTGTTGATGTTTTCATATTAATATTTTTTATAATATATCACCAATTTGTTTTTAGTATTTTTTTGAAATAGGATAATGTAAATTAAGTAGATAAAGGTATATATCTAGAAACCACATTATGCTATAACCAAAAAAGGGAAAAATAAATGCATGGGAATTTAAGTATATACTTCTTATTATAGAAAATAATAGTTTCCCAGCCTTACATAATTTATTGAGTTTGAATTTTCAATAGAAATTAATTATTGAAACTCATAGATATTTTTTAGGGTTATTGATATTTACCAATGATAATGAGGTCTATTTCAAAAGTTATGAGGATTATATAGATCATAGATTGATTTTTTTTAGTAGATGTAGTTTAATATTTTGGATTCATATATGAAATTGTTTCAATAAAATTTAAAATTAATTTTATAAAAAGGTTATATTCCGGGGAAGAACTATCAAATAACACATGATTGAGAAATGGATAACCATTAAGATTAATATAATGATTGATTTTGGGGAAAGTGAGTTTGATAATCTTAAAAACAATTGACATGTTTATTTATAAAACTATAATCTTATCCATTATATTTTGGTAAATTTTAACTCATTTAGGGATAATGATATATTTTGATTATTCTGTGTCCTTATTAACTAGTGGATTATATATTTTAATGGTTAAATAAATAGTTAATTTTTAGAAAAGTATTTTATTTTTGTATTGTTTAATGTCTGAATGATTAAAATAGTTTTGGTAGTGGAATATTTTGGAAAATTCTTGATTGGGGTATACACATACGTGAGTATATAAATGTATAAGTGATTAAGGTTTTTTGGGGAATGACATGTTACTTGAAAATCAGAAGAGAGTGAGGTATTTTTCATATTAGAAGTTATATGATGATTGATGAATATGTTAAGAATACCATCAGCCAATGTTACTCCCCAGGATATTAGGAAAACAATTATTTATATAAGATATTTATTTATAAATATAAGATATTTTTTAATATGTTTTCAAAGGAATAAAAATATATTAGTTGAAAATTCATAAAAGATAATAAATAATAAAAAAAACATTATTTTTTAATAGTAATACAAAAAATAAATGTAGAAGAACTATGTATTACACATTAAAGATGATTACATCAAGTAAATATATAGAAAAATATACTACAAAATAAAATATAAAGAATAATATATTTAGAATTAACATATCCCTTGTACTATTTTCAGCTTTAATATTCTTAATTTATATACAAAACCGAGATTTATAAATTATACAATGAAAGTAGAAAGCATGTTATGAGATATAAAATGAAAACAATGGAAAGGGGATGTGTGAGTGGAATAATTTCAATAAGAATATATATAGGTACAATATATGATAATTGAAAATATTTTTTTTGGTCATATAAAAAATAGCTCTACAAAACTCAGGCACTATAAAGTAGTAAATTTAAAATAATATAACAGACAATGAAATAAAAAAATATTAAAAATAATTTATATATATATATATAAATATATATATATGACTTACATATAAAAAGTAATATTTCCATTAATAATTGACATTATGTAAAAACAAAATTCAGATAAGTATTTTATTATAAATGGTGTAGTAAAATAATTTTTTTTAATATAATAAATTAATTTTAATGGTGTTTTTCTGTGTATACTATATAATTGTAATATTTCTTTTTTTCGAAGTCAAATTTTAATATGTTTTATATATTTTATCCCAACATCTAAATTCAACACTTTTAATGTATAATTATATATTAAATAAAATATTAACATTTTCTAATTTTAAATCGGTATGAAATAATATTAACAATAGAAAATTATTAAATACATCATTTTTAACAATTTTTTTTATAAATTTATATATTTTTTCATTTGATTTTTTTTAAATTTTATAGCATGAATTTGATGAAAATTTAATTCATTATTGAATTTATAATATCCAAATTATCTTATCATTGGTTTTTTATTTTCCTATAAAATATTTTTCAGGAGAATATTGTAATCTAATGACAATCCTAATTTTAGGTCAATAAATGATATAACTATGAAATTGAAAATTAAAAAACCTTATTATATAAAAAAATGTATTATAAAATTTCTATTATACCTTTAAAATATTAATTATTTTCAAAACAACAATAATTTATATTTTAAAACTCATATAGTATTTGTTCTCAAAACAAATATTTTTTATTTTATACATTTAATATATATAAAAAATTAAACACATTTAGATATTTCATCTGATGAAATGGATATCAAATTTAAAATGAGTGAGTACATGTTTTCTAATATGAACCACATTTTTCAAGAATAATGATTTTGTATCCTTAGTTGAATACTAGTTTCCATGGTAAAATATAATACAGGTAATTTAATAATTCATGGGTTAAGGGGATTTGAAAAATATTTAAAACATATTTATAATTTGGGTTATGAGATATTATCATCCACATGTAACCTTATAATCAATTATTTTCAATTTTTTGAGTGACTAGAAATGTTTAACTTGTGATCCATTTATATAAGTTGAAATATTTATAAAAAAGAAATTATAAACACATATAAACATGGCCTCTCACAAGCCCATAAATAACTCTCTATAAATCATTTTTCTTCCTAAAAATATTACGTATTTTATTCTTTCATAATCCATCTTAAAAGTAATATAATTCTAGTCCGATAATATTATCCTATGACTTTCTATTACAATGAATCCTTGATGAGAAACTCAAAGTTCTCAACATAAGTTAACTCTTTTAACTAACATCTTTTTCTTTTATCCTTCAATTTCGATTTTATTTTTCAAATTATTATATTTTTAATTCATTATTTTTAAAATATTAAATTTTGTTATCTTGTGGGAGTAAACATTGACCACCTCTCCCCTTCCACTTATGAAAATATGAAACATTAATCACCGATATCACTACTGAAAATTTAGTCTCTAAAAGATCTCATTAAACGGTTTTATCAGTCCTTCGAAAAATTGATATTTTTAGTGAAATTAAATTATGGTTCACTGAAAGTTCTCAAAAAAATTACTGTTTAAGGTATCCTTTGAAAATTCTATAAAAATCCTTTTGAAGGGTCTATTTAACAACGTTTTTTAAGATGTTGGAAAGTTCCCAGTAGATGTATTGTATCACCGAGAGAGGATGGTGTGAATCAATGATACTCTTTTTCTTTTCTGTTTCATTCCAATTAAATAACCTTTACCTCTTATTAGAGAATTAATTGCCTACATAAAACAATTCAAACCACACATCCATAGGAACACAAAGATTTACAAGGTTCAATATTTAATAAGAATAACTATGTCCTTGGTATTTTTTTGAAATTATCAAATACCATACAGTCCACTAGAAAATAATCATTTCATTACAATGTTTATGATATACCCTTACACTAGTGTAGCACTATTAAACGTTCCCACTAGTGTGTGTGCACCATCATAGAACAAATAGGGTAATAAAATTGTTATGTAACAACCCATGTTACCTATTATTCTTTTAAATTCATCCAATGTATTCAATTGAAATAAAATTTTTCAATTCCTTACCTAGACGAAAGGACAGAACCTCCTAGAGTTTGTTATGAAAATTGAGTATGATTTTCCTGGTTCCAATTTTCCCATTCAAATTTTCCAAGAATGATTCTCCGAATATATAGCACTTTTTTAATAAAATAGCTATGAATTAGAACTACATCAATCTATGAGTATGATAATCTTAGAATGATTTTAATTCCATAGTCCCGAAATTCATAGTACAGTTAAAACTCAATAAGAAAAATCGTGAATCTGATTAATACTACCTATACAATGATCAACTAAATATAGTGTTCAAAAATAACAAATTATGATCCACTATGTTTGAGGAATTCTTTTTTTGATGATCAGAGGAATTTAATGTTACTATCTTATCTTCTTTACTATAAAAATTTCTTCAATACAAAAAAAATATCACTTTACCTCACCGAAAAATCAGAGGTTCTCTCTATACTGATGTGAATAGTTTCTGTAGTAAAAATGTAAAACGTATTTCTCCTTGTATAGGTGACCCTCAAAATTTTTGCGTGGAAATCCCTAAATATTATGATGCTCACAAAAACTCTCTAACATTCAAATTTCCTCTAAAATCTATAATGCAGTTTGACATCATCAATGCTTCTCGAAACTTCTTGATTATTCTTCAAACATTATATCCTTCATCAAAATTTCATTTGAATATTAAGTGTGATGTTAATATATGATCTTGACTTTATTAAATCTCATTTATTTAATAAACAACCATGTATCAATTAAAAAAAATGATTCAAGAAAAATATAACATTATGATTTTCTAAATATGATTCTCGGAACCGATTTGAATCAAAATATTTCATTTGAATTTACATCTACCCTTTGATAATTCATTCAGAAATCTCCATGTCCGTTATTTTCTCAATACCAAAATGACATTCAAAACATCATTCATAATACTATTCTTGTATCATGACATCATGACCTTTAAATCATTCGAGAACATATCTAGCTAAGTCTAACATGGATTGTAAAGTATCAAAACATTCCATTCATTCCAAATTAATTATTTTATTCAAAACCCGATTATAATATTTTTTGAAAAAAATTTAAGTGAAAATGATCATCCTAGATATGATCATTTTGGATATGATTGGCTAGGATACAAATTCCAAGAATATGTTCTTTTTTGGGTATGATCATTTTGAAAAACAATTATCACCATATATTCCTCTTCTATCAGCACTCCTTCTTTGATCAGCACTGTCTCTTCAAATGGCACCACCTTTTCATCTCTTATCACTTTTTCCTCACCACTACATCCATTTACACCACACATCATTAGCACCACTTTCCATTGGCACTACTTCTCATTTTTACTTCACCTAAATATGATTATTTTGAAAAAAAATCGATATCACCACTTTTCATTAGCATTACTCTTTTGAGTAACAACTTTTCATAAGAATTTCACTATAGAAGCACCACATTTCATTAGCACCACCTCTTCCTCATCTTTCACATGGATTCAATTGTTTTGAAAAAACATTAGCATCACTTCTTTTTCATTTTCACCTAGATATGATAAATCTAGATACGATCAATTTTAGATTTTCAGCAAATATTCCACTCTCCATTTCATTTATTAAGATTTCTTCACAAGTTCTCCGTTTAACTAGAGATTTATGTGAAATAAAAATTAGAATAGTATCATCATATTTAATTTATTGGCATCATAGAGACTCTGATTCTCCATCAAAACAACCACTTCATTCATATCGGATCCAGTATGAATTTGATCAATTCCTCAGTAATATCCTAATGAATACCATACCCTCATTATGATATCTTTCTATACGATGAATCTCATTACGATGGAAAATGTGTGTCCGATTCTTATGAATACATGAGTCTGATTTTTTTCAATATCATGAGTAGTTATATTGTTTCCAAAAACAAAGTTAGGTTATTTCCTTCCTTCAAAACATACCTTCATAATAGAAGAAAACCCAAAGCACCTTCCTCATTAGATTGGTCCAAACAATCCCCCCCTTTGGTATTTTTGTCAACCATGTTTTCATAAATCACTAAACATTCTATCCTTAATAAATTGATCACTTATCAAAAATTCTAAGCCTAAGTGAGCTAACTCAATGTTGGAAGCATGAATCGTTGACCATAATGCCATGTTTTTTAGAAGAAGTGATTTTGAAAACATCTTCATCTTTCAACCTTAGCTCTTCTTCAACATCCATGGAATAAAAACAATTTCATTCAAAAAAACTATAACAAATAGTTAGAATAGTTTACACACAATTCAATACAAAATTCATAGCTTACCCACAACTCCCCATTTTTACAAGCGTTACATGGATTGATTTATTAAACAATAAAATTCACGCCCTTGATAATACAATCAAAATGTAAGATGAGATAGGGGAATTAAACACATACCTCATCCTTGAAGAGATGGAATTTGGACATAAATGTTCAAACTAAATTTAAAAAATGATTCCATAGCTAAAGGTTTTTTGAATATATCAGCAAAAAGATCTAATTCAAAACATATTCCATCCTCAATTCATTATTATCAACATGATCTTTGAGGAAATGTTATTTGATATCAAATTTTTTTAATGAGTGTGTTGAACTAGATTTATAGTGAGATTGATTGTTTTTTGATTATCAAAACCCAAGAGAAACGGTTACATCAATTCAAAACGAAAATATTCAAAATTTGTTTTCATTCACATGGGTTAAGTTTCATCTTGAGTGGTAGAAAAATACTCAACGAAAGTTATATTGAGAGTTATTAAATTCTATTTCATTGAATGCCAACTAATACAATTATTTCAGATAAAGAATACTATACTAGATGTGGATATTATAACACAAACATTTCATACTAAATATGCATATGAATACCCAAAAAATCAATACTATCTGATCTACAATACCTAATTAATAATTATATTATGCCTTTAATTTATCTAAGAATTATGTTTCGTTCAATAAGATTTGTTTATTTAGGACCACTCTGAAATATTACCCATAAGGTAACAACATAAACAATGTCAGGTCTTATGGTAGTAAAATACAATTGACATCTAATAAGCTTCTGAGAGTCTTTATTATCTAATTATTTTCCTTCACCCACATTACATAACTTAGTTCCCACCAAAATAGGTGTGGAAACAGGTTTTGAGTATTCCATGTTAAACCTCTTGAGAAGTTCATTAACATACATTTATTGGGATAGAAAAATGTATTATTTATTTTGAAACTTATGTATCCCCATAAAGTATTTCCTTTCCCCCATCATGGACATTTCATGTACTTTCTACATCTCTTTAGAAAATATTTTACAACATCGTTCCTCATTCCCAGCCAAGATATTATCACAAATATAAACAATCAAAAAGGGGGAATAAAAATGACTTTCTCTGATATAAAGTTTTATATCCACTCTTTCTTTCATAAAATTCATCTACCTTAGAAAAGTATCAAATTTCGAAGACAAATCCCTAAGATCATGTTTTAGACCGTACAGGGCTTTATTCAACTTGTACACATAACTCTCATATTTCCCAATAAGAAACCCACAAGATTGTATAATATAAACCTTGTATTCAAGATCATTATTCAGGAATGTGGATTTAACATCCGTTTGAAATATATTACAGCCTCGTTGTGTGGAAATAGTAGGAAAGATTCTAACTATTTTCAGTCTAGCTACTGGAGAAAATGTTTAAGGAAAATGAATTCTTCCAATTCTTGTATACCCTTTACAAAAAAATCTTTCTTTGTTTTTTTACATCAACTTCTTCATTAAACTTGTTTTGCAAAACCCATATTGTGAAAATGGGGTTTCTTAAGTTTGGGTATGAGTTCTGGTGTATTTTCCTTTTCAATCTGATCCAATTTTAAATTCATAGATTGAACCCATTATGGATGTTCAAAATCTTATTTTACATCAATCGTCTCTACATTAGAATACAATGATGTTTATGTAATTGTATTTTTTTCTCCTCGTTTGAACATTATAATGTTGATCACCAATTATATTCTGATGTTCCACATGATTCCTCATCATGGGATGAGTTTTTCTAGAATCTTCTTCATCACATCAAATTTATTTGTTTGATTAATCTTCTTGAAATGAAATAAAATTATTTGTATCCATAGTAGAATTGTTTTCATCAACTATCTATACTTCCTTGTTTGACTAAAGATGTTTATATTTCTCACCCATTTCATATACCTTCACATCAACTGAAAAAAATATCTTCATTTATTTGTTGATTAATCTATATCCTATTCCTTTCAATGCATAACCAATAATGATTCCATCTTTATATTTCTATCCAATATTTCTACTATTTCCACGTTTCTTGTTTATAATACACGGACTCCAAAAAATATTATAGTACTGTAGACTTGGATATTTTTCATAAATAAATTCATATGGAGTCTTATCTAATTGAGGCCTATAGAAAAAATATTTTTGAATTTAATAAACAGTGCTCAAGGATTTTCTCCATAAGTAATAAGAGAGGCCATGTTCAAGTAACATGGTTCTTCCCATTTATACCAAGCTTTTCTTCTTTCATTAAAAAATATTATTTTTTTGGGTAGAATATGTAGAACTATACTAATACTCAAATATATTATTCTCAAGATTGTCTTTAAATACATCACATCAATATTCACCACTATTATTTATTAAAAAATTCTTCACAAAATACTCATATTCGTTTTTAGTTTTCCTTCTAAGGCATTGAAACATTTTCAAAGCATCTGATCTATGGCTCATATGCATAAAATAAGTAAGGTGAGTAAAATCATGAATAAATTATATAAAATAATTCTCTCCATTGGTTAATTTTTTTCTCATTGGGCCATATATATTTAAATGAATTTTTTCAATTGGGTGTTTTGAAAAAATATCACATTTGTTATGAAAATAATTTGTAATCTTACATTTTTGACAGATAGTGTAATACCAATCTATTCTTCTGGAAAAAATAGGATTTTCCCGAACACTATCTCTTTTAGATAACATCATCATATTTCATTAACACATATTACCAATCCATTTGTGCCACATCT
This sequence comes from Viscum album, assembly GCA_963277665.1. NCBI lineage: Eukaryota > Viridiplantae > Streptophyta > Magnoliopsida > Santalales > Viscaceae > Viscum > Viscum album. The sequence goes on along the minus strand of OY728138.1, from coordinate 651,762,843 downwards.
AATTCTCTTCCAGTATGTTAATTTAATTAGAGTTTTTTGAATCACATACCTGAACATATTCAATTATAAACATAGGAATCTTGTAAAAATATTATCATCTTCATCACTCCTAAAAAACCCATGTTTCTTGATTATAACTTTGTTACACTCATCACACAATAGTGAAACACTTAGAATATTATGTTTCATCCCATCAACATAAAAAAATTTCATAGATCTAATCTTCTATTTTCTAATGATGGATGACCCACGAACTTTGGATTCATTGATTCATCATTTCCAAATGTCATTATTCCTTATATAAAATCATTCAAATCCTTCAACAATTTCAAGCCTCTGATCATTTGTGAGGAACAACCACTATCAATTATTCACGTTTATTCCTGTTTTAAGGATTTAAAAAGAGTTTCCACAACAATAGATTTTTGTCCTTTATTTTAATTTTTCACATTTTGCTTCTGATTATTAAATTTTATTTTGACATGGTAACAATAATAGAAATCATTTTACATGGTGTCCATGTTGTTCACATAATTCACAAATAGTTTCAAGGGGACATAACCTATTTTTAATATTTACCCCAACCATCATGGATTTCATCCCAATAACTTTATATCTATTATTTAGTTGAGGTGATTGACTCCCCCTCAATATTTTCCTTCCATAAAATATGTGATAATATTAATTTTTTTAGGTTGAACCAACACATAGTTTTTGTATGTCTGAAATGCCAACAATACTAGAAATAACCAAAGAATGAGTATTTTCATCAGCAACATTCTCATCTCTCTTTTCACCCCACCATGATTCTAGCTATCAATCAGATTCTTTGTCTTCTTCCCAGAATTTTCAAATCTTGATTATTTAAAAACATTTTTTGAATTAGGATTCTTTTGAATTTCATAATTTCCATCATTGTTGGTTTTATAAAAAAATCATGACATTCCCAGCTTTCTTTTTTTCAGAAACAATTCTATATTTCTTTCACCTTTTATAGGTAAATTTTGGTAATATTTCTATATTTTCTCATTTTGGGAGCATTCATTAACCCCAGTTATAGTGTTTTCGAAACAAGTGTTTCCAAATTCAGTTTTTGAGAGTTGTTGTTGGAAAATTATGAACTCTTATTGTTTTTCCATTAAATTATTTTCTAGATTCTCATTATACTTCTTTTATCCTTCAATATATTTCTTAAAATCATTAATATCTTTGACCATATTTTCACTATAATTGGAAAAAATTCTTCATTTTCTATGTATTCATTGTAGAGACCCGAAGCCTGACATACATTGACCTTACATTACTTTTTCGGAATACTTAGTACAATACAAAAAACACACACACAAGGACCGTAATAGTTTAGTGTCTTTGGAAACTCAGAACGTAATCTTATAATCGTTGTGAATGATCTTCAATATCTCCCATAAAGATCTTCCCTTTTTTTCCTACCTAAAACCTTTCTTTATATCATGTGGAAAATAAAACATAAAAGGGAGAGCTCAAATGCTCAGTAAGGGTAAGAAAAAGAAAAATCAATCACATCATATTCATAAGAACATAACTTTTGGAAATCATAACCTGCAAAAGAGAGCATAATTTCATATCATGGGATAAATCATAGTAGTGAAATGAAATCCCAATAAGCATAACTTAAAACATGAAACTTTGTGTCATACACACATAATCATAGAGAATCATTTCTTGTTAGTCAAGACTCATTGCCAAGACTATCTTAGTGGACAAAGTCCGTTTTTGAACCGAGTCACCCTCGTTCCAGTCCTGTTTCACTGAACCGGTATAACCTACCGTTCCAGCCATGTCTTTCTCATTAGATATAAAATCATTACCCAATGCATTGGAGGGAGATATAGGTCCCACCCATATTATAATGAATCCTTTCTTATGTGTGCCACATAATCAAAAATCATACATCATCGCATAACACATGTAACAAAAATGGGATTCTTGAAACATCATGACATCATAAAACAATTCTTATAAGGAAAATGACTTCATAAAAATAATTCCCTCACAATATAATCAAATCAATGTAATTAAAGGGATAAAAACAGAACCCTTTATTATCTTAGATGGAAAATAATTTTGATAAAACACTTGAACTTCATTCTTGAGGAAAATATCCTTTCTACTTCAAAAACACTTTTCCTTTCTTAACATGTCATACAATTTTAAACTAAAAGAAGTTGATTAAAAATAAAATTGAAAAATTGTAAAGGAAGCTTCGTGGAAATAATGTTTTAAAAATCCATTCATGTCGTATAAGTTAAAAAAACATTCTTCGTACTTTTGTCGGAAAAGTCAAAAAGTACCTAGTACGAAAAACGACAAAAGATTCCTTTCATATTCTTTACTAAAAGATCACCGAAGGGTAAAATTGGATTTAAAATATTGTAAGTGGATGGAAATAATATTACATACTAATGAAACATGGATGTGGATGATAAAATACACCCCAGTAAATACTTACGAATAAACAATCTCGGATAAAAATGAGATTGTGATATTTCCCTTACCTTAGGTCCGATTTTCTTTGTACGTGTCCGAAGCTCCTGTATAATGGTTTATATAATGTTATTGACTTATTCCAGAATCATACATATTGATATGATATCATATATGGTCATATTCTTAGCTTCTTGATAGTAATATTTCATTGTTACTTTTTACTCGGGTCCTTATTGCCTTTTGTTTTTATGCGTGTTTTGCCAAATAAATTCTTATTCTTCTTTTAAGGTTATAGATACCTTATATCCAGAATGGTATTAGTGTAACAATATCATATTTATTCATTCAATTCATTTATATAATTACTATATAATGATGATCATGTAGAACGAGTCGCATCACATCATGGAGACGGTATTCCGTACGTACGCACGAGTGATGATATCGTTCATATGATCGTGGAACTGCATTTGAGTATATATATATTATTTCAGTATCAATATTACTTTATAATAATTATAAATAGTTACTCATTACACCATTATACCCATCCTTGTAAAGTGATGGTGGAAAAATAGATTACACCACGGCGTTGAGACGGTATTCCGTACGTACGCACGCGCGGTGATTTCATTTTTCCATAGGATGGATAAAAGGTGAATTATGTTTGTTTCATATTTATAATAACATATCAATATGTAAGTAATACTGATGTTATTAATTTATCATGAAACAACTAAAGAAGAATAAGTTGAAGAAGAAAGAAATTGAAAAGATCGGTAATGGATATTACCTCTTCTTTGGAACGCCTCTTTGAATCCTCCACTTAGGGATCTAAGATTGGTCTTTGAAGAAGACCAGAACCTCTAGGATTATTCTAGGGAAGTGGAGAGGAGAAAATGGCAGGGTTTGGACGAGCTTGAGTGCTCAAATTGGTGTGAGGAGGAGGGGGAGGAGGTGCCCTTTTATAAGGGAGGAGAGGGGCACCTTAGGAATATCTCAAAATATTATTTTATATTAAAGTAAAAATCGGTTTAGAATGGTTCTAAAGGGTCTTATTTCGAAGCTAAAGTGTGGATGGGTCGAAATCCTATCAACCAATAGGATTTAGACATGTTTAGGGTATTATTTTAACCTTATCAATTAGATTTAACTCTAAGTTAAATAATTTAACTTTTACCGTGTCTTTTTGTTTTCTTTCACTATATGGTTAATACACTTACTATAACATGACAAACGAACCCCAAATTGTTTATTATTAATATATATATCCTTAGCTATGTAATTTGGCTGAACCATAGATTATTAGGAATAAAATAACAATTAATAATATAATATTTTCTTTAAAAACTATTTTGTGTCAATTTTGACACTATTTGATATATGATTTTTGTGAAAGTCATAACAGAATTATATGTTCGAACCTAGTTGATTAAATCAACACTAATATATCATAGTAACCTAGAAAATTTGTGGAATTCATAAAAAGTCTCAAATTACATTTATTTTGGTGTTTATAACATCAATTATGTCAATATTTCACTAATAAGATAATTATTGCATCATCATTGTGTCATAATTAAATTAAATTATTTAATGTCTAAAAATTATAAATAAAATACCATTATGTAGGAAATCCTTTTATATTTTTAATGAATATTTATAGTAGAATTTATCTTATGTATAAACCCATATTAAAAATGATTTACTTATTAAACTTTGATTTTAACTATTTTAACCCTTCTTTAAATAAATTAATAATAAATGTCCTAATCTAATCCAAGTGGGACTAAATGATAATATTTTATACTTAAGGTTGGTTTTGGTCGAGATAAACTTGTCCAATAGAATTAGGACATGTGTTAGGGTAATATTAATATCTTTCTTACCCTTAATTACCCTATTTACTTTTAACCGTGGTAAATAAAAGTAAAAAGTTACTATTCACCAAAAATTACATCTCATTGAACCGCATTTTACTTACTGACATCAACTGTGTCTCTCGGATTTTTGAAATTCCATTCACAGAAGCGGTAAAATTAAGTTTTATGAAAAATTCAGTTTTTTAACTACCACTTAGTAGTTTCACTATTCATCAAAAATTGATGTTTTTCAGAACAATGCCAAAATTTCATCCTAAGCTATATTTCATATTCCGAATTCGAAAATGAAGTCTATTTTACCAAATTCATAACATATAAGTTGCATTACTTAATTTTATAATTAAATCCCGCTGTTAAAACAAATAGCGTGTTTTTAAGAAACAATATCTATCAAAAGATTGACACTTGATTATGTCTGGTTTAAATGTGAAATTACAACCAATGACCAACATTGTATTAATTTGTAAAAATATATTCTAAATATACTTTAAAACCACTCAAACTATTAATTATTTCGATTAAAAAAGTTGTTTTTAATTATAATTTAGTAATTTTCACTATTCATCAGAATATGAAAGTTATCCGAAAAGTACCAAAATTTCACCTTAGGCTAAGTTCGATACTCCGAATCCAAAAATGAAGTCCATTTTGAGAGCTAAATTTTCTGAAATTTAAAAATTGGTTATTACTATTCATAACGGCTAGTTTTAATAATATTTTAATAGCATATCGTTGTTTCGTGAAACTCAGTATTGCGTACTACACACGCTATCGAGGAAGGTTGCGATTGTGTGTAATGCAAGGCAAGTCAAGGATGCGTGTTGTGCAAGCTTCTTTTGGTGTAGCGTACAACACAAGACATTAATAAAATTAAAAAGAATATTTTTCATAAAATCTCGGACTGTTACATTCTACCCTCCTTAAAATGAATTTCGCCCTCGAAATTCGTTGGGGTTATAAATGGTTTACTATTCAAAAGATTCTTTAATAGAAACCCACATCGTAAAAAGGAATATAAAAACCAATCTTTAAAAACAAAAGTATGAAACGTAACGGTTACCCAAATAAACGAATCACTAGGTTTCCACATAGGTGAAAATATGGATATGGAAGAGAAATCTAACCATCATGTTCTGATGGAGAGTGGTAGAGAACATGGCTATGGAAAATCCAGTAATCACAAATCCATAGATTTGTGATGATATAAGGTACCATCTGATTCATCAGGTATAAGATCACTAGGACAACATTTTTTGTTTTCAAGATCGTTTCCCTAAAGTTAAAGAATTAGAATAAATACTTACTTTATTTTGGTACAATCTCACTGTTGTTCGTTCCTTTAACAATTTCCACTTCATCTCTTAAATAAATGAAGTTGAATTTATTATTCGTGAAGTGTTAGCAGATCATGTGATAGAATGACGGGTCATTCCATCTGTCTCAAACAAAAGGTTAGCAAAAATTATATACATAAGTTGATCTATAGTGAGATTAATCATATATGGTTCCTAAAATGGACTTTATACTTCATATATCATACTGCTTAATATAATAAAACTAGTTTCTACTAAACAGGGACTTCCTGTAGGCCAGTGGTAGGCAATAAAGGCCAGTCGCACTTCGGTTGTGGGTTCGATTCCCACAGCCTTGTCCGACGCGATGGGCTGTCGCCCGTCCTGCAGGTTGTCCTTTTTCTAAAACTATATTACTATAACATCTCATCAATAATATCACAAAACTTCTATCCTTAAACAATACTAACTTATGTCTAACATAATCCATTCCACTCTTTAGGCTTATCGATAATACTGTAGTCCACTTTCATAACATAGTGAAAACGATTACCAGAGATTTAACACCATCTTCGATCCCCATATATCATAAGATATGTTTTGTTGGTCACATTCCAAATATTCAAAGTCCTTAATCATGTATTCTCTTGAATACCTTTGTGAAAACATGAATGAAGTTAAAAGTTAACACTTTCCACATACCAAAATCCTCAAAATTCTATATACTCAAACCATGATATCACTTAGTCCTTATATCAATCATGAGCTCATGAATACTGTCAAACATTTTGTTTTCTCGTTTTCCCTTCATTATGCGCATATCATCTTATTTCCAAAAATATCTCAATTACTTTGAATACCACATTAGACCAATACATAAATATTCCAATATTCGATGATAAAATATTATTTTGGACTCCCATTACATAAACACTTAATCATTCCACCACATCGTTGTCATATTCAACATCGCCAATAGTGATCGCATGTGACTTCCCTTTCTTCCTTTGCCTTCAGTGGTTGCTCATGTTGATCATCACTAACCCATGGATTAGGGCATTTATTGGCATAATGTCCCATCTCCTTGCACTTGAAACATTGAAGTGTTGGTGGTGCGTTCTCTGCAGTGTTTTCTTTGTTCACATCATTAGAAAACCTTTTTTCATTACTTCGATACTCAGCTACTCGATGACCTTCTTTTCCGCACATAAAACATTTTCTAGTCCCTTTAAAACAATCTCCTCCATGCTTCTTTCCACACTTTGAGCATAAGGAAACATTTATCTTCTTTTCACTATTATTCTGAGATTTCTCCTTGAACTCCATCTTTCGTTTCTTGTCAAAACCATGAGATGGATATGTAACACCAACTTCCATTTCTACCTTGATAGCACAACGCAAAATTTCTTCATAGCAACTGAAGTCTCTTATAGCTAATGCCCTTCGAAGACTTGGTTTTAAGCCACTGAAAAATCGATCAACTTTACTTTCAGGTTGGATGATAATACCAGAAGCGTACCTTGCAAGTCTTGTAAAATTTTCTTCATAGGTACCAACAGATTCATCATCCCTTTGCTTCAGTTCAAGAAACTCTTTCTCCATCTTTGTTCGGAGAATACGAGGGAAGTACTTACTGAAAAACAAGTTCTTGAACTCGTCCCATTCCGTGGACTCAATTTCATCTCTTTTCCTCGTATTCTTGATAAGATTCCACCATTGATCAGCTTCACCTTCCAAACGATATACTTCTAAAATGACATTATCATGCTCAGAACATTGAAGAACTGATAATATTTTTTCAGTGGTACTGATCCATTGTTCAGCAACAAGTGGATCGGAAGTCCCACTGAAAGAAGGTGGACGTTGCCTCATGAAGGACTCAATAGAATACTGTTCCTTTCTCTACTCATTTGGAAGTCCCGAATGATTCATAGCTTGTGTAAGGATAGCAATAATATTTTGCACTCCATATCCCATAACATTTGTTTTTTCAGGAGGACAATCATTGAATTGTCCATTGCATTGATCAACACGGTTCCTTCGGGTTCCAACCATCGTCTAAAACCCAAAAAGAATAGTGTGAGAGGCAAAAATCATGCTAGGGAAAACAACATTATAAAGGGGGAGTATCCTCAATATCTAACCTCTTAGGTTAAATTCTATGATCGTTACCATAGTTCTAGGACTGTATCTTATACGTATACTTATCCTTAGGGACATCCCTAGACATATCTTAGAAATATCTCTAGGGATCTCACTAAAGTTTTCGCATCCTAGTTTCCAAAGGTTGACTAAACCTTTCCTCTGATACCAACTGTAGAGACCCGAAGCCTGACGTACATTGACATTACATTACTTTTGCGGAATACATAGTACAATACAAAAAACACACACACAAGGACCGTAATAGTTTAGTGTCTTTGGAAACTCGGAACGTAATCTTCTAATCGCGGTGAAAGATCTTCAATATATCCCATAAAAATCATCCCTTTTTTCCTACCTAAAACCTTTCTTTATATCCTGGGGAAAAGAAAACATAAAAGGGTGAGCTCAAATGCTCAGTAAGGGTAAGAAAAAGAAAAATCAATCACATCATATTCATAAGAACATAACTTTTGGAAATCTTAATCTGCAAAAGAGAGCATATTTTCATATCATGGGATAAATCATAGTAGTGAAATGAAATCCCAATAAGCATAACTTAAAACATGAAACTTTGTGGCATACACACATAATCATAGATAATCATTTCTTGTTAGTCAAGACTCATTGCCAAGACTATCTTAGTGGACAAAGTCCCTTTCTGAACCGAGTCACCCTCGTTCCAGTCCCGTTTCACTGAACCTGTATAACCTACCGTTCCAGCCATGTCTATCTCATGAGATATAAAATCTTTACCCAATGCATTGGAGGGAGATATAGATCCCACCCATCTTATAATGAATCCTTTCTTATGTGTGCCACATAATCATAAATCATACATCATCGCATAACACATGTAACAAAAATGGGATTCTTGGAACATCATGACATCATAAAACAAATCTCATAAGGCAAATGACTTCATAAAAATAATTCCCTCACAACATAATCAAATCAATGTAATTAAAGGGATAAAAACAGAACCCTTTATTATCTTATATGGAAAATAATTTTGATAAAACACTTGAACTTCATTCTTGAGGAAAATATCCTTTCAACTTCAAAAACACTTTTCCTTTCTTAACATGTCATAAAATTTTAAACTAAAAGAAGTTGATTAAAAATAAACATGAAAAATTTTAAAGGAAGCTTCTTGGAAATAATGTTTTAAAAATCCATTCATGTCGTATAAGTTAAAAAAAACATTCTTCGTACTTTTGTCGGAAAAGTCAAAAAGTACCTTGTACGAAAAACGACAAAATATTCCTTTCATATTCTTTACTAAAAACTCACCGAAGGGTATAATTGGATTTAAACTATTTTAAGTGGATGGAAATAATATTAAATACTGATGAAACATGGATGTGGATGATAAAATACACCCCAGTAAATACTTACGAATAAACAATCTCGGATAAAAATGAGATTGTGATATTTACCTTACCTTTGGTCCGATTTGCTTTGTACATGTCCGAAGCTCTTGTATAATGGTTTAAATAAAGTTATTGACTTATTCCAGAATCATACATATTGATATGATATCATATATGGTCATATTCTTAGCTTCTTGATAGTAATATTTCATTTTTACTTTTTACTCAGGTCCTTATTGCCTTTTGTTCTTATGCGTGTTTTGCCGAATAAATTCTTATTATTCTTTTAAGGTTATAGATACCTTATATCCAAAATGGTATTAGTGTAACATATATCATATTTATTCATTCAATTCGCTTATATAATTTCTATATAATGATGATCTTGTAGAACGAGTCGCATCACATCGTGGAGACGGTATTCCGTACGTACGCACGAGTGATGATATCGTTCCTATGATCGTGGAACTGTATTGGAGTATATATATATTATTTCAGTATCAATATTACTTTATAATAATTATAAATAGTTAATCATTACACCATTATACCCATCCTTGTAAAGTGATGGTGGAAAAATAGATTACACCACGGCGTGGAGACGGTATTCCGTACGTACACACGCGCGGTGATTTCATTTTTCCGCAGGATGGATAAAAGGTGAATTAGGGTTGTTTCATATTTATAATAACATATCAGTATGTAAGTAATACTTATGTTATTACTTTATCATGAAACAACTAAAGAAGAAGAAGTTGAAGAAGAAAGAAATTGAGAAGATCGGTAATGGATATTACCTCTTCTTTGGAACACCTCTTTGAATCCTCCACTTAGGGATCTAAGATTTGTCTTTGAAGAAGACCAGGACCTCTAGGATTATTCCAGGGAAGTGGAGAGGAGAAAATGGCAGGGGTTTTCAGAGCTTGAGTGCTCAAATTGGTGTGAGGAGGAGGGGGAGGAGGTGCCCTTTTATAAGGGAGGAGAGGGTCACCTTAGGAATATCTCAAAATATTATTTTATATTAAAGTCAAAATTGGTTTATAATGGTTCCATAGGGTCTTATTTCGAAGATAAAGTGGGGATGGGTCTAAATACTTTCAACCAATAGGATTTAGACATGTTTAGGGTATTATTTTAACCTTATCAATTAGATTTAATTCTAAGTTAAATAATTTAACTTTTACAGTGTCTTTTTGTTTTCTTTCAGTATATGGTTAATACACTTACAATAACATGCCAAACGAACCCCAAATTGTTTATTATTAATATATATATCCTTATCTAAGTCATTTGGCCGATCCTTAGATTTTTAGGAATAAAATAACAATTAATAATATAATATTTTCTTTAAAAACTATTTTGTGTCAATTTTGACACTATTTGATATATGATTTTTGTGAAAGTTATAACAGAATTATATGTTCGAACAAAGTTGATTAAATCAACAATAATATATCATAGTAACCTAGAAATTTTTTGGAATTCATAAAAAGTCTCAAATTACATTTATTTTGATGTTTATAACATCAATTATGTCAATATTTCATTAATAAGATAATTACTGCATCATAATTGTGTCATAATTGAATTACATTATTTAATGTCTAAAAATTATAAATAAAATACCAATATGTAGGAAATCCTTTTATCTTTCTAATGAATATTTATAGTGGAATTTATCTTATGTATAACCCCATATTAAAAATGATTTACTTGTTAAACTTTGATTTTAAGTATTTTAACCCTTCTTTAAATAAATTAATAATAAATGTCCTAATCTAATCCAAGTGGGCCTAAATGATAATATTTTATACTTAAGGTTGTTTTTGGTCGAGATACAATTGTCCAATAGAATTAGGACATGTGTTAGGGTAATATTAATATCATTCTTACCATTAATTACCCTATTTAATTTTAACCGTGGTAAATAAAAGTAAAAAGTCACTATTCACCAAAAATTATTTTCATCTCATTGAACCGCATTTTACTTACTGACATCAACCGTGTCTCTTGGATTTTTGAAATTACATTCACAGAAGCAGTAAAATTATGTTTTATGAAAAATTCAGTTTTTTAACTACCACTTAGTAGTTTCACTATTCATCAAAAATTGATGTTTTTCAGAACAATGCCAAAATTTCATCCTAAGCTATATTTCATATTCCGAATTCAAAAATGAAGTCTATTTTACCAAATTCATAACATATAAGTTGAATTAATTAATTTTATAATTAAATCCCGCTGTTAAAACAAATAGCGTGTTTTTAAGAAACAATATCTATCAAAAGATTGACACTTGATTATGTATGGTTTAAATGTGAAATTACAACCAATGACCAACATTGTATTAATTTGTAAAAATATATTCTAAATATACTTTAAAACCACTCAAACTATTAATTATTTCGATTAAAAAAGTTGTTTTTAATTATAATTTAGTAATTTTCACTATTCATCAGAATATGAAAGTTATCCGAAAAGTACCAAAATTTCACCTTAGGCTAAATTTGATACTCCGAATCCAAAAATGAAGTCCATTTTGAGAGCTAAATTTTCTAAAATTTAAAAAGTGGTTATTACTATTCATAACGGCTAGTTTTAATAATATTTTAATAGCATATCGTTGTTTCGTGAAACTCAGTATTGCGTACTACACATGCTATCGAGGAAGGTTGCGATTGTGTGTAATGCAAGGAAAGTCAAGGATGCATGTTGTGCAAGCTCCTTTTGGTGTAGCGTACAAAACAAGAGATTAATAAAATTAAAAAGAATATTTTTCATAAAATCTCAGGCTGTTACATTCAAATTACAAATTTTTTTTTCAAGACTTCATATATTTCTCTTACATTCTTTCAAGTATTCAATCAAATGGATTTCATGTTGTGTTTATTCTTATTTAGAACTGTTGCTTCCAAATTCTTCATCATTCATAGTTCCAATGAATGTACATTTAGTACCATACACAACTGACTTTTCAGATTCAACATCACATACTTCTTATTCTACATATTTAGATAAGAGACATTTTTTTTGGATTTGATGATTTTCTTCCTTATGTTATACAACATTTCATTGTCACACTGTTTTTCCATGATCTTCTTGGATTTCTATCTTCTTCTTCACTATACACTACATTCATTATTCAAGTATAGTTTTCCACATGTTACCAAATTATCATCATTCCAAACATTTCATGAGAAGTTTCCATATGTATTTTCCTATACCTCTTTTCACATTTTTAGAAAACAAGAAGAATATAATATTGATATTTTTACATAGCTCATTTTCAGAGACATAATTTCCATCATATTCTTCAATAAGAATTATCTTAGACTTTTCTTTCTTCATAGTCTTGAAATACACTTCTCTATCAAAATTTTATTCCTCTCACAGATTTATCACTTATCATTTCATACGTCATACGAGTGCTGTGAAAATCATCCAGAGATAGTGTCGCAATATATCTATATTCTATTAAAGAATATTTTTCATCAAATTGTTCAGGTATGATTCTCAAAATATTTTCAACTATTGTAGAGTCATCTATAATTTACCAAGTTGTCTGTTAGTAATACCAATATCATTCACCCTAATAATGAAATCCCCAACAGATTCATGATCACCCATCTTCATCTCTTCATACTTCAGTCATTATATTTGACATATTTCCTTCTTGACTTTTCTATTTCCATAATATATGTTTTTCAATTATTCCCATATTACTATGGATGTGGAAAAACATTTCATTCTCAAGATTTACATTCTAGAAAATCATGAAAATATAGCATTCTTCACCATTATATCATTTTAATGATTCTTCTTATCAAGAGGTCGAAGTGGATATTTTACAACAATGGATGAAATCCCATTTGTTGAAACTTCTTATAGAATCATAACTAATAGACATATGATAAAATATTATTCAATACATTATGATATAAAAACTATTTCCATCATAGAATGGAATACCTTTATTGTACACAAAATTCAAATTATCCATCAACAAAGAATAGTGAAGGGAACCTCGACACTAATACCACTTGAAACATACCAGTCAGTGTATTGTATCACTAAGAGGGGGAGGTGGTGAATCTGTGATACTATTTTTATATTATATTTATTTTGAATTGAAACAAACTTTTCTCCCTATAAGAGATTCAATTTCCTACTAAAAAAATTAAATCCACAATACCATAGGAACACAAATATTTATGCGGTTCATTATTCAATAAGAATAGTTATGTCCATGGGATAGTTTGGAAATAAAACAATACCATAGAATCCATTAAAAAACAATCCATGGACTACTAAAAGTAGGGTATAACCATACACTCATGTAGCACTACGAAACAATCCCAATAGAGCGTGTTCCCACTCTAAGAAAAAAGTTGTTAATTTAATTATTATTTAACAACTCAAGTTACATATGAATCATTTAATTTCATAAACGTATTCAATTGAAATAAAATTATTCAATTTCATACCATAAATAATGGTATGAACCCCATGGAATTTTTTATAAAAACTGAGTCTGATTTTCCTAGTTCTGATTTTCCCAGACGGATTCTCCAAGTCCAATTCTCCCAGTCTGATTCTCATTCTAAATATAATAGAAATAAATCATTCCTCCCTCAATCTTTGAGTATGATAAAATCAGTATGATTCTACTTCTTCTTTCCAAAAATCACTATATGGTAAAAACCCAATAAGAAAACCCCAATGCCGATTAATCCATCCTAATACAATGATCATCCGAATACAGTGTTGATAAATTAAATATGATGATCTTCTGAGTATGATGAATTATAAGTATGATAGTCAACCGAATACAAAATTATGATCTTCTCTTCTCCCACATTGAAATGTATTCAACTCAAAAAAATTGTATCAATTTCTCTCTCTGGAAACTCGGAGATTCTCTCTCAATTGCAGTGAACAATACAAGTGGTTAAAAAGTACAACACAATTCTCCTTTTGATGGCGACCCTCGAACAGTTTGGGAGGAAATCCCAATAAAGTTTCCCAGTCACAAAAATTCACTCACATTTCAATTTCCCATAAAATCTAAAATTAATTTATAATTTTTCAACATGTTTCAAAACTTCTCAATTATTCTTCAAACATCATCTCAATCTTTAGATATTCGTTCAAATTATATGTATGATTTAAACCCATGAGCCAAATTCTCCCCCAACTAATTTCATTAATACCAATCTCTATATCAATTCAAATAATTATATGATGAAATGGATACCATTATTATTTTATGAATACGATTCTTAGAACTAATTTAAATCAAAATATTTCATTTGAATGTATAGATCCCCATTGATAAATAATTCAGAAATATCTTTTTATTTTCTTTTCTATTTATCCACATCATATTATAAACAACATTCATAATCCTTTGCTTGTATCTTGACTTCATGACATTAAATTTATTTCAGAATTTCTTTAGCATCATCATACTTTGATTGGACGGTAACATGACATTCCTTTCATTACAGCTTCATTATTTTCGTCCCCACTCAGGTATGATATTTTCTAAGTACAATTGAAATATATACGATCATCTTATATAAATTTATTATGGATATGATTGGAATGGATAAGATTTTTCCAATGATGATATTTTCTAGGCTCGATCATTCTGAAAAACAATCGGCATCATCTATTACTCATCTATCAAGACCTGTTAAACAATCAACACTGTCTCTTCAATCCTAACCACCTTTTCAATCTGTATCACTTTTTTAATGGAACTAAATTCCATTGTCACTACTCTTCACTAGAACTACATTCCATCGACACCAATTTTTGTCCTTCTTTAACATGAATACAATTATTTTGAAAAACAATTTATATCACCACTTTTCATCATTATTACGCTTTAGACAACCCCATTTAATCAATATTACACTTTAACAGTGCCACTTTTCATCCTCATTATACATTAGTGGAAACAATTATCATCGGCACCTTCTCTTCCTCTTTTTGACCTTGAGACGATTGTTTTGGAAACCAATCAGTATCACTTCATTTTCTTTTCCATCTAGATATGATAAATCTTGATAAAATACTTCTGGGAATGGCATAAAATCTTTCACTCTCCATTTCTTCCATCATCCTTGTATCATATGTTCACTATTTAACTCATGATTTATTTGAAATTCAAATTGTTAAAGCATTATCAAATTTAATTTATCAATGTCATGGAGACTTTGATTCTCCATCAAAACAACATTTCTTTCATCTCAGATCTACGGTGAATATGAACAATTCCTCATTACAGTTTCTATCAATACCAAACCCTCATTACAAACTTTTCAACAGACGACCCTCATTATGATAAACAACATGAGTCTAATTACTATAAATATGATGAGTCATATTTTTATCAAAATCTAGAGTTGTAACACCGCATTATTTCATAGTACGTTATTTTTTCAAAGTAATTCAATATCTTACACTTCATGCAACATCGAGTTAAAGCACACCACGACTTACCAAACTAGCAGTTCAAAAGTAGTTATGAATAGTATTAACAGAATTTTGAACTTTATATTACCCTTATATTTTTAGAATATATATTAAATTTTCCTAGACATAATGTATAGACATATTAATTTTTTTCAGATAAAATAAGTATTTTACCAAAAAAGAAATTTTATCACCTTTTAATGGCGAACCCTTTTTAAATCCAATAATTGAAACTTTTATATATTTAATTTTACAAAAAAACATCTTATTTGGGATCAGGACATAATAATTTAGCTTCAATATATTTTTGGTTTTTTTCTGATAACTTTAATTTGTGGTGAATTGTGAAAAATATTATATATTATCTGAAAACTACTTTTTTAATAAAAATAATTTATAGTCATCAAATGAACATATAAATAGTTTGGATTTATAATTAGATTATATTTTTACCGTTTAATCCAATGTGTGTCAATGGATGTAATTTCACTTTGAAATTGGACATGAACGAATGTCAATCTTTTGGTAGTTATTATTTCATAAAAATACGCTTTTTGGTTTTCACAACGGGAATTAATTTTAAACTAAAAAATTGAAATTTATATTTTTTGAATTTGGTAAAATAGACCTCATTTTTGAATTTATAATATCAAAATTATCTTAGGGTAAATTTTTGGTATGTTTCTAAAAAATTTTAATTATTGATGAATAGTGAAAAACACTGAGTTATAGTTTAAAACCGAATTTTTATTTAAATAATTATTTAATTTATTTAAATTTATTTTAGGTCAAAATTGATAAATAATACACATATATGTCCAATTTAATTCATTAGAGTCATTTAGGTAAAAATATTAGATATATAAATTTTATTGAACTATTCACCGTCTTTTACCCACCTCCTAGGAGAATTTGTAAATTTAATTAAACATCATTTTACCATTTCAGTGATTTGAATTTTGAATATTCAAGAGACCTGGTTAATATCAAGGAGTAAACTATGGTTCAATATGATAAAAATAATATTTTTTGAATAGTAACTTTTTACTTTTATTTACCACGGTTAAAATTAAATAGGGTAATTAAGGGTAAAAATGATATTATTATTACCTTAACAAATTTACTAATTATATTGTCATAGTATAAGTAGACCATAAACAACCATAGGAATAAAATATTAACCCCTTTGGTCAACTTGGAATAGATTAGGACATTTATAAATATTTAATTCAAAGAATAGGTAAAAGAGTTAAAATCAATGTTTAATAACTAAAATATTTTTAATATAGAGATACATATAGGATAAATTAGATATTAAATATTAATTATAAAGAAAAAATTATTTCATACATAATGGTATTTTATTTATTTATTTTGGACATTATATAATTTAATTTATTAATGACACAATGATGATGTAGTAATAAACTAGTTAATGGATGATTAAAATAATTGATATTATAAATATCCAAATAAACGTAATTTGAGAATTTATCTGAATTACACTAATTTTATAGGTTAATATGACATATTAGGGTTCGTTATATGAAATATTTCGAAGTAATAATGTTGTTTTGAGTTTAGAAAAAACAATATACCAAATAGTGTCAAAATTGACATAAAAGAGTTTTTAAATCAAATATTATATTATTAATTGATATTCTATTCATAAAAATATATGGTTGGGACAAATTAAATATATATTTATATTTATATCATTAATGAACCACTTTTGGTTCTCTTGGAAGTATATAGAATGTTTATCAACCATATAATATAAAAATACAAAGCGACATGGTAAATGTCAACCTATTTAACTAATAGTTAAATCCAAAAGTTAAGGTTAATATAGTTACACAAACATGCCTAAAACCTATGGGTTGACAGGTTTTAAACCCATACCACCTTATCCTTTAAATAATCCACTTCTTCTCCATTATAAATAGGAAACAATTTTTTTTATAAAATAATATTTTAAGTTTTTTCTAATGTTCCCCTCACCCATCTTATAGAAGGGCACTTCTCCTTCTCTCAAATTCACAACTTCAAAGCCACTTGGATCAGCCAACCCCTACCAAAATATCCCCTCTAAATCACTAAATTTATCTTATATGCTCTCCATTGGTCAAAAAGCAAACTTAAAGAGCCCTTTTGGTCAAATTAAAAGGAAGAACCCGAAGAAGAGGTAATAATTTCACCACACTCTTTCAAGTTCTTTTCTTCTTCCACTTCTTCATTCTTTGTTATTTACATTATAATATAATAACTCTAGTATCTTCTATATACTATGATGTTATTATAAATATGGTACGTCCATATTCATTATTCTATCCATCCTTTGAATGACATGTCACCATACATGCGTACGTACGGATTATCGTCTCCACATCGTGGTGTAATTGTTATTCAACACATTATTATTTATATTGGTATGAAAATGATGTGTAATTCAAGTAAATTATAAAATATAACATGATAATGATTCAGTATATATGATATACTAACCAATTATATATTATTTTAATATCAAAAGAATGATATTGTCGCTCGTGCGTACGGACAGATTACCGTCTCCACGAACGCGATGAGATTCATTCCCCATTGAATACATTAAAGAATAAATTTCATTTGATTATTAAAAATAATGTTTAGATACAAGATATCATTCTGTGTATGAATAATATACATCCCATCCATAACAAATATGGCTTACATAACATTGAATATAAAGGAAAATGAATCTGTTAACACCCGGAATGATGATAATACTAAGATATAATTAGCAAATCAATGTTAAAAGATCATATATGATATCATATTAATGTATACGATTCTAGTAAAATTCAATAATATTGTTTAACCCTTATACATGAGGTTAACCTACCCTCGACCATGGAAAAAGTACAAAGTAAGGGGTTTCTTAATTTCGTGAGATTTCTATTATTCACCACTTATTTATTGCATGTGGTGTGTGTACTGCCCATGATTGTATTAATTTTGTAATATAATTTAATTTATAGATATTTACATCATCATTGTATGATCCTTATTTCATGGGTGTATGTTTTTTATGATTCCAAATCGATAAAGAAATTTGAAATTTCAATTTCCACTCACTCGGCTTTACACATACTTCATTGATTATTTTACTCCAAGATTATGTGTGGAATCACTATTTATTTTCTTATGTAATAATTTTCACTCTCCTTTATGTGGATATACATTTGATACACAAAATCACTCCATTGATAAATTTTTAATTCATCGATATGAACATGATTAGAGTAATTTTAACTCAATCTCCATTTATTGAGTTAAACATCTAATTCATTGGTGTTGTTGCACAAGAATATGTGTGAATGTCCTATGACTGTTTTACACATAATATCCAATCATATTGAGTGTATTTATATTTGTCACAAATAATTATGTTGTTAATTTTTCATTAGCCTAAGGACACGGTCATTATAATAGATTTCATCTCAATTTACATCCATTGAGACTCATTTGTGGTTATACACCGAATCACTTGTATATGGTGTATATAATGTACATTGACATAATATATAATGAATCCATTTATTCTCCTGATATTAAAAAGTTTTGATAAACTAAATTATTTGTATTCAAGTGTATCTCTTTTGTTTAAGAACTGAAACTATAATATCATTTTAAATGTTTTAAAGAAATGTTATTATAAATATTTCTTATTAATGTCCATGTTTTAATAATGGTTTTAAGGATTTATTTATATGTACATTAATGTTTTAAAATTAAAATTACTTTTAAAAGATTCAAAGTTCTATGGGACACTTTGATTCAAAAATATATTTTTAAATTTCATCTTGACAAATAATGTGACTTTTAAATGATTTCAAGAAAAAGGGGGATATTTCTATCTAATAGTATTGATTATTATTTTTATAAATTCCAATATCATTTATTATTCTCAATTGAGGTTAATCTGATATAGTACAATCTTTCATATTGTATCTAATGTGTTTTTTACTGTAGATGTGCTATTTTTATACCATTCATGGTTTGTGGATACTGTATTGACATTTAGTATGCTAGTTTTAATACAAATGTTTTTGATAGCTTTCAAACTTTTCATATGAGGAATGCATTGGACTTAGTATGTGATGGGTGGAGCCCGCTATAGCTCCTCGATGCATCAGTAGGTCTCATGAGATAAACTAGTGTCCTGATAGAAGGCCTTGAAATAATATTATTTGTAGTATTCGCACAAGGCCTTGACTATGTGGTTAATATATTTTTCCATTATGCATTCCATCATTATGAAAGTGGTTATTGATATTGTATGTGATTATTCGACTAGTATAATATCCATTATAATAAGTAAATGGAATAAATCCACTTTATTTTTTCCATGTTATGATGAAGTTAAAGTTTAAATGTCTTTTGTTTTAGTTATACATTGCCTTAAATGTTTATAATTATTTATGAATGCTTCCTCTATATTGTTATCCTTACTTAGAATATGAGATCACCCCTTTCTATGTTTTATATTTCCTAGGATGTAAAATTTTAGTTATGAGTGACATACAAGAATAATCCAAGAAACCTGTATATTTCTAATGGAATAATTTAGTGTTGTTTTTCTTTCAAGTTGTAATGTTGACCTTATGAATGTATCTTGTATTTCCAAGGCTACTAATCTGATTGGCCTTTCGGGAAATTATATCTGTGTATCCTTCTAATGTTATGTAATAATGCACTTACACTAGGTAATTGGGGTCTAGGAGTTACAGTTGGTATCATAGGATTATTAGTACAAACCATGGATACTTGATTTAGATAAACTCTTTTTAGATAACAAATCCCTAAGATAGAATTTGAGGATTAGTATAGAATAACTTCTTAGAATTTTGGTATTGTATAGATTTTGTGATTTTTTCAAGAAATAAATCTCTATCTGGATACGAGCTGGTAGAGGTGTCTCTGGCACAGATGGACCTAGGGTTAAAACCCGAAAACACCGCATCGATCTAGACTCGTACGGGAACTGGTGTACGACAATGAGCCTTGCTGTACTCTTGGTTATGAAACTCCAGGGGGATATTCTTAGGATAATTTACATTTTCTTTACAAACCGATTTGAAGTATTTTAATATAAGATGATAATAAATGACCTTTATTAATACTAAGGTGTTTACAAATTGAAAATATGGTGTCATTATATTCCTTAAATGATTTTATGACTACTATTACTCCCACAATGCTTTCTGGTTTTAGTCAATGGCTAGATTCCAAGGAAGTCATAGTAACATTGAGCATTATGTACAAGGTGAGAACTGTGGTGAAACTGAGCAACAAAATGGAATGTTGATAGACGTAAAAGATATCTTGCTTATGCCCAATTAGTTTTCCAAAAATATGATCAACAACATATATATTAACCAACTCTTAGACTCATCAAAGAAGAAAATGGCGATGAAAGATAAGAGCTCCAGCAGTGGAGACCATGGAGAATAGAATTCTCAATTTCCATCATGTAGGAAATGTTGAAGGAGACACCCAAGAAAGTGTCTCAATGGAACAAAGAAATACATTACATGTGGGAAAGATGGACATAAAGTGATGAATTTCCCAGGAAAGATTAAGAGTACTATGGAAGAAAATAAAAATGTGCCAAGAATCCATTTTCAGTCATTTTTCGTAAATGTAGGGGACATGGACATTACTTGAGTGAATGACCTATTCTATAGGATATTTTATTGGTCAAAAAAAGCTATGTGGAAATAAATGTATGGAGAAAATTTTAAAAGTACTAGTGCTCCTTTTTGAAGGGATTTCATTGGAATAATTGTCTATTATATTTGTAACCTTGTAGTTTGTCAGGTGAAAATGAAATTTGAGAAAGACATATCTTTTCTCTTGTGGATATAGTTATAAATATCCATTTGGTATTATATGATCAATGGGTTTGAGGAAATTAAAAGTTATTATATTTTGTGATGAAAATGAAAGGTATGAGATAACATTTGTGGTTAAATATTATTATGGTTATTTTGAGGAATTTATCTCATTTTGGTAGTGTTATAAAATATAGTTTTTGAAAAAGGACAACACACAGACCATGTGACAACCCATCCCATTGGAAAAAGCTATGGGAATCGAACCCACAACCAGAGTGCGATTGGGATTTTATTTCTACCACTGGACTACGTGAAGTCCCTAGTTAGTGTGATTAATTTTTTTTAGTTAAATGATTTTATAGATCAATAATAAGTTGATTTAGGATCTTATGTCTTATAAAATTAATACCCTTAGTATAGGAAAATGATTTGGTGATTAAGTGATAAATGTTATTTTGGAAGATGTTGACTTTGTTGGGAACGCTATATAACCATGGAAAATAGAATACTATAGGAATTCATTTAAGGAGTAATGGTGGATTTTTATCTATGTTTTTATTGTGGAATTATAGTTATTTGGGTTATTTATTGAGATAAAGAACATATAATAGAGAATATTTGATTAGGTTAATTACTTTTTAGTATGTGACATTTGGAGTAGTTGATGTCATTTTGATATACAATTTAACGGGGAAGGATACATAACCAAAGTCTTCTATTTTTTGGGTTTCAATATTAGTTTGGATTATATTGAATTATTTTAAGGACAATTTTTTGTTGAGTGGTATTTATTTAACTTTGGGGTATTGTTCATTTAATTTTAGAAATTAAGATTAGAGATTCATTCTCTAAAAGAATAACCTTTTGGGGGATCATCAGATCTTGTACTAACCATTTTTGTTTTGATTAATTTCTAAAGACAAGGTAAATATATAGTTTATCCTTCGTGGGTCCTGTGATTCTATAGATGTTTATTCTAGCTCGTCCGGTGTAACCATGTTTTCTTGAATAGTCATGGTTTAAATAAAATGAGTTAGCGGTAGAAATTTATTAAATAATGAAACTATACTTAAAAATTATGTATATCTCTTTATGTTCTTAGTCAATCTCATAAATGAATTCCTCATCCTTATTAAATGTAACTTAAAACAAAAATAAGTTGTCTGTTTACTTTTGCTACTGGGAAACTAATGATCGTTTTTCCCATCACATGTTTGTGGTTTTCTTGTTCTTAACTTTCTCATGATCATGTTTTATATCCCTCTCCATTAGAACATAACACTTACTTTATCTTCCATATCCATGTTTTCATACATGGAATCCCAGTGTGGTTTATCTTTGGTGACCTTTGTACTTCTATTTCATTCTTTTAAAGTGATAGTTTTATTGACTCTTTTTCTGATGTGGGACTTTCCATTATATTGCCGAGCCCAATTTTAAAAATTGTGAGTATGATATTAATTGATGGATGGAATAATTTAACACCCCAAAATTTCATAGTATGTTAGTTCTTCATAGAAATTCGATTACTTACACTACACGCAACATTGAGTTCTAGCGCACCACAACTTATCAAACTAGCCGTTCAAAAGAAGTTATGAATAGTATTAACAGAATTTTGAACTTTATATATCCCTTATAATATTAGAATCCATATTATGAGTATCTTAGACAAAATTTAAGGACAAATTAATTTTTCTCAGATAAAAGAAGTATTTTTTTAAAAATGAAATTTTACCCCCTTTTAATGGCGTAACATTTTAAATTTAAATATTTGAAACATTTATATATTCAATTTGACCAAATAAACATCTTATTTGGTATTGGGACATTAGAATTTAGTATCAATAAAATTTTGGTGTTTTTCTTATAACTTTCATATTTGGGTGAATAGTGAAAAATAATATATTTTAACTGAAAAAACTTTTTTTAATAACAAAAATTTATAGTGTTCAACTAAAAATATGAATGGTATTGATGTATAATTATATTATATTTTTACAATTTAATCCAATGTTGGTCCTTGGAAGTAATTTCACTATGAAATTGGATATAAACAAATGTCAATCTTTTGGTAGTTATTATTTCATAAAAATAAACTTTTTGGTTTTCACAAAGGGAAATCATTTTAAAATAATAAATTCAATTTCTATGTTTTTAATTTGGTAAAAAGGATTCATTTTTGAATTCAGAAAATCAAAATTAGCTTATGGTAAATTTTTTGCATGTCTCTGAAAACATTTAATTTTTTATCAATAGTGAAAAACATTGAGTTATAGTTTAAAAGCGAATTTTTATTTAAATAATTAATTTTTATATAAATTTATTTTAGGTTAATATAGATATATAATACCCATATATGTTCAATGTAATTTATTGGAGTCATTTTGTAATAATATTAGATATATAAAATTTTATTTAACTTTTCACCATCTTTTACCCACCTCCTAGGAGAATTTGTAAATTCTTATAAAACTTAATTTTACCGCTTCTGTGAGTTGAATTTTGAAAATCCGAGAGACATGATTATTATCAAGGAGTAAAATGTGGTTTAATAAGATAAAAATAATTTTTGGTGAAATATCCTAATAAAGTTAATTTGAGACTTCTTATAAATTCCACTAATTTTTTAGGTTAATATGACATATTAGGGTTGGTTTGATGAATTTTGTTCGAAGTAATAATAATGTTATGAATTTATCAAAAACACAATACCAAATTCTGTCAAAATTGACATAAAAATGTTTTTAAATTAAATAATATATTATTAAATTATATTATATTCCTAAAAATATAAGATACAACCAAAAGTCTTATATAATGATAATTGTATCATTAATGAACCACTTTTGGATCGGTCGAAAGTATATAGTATGTTTATTAACCATATAATATAAAAAAACAAAGAGACCTGGTAAATGTCAAACTATTTAACTAAGAGTTAAATCTAAAAGTTAAGGTCAATATAGTTTCCCAAATTTGTATAAAACTTATTGTTTGAGTGGTTTGAGACCCATACCACCCCTTATCCATTCAATAATACACTTTGGAGCCATTAGAAACCAAAAATTATTTTATTATAAAATAATATTTTAAGTTTTTTGTAAGGTGCCCCTCACCCCTATTATAAAAGAGCACTTCCCCTTCTCTCAAATTCAAAACTTCAAAGCCTTTTGGCTCGGATAACCCTTACCCACATATCCTCTCAATATCCATCAATTCATCTTAGAATCCCTCCATTGGTCATAATGCCTTCTTAATGAGCCCTTTTGATCAAACCAAAACGAAGAACCTGAAGAAGAGGTAATAATTTCACCACCCTCTTTCAAGTTCGTTTCTTCTTCAACTTCTTCTTTCATTGTTATTTCTATTCTAAAATGATAACTCAATTATATTCTATATACTTTAATGTTATTATAAATATGGTACAACTATATTCATTATTCTATCCATCCTTTGAGTGAAATGTCACCATACGTGCGTATTCATGGATTACCGTCTCCACGTCGTGGTATAATTCATATTAAATACATTATTATTTTAATGGGTATGATAATGATGAATAATTCATGTAAATAATAAAATATAACATGATAATAATTCTGTATATATGACATACCAACCAATTATATATTTGTTAAATATCAAAAGAAAGATATTGTTGCTCGTGTGTACGTACGGATTACTGTCTCCACGAATGCGATGAGATTCAATCCCCATCGTATCCATTCAAGACTAAATGTCATTTTAAGATTAAAAATAATTTTTAGAGACATGAGTTTATTTTTTATATGAATTAGATACATCCCATCCATAAAAAATATGGTTCAAATAACAAATAATATAAAGGAAAACAAATCTATTAACACCAGAAATGACAATAATACTAAGATATTATTAACAAATAAATGTTATATGATCATATATGATATCATATTAATGTAAATTATTCTTGTATTATTTAATAAAAATAATTTCACAGTTATATAGGAGGTTAAACTACCCTTGACCAAGGAAAATGTACAACGTAAGGGGTTTCTTATCTCACTTTGAATTCCGTGAGATTTCTATTGTTCACATCTTATTTATTGCATGTGGTGTCTATACTTCCCATGATTATATTAATTGTGTAATATAATTTAATTTATGGATATTTACATCATCATTGTATGATCATTATTTCATGGGTGTATGTTTCGTATGTTACCAAATCAATAAGGGAATTTGAAATTTCAATTTCCACTCATTCAGCTTTACACATACTTCATTGATTATTTTAATCCCAGATTATGTGTGGAAACTCTATTTATTTTATTATGTCATAATATCCACACCCCTTTCTGTGGATATAATTTTGATACACATAATCCCTCCATTGATAAATTCCCAATTCATCGATTTGAACTTGATAAGAGTAATTTTAACTCATTCTTTTATTATTGAGTTAAAAATCTAATTCATTGGTGTTGTTTGCAAACGAATATGTGTGAATGTCATGTAATTGTTTTACACATAATATCCAATCATATTGAGTGTATTTATATTTGTCACACATAATTATGTTTTTTATTTTTCATTAACCTAAGGACACAGTATTTATAACAGATTTCATCTCAATTTACATTCCATTGAGACTCATTTGTGGTTATACAACAAATCACTTTTATATGGTGTATATAATGTACTTTGACATAATATATCATGAATCCCTTTATTCTCATGATTTACAAAGTTTTGATTAACTCAATTATTTGTATACAAGTATCTCTCTTTTGGTTAGCAACTCAAACTATAATATTATTTTAAATGTTTTAATGATTTATTATTATAAACATTTCTCATTAATGTCCATGTTTTAAAAATGGTTTAATGGATTTATTTATATGGACAGTAATGTTTTAAAACTAAAATTAGTTTTAAAAGATTCAATGTGTTATGGGATAATTTGATTCAAAAATATATTTTTAATGGCTTCTTGACAAATAGTGTGACTTTTAAATGATTTCAACAAAAAGGGGGATATTTCTATCTAATAGTTTTGATTATTATTTTCATCAATTCCAATATCCTTCATTATTCTCAATTGAGGTTAATCTGATACAACACAATCTTCAATATTGTATCGAATGGATTTTGTTTGACTGTAGATGTACTATCCTTATACCATTCATGGTTTGTGGATAATAAATTGACATTTCATATGCTAGTTTTAATACGAATGTTTTTTTTAGGTTTCAAACTTTTCATATGGGGAATGCATTGGAATTATTATGTGATTGGTGGAGCCCACTATAGCTCCTTGATGCATCAGTAAGTCTCATGAGACAAACTAGTGTCCTGGAAAAAGGCCTTGACAAATTCTTATTTATAGTATTGGCACAAGGCCTTGACTATGTGGTTATTATAGTCTGCCGTTATGCATTCCATCATTATGAAAGTGGTTATTGATACTGCATGTGATTATTCGACTAGTATAATATCCATTTGAGTAAGTAAATTGAAATATTTCATTTTATTTTTTCATGTCATGCTGATGTTCATGTTTAAAAGTATTCTGTTTTAGTTATACATTACCTTAAATGTTTACACTTATTTATGAATGTTTCCTCCATATTATTATCCTTACTGATAATCTGAGCTCACCCCTTTCTATGTTTTATTTTTACTAGGATGTGAAAAGTTAATTATGAGTGACTTGCAGGCATAATCCAGGAAACATGGATATTTCTAATGGAATACTTTAGTGTTGTTTTTCTTTCAAATTGTAATGTTGACCTTATGAATGTATCTAGTATTTCCAAGGCTACTAAAATGATCGGCCTTTCGTGATATTATTTCCTTGTATCATTCTAATGTTATTAAATAATGCACTGACACTAGATTATTGGGGTCTAGGTGTTAGAGTTGGTATCAGAGGATGTTTAGTACCAACCATGGAAACTAGATTTAGATAAACTCTGATTAGAGTACATAGACCTAAGATAGAATTTGAGGATTAGTATAGAATAACATCTTAGAATTTTGGTATTTTATATATTTTGTGAGTTTTTCATGCAATAAATCTTCGTCTCGATACGAGCTGGTAGAGGTGGCTCTGGCACAGATGTACTTAGGGGTAAAACCTGAAAACACCGCTTTGAGCTAGACTCGTACGGGAATTGGTGCATGACAAAGGGCCATACTAAACTCTTGGTTAAGAAAATCAAGGGGGATATTCTTAGTATAATTTACATTTTCATTACATACTGATTTGAAGGATTTTAATATAAGATTAGAATAAATAAGCTTTGTTAATCCTAAGGTGTTTACAAATTGAAAATATGGTGTCATGATATTCCCTAAATGATTTTATGACTAATATTACTCCCACAATGATTTCTATTTTTAGTCAATCGATAGATTCCAAGGAATTCATAGTAACATTGAGCATGATTTACAAGGTGGTAACTATGGTGAAACTGAGAAAAAAATGGAATATTGATAGATGTAAAAGATAACTTGTTCATTACAAATCAATTTTCTGAAAAAAATGATCAAAAAAATTTATATTAACCAACTCCTGGACTCATAAAAGAAGAGAAAGGTGATTAATGATGAGATCTCCAGTAGTGGAGACCATAGAGAAAAGAATCCTCAATTTCTATCATGCAGGAAATGTGGAAGGAGACACCCAGAAAAGTGTCTCAATGGAACAAAGAAATGCTTTACATGTGGGAAATATGGACATAAAGTGAATAATTTCTCAGGTGAAATTTAGAGTAATATAGAAGAAAATAAAAATGTGCCAAGAATCCATTTGCAGTCATTTTCCGTAAATATAGGGGACCTGGACATTACCTGAGTGAATGCCCTATTCTATAGGATATTGTATTGGTCAAAAAAGCTATGTGGAAATAAATGGTTGGAGAAAATTTTAAAAGTTCTAGTTCTCCTTGTTGAAGGGATTTATTTGGAATAATTTTCTATTGTATTTGTAACCCTACAGTTTGTCATGTGAAAATGATATTTGAGAAAGACTTATCTTTTATCTTGTGGATATATTTATAAATAACCATTTGGTTTTATATGATCGATGGGTTTGAGGAAATTAAAAGTTATTATATTTTGGGATGAAAATGCAAGGTATGAGATAACATTTGTGGTTAAATTATATTATGGATATCTTGAGGAATTCATCTCATTTTGGTAATGTTATAGAATATAGTTTTTGAAAATGGACAACATGAAGACCATGTGAAAACCCATCGTATTGGACAAAGGTGTGGGAATCTAACCCACAACCAGAGTACGATTAGGATTTATTACCTACCACTGGACTACGTGAAGTCCCTAGTTAGTGTGAATAAATATTTTCAGTTAAATTAGTTTATTGATAAATAATAAGTTGATTTTGGATGTTATGTCTTATCAAATGAATACCCTTAGTATAGGAAAATGATATGGTGATTAAGTGATAAGTGTTATTTTGGAAGATGTCCGCTTTGTTGGGAACACTATATAACCATGGAAAATAGAATACTATGAGATTTTATTTGAGGATTAATTGTAGATTTTTATCTATGTTTTTATTGTGGATTTATAGTTATTTGGGTTATTTATTGAGATAAATAACCTATAATAGAGAATATGTGATTAGGTTAATTACTTTTAAGTATGTGACATTAAGAGTAGTTGATGTCATTTTGATATACAATTTAACGTGGAATGCTATATTACTAAATTCTTCTAATTTTTATGTTTTAATATTAGTTTGGTTTATATTTAATGATTTTA
This sequence comes from Viscum album, assembly GCA_963277665.1. Taxonomy (NCBI): domain Eukaryota; kingdom Viridiplantae; phylum Streptophyta; class Magnoliopsida; order Santalales; family Viscaceae; genus Viscum; species Viscum album. Next base: position 651,733,555 of record OY728138.1, on the reverse strand, counting down.
AGGACAATTTTTTTTGAGTGGTATTTATTTAACTTTGGGTTATTGTCTTTTTAATTTTAGAAATTAAGAATAGTGATTATTTCTATAAAAGAATATCCTTTTTGGGGATCATCAGATCTTGTACTAACCATTTTGGTTTTTATTAATATCTAAAGACAAGGTAAATATATATTTTATCCTTTGTGGATCATGTGATTCTATAGAGGTTTATTCTAGCTCTTCCGATGTCACCATGTTTTCTTGAATACTCATCATTTAAAAAAAATTAGTCAGTGGTAGAAATTTATTAAAGAATGAATATCTACTTAAAAAGTATTTATATATCTTTATTTTCGTAGTAAATATCATAAATTAATTCATCATCATTATAAAATGTAACTTAAAACAAAAAAGAAGTTTTCTGTTTACTTTTGCTACTGGGAAACTAATGACCATTTTCCCATTACAAGTTTGTGGTTTTCTTGTTGTTAACTTTCTCTTGATCATGTTTTTTATCCCTCTCCATCAGAACATTACACTTAGTATATCTTCCATATCCATGTCTTCAGACATGGAATCCTAGTGTGGGTTATCTTTGGTGACCATTGTACTTCTATTTTTTTCTCTTAAAGTGATAGTTTTATTGACTGTTTTTCTGATGTGGGACATTCCATTATATTGCCAAGACCAATTCTAAAAATGGCGAGGATGCAATTTATTGATGGAGGGAAGAGTTTAACACCCCCAAAATTTCATAGTATGTTAGTTCTTCAAAGTAATTCAATAACATACACTACACACAACATTGAGTTCTAGCGCACCATAACTTATCAAACTAGTCATTCAAAAGTGGTTATGAATAGTATTAACATAATTTTGAACATTATAGAACCCTTATAATTTTAGAATCCATATTATGAGTTCCTTATACAAAATTTAAGGACAAATTAATTTTTTTCAGATAAAAGAAGTATATTTAAAAAAAAATGCAATTTTACCGCCTTTTAATGGAATACCCTTTTTAAATTCAATATTTGAAACATTTATATATTCAATTTGACAAAATAAACTTATTATTTGGGATAGGGACATAAGAATATAGTTTCAATAAATTTTTTGGGGTTTTTCTGATAACTTTCATATTTGGGTGAATAGTGAAAAATAATATATTTTAACTAAAAACAACTTTTTTAATAAAAATAAAATATAGTGTTTAACTAAACATATAAATGGTTTGGATGTATACTTAGATCATATATTTACCATTTATTAAAATGTTGGTCCTTGGAAGTAATTTCACTTTGAAATTGGATATAAACAATTGTCAATATTTTGGTAGTTATTATTTCATATAAATCCGCTTTTTTGGTTTCACAGCGGGAATTAATTTTAAACTAATAAATTCAATTTTTCTATTTTTATTTTGGTAAAAAGGCTTCATTTTTTAATTCAAAATTTCAAAATTATCTTATCATAAATTTTTGGTATGTTTCTGAAAACTTTTAATTTTTAATGAATAGTGAAAAACATTGAGTTATAGTTTAAAACTTAATTTTTATTTAAATTATTTTTTTTAAATTTAATTTAGGTCAAAATGGATACATAATACAGATATATGTTCAATATAATTTATTAGAGTCATTTTGTAATAATATTAGATATATTAAATTTTATTGAACTTTTCACCATCTTTTACCCACCTCCAAGGAGAATTTTTAAATTCATGTAAAACATAATTTTACTGCTTTTGTTAGTTGAATTTCGAAAATCCGGGAGACACGATTAATATCAAGGAGTAAAATGTGGTTTAATAAGATAAAAATAATTTTTGGTGAAATATCCAAATAAATTTAATTTGAGACTTCTTAAGAATTCCACTAATTTCTTAGGTTAATATGACATATTAGTGTTGGTTAGAGTACTTTTGTTCGAAGTAATAATGAGGTTATGAATTTAGAAAAACCATAATACCAAATAGTTTCAAAATTGAAATAAAAAAGTTTTTAAATCTAATATTATATTATTAATTGATATTATATTCCTAAAAATATAAGGTACAACCAAAATACTTATATAATGATATGTGTATCATTAATGAACCACTTGTGGTTCGCTTGAAAGTATATAGTATGTTTATTAACCATATAATATAAAAAAACGAAGAGACATGGTAAATGTCAAACTATTTAACTAAGAGTTAAACTAAAAGTTAAGGTCAATATAGTGACCCAAAACTATCTAAAACCTATTGGTTGAGTGGTTTGAGACCCATCCCCACCTTATCCTTTAAAAAATACACTTTTGAGCCATTATAAACTGAAAATAATGTTTTTATAAAATAATATTTTAATCTTTTCTAAGGTGCCCCTCACCCCTCTTATGAAAGGGCACTTCCCCTTCTCTCAAATTCACAAATTCAAAGCCTTTTGGGTCGGCCAACCCCTACCCACATATCCTCTCAACATCAATCAATTCATCCTAGAAGCCCTCCATTATTCATAAAGCCAACTTAATTGCACCTTTTGATCAAATCAAAATGAAGAACCCGAAAAAGAGGTAATAATTTCACCACCCTCTTTCAATCTCTTTTCTTCTTCCACTTCTTCTTTCTTTTTATATCCATTCTAAAATGATAACTCCATTAACTTCTATATACTGTAATGTTATTATAAACATGGTACAACCATATTCATTATTCTATCTATCCTTTGAGTGACATGTCACCATACATGCATACGTACGGATTACCATCTCCACGTCGTGGTGTAATTGTTATTCAATAAATTATTATTTTAATGGGTATGATAATGATTGATAATTCATGTAAATAATAAAATATAACATGATAATAATTATGTATATATATGATATACCATCCAATTATATATTATTTTAATATCAAATGGCATATATTATCGCTCGTGCGTACGTACGGATTACCGTCTCCACGAATGTGATGTGATTCATTCCCCGTCGTATCCATTCAAGAATAAATTACATTTTATTATTAAAAATAATGTTTAGAGACATTATTTCATTCTGTATATTAATAAGATACATCCCATCCATAAAAATTATGGTTCACATAACAAATAATATAAAGGAAAACAAATCTGGTAACACCATAAATGATGATAATACTAAGATATTATTAAAAAATCATTGTTAAAAGATCATATATGATATCATATTAATGTACATTATTCTTGTATAATTCAATAAAAATTATTTCCCAATTATACAGGAGGTTAAAATACCCTTGACCAAGGAAAAGGTACAATTTAAGGGGTTTCATATCGCACTTTGAATTCCATGAGATTTCTATTGTTTGCCACTTATTTATTGCATGTGGTGTCTGTATGGCCCATGATTGTATTAATTGTGTAATAAAATTTAATTTATTGATATTTATATCATCATTGTATGATCATTATTGGATTGGTGTTTGTTTCTTATGTTACCAAATCAATAAGGAAATTTGAAATTTCAATTTCCACTCATTCGGATTTACACATACTTCATTGATTATTTTAATCCCAGATTATGTATGAAATCTCTATTTATTTTCTTATTCCATAATTTCCACACCTCTTTCTGTGGATATACTTTTGATACACATAATCCCTCCATTGATAAATTTTCAATTCATCGATATGAACTTGATAAGAGTAATTTTAACTCTATCTCCAATTATTGAGGTAAACATATAATTCATTGGTGTTGTTTCTACAAGAATATGTGTGAATGTCCTATGATTGTATTAAACTGAATATCCAAACATATTGTGTGTATTTATATTTGTCACATATAATTATTTCATTGATTTATCCTTAACAAATGATATGGTCTTTATAAGAGATTTAATCTCAATTTACATTCTATTAAGACTCCTTTGTTGTTATACAAAAAATCACTTTTATATGGTGTATATAATTTACATTGACATAGTATATCATGAATCCATTTATTCTCATGATATTACAATGTTTTGATTACCTCAGTTATTTGTATCCAAGTGTCTCTCGTTTGGTTGGGAACTCTAACTAAAATATCATTTTAAATGTTTTAATGATTTATTATTCTGAATCATTCTCATTAATGTTCATGTTTTAAAAACAGTTTTCAGGATTTATTTATATAGACATTAATACTATAATATTAAAATTACTTTTAAAAGTTCCAGAGTGGTGTGGGACACATTTATTCCAAAATCTATTTTTAAATGGTTTCTTAACAAATAATGTATCTTTTAAATGATATCATGAAAAAGGTGGATATTTATCTCTAATAGTTTTTATGATTATTTTCATCTATGTAAATATCCTTCATTATTCTAGATTGAGGTTAATATGATACAATAAAAACATTTATATTGTATCGAATGAGTTATGTTTTAATATAGATGTGCTATTTTTATACAATTCAGGGTTTCTGGATAAAGTATTGACATTTCATATGCTAGTTTTAAAACGAATGTTGATGTTATGTTTCAAAATTTTCATATGAGGAATTAATTGGACTTAGTAAGTGACTGGTGGAGCGCGCTATAGATCCTCGATGCATCGGTAGGTCTCATGAGAAAAACTACTGTCTTGGCACAAGGCCTTGACAAAATCTTATTTGTTGTCTTAGCAAAAGGCCTTGACTATGTGGTTATGATAGTCTGGAATTATTCATTCCATCATTATGAAAGTGGTTCTTGATATTTCATGTGATTATTCGACTAGTAGAATATCTATGTGAATAAGTAAATGGATTTATTTCATTTTATTATTTTTCCATATTATGCTGAAGTTCATGTTTAAAAGGATTTTGATTTTGTTATACATTTCCTTAAATTTTTATGTGTATTTATGGAAGTTTCCGCTATATTATTATCCTTACTGAGAATCTGAGCTCACCCCTTTATATGTTTTATTTTTCCTAGAATGTGAAAAATTTTGTTATGAGTGCCATGTAGGCATAATATAGGAATCTTGGATGTTTCTAATGGAATAATTTAATATTGTTTTTCTTTTCAAGTTTTAATGTTGACCTTCTGAATTTATTTTGTATTTACAAGGCTACTAAACTATTCGGTCTTTCAGGATTTGATTTCCTTGTATCATGCCAATGTTATGTAATAATGCACCGAATCTACGTAACTGGGGTCATGGAATTTTAAGAGTTGCATGATTGTTGAAAAAAAAGAGAATTGATTTCCTTCTATAGAAAAATACCTTGAAAACAAAAGACAACACAAAACACCTTCATCATCATCTTGATCCTAACACTATGAAAGAGTGACATTAACTGGTAGAATCCGGACATGAATCACCAGGTCCAAGAAAGAATGCTACAGGACCTATTGTATGCTTCCCTTTACATAACATGCTACTGACCAGAAGTTAGTGTCCCACATGGATGATTAGGGAGACTATACCCTCTGTTTCAGCAATGAGATCAAAAATTAACAACAATAATATAAATAATCAGATTAAAATGAATAAATGTAAATATCGCATACATACAATGTAACTGGACCCCAAAGTGGAACGAAAACTCCATAATGAAGTATAAAAAGAAAAAAGTAAATAAATAATCATTTATGGAGTGCTCTGGTTCATGTCCTGGTCCATTTTAGTGCCATGTTATACAACTCAACCATCCTCTATAGGGTCGTTTCCGTTCATTAGATCTTTAGTCATGAAATCTCTAAGTGCACTAAAATTCCCAAGTGGGGTGTGAGTATAAGACTTAGTAGGATGCCACCAACACATCTTAAACCTAATGTGTTAAAAATAAAAATGATTTCCATTAATATGATTGTTTTTAGAAAATTTTATGACCATACTATATAGTGAATGTCCATGGGTAAGTGTGTAGCCCCAGAAACTCTGTATTACACATTATTCCAATCGTACTTGTAGTTTTTTATTCTGATTACTGTGTGATGATGTGTACAATATCATCTATGTTACTCATTACTATGTGCTATTTTTGAATATATATATATATATGTATCCATTCAATGCAAAAATTGTGTTTGTTTTTAGAGCAGAGATCGGTTTACCTTCAACTTGCGTTATCCTTTAGAAGAGGGATGCACATGACTGAAGATGATTGTCTAATGCATGGTGTAGGAACATGAAGATGTCTAGAATATGCCATGTAGTACACCATCACGACTTGTGTTATCCATTGAAGGAGGGACGTGAAGGACTGATGAATAGGGTCAAATAAATGAGGAAGGCACATGTTGACGCCTTGGAATAAAATCATTAAAGAGGGGACTCTAAATTGCTATCGGTCCCTTGGATCTTACTCGACAGTGTGATTTCATGACTAAAGGAATCCTATTAGATATTAGTACTCAGTATATCTGTTCAATGGTTAAGGGATGCTAATTAGATCTCCTTTCCCTTGCACACTTAGTGTACATATCATATTAAAGATATTTAATATTGTGTGACATGATGATTCTAGTAATCATGATTCATAATCCCATGGTCTAATCACTGATTTATCTAACACCTTGGTTACCCATCAATCATAGAGCCAAAGCAAGTTCGACTAGGGGTTGTGGAATATCAGTTAGAACACAACAGCTCAATTCTAGATTTTTGATTACTTATCATTATTGATTATGGTAAACACATGAATTTTGAGCACATCAGGTTTAGAACAAATTGGTGGTGTCTTACTGAATGTTGCAATAACACCCTAATTGGGAATTTTGGTGCACTTGTAGATTTCATGACCAGATATCTGATGAAGGGAAATGACCCTACAAATAATAGTTGAGTTGTTGAGAAAGGATTAGGAGTGGACTGAGATAGTCACCAGAATACTCAAGAAATGGTTGGTTAATTACTTTCTAGGTTTTTATACTACTTACATGGGTTTTCATTCAAATTTGGGGAGTAGTTAAATTCTATGCATTCCATCTTTACGTTTTCTCATTTTACTCTAATTATTTATACTATTTTAGTTGATTATATATACTATGACTTGATATAGAGGGTATTGCCTCCCTAACGTTCCACTTGAGACCCTAACTACAAGTCAGAAGCCTCTTCCATACAAGGAGGCACACATGAGGTCATGTAGCATTCCATCTCAGACCTGGTGATTCTAGTTAGAACATTACAAAATGGTATTAGAGGATCATGTTTTTAATAAATTCTTTCATCTCTTTGATTGGGGAAGGGATACGTCAGACAAGATCAAGGATGATTGGGACTCAAGTGGGGAAAACTAAGTCAATGTCTAGCCAGCACTACATAGTAGACCTCTAAGTTATCATTAAATTGAAAAATTTTATTTATCATTACTATTTTTAAAATTTACCCAGTGTGATGAAAATGGTTTTATTTTTGATTTATGAGATTTTGTGAATGTTCATGCATCATGACTTGCCACTTAGGTTCTCATGCCATGTTTATACCTATTTTTGTGCAGCATAGTAGTTCATTAATTAAATTCCTTAATTTGAGATATTTGTTTTGATATATTGATTCATGGGATATTTTTTTCTTTTCATGCTGTGTGATATATCTTTATTGTATCTAATTAGTGGAACGGGGCATGTTGTTTTATTAGTATATATATGATGACTTTGACTAATGTGGAGGGATAGAAACACGTGTTTATGATGGGAGTGGTACACATTGAATAAAGGGTATACTCTTAGGAAAACATTGTTTGATCTCATAGACTACTTAGGTAAATCCATATATGATCTAATAGACTAATTAAGATTTATAATAATCTAATTTCCTGTATCAGAACAATATTCTAGGCACCTAGAGATTGTTCTGAGTTCGTTCTGAGCTCATTGAAATTACACTACGCTGTCAAAATGTGACTTCTGGATTAAAGAGATGAAATTACATGGACATTTGATGTCTGAAACTGGTATATTAGTAAACCTAGATAATTTTTATGTAGTCAGGTGATTGACACATCCCCAAAAACAAGAGTGAGATCAACATCATCTTAGGTTTAGCTAGATATTAAGGACAGTTTATCCGAGACTTCTCCCAACTATCATCACTCATAACATTATTCATGAAGAAGGTCGTAATGTTCTAGTGGTTAGAATAGTATAAAGAGACCTTCCATGAGAAAAATAAAGGGCTAATGATAGCTCTAGTACTAACACATATGGCATACGGGACTGGTTATGTAGTGTACTGTGATGCCTTAGTTGTTGATTTTGGAGCAGTACCAATGCAAGGAGAAAAGATAGTAGATTATGGGTCTCTTAAGCTATGACCACATGAGAATAACTATCCAAAACATGAATTGGAGATGAATGTAGTTATCCACTCACTAAAATTTTAAAGGAATTATCTCTTTGTTGGGCGATTTATTTTTTACATAGATCATAAGATCCTTCTCTATATCTTCACTTAGAGGGATTTGAATATGACACAGAGGCTTTGGTTCGAGTATCTATAGACATTACTATTCCCCTTAAAATGTAAATATTTTAAAAAATTTCCATATCTACACTACCCATGATGAGAAGGAACATGGTAAAAATACCTCAAAGGATTGGTCGTGTTTGATATACATATCGGTTAACTGAGGGGGTTGTTGATTCAGAGGATGAAGGATCTATAGTTTTCTCCCCATTAATTATTAAATATTACCTCATGAAAATTATGAGGAGTGTTTTGGATTTATATTAAGAGTATTCTACGATAAGAGAATGGCTCACTAGAGGTGACCTAATACCCGGATGGTCGATAGACAGTAATGACATGATCTTGGTCCCTGGAAGAGTAGTAGTTCATACTTCCACATCAGAGGAACTGGTGAGGGACAACCATAGAAATAGGTGTATGGTACATCCTAGTGTGAAAAAATATGTACCATGATGTCAAATGATAGTTCTGGTGGCTAGGTATGAAGTGGTACATTACATGTTTTGTCTCTCGATGCCTCACCTAAAAGAGGGAGATGTCTTAGCAACAACATCGTAGAGGGTTGTGGAAGCCACTCCTAATACCAATATGAAATTCGGTGGATATTAATATGCACATTATTACAGGATTTTGTAGGACCCTAATGAGTCATGATGTAGTTTGGGTGATCTTCAATCAGTTAACAATGTCTTCCCACTTCTTACTGATCAAAGAAACTCACTCGATAGAGTAGTTGTGAAAAAATTATGTCTTCGAGATTGTGTTCATAGAAAGAGTTCCCTTGAGATTTGTTTCTGAAAAAGATTCTCATTTCACATCAGGATTTTGTCCGAGCTTATTGAAAGCCCTAGGTACTCACCTATGATTGTGCATGGTGTACCATCCATAATCCAATTGAATGTTATGTCATAATAGAAATTATTTAGGTAAGTGCAATATTTATGGGAAACGAGAACATTTTAAAAACACATAAAAGATTCCAATAGTAGACTACCACCAATGTGGTTATGTTGGACATCATAGATTCTTATTCTCAGGGTTTTCATAGTGGAGTCTTATATGGTTAGGACATGTTAGGATGGGAGAATCCTAACAGAGGATACCGACACCCCTGACGAAGACAACTCATGAAAGTCATGGGAATGATTATAGAGCTATGGGGGGACATGTATATATTATGGAACTTATCACATAATGATGGTGATAATGATATTTTTTCTTTATGAGGTGTGTTTTAATGTGTGTCCTTTTGAGTATCTTCTTTGTTTAATACATTTGTTTTCCCTAGAGTTGTGTGCTATGTATGGACTTGATTTACAAGTAGAGTTATGAGACCCTAACTTACAATTTCCCTAATACGTCCTCAAATGAGGACACAAGACCATAATATATTACAGGGTGTTGGTAAATACATATTTTTTTATGAGAATAATAAGGGACAAACATAGTTATTATGGGTAGTGGAATATCATCTAGTCCACCATTCTCTCTATCGAGATATGTAAAGTGTGTTTAATTTGTCATAGTTTCAAAGGTGCATACCTAAACCTATGAATCTTACATATTGTGTGGATGTAGGGATGTGGATTGATGAATATTGTGAGGAGTATTAATGTGAACATATTTTGAAGTGAGGAGTCATTGAGATTAAATACGACACAACTAGTCTAGATTCAGAGGAGACATTGATGGATTTAAGAAGAGGCAATAAAACATGCATCATATCTCCAAGATCAGTGGTACATGTTTTTTGAGAAAGAACACTAGTATTGATTCTCATTGATGAGAATTACTTAGCGGGGTATAATTGTATCATCCTTATTTATATGATAATTGTAACGCCCCCACCCTAGAATCCCAGAGTCGGTGCATTATTATATATCAATGGCATGATCACAAAAGATCAAGTCTCGATTCATCGATTAGTTTAGTATCCTTGTAAGTACTAGATATATTCATAAGGTCTACATTACATCATAAAATGGAAAACAACGACAAATTTTTTTCCCATATACAACATTGAGATCCCATAGACTATCCCTATAGGTCAGTTATAATGTACTTCTTCGAATCATGGGAAAAATAAAACGTAGAAAGGGGTGAGATTAGATGCTTAGTACGGATAAAAATATTGAAAAAACTTTCATAAATAAGAATAAACATTTAAGGAAATGTATAAGAATAAAACAAAAGCCTTTTAAACTTGAAATTCAGCAAAATATGGCAATGATAAAATCATATAATACCATTTACTTATTCACATGGATATTATACAAGTCGAATAATTACATTCAATATCAATAGCCACTTTCATAATGATGAAATTGATAATGAAAGACTTTCACAACAAGATAGTCAAGTACTTGTGCCAAGAATACAATTAAGATTTTGTTAAGGCCTTGTGTCAAGACACTAGTTTGTCTAATTAGACCTATAGATGAATTGAGGAGCTATAGCGGGCTCCACCCATCCCATACTAAGTCCAATTATTTCCCCATATGAAAAGGATTAAACATAACATAAACATTCATATTAAAACTATCATTTGAAATGTAAATACAACATACATAACAATTAATAGTACAAAAATAACACATCCATAGTCAAACATATCAAAAAACCTTCAATACAATATGTATGTTTTTATCATAATAAATCCACTTCAAATAAGCTGAAAATCTGTCAAAGGGTGTTGACATAGATGAAATCAATACTTTTTTTGAAGAATATCTCTTTATATTTTGAAATCATTAAATATTTACACAATTATAAAGAAGATATTTATTTTGAAAACATTTTTATAAGACTGTAAGGGATTCTTCGACGATGTTATAACGGAGGAAAATCACCACACCCCCCGTATATGTTAAAAAAACATTCTTACCTTCATTTTGTCGAAAAAGTCATAAAGTACCTTATTTGGATAACAACGGAAAGATTCCTTTAAAAACAAATAAGGTCAAATTAGGGTATAAATTACATTACCCAATTGTCTAGTAAGTAGTAAAAATATTTTGGAATACATTTTTAAGAAACTTATATATCGATGATAAAGAGGTCCCAGTAGATACTTACATAAAAACAACCTTGGATAATAAAGAGATTGTGAAATTAACCCTTACCTTGTACTTTTCTTTGGTCGATGGTAGGTTAAACTCTTTTCTATTGGTGAAATAAATGTTATTAAATTATACAAGATCATATAAATAATTATGATATCATATACGATCTTTTAACATTTCTTTCTAAATAATATCTTAGTATTATCGTCGTTTCAGGTGATAACTGATTCATTTTACTTTATATGATTTCTTACGTAAGTAATGATTGATATGAATAGGATGTATCTTATTCATATTCAGACTGATATTAGCTATTTAATAATAATTTTTAGTCTTCTAGTGAAAATTATTCTTCAATGATTTCGATGGGGAATGAATCTCATCGCGTTCGTAGAGACTGTAATCTGTAAGTACGCACAAGCAAAAATATCATTATTTTTTATATTAAAATAATATATAATTGGATGGTATATAATATATAAATATTTATAATCATGTTATATTTATTATTTACATCAATTACACATTATTATTATACCCATCCAATTAATAATGTATTGAATAACAACTATACCAGGACGTGGAGATGGTAAGACATACGTATGAATGTATGGGGACATGTCATTCAAAGGATGGATAGAATAATGAATATAGATATAAAATATCTATAATAACATAATATTATATATAAGATACTGGATTTATTATTTTAGAATGTAAATAACAAATAAAGAGGAATTGGAAGAAGAAATGAACTTTAAAAAGGTGATGAAATATTTACCTCTTCTTCGGGTTCTTCCTTTTGATTTGATCAAAAGGGCTTCATAAGATCAATTTCTGAGGAACAGAAGGCCACTAGGATGAAGGGAGGATATGTTAGAGGCTATTTTGGAAGTTTTTGGCCGAACCAAATGGCATTGAAGGTGTGAATTAGAGAGAATGGGGAGTTCCATTTTATAAGAGGGGTGAGGGGCACCATATGAAAAGCTAGATATTTTATTTCATAATAAAATAATTTTCATGTTATAATGGATCAAAAATAAATTATTTAAAGGATATGGTGGATATGGGTCTAAAATCACTCAACCAATAGGTTTTAGATAGGTTTGTGTCAATATATTAACCTTATTGTTTAGATTTAACTATTAGTTATATAGTTTGACATTTACCAGTTCGCTTTGTATTTTTATATTATATTGTGAATAAACAAAATATATACTTCAATGAGAACCCCATGTTGTTCATTAATTATACACCTATCATTATATAAGTATTTTGGAAGAACCTTAGATTGTTAAAAATAGAATATCAAGTAATAATATAATATTTGTTTTAAAAACACTTTTATGTCAATTTTTACACTATTTGGTATATTGTTTTTTCTAAATTCAGAGAATAATTATTACTTCAAAAAAAATAATATAACAAACCCAAATATTTCATATTAACGTAAAAAATAAGTGGAATTCATATAAGGTCTCAAATCAAATTTAATGGAGTATTTATAATATCAAATTGTTTAATCATTCATTAATACAATATTTATTGCATCATCATTGTGTCATAAATAAATTTAATTATTTAACGTATTAAAAATATAAATAAAATAAAATTATGTACGAAATTTCTTTAGATTTGAAATTAATATTTATAGTCGAATTTATCTTATGTTTATAACTATATTAAAAATGGTATAGTTATTAAACATTGAATTTAACACTTTTAACTCTTCTTTCAATTAAAAAATAATAAATGTCCTAATCTAATCCAAGTGTACATAAAGGATCATATTTTATTTATAAGGTTGGTTTTGGATGAAGTATAGTTATCCAATATAATGAGGATATGTGTTTGGGTAATAATAATATCGTTTTACCCTTAATTAACCAATTTTCTTTTAATCATGATAAAGAAAAGTAAAATAGTTATTGTTCCCCAAAATTTATTTTCATATAATTGAAACACATTTATTTACTGATATAAACCGTGTCTCTTGGATTTTTGAAATTCCACTCATAGAAGTGGTAAAATTATGTTTTATGTGAATTTGTAAATTCTCCTAGAAGGTGGGTAAAGATGGTAAAAAGTTCAATAAAAATTTTATATATTATAAACTGACTCCAATGAATTACATTGAACATATATAGGTATTATGTATATATTTTGACCTAAAATATATTTAAGTAAAATAATTAATTATTTAAATAAAAATTCAGTTTTAAACAATAATGTAGTGTTTTTCAATATTCATCAAAAATTGGATGTTTTTGAAAAAATAACAAAATTCACCCTAAGCTGATTCTGATATTCCGAATTCAAAAATGAAGTCCATTTTGAAAAATAATATTTCAAAAAGTGGGTATTACTATTCATAACAACTAGTTTGATTGGTCGTGGTGTTTTTGAATCTTGATGTTGCGTACAATGCAAGCTATTGCATTATTCAAAGGGAAATGTACCGTGGAAGCTTGGGGTGTTATATTCTCCCATACTTCAAATAGTTTAATTCTCAAAATTTCTATAATACTAACACACAAAATGATTCTGGTGGTTCTTCATCATTAATTCAACTGGTTCCCATGTTGTATCTTCTATCTTATGATTTCTCCATAGAAATTTTAGCAGACGAGTCGTCTAGTTTCTCAACACTTGTACTCATGTATCAAGAATCATTACAGGCTCTTCGCAATAAGATAGATTGGGTTCCCGTTCTAATTACTCATAGATGAGTACATGCATTGGTTCAGACATATATTTTCTCAATAGTGATATGTGGAACATATCATGAACTTTAGAGAGACTTGGCAGCATTTCCAAATGGTAAGCTACAGCCCCAATTCGTTCTAGAATTTAGAAAGGTCCGATGTACCTGGGACTCAATTTACCCTTCTTAACGAACCATATAACACCCTTACATGGATATACCTTCATGAAAAAATGATATCCTACTTGAAATTCCACATACATCATTCTATTATTAGCATAGCTCTTCTGCCTACTTTGAGATGATTTGATGTGGGTTTGGATTACATTCACCTTTTCCATCATTTCCTCAACAAGTTCTGGGCCTACGAGTTTTCATTCACCAACATCATCCCAACAAGTTGGTGTGAGACATCGTTTTCCATATAACGCATCATATTGTGCCATCTGAATACATGAATGGAAGCTATTATTAGAGGAAAATTCTAACAGAGGTAAATATTGACCCCACATACCTTGAAAGTCAAGTGAGCCCGATCTCAACATGTATCTTAAGGATTGAATAGCCTGTTATGATTGTCCATCAGTTTGAGGGTGGATGGCAGTACTCAAATGAAGTTCAGTATCTAGGGATTTCTAAATACTTTTCTAGAATCATGATTTAAAATGTGGATCGTGATCAGAAACAATTAGTAGTGGTACTCCATGAAGTCTCAAAACTTCATTAATATATAGTATTTCTAGACGATCAAGTCGTAAATTTTGTACTATAACAAGAAAAAGTGATGACTTGGTAAGACAATCAACAATGTCCCATATTTCATCATTCCTTCAAGGAGTCATTGGTAGTCCAATGAAAAATTCCATCGTAATATTATCCCATTTCCACTCAGGTATGGGAAGAGGTTGCAAGATTCCTCCAGGTTGTTGCCTTCCAGCTTTCACTTGTTGAAAACCATGAATCTTGACACAAACTCAGCAATATCCCTCAAAATGTTTTCCAAAAAAATGTTCCTCCAAATCTCTAGACATTTTGGTGATCCCAGGGTGTATAGAGAAATCAGAACTTTGAGCATCATCAAACAATCCGCTTTTTAGATTAGGTATATCGGGAACACAAAGTCTCTTCCAAAATTTCAAAATTCCATCTTCATATACAAATTAAATCAAACTCCTATTATTCATAGCATTAATCTTCTTTTCAAACTCATCATCATCATCCTGTGATCTTTTTAACCTTTTAGTAATGATTGTTTGACAACCATTTATAAAATTATTGAGTTTTCAACTTCCATGATTATTCCCATATCCATTTTTACTAGATCAATGATAATATGATTCCTTTCAACTCTCATCTTATTCCAAACTCCATGATCCTTTCAGTTCAAAGCATATACCACATTATTTGCCTTCCCTGGGTGGTAGTTTATTGTTCAATCATAATCCATGAGTAGTTCCAGCCATCACCTTTGCCTTATGTTGAGTTCTTTTTCTGATAAAATAAACTTCAAACCCTTGCGATCAATATAAATATCACCTTTTAACCATAAAGATAATGTCTTCATATCTTCAAAGAAACAATTATGGCTACTAACTCAAGATCATGAGTATTATAGTTTTTATCATGAATTTTTAGATATCGTGATGCATAGGCAATAACTCTATCATTATGCATAAGGACACGACCAAGTTCTTTCTCAAAAGAATCATTATAAATGAAAAACCCATCATCCCCTGAAGGTAGAGTCAATATAAAAGAATTGACTAATATTCTCTTCAATTCTTCAAAACATTATTCAGACTCTTTTGTCCAATTTTTTTTACCCCTTTTCATGTGAGCTTTCTTAATGGTTTATCCTATAATGCAAAATTATGGACGAAACGCCGATAATAACCTTATAAACCAATAAAACTTCATACCTCTATTATACATGTCAGTGATGGCCATTCTTGGATTACTCTTGTCAGAGAATAATCAACAATTATTCCATCCTTAGAGATGATATGGACAATAAATTAAATCTCATGAAGCCAGAATTCACACTTGATAAACTTCCCATATAATTCATGTCTTCTAATAGTGTTAAGGATAATGGGCAAGTGATTTTCAAGATCTTCATAGCATTTGGAGTATACCAAGATATGATCAATAAATACCACTACTATGTCATTAAGTTATTCATTGAAAACTGTGTTCATTAGATCCATGAAAAATGAGGGTGCATTAGTCAGCCCAAAAGGCATTACTGTAAACTCGTAATGCCCGTACCTGGTTCGAATTGATGTTTTCAGAATGTCTTGTTTCATCACACACAACTGATGATATACATATCAAAGGTCAATCTTTGAAAATTATTGAGATCTATGAAGTTGGTCAATTAAATTATCAATTAGAGGTAGGGGATACTTGTTCTTTATTGTTATAGCATTGATCTCCATTGAGTCAATGCACAACCTCATAGATTCATCATTCTTCTTAACAAAAAGGATAGGGTCTCCCCATGGAGAAACACAAGGCCAAATAATTCGCTTATTATTCAATTCCTATAGTTTTTTCTTTAGTTACACTAATTGTACAATGGAAAATATATAAGGGGTATTCGATATGGTCCTTGAACCAGAGATTAAATCAATGTAAAACAGAATTTCTCACTCTGGAGGATGTCTAGCTAAGTCATCTGGAAATTCATCAACAGATTCTTTCACAATAGGCATGTCCTCTATTCAAACATTCTTTTTATATCCCATAATTATTTCATTCTCATCCTCTACAAGAATTCAATTTAGTAGAGCTAATGGGGGTGGATATATATAATAAATAGGTGGTGAAATTTATACTATACAGATAATGTACTCCTCCTCATCATCAAAAATTGTAACGTCCTTCTTCTTACAATAAAATTTCACCTCATGATCCGAAATCCAATCCATACTTAGGATTATATCAAATTCAATTATGGTTATCACGATAAGATCATCAGATAAAGAACTTTTATACACCCTAATGGGGACTGATTCACAAAACATTGTTGCAATGATACTTCCCTTAGGAGTCTTGACATGAAAACACCCTTGTTAAATCAAATTGGAAATATCTAATTTTCATAGCCAACTGAGATGATATAAAGCAATGATATGATCTATAATCAAATAAATCATTTTCTAAATTTGTGGAAACCATTAAATTACATGCCACTACATATTTCAGAGCTTCATCCTTAGTAGAAGTGATAACATAACCTTGGATTTAATCCCTTGGAATTTTATAAGGTATGTTCCCCTAACGCTTAGGACATTCATTCATATAATTCCCCCATTCTCTACAATTGTAGCAATAAACATCGACAACCTCTTTCTTCCCCTTGCAATCACGAGTATGGTGGCCTTTTTAACTACTCTTGTAATAGAATCATATTCCCTTCAAACAAGTACTGAGGTGTTTCTTCCAATATTTTATGCAAGATGGATATTCAACATTTCCCTTCTTCCCCATATTTCCATTTCCAGATTGTTAAGAAGATCTATTCTTCCCTTTCTTTGCTTTAATATAGTATGGATTAGTGAATTATTTTTCTATCTTAATAGCACAAGAAACAATATCTTTGTACGACAAGAAGGATTGTGAGACTAATGATCAAAGGAGAAATGGTTTTAACCCATAAAAGAAGTGATCAATCTTACTTCTTAGAATATATATATAATCTACAGCATTCCTTGCTAACCATATAATGTTATCCCCATATTTTGATACTTTCTCATCTTTTTTTCCTCAGACTAAAAAATTGACTTTCCATACCCTTTTGATGGTCCCGAGGTAAGTATTTTTCTACGAAAGGCACATTAAACTCCTTTAATTTCATATTTGATACTTCATCATCTTCTGTTTTTGTTTTGAATCAATGACCACCATTGATCGACATCTCCTGTGAGGCGATAAAATGCCATGAAAACTTTTTCCCTTTTGCTACTCACCAAAGCATAAAATATTTTCCCTAAGGAATTTATCCATTGCTTATCTACTCATGGATATGTACTCCCATTTAATGTTGTTGGTTGTTTCCTCATGAAGTGGCCTAATATTGATCCTGCATGTTCTGTATTAGGGTGATCCATATGGGTATGGTTATTATTTATAACAGGACTAAGTTGTCCCAGTATGGTGATAAGCTGATCAGCACTAGTTTCTTCACCAACTCCACTATAATAATAATGAGTAAGAGTGAAATACCTACATGGATTGTGTAAATTTACATGGTTTCCATTCCTTCCACTAGGAACCATTTCTATACAATGGCATAAACTAGATTTTTTTGTGATTCACAATACATAAATCCAAACTTGTAAAATAATTAACATAATTTGAACAGTTTATGGATATAATCTATAATCATGAAAATGTTTTACTTGTGGAAGTATATAATCATTAACACTTCATAATGGTTTGTAAATAAAATGAAAATTATCTTAATCATATCCACCAGGAGTGTCATAACCAAGAGAGCAGCAATGACTGTTTTCGTGCACCAGTCCACATTCGAGTCTAGCTCAAAGTGGTGTTTTTGGGTTTTACCCCTAGGTAAATTTCTTTCAGAGCCGCCTCTACCTGCTCGTATCTAGACAGATATGTATTTCTTGGATAACTCACAAAATCTCTACAATACCAAAATTATAGGATGTTCCTTTATACTAATCCTCAAAGACTATCTTCGGGTTATGTTCTCTAATCAGAGTGTATCTAAATCTATTTTCTAAGGATTTTAGTAAATTTCCTCCACTACCAACTGTAATGCCCTGAACCCAGATTCCCAGAGTTAGTGCACTATTATGTATCACTGGAATGATCACAAAATATCATGTCTCGAATGACCGATTAGTTTAGTAGCCTTTAAAGTATTAGATACACTCATATGGTTTACAATAAATCATAAAATAGAATACTACAACAACATTGTTTCCATATAAAACACTGAGATACCATAGAGTATCCCTATAGGTCAGTCATAATATACTTATTTGCATCCTGGGAAAAATAAAACATAGAATGTAGTGAGGTCGAATGCTAAGTAAGGATAACAATATAGCATAAACTTTCCTAAATATGCATAAACATTTAGGGCAATGTATAAGACTAAAACAAAAGCTTTTTAAACTTGAACTTCAGCAAAATATGGAAAATAAAATCAAATAATTCTATTTATTTATTCACATGGATATTCTCCCAGTAGAACAATGACATGAAATATCAATAGCCATATTCATAACGATGGAATTCATAATGCCAGACTTTTATAACCACATAGTCAAGGGCTTGTGCCAAAACATAAAATAAAATTTTTTCAAGGACTTGTGCAAAGAAACTTATTTGTCTCATGATACCTACAGATGCATCGAAGAACTATAGTGGGCTCCATCCGTCATTTACTAAGTCTAATGCGTTCCTTATATGAAAAGTTTTAAACATAACATAATCATTCGTATTAAAACGTGCATACAAAATGTCAATAATTTATCCATAACCATATATAGTGTAAAAAATACACATCCATAGTTAAACATATCACAAAACATTCAATACAATATTGAAAATTTGTATCATAATAAATAAACTTTAAATATTCTTAAAATCCATCAATGGATGTTGACATAGATGAAATCAAAAACAGTTTTTTAGAGAAATATCTCTTTCTATATTGAAATAATTTAAGAGTCACATAATTATAAAGAACACATTTATTTTGAAAATATTCTTATAAGCTTGTATGAAAAGATTTTATGATGTTATAATTGAGAAATATATCTACACCTACCACATAATTTAAAAAAACATTCTTACCTCAATTTTGCCGAAAAGGTCATGAAGTACCTTGTTTGGAAAACGACAGAAAGATTACGTTCAAAACACATAAGGTCAAATATGGATATAAATTACTTTAAACCATTTTCTATTAAATAGTAAAAATGTTTTGAAATATATTTTTAAGTAAAATGGATGTGGATGATAAAGAGGTCCCGGTAGATACTTACGTAAAAACAACCTCGGATAATAAAGAGATTGTGAAATTAACCCTTACCTGGTACCTTTCCTTGGTCGAGGGTAGGTTAACCTTCGTTATAATGGAGAAATAAATTCTATTAAATTATAAAATAATCATATACATTTATATGATATCATATATGATCTTTTAACATTGCTTTGTTAATAATATCATAGTATTATTGTCGTTTCAGATGTTAACTCGTTCGTTTTTTCTTATATGATTTGTTATGTAAGTAATGTTTTTTACTGATAAGAGGTATCTTATTTATATTCAGAATGATGTTAAGTCTTTAAAAATTATTTTTAATCATCTAAGGAAAAATAATTCTTGAATGATTCTGATGGGAAATGAATCTCATCGTGTTCATGGATATGATAATCCGTACATACGCAAAAGCGACAATATCATTCTTTTGATATTAAAAGAATATATAATTGGATGTTATATCATATATAAAGAATAATTATGATGTTATATTTATTAATTTCATCTATTATAAATCATTATTATACCCATCCCAATAATACTATATTGAATAACAACTACACCACAACGTGGTGATGGTAAGCCGTATGTATGCACGTATGGTCACATTTCATTCAATGGATGGATTGAATAAGGAATATGATCGTACCACATATATATTAACATCAATTTATGTATAAGATACTGGAGTTAATATTTTAGAATAGAAATAACAATAAAAGTAGAAGAGGAAGAAGAAAGGAACATGAATGATGTGATTAAATATTTACCCCCTTTTAGGTTTCTTCCTTTTGATTTTATCAAAAGTGCTCATTAGGTTGGCTTTCTGACTAAAGGAAGGCCTCTAAGATGAAGAGAGGACATTTGAGATGGTATTTGGGAAGGTTTTGGTAGAAGCATATGACTTTGAAGGTGTTAATTAGTGAGAAGGTGGAGTTCCCTTTTATATTGGTCTTTTGGCCGATCCTTAGATTTTTAATAATAGAATATCAATTAATAATATATTATTCGTTTTAATAACTTTTTTATGTCAATTTTGACACTATTTGGAATTTTGTTTTTTCTAAATTCATAACAGCATTATTACTTCAAAAATAATTCATCAAACCAACCCAAATATGTCATATTAACCTATAAAATTAGTTGAATTCTTAAGAAGTCTCAAATTACATTTATTTGGATATTTATAATATCAATTATTTTAATCAATCATTATAATTGTTATTACTGAATCATCATTGATTCAGAAATAAATTGAATTATATAAGGTATAAAAAATATAAAAAAAATACCATTATGTGGGAAATCATTTTAGATTTATAATGAATATTTATAGATAAATTTATCATATGTGTATCTCTATATAAAAAATGGGGAAGTTATTAAACTTTGAATTTAAAACTTTTAACTCTTCTTTGAATTAAATAACAATAAATGTACTAATCTAATCCATGTGGACCTAAAGGATTTTATTTTATTCCTAAGGTTGTTTTAGATTTAATTACACTTATCCAATAGAATTAGGATAGGTGTTAGGGTAATAACAATATCATTTTTACCCTTAATTACCCTATTTACTTTTAACCATGTTAAATAAAAGTAAAAGGTACTATTCAGAAAAAATTATTTTCAAGTTATTAAACCACATTTTACTTACATATATCAACCATGTGTCTCAGATTTTTGAAATTCCACTCACAGAAGCAGTAAAATTATGTTTTATGTGAATTTCAAAATTTTCCTTTGAGGTGGGTAAAAGATGGTAAAATGTTCAATAAAATTTTTATATATTATAAACTGACTGCAATGATTTACATTGAAAATATATAGGTATTATATATATATTTTGATCTAACATAAATTTATGTAAACTAATTAATTATTTAAATAAAAATTCGGATTTAAAAAATAATGCAGTGTTTTTTTACTATTCATAAAAAATTGAATATTTTCCGAAAAATACCAAAAATTCACCCAAAGATAATTTTGATATTATGAATTAAAGAATGAAGTCCATTTTAAAAAATAAAATTTATAAAATTTCAAAAAGTGGGTATTACTATTCATAATGGCTATTATGATTGGTCTTAGTGTGTTAAAATCTCGAAGTTGCCTACAATGAAAGCTATTGAATTATTCAAAGGGAAACTAACCATAGAATCATGGGGTGTTAAAAATAATAAAAAATCCCTCTTATGATAAATCATTATGTGGAAGAAAAATTATCAGCTATTTTTTTTTTATTTTTTTTAAATGCATCATAGATGGGTTAAATGCTTAACTAACATTCTAGAATATTCAATTGAATATTTTCAGAGTCAAACACTGAGTTAGGGAAAGTTTATGATGTCCTCAAAGACTCAGTGAAGAAAAAATGTAAAAATTTAAAATATTATTTTAAGTGTCAGAAATTTATTATAAATAATTTATTAACTACTAAATTATACATTGTATGATAAAACTAAGACCATTGTTAGGTTCAAAACGTTATGTTCACCATATATGAAGTATATACATTATATGAATCAAAGTATTGGAGGCCTTGATCAAAAGAAGAACTCTTTCATATTTAATTAATTATTTATGTTGTAATTTTAATATATAAATTAATATCTTCCAAACATAGCATCTGGTGATAAAACTGGGACCACTATTGGATCCGAAATATGGTTTTCACTGTAATGGGAGTATAACGTTCGAAGTCTTTTGGCATTTGGATCCCCCACTTGCAAATTAATATTTCAAATAAAGTGTTTAATTTATTAAATTATTGGAAATAATTTTATATCTCACAAATAGTGCATCACATGAAAATTCTGACACTTCTATTCTGTCTAAAACATGGGTTTTACCATAATCAGTATAATTGTTTTCATGCAATTTATTCCTTTAATAATTTTTTTAAATGGTAAAATTTTATTTAAAATGGAAATAAAGAATATTGAATAATAAAAAGTGGGTTCACACATTTCATGAGCCTTCTCCCCCCCGCCCCATGAAATGTGTTATTTCATCCATGGGAGGTGTATGAAGCATACCAAAGATTCAATTTGGTCCATTTTTATTGGTGTTAAAAAAATTAAAACTCACTAATTAGTGATATTAAATGAACCCACAATCATCAATTTTGATTTTAATTGCCAAAAAAATGTGATTAATTTTCTACGTAGAGATGGATTTTATGGTTAGATTTTCCCACCCCACGTGTCTATGTAACCCTATATAGACCCAACACCCGAACCTGTATAATCACCACAACTCATTTTCATATTTCTGGAGAAAAATAACCATGAAAAGGTTTTCAGACCGATGACCCTACCCTTTCGACCTCCCTTACATAGCACCTTGATGTCAGGTTCTTAAATTCATTTAATTTATTTAATTTTATTTATATTAATAAATTGATTATAATTTCTTATATTTTCACTATTTTATTTCAACTCAAAATTTAAAATAAAATAGTGGAAATATTATATATGATAATAAATTCATTAAATGAAATGAAAGAAAAAATTAAATGAATGTATGAACCTTACCTCTAGGCACACAGTTGTGCTGATTATATAAGTTGGGGTTTTGGGTTTATATAGAGGTATTCAGAAATGTTGGTTTGGAAATCTAACCCTAAAATTCATCACCATGTTGAAAATTAATCACTCATTTCCAATAATTAAATACCAAATTGATGATTTGAAGACATTTAATATCACTCACTAACACATTTTAATTTTTTATCGTGGATGCAACAAAATAATTAAAGATTTAGGAATCATACCACGCGACCTATGGTAGAAATAATGTGTTGTGTTGAGCGAGAAGAAGTTACATAACAAGTGCACCCCCTTTATATCATTTTTTTTCTCATTTTCACAAAATTTAACCAATTAAAAAAGGTGATTAAAGGGGTCAATTGTGTGTAAAAATTTATACCCTCTGGGGTTAACCTCCCATTTTGTATATAATGGAAATTTCATAGTTTCTATGCAATGCACCATTTGAGGGATCCAAAATTATTTTAAAAAATTTAATATTGTAACTACATTATTTAAAAACATCAATTAGTGAGTAGGGCATCAAAATTATTATTTCCTTCAAATTTTATTCTCCCTCTACGGTAAACACTATTTTACGAATCCAACAGTAGTCTCAATTCTATTACTCGACTAACCTATTGGATGATATTAATTTATTTAGAAAACAAATGGAAAAAAATAAATAATTAAATATTAATGTTTTTATATTGCGAGTGATACATCCAAAAATCTAACACATACAATTTTAATATCAATGATTGGGTAAAAATTATGTTTTTCACCTAATCGTGGTCTTAGTTTTATCATATGACACACTATTTCGATGTTATTCAATTAATTTGAACAAATTTCCCACACATAAAATAATATAATTAATATTTTCATTTCGTCTTTTTCGAGGCTCTAAGATCCTCATAATCTTAAACAAACTCTTTACTTAACTCTAAAAATATCAAATTTAATATTCCTGATTGTCAACGTGGATTATTACTCTTCCAAGATGCGTAAAACAAAAATTGAGATTTCTTAATTGATAAATTATTTTTTCCCACATAATATATTATCATAAGAGGGCATTATGTGTATTGTAAAAACTATAATATTAAATAACAGCACATGTATCACTATTAAAGGTTTTCTTTAACCAATGAATTTTTAGCACTAACAATGGATAGATTTTAAACGTGCTAGAAAGTCATTACTAAAAATATGGAAAAATTATATTATATTTTCACACACCCTAGAAACCCTCATATTCAGGGATTATAACCCCTTTTCATATCACATTCCACTAACCATCTACACTCATGCACAAAACCCCTTCATCAATGCAGAAAGGCATCCCAAAATAATTGTGTGCACCTCGATTTGATCTAAAGTCCTCCCTTATGTGACTGAATTTTCTTTACCATATTGTCATGCATGTTTGGTTGTATATTTAATGATTATTATATTTTTTATATAGTATTAAATGTGTGATATATAAAATTATATTTTTAAATATATTATATTTTTAATACTCATATATATATTATAATATATATATTTATTTGTTTGTTAATATAGAGTCATATGTATATAAATAATTAAATATATTTATTAATGAATTTTTATAAGTTAAATAAAATGGGTAATATTTTAATTTAAATAAAATTAATAATAATTTTTTATTTTATACATTTAAAAAACATTTGTATATAAAAATGTTGTTATATTTATTTACAAAAATGATTTTTAAATTGAATATATTAAAATAATCATACATTTAATTATAAATATAACTACATTTTGAAAAATTATAAAACAATAAAACCATAATAAAGATATGAATATAATACCTACTAATATATTTATTCCAAAAAAAATCCAATAAGACCCCCTCAAACGAGTTTAAAATTCAATCGAATGTTACAAAATTGGTATACACAAACTACAATCTTTGGTTTTTATGAAATTAGAGATTCTTTTGAACTCAAAAATCTATGAACATGGACTTTCTAGTTCTGAGGGAAAAGATCAGATCACATGATTTGATATGATATGCGGTAGAGCCCAAATGGATGCCCGAATCAAAATTTAGGTTTTATTGAAGTTTGAGTTATGTTTTAACGTTATTTTTGGTCTTTTGTTAATTTTTTTAAATCACAAATGTTTTATCAAATAACTATTAAGAGATAATATTTATCAAATTAAGGAGTAAAAATATTTTTTTAATTGGCTTATAATTCATTTTCAATTATTATCTTTTATATTAAGTGTAAATGATTATTTATCCTTGTCTATAACATATTTAAAATAAACATATTATATTTATATAAATATTAAAAAATTACATATTAATGTATTTTTTAATGAAATATATTTTTTTAAAATAAAACCTTTATCCGTGCCGGTAAGAATGTACTGATAAATGGGGGTCTTTATCATCATTTATATAGATGAACTAATTAATACCCCCCATAATAGTGCTTTTTTACAAGTACCAACAAAGGCTCCAATTAAATTTATTATTTTACAATCACTGATAAAAGGTCATCTATTATCAATTCATTTAGATATAATTGTTAAAGGGGGCCATTATCAATGCTTTTTTAAGGACATAGATAAAAGGTCCCCTTTATAAGTGCTAAAAAAGAACTATTAAAACCATATCATTGGATAAACCCAGTTTTGAAGTAGTGTATGTGTAGATTATTGCCTCTATCACATAATGTGCTTTTCATTCCACCACTACCTTAAAGGATAATATTAAAAATAATTTAATATATATAAATATGATATTAATAATTATTTTTATTTTCATTAAATAATAACCCAAATTACACCTTTCTGCCTGCCTATGGGAATGAAATCAACATTCTTGTGCATGTATGGACGACATCCTCAATTAACAAATGTAGTCCATCATTCAATACAACATTTATGGGGAGTTAAAGTTTAATTAATGATTTTATATGATATATAGGATTAATAAATATAATCAATTTTATTCTTGATGGATAACAGAAAAAATTAAGGATTTTTATTACATAATCTAATAATATCATTAAATAACCCCAAACAAATTCATCATTGATTTTTTTTTCACAAAACACAAAAAAATAACAAAATTGATAATAAAATTATAGTTCATTATTAAAAATAAATTCATATAACTTATATGAACCTTGAATTATAAACATTTACCAATCATTGGGTACTATAATCAATATTATAATGCATTTTCAAAAGAATTTATATTACTGTTAAAATATTGGTAAAAAATTCGATAAATATGTAATATATTTATTATAAATTATCATAATCTAAATATATAAAATTATAATTTATATAAATTATTTTTGAATGTATATTATTAAGATAATTGTTTTATTAAAATAGGTTAAATCACTTTTGGTTTTGAAGTAATAAAGATAAGTAGTTTTATTGACTAAAAATTTTTTCTAGATACATAATCAATCCAATTTCATTTTAATTATTAAATATTGAATTATAAAAATATATTATAATGTTATATTTTATTTCAACATTATCTTCTTGTTAAATAATGTTTTAAACTTGATAATTCTTCCATTATGAATCAATTTTTTCAAAAAAATGAATATTTTGTAAGAATTATTTCCATATTCTTTTATGAAATTTTCCATGAGAACCAAGTTGTTCTTAAAATTAATGTTCACATTTCACAAGTGAAAAAAATATTATTTTCACCTTCAATTATAATTCTATTACTATTTCTTAATTTTAAAATAATGATTTAATTATTCTTTTATCAACGTTAGTTTTCAATGAATTTTTTAAAAATATTTATAATTTTTTATTACCGTGATATTTTATTTCTCCCATATACTTCACAAATTTTTTTAATTTCATATCACGGTCTTTTTATTAAATGTTTTTGAAGTAATGTTTTATTGTGTTTTATATTCTTCATAAAAAAATGTTTTCAGGAAACTGATAATAAAATATCATTTTGAAAAGTTATTTATCTCATTTTCTTCTCAAGGTATATATATTATAAGATAAATGATTTGATTTTATGTAGAACAAATATCATTGGATGAAGATTGGTGGGGTCTTATATCTCCCTCCAATACATTTGTTATGTATCTCATGAGATAAATATGTTGTTTGTGGGTATAATTTTGGTTTATCTATTCACATATAGCTATTTATGGGTATAATTTCAGTTAATTATTTCCCACAATGTTTTGTGTAACACCAACATATTTTATGAAATATATATTTGTAATTAATTTAATTTTTTTGATATTTTTCATTTCAAGCAACACTACAAATATTTTATTTTATTTTAAAACACTATGTTTGGAATTTTTTCTATGAATCACCTAGTTAACCATGCATTATATGTATAATAATGTTTAGATTTCCCTACATAGAACACCGATGTTATGTTGCGTTACATGCAAAAATGACTTTCCTGGATGGATTGTGTAATACGCAAGAACTTGTTTTACCGAACAATAATATATTAATAATATATTATAATATGATTTAATTAGATATTACATATCTAGTAAATTTTTTTCTATAATGAAGGGTTATATAAATTAGGAATATCCTTGTTTTACATAATTATATAATGAATTTTGTGGATACAAGTAATTATAATTGAATATGAAAATCGATTGAATATAAAATAAAATATTATTATTTTCATAAAAACAAAGTTGTTTTAACCTAATAAATTAAATTAATTACAATTATTGAGTGATATTAATTTGATATATATATTATATTTAATGAAATATTTATGATATTAATTCAATACTTTTTTTAGTCTTAATATAAGAACAAACGGAATTTTATACGTAAAAACTATATTTTTTACAAAGGCAGGTTTACCATCTTTTAACAATGAACCTATAATTAATTCCTATTATAGGATATTTTATTTATAATTTATTTACAAATAATTTTCGACTTTAAAATATAAACATATACATTATGTTAGTGTAAAATGTTTTTTATTTTTCTGTGAGGTCTCATTTTTTAATGAATAGTTAAAAATAATTGATTTTAATTCAAAACAAACTTTTCATATAATTTATTTTTAAGGTTAAATTATCTTTTAACTTATTTTAAAATGTTCAATTAGATAATATCTTTATCAATTAATCCAATTTAATTCAATTGAATCAATTTAAATTTGATGATGGGTATAAAAACATTGAAAACTATTGGATTTTTTAACATTAAAAAGCAGCAGTGTTGTCCCATCCGTGGGATTAATTTATAATTTACTTCTTCCACTTATATTATTATAATATTTTAAAATTAAATAAATATTTTTAATCATCATAATTTATAATTTATAATATGGTCAAATTAGTTTTTTATCGAAAATATTTGTGATAGTGGTTAAAATTAATTACAATGGTTAGGGGAAAAATTAGGTTAATAAAATACTATACCATAATGTTAATACCTAAAATGAGATATAAACCTATAAAAAATATTTTATAGAAATTTTTTTGCCATTAAACATCCATTAATAATTGATTTAGTTTGTTATGAATTTTTTTGGTAAAAATGTGGGTACACCTAACTTTTTTTCCGAAATGCCATGTGGGCCCTTTCAATTCTATATAAAAGGACATCACATCTCCCTCTTCTTTACACCACTAAAACAACTTAGGATCGGCCAATATCATCTCAATACACTCCCAAAAACACATACCTTCCTCCTTGAATCCTCCCTTTCAGATTAAATCAATCCAAGGAAGTCTTTTGGCATGAAATAAAAGGAGTTACCTAATTAAGTGGTGACACCTTCTCTCAAGATCCTTTCTTTTATATACATTCCCCACACCTCCACTCATACTATTTAATGATTTTATACTGAAACTAGTATATTAAATATTCTTGGATGTTTTATTATAAGTTTTAGACCTAATAATTCACACACGCCATCTAATGGGTAACAAACATACTGTTTATGTGTACGGTGAACTACCATCTCACTAAAAAATGATTGTTCATTTTTTTACCACTCATGATTGAAATTATGATGGAAAATATATTTAAATATTATATTTATTATATTTATTATTTATTAAATCTTATTTATTCTTTTTAAAACACATTCCTTTTTTACTTTCTATTTATTATATATATGATAATTTCATTTGAGGATGTATGGACTACCACCCCCTCAAAGCGGGGTGATTTGTTAACACAAAAAATGGAATGTATTAAGGATGAAATT
The DNA here is from genome assembly GCA_963277665.1 of Viscum album. NCBI lineage: Eukaryota > Viridiplantae > Streptophyta > Magnoliopsida > Santalales > Viscaceae > Viscum > Viscum album. Next base: position 651,703,615 of record OY728138.1, on the reverse strand, counting down.
AAAAAACTTTTATGATATATATGATAGAATTATTCTAATTTAATAATTATCTATATACATATATAGATAATTATATGTCATTTTCATTCTTCCTTGCAATACGACAATAAATACAGAAACAAGTCTCATGTGGACATACAACATACCCTCTACATGAATGGTGTATTCCATTTCATACTTATATCTTATATATATTATTATTTTACAAATTAACTATATATAAATTATCTTTATATCATTTTTTACATTCTTCAAATCATTATATAAGTATAACATCCAAATATATAACAAATAAAGACACTTTTGAAGAACAGAGCGAATATTACCCGTAGTGAACCATTAAAAAAGGATTATTAACAATTGGTTAATATAAGGTATTAATACAACCATATAAGGTATTTGATATAATAATATATTATGTAAGATATTTATAATAAATATATATTTATTAAAAAGTATACTTTTATGAGTAAGATGAGAGTCAAGACAATATGTAAGGGGATTTTATCTCACTATATATTTCCATGAGTTACATATTTTATTCTCCCCCATTCCTTTTGTGTTGTCTGTATACTAACAATGGATGTTGATATGTTTATTTTAATTAAATTTATTGGTATTTAAATATTAATTCTACTATATTTATTTAATGATTTTTTGTTTCAAAACTTACCAAATCAGAAAAATAGTTTTGCATCAATTTTACTTATTTGAAACTCATGTTTGGTTATATACATAAATTATATTTCGAGGTGTATATACATCCATATTACATGTAATATCCTAAATACCTTTATTTTAATGATATTTTAAGCTTCATGTAATTTAATTTTGTTTCATTTATAATATGATTCCAATTTACCAAGTAATAGGATCATATTGATACAATCTCATCACTTTTCAATATTGTTAATGATTATGATTTTTAATGAAATCATACAATACATCTTCCAAATAAACTCCTGAATTTCATTATTCTTTTCTTATTCAATATATTTCCTAGTTATGGGTCCATCTTTTCACTCTTAGGTACACAACAAATTGATGAAATGTTTTTAATAAAATATGATCGTATTTCTCTCTTCGGTTTAAAATATAGTTTTGTTCAAATACCATGTTTTCAAAAATGTTTTCAAAAATGTTTTCAAAAATGTTTTCAAAATTGATTTAAAATTACCCTTGAAGAGAATTTTCCCAGAAATGATATTTTAAAAATGTTTTATTTTTTTCAAAGTTTCATTTAAAACATTTCAAATATATATTCAAGGAAAACGTTTTCAATAACGCTTTATTTTTTATAAATGATTTAAACATTTTCAATAAATCATTATATGTTTTGTGAGAAAATTAGTTCCAAAATCATTTCAATGAATTATTTATATGTTTTCATGTTTATTTTCATGAACATTTTTATCAAAAATAAATATTTTTTTAAAAAATAATTTTTAAATAAGAAAGGATATTTTACCTAATTAATGTTTTAAAGATATTTCAAAATCATATCCCACATAAAATAACATCTGTTGATTTTACTCATGCCATTCTAGGAAATGATCAAATGATTCCATTCATATTATTTCTATAGATGGTGTATTCTTTAACTTCATGATGTTTATGAAACCCATTTCACTTACATATTTTATAGGATTTTGAAAAACTCTTTTTTCATAGTTTATTCATTCATGAAGGGATTACGAAACCGATAAATTTACATGGAATAGAATTTGATGAAATGATAATGATACAAATTTAATTTCATGGGTTATGAATATATTTTTATAAAAAACTATTTCTTTTTATTGATCATGATATGATGAATGTTTTAAATTTAGGAACATGTATGAATGATGTTATTATCAGATTCCAGGTTCCAATATGTCCATCCAATGCATTCAGTAATGATGGAGGACCCGTGAGTATATATTTAATGTTTGATCCTTAATTCTTGTTCGAAATGCAATGTGTGAAAATGAATACATGTTGACAATGTTACGCCTGAACCTAGTTCAATATCTATAAGATTATGTGTGATCCTAGTTATATGTTCACAATATTAAGGGGGATCCATATTAAATTCCAGTAAAATTATAAATGGACTAGGTTTCTTGTCCATGATTTTTTTTGTGATTCAGATTACATGTTCACAATATTATGCATGAACAAGATTACATGTACACAATTTTATGCATATACCGAATTAAATGACCATAAGGTTATGTGTGAACCTAATTACATGTTCACAATGTTATGCAAGGACCTGGATTCATTTCCATAACTTGATGTGGGGCCTGGTTTCTGTTACTTAACTTAATGAGTGAACATATTTCTACTTATATATGTTTTCAATGTTATAAAAAATGTACATTCCAAAAATTCCATTTCTTAATCCTATGCTATTATTTCATAACTTATTCTCTAAATTCAATTATGATCCATGTCTTATAAACTGCCAATATTTTTTATTAACACTAATATTCATGGTATGATCATCAGATTTTATGCTCATGTTCCATACCCTTTTGTTCATGATATTCTTACACATTTCCATTATTTAACCTTACTGAGAATCTCAGTTCAACCCTTTATTTGGTTTCCATTCCCCATGATTTGAAGAATGTTTTTATGTAGAAATACTAAAAGTGGAGATCTTTATGGGAGATTTTGGTAATCTTTTACCAGGATATAATATTTTTTTCAAGATTCCAATGACACTAATCAATTATGGTTCTCCAGCATGTATTTTTGTAATGTGAAAAATATTGATCTAAAATGATGCAATATTCATCTATTCTATTCATCGGTCAGTATATTGTGTATTGGATTAATTTTGGTTTACTAATGATAATAATGTTTCTTGAGGTATAATTTTTGTTTTTCCAATTCTATCATTATTTCACATTGGTATAATAATATATATTCTATGATTACATGGTTCTACCTTTGTAAAATTCTCATTATGTTATGCTAAAATGATTATCCAAAAACGTAATTGTGTTTAGGATTTTTTTTTAAAAAAATATCTTCTTATTATAATGTTTGTTCAACTTATGTTTCCCAGTATATGATTTATTTTCCAGATATTCCAAATGGTTATGATATTTCACTTTCTAAAGATATTCATCATTCATAGGTAATGATTTCATATATTTTTATTTTTGACTTGTGTGTCTATTCCATGTTTTGATAACCTTTTTTTGGTATTATGTGTATAGTATATGATACATAATTATCAATATTATGTAATGATTTTCACTTATGATTCCATGATATTTTTATCTAATATTTATCCGTCACATGTGTTTTAAATCATTTTTATTATCAAACATTTATGGATTTCCAGTAAGATTCATTTATTGAGATTTTGTACTCACCCATTATTTAGGTTTCTAATATCCATGTTATAAAATAGAATATATATTATGATATCTAAATGAATTGTGTCTATAGGAGCATCATTATGTGAAAATGCCAATATTTTTTGAAAATAAACACTTTGTCTTGCAAGTCTCCAAGATACTAAACCCTTAAGTCCTTGAGATATGTGACTATTTTTTAGAATCATCAATTAATGCATAGTATAAATTTATTATATATATATATATATGTTAATATTATGTCACTATTATTAGTATCACCGATGGTTTTAATGACTTTTTGAGTTTATTTTAGTTACAGTTTTTATTAGCGTTAGAGAACCTTTGTGAAACTCCGAAATATGGTTCAATGTATAGAATGATAGTATGAAATTTTAGTATAATATTGAGTAGTTTGATTTTTTTGTAACACACCATATACTGGATACTGACAAGTGTATGTGGTTATCCTAGAGAAGAATATAGTTTTGATCACCCTGGAAATGGTCTGCAAATCATTGATGCCATCATCACCTTAATTCCCAATGAGTGGGACATAGAGTTCAAACTTAGCTACACTCTTATTGGATATTATTTCGATTATAAAATAAAATTTATTAACCAATTTGGAGGTTTTATTTTCCAGTTACATTGAGGGATTGTGTTTAGGTGTATTAGATAAATCAACATAATTTATCCTTGGTTAAACAAATATTTATACAGGTTAAACTAAAAAAATTACGATCTAATGTGAGGTAAAAAAATTTTATGGTTAAATTCATTTTATTTAATTGATTAGAATCACCTATAAATATTTTAATCAGTTTTCACTCATGTTAACCCTATTTGGATTCAAATATGGCTGGTACCTTATGTAGCTACGTTATCCAGGGGTATAAGGGGCAATGTGATGATTAAATCAACCGATAACCCAAATACAATGGGAGATAGAGTGAGAAAAATTATGATTAATAGAAACCATATATAATGAAATATAATTATAGTGTAACCATAGTTGAAATCAGGAGTGCACAAAATATGTGAATTGTGGATATTCATGAAAAATTAGGAAAAAAATATAATGATATATGAAATTTCAAACAACCTAAATGTCAAAAAATTGGAAAGAAGAACTATGGAAATTTCTTTAAAGGGGGTGGAAGATTATTTTCTTGTATAAGAATAAGTTATTGTGTATTAAACAATTTACGAAAAATTATTATTTCAGTTAACAAGGTTATATTAAATAGTCTTTATCCTATGGTAACATTAATAATTCAACATATTATGTTAGGGGAACATTGGTGTTATCCCATAAAATTAAATAATTGAAATAATAGTGAATTTTATAATGATACCCATCCTTCAATTCCATGATAAAAATATAATGCCTATGAATTCATAACTCCATATGTGGATCCATAAAATTTAGGTACACATACCCTCTAATATGTAGTGATAGATTCCTTTTTAGAATTTGAATCTTCAAACTATTGTATCTAAGCATTTCATAAGACTGTTAAATAACCACCATTAATATTGGAATATTGAAATAATATTATAGTGGTGTTATTATTTTATTACATGTTACTTTTTATAGGAGTATTCCCTTCATAAATCATATTATACTACATATAAAAAAATTAATGTGTTTTTATTATGGACTAGATCTCCCACTTAGTGTAAAAATAATATGGAGTAAGGAAACCACATTTCATATTAACATATGATACGATAATGATGAAAGTATTCAAATGAACACAATCTAGATACAGATTATATAATATGGATCTTTGATACAAAATAAGAGTAGACTATTTATCCAACTAGATATTGAAGAACATAATATTTGGGGATACCCCATTGTGAGGTAAGATATATGATTTCCATGTTTTTATAGATTATATTTCTCTAGAAAATATCCAAAGTCATGAGAATAATTTAGATAAATTTAGCTATTTACATTGGTATGTGATATTTTAATTTATGAGGATGAAATTTATTTTTAACAGGGGGAAAATTTAATGACCTTGGATTATAGGAATCATATTCTTTTCATAAAAAATATGTTTACAATTTAAAATATTTTTTTCATGTATTCAAATGAATTAAAATGAATTATGTAAAATTTAATTCAATATAGGGATCAAAATGGAAATACTTTATTCTTTCATTGTAAAACATTTACAACAAAATCCCAGGAATCTATGTATTACATTCAATGAATGATTATATTCATTAGAACTACAAAAATTTAAAGGGGATAATAAATATAAAAAATAAGATATTTAGAACTAGCATCTCTCTTGAACCAATTTGACAATTAGAAATATAAATAAGAATAAAAAACATATAATGATAAAGGATTAAATAAAATGGGAAACCAGTTTGTTCAATATAAAATAAAAATTAAGAAAAAGGGAATTATGAATGAGAGTTTTTTGGAAATGTTATATATTTAGGCATGAAATATGGTTGTTCAGTTTATGGTCATTGAAAATATAGTCATTGAAAATATGGGCATATCAAATAGTGTGAATATATATAAATCCAATAAGTATACTAAAGTCTTGTATTCTTAAGTCATTGATTTAAAATAATATAACACATAATGAAATAAAAATTTGATATTAAAATATCATATATATATATATATATATTCATTACGTATAAAAATATAATTGTATTATTAAAATATGAAATAATGTATATTTAAAATTTAATTAATGATTTTAAATTACTCTAATTAGTAAAATTTCATTAAATAATGTAAATAATTTATTTTAAGGGTATTTTTTAAAGCATATTTATTATAAAAGAATGATTTATTTTTCATAAAATTAATTTTTTTAATTTTTGAATATTTTATCATAGTATATTTAATTGTACACTTTTAATAAATAATTATTTATAATAATTTGTTTAGAAGAATTTTAAAATATAAATTGTCTTAAAAAATATTAACAACACCAAATTTTTAAAATGTTTTTTTCAACAAAATGTATTTTTATTTTTATTTTTTTTATTTTAAAACTGTATTAATAAATTTTAAAATCATAATTAGAAAAAAATTATATTATTTTATTTTTAATTATAAAATTATTTTACATTGTTTTTTGATATTTTTTAAAGAAATATTTTTATTTTAGTTGTGTAATATACCGATAAAGTGAATTTCATTCCTTTTTTAGTATATATGTACGTCTTTGAAATTTTTGAAACGCATTTATTGAAAAAAAACATTATAATTGAAATTAAATATTTTAATATATTCTTTATATTTTTTTAAACTATATTTTACATATTATAACTCATGTAATATTTTTTTACCAAGAACTATTTTAATACAGTATATATTAATTACATTTAAAAACAATATATCAATTTTTGAAATTTAATGAGAATAAATATATTGAAAATTTTTAATTATGCGGTACAAATTACCTAATAAAGACCACTTTATTTTTAGGCATAAAATTTAGTGACCTTCCGTAAAAATTGGTCACCTTAGTAAAAACTAAAATGGAATGAATAATAATCCATGAGATAAAATTGTTAAAAAGTTAAAAAAATTATAATTGATTATTTGATAAATTACCAACCTTATCTCACTATATACTCAATAATTATCTTTTTCAACTATATTAGAGATTTGACATGTTCTCCCTTTATATTAAGTAAAAATATTTATTAAAACATCATTCACAGTTTTTATAAAAGGGTCTCACACCTCCCCTTAAATACCTCTCTATTAATTTTTTCTCTAATAAAAAACTACCACATATCTTTACTTTATAATTATATTTCACTATTATAATATTATTTTCAAATGATATTATCCAAATCCCAATCATTCTAAAGAATCCTCCAATAGAACCCTAAGTTCTCAGCATCACTTTTATCATTTCCCTAACAAATTTTCCTTTTAGTTTACAATTTTAAATTTATTTTCAAGAATGATATATTATTATTAAAATATTTTTTTATACCTAATGTTTTTTTATTTCTAAAGTTAAAATTAACCAATTCTCCATTTCCCTTTAAAGAAAGTGAAAAAGTCATTTGTCAGAATGTGTGGATTACCACCTCGATGACATAACAAGTTTCATTTTACTTAATCACATTACATGAATAGACCTAATACAGAATATAATATTTAATTATGATATTTATGATATTTTTATGTTTTAAAATAATGAACCATATTACTAATTTCATTTGTTATATAGAAGTTAAATCAGCACCCATGAGTTTGAATGGACTACCACCTCTATGGAATGATATATTCTATATTTCACTTCTACATTAATGTCTAGTAATATATTATAATTGAAGATTATATTTGATATATAGGTGTAAAAATATTAGTAATATGATTCCTAATGTTAAACAGAAAAATAATGGTTGTTTTTAGGTAATCCATCAATATTGAAAAACAACACAAAACTAATTCAACCATGATTTCATTTTTACGAAATGGAAGAATTATCCATTATAATAGGATTAAAAATTTATATATCATTTAAAAAAAATATTTTCATAAAATATATAAATTATTAATAGTAAAAAAGGATATCAAATAATGTTAACAAGAATCTATATTATATATCATGCATGAAACAATAGATATTACTAACACCTGATGGTAAAAATAAGTGATAGATAACTAATGTATTCATAATAAAGGATCATAAATAATGTATATAAATGTGTACTTAAAATTAATATGTTTATGAAATATTTTATTAAAATAGTTAATTTTTTAAAGAGTTTAGATTACTATAGGCTAATCAAGGATAAATGATAGGTGTTTTCATAAATAAAATATTTTCCTTTAGCAAAAATCTCTCCTTTTCGATTATAATATTTTCAGATTGAATTCTCTAACTCCATGATGATAGTTTGTAATATATAAATTTCCATTTCCTGGTAAATCAGGTTTCAAACTCTTTAATTCTACAATAATGAAGCAATTGTTTCAGATGAAAATTAAATTTAGTTATGAATATTTCCATCTATTTTAATGTTTTCTCATCCATACACTTGTTTTCACATCCCCCTAATATTATCAATTCCCTAATGGAAAAACATTATTTACCTACAATGTTCCTATTTTTTCTCTTTGTTCATTAAAAAAACAATTATTGATATTTGATGATATGTTTTTATGGAAGGATATTTTGAAAATATTTATAAGGCATTTCCTTTCCATGAACTAATATTCAACCCTTAAACATCACATTTAGAAATAAATCTTATTCCATATCAAGGTATCATTGTTATATTTTATTGATGTAATTATTAATGAATTATTCCCTCCATCTTAGAAAAATTTTAATGTGACCTGAACATTATGAATTCTATAGAATATATTATGAAATTTTTTTTGAGAGAAATCCATTATGTTATTTTCTCTTATTTTAAAATGATTTCTCTCTAATGAATTAATGGTTGAAAAATCATGAATTATTTCCTCTTTAAAAAAACACATTCAGGTTGATCGTGTTTTTTCTATCAAAACATCATTTTTTTTATATTTGATTCCTTCTGTAAAATATATAGAACCCATTTTCTTATCTTAGGTTATTTCGGATATGATCAATGACTTAATTTTGAAATGGATGTAGTATGTATGCACGAACATGTGTGGGGTTATATATCGACATCCAATGAATTTTTTATGTATCTCATGATATAATGTTTTTTTATATCTTTATAGTTGTGGATTATATATTCTCACAATGTTGTGTGTTAGATTAATTGTGGTTACTGTATGCCCAAAAGGTTGAGTGTTTCTCAAATTACAGTTTAGTTATTCTTTCAAGGATCTAAATCAGTATAGTTTTACTTTATCAATTATTTAATGTAGTGTGTGGCTATAATTTCTATATAAATTTACCTCAAGGGTGTGTGTGGGAATAATTATGTTAAACTTATTCTCAAAGGACTTTGAATTGAAAAAAAAATATCTATGTAATGTACAATATTATATATCTTTTTATGGTTATCTTTTTTCCCTTCATCTTCATAATATATGATTTATATCCATGATATCCCAAATCTAAATAAAATTTGATATTTTAATAATATTTTACTTTCATATGTTATGATTTCATGTTTTTTTTAGATTTCTGTTATGTGTTTTTAATCCTTGTCTTGATTACCATTATTTTGTCTTAGGATTCTATTTCATGACCCTAAATTCTCAATAATGTTTTATGAATATCTCTTATAATATCATGATATTTTTATTTGATGTATCTATCTTAGTTAATTATATTATCTTACAATTATCACTAGTTTATATGTTTTTTTATAGTGACCTAAGATTAAAATATATGGATATTACATCAATTCAGATGAATATTCAGAACATTTCAAAAATATATGCCCGAGGACCATAATAGGTTAGTTCATTTGTAAATGCAAAAAAAATTATTCTATCTAGGTGAAACGTCTTAAAAATATCCCTTAAATATCTTCCCCTTTATTACTCCTATATAAAACCTTTCTTCATACCCTGGGGTAAGGAAACATAAGAAAGGGGTTAGCTCTGATACTAAGCAAGGGTAAAAATAATGGAGATACATTATCATAAGAAAAGCATAAGGGTATGAGAACATAATCCTAACATTGAAAATCATTCCATACATATCAAATAACATAATTAAATATCATTGAATAAATATTAGTAGTTAATAAGATATGAATAACAATGGAATCAAGAGCATAGTCAATGAATGCATAACAAAAGTATAAGATATAAGATTATGGAATATACATAAACATGTAATATTATTTGCATGGTAATCAATTAATCTCTTCAAAGGATATCATAGTGGTATGGGTTTAGTCCCTAAAATTTGTTGTTTGAGATGTTTTACTCTGAAGACCATCTTATTATACAAATTACATTGCTGAATCGGTATCACTCCTCATTCCACCCTTTTATTAATAAACTATGTTCAGTTCTCATTCCATCCCAATATTAGCAAACTGGTTTCACAACATATTCCATCCATTTCATGAAGAACCGAATTCAATTATCATTACATCCCAATCATATTGAACCAAGTTCACCCCTACTTCCATTCATATCATAATGAATTGAGTTCACACCTTATTTTAGTCTTCCCATAGATAACCAAGTTCACTCCTCGTTCAGTCATGTCATACTAAATCGTGTTCAGTACTCATTCCTGACCTATCAGACACATGAAAAATAAATCATTACGAATTTATTTGATGTAGATATAGGTCAAACATGTGACATAATAAAATCATAAATTTATATTCCACAAAATAATAAAACATTCATTCTATCATAATCCATTAAATTAGATGGGTTTTGTGAATATCACGTTATAACCCATGAAATGAAATAGTAATTATAAACAATACATACTATAATTACATATATAAAATATACATTTTGAAAAATAATTTCATCATAGAATAATGAAATAATATAAATGGGAATCATAACCATTTTATCATGGTATCACACATGGAAGAGAAATGGGTTTCATAAGAAACTATTCATCCTAAAAATAAAACTATCAAACAAATAATAATAATGGTGTCCTTGAATAATATCCCTAATAAATCAGGAAAAACATATCCATGTATTTCATCTTAGATGAAAAATAATTTTCAATGGTTCGTTTAAAACATTTCTTTAGTAAAAGGATCTTAATACATTTTAATGTGTCCCATAGCACTTTGCAAAATTTCATTCATAATCCCCATGAAATAATAACATTAAATGAATATTATAAAATCATTTAAATATGAATATTGATTATTTAACATTTTTAGGTTTTTATACACACCACATAAAAAAATAAAGGGTGAATATATCATATATCTCACAAAAATAAAAGATAGATGAGAAAACCATTACCTTTAGTGTTAAATTTCATTATACACATTAAGACTACGACATATTAAATATAATTTTTTTATACAACTTATAAAGAATCTTATTCTTATAAATAATAAAATATATTATTTTATTATGACTTTATATTGAACATTTATTTATAATTCGACGTTATTGTTATGTTTTGGGGTAATAACCTCTGTTTTTTTCATAGAAGTTTTTACATACTATACTTGATCCACTAAATTATATCTTGATTTAATTATTTCTATAATATAAAACAATATATAAATATCATCTATATTTATTATATAAGTCTTTATAACAATCTATAAAAGATATAAATATGAAATGGAATACACCATTCATGGATACGGTAGGTCGTACGTATGTAGGAATGATGTTTCCTTTTTCTTATCATATTGAAAGAAGGTAAGTAAATAAAATCGTTGAATATATATATATATATAATCAGTTAATTATAATTATTATTTCATAAATATCATATATGTTTTTAAACCCATCCTCAATGCAATCCTTTTAAAGTGTGAATGGATCACTTCCCTTGAGGAGGCGATAGTCTACACATCCACAAACAATGTTTTCAAATTTAAAAAATGGAAATAATGATGTTATCGGTTATATAAAAATTACATAAGAATAAATACATCATAAATATAATATATATATATAATAGAAAATTATTCCCATCATAATTATGATCCATGAGAGGTGGTAAAGGAAAAAAGGAACAACATCATTTCACAAGGTGGTAGTTCACCGTTCAAGAATAGTAATTTTGTATCCCATTTGATGGAAGTGTTACTAGGTATCAGAATGAAAAATAATATAAAAAAATGAAATTATATTTAGTATAATTATGTAATTATAAATTTTTTTAATAATAGTTATTAAAAGGGCGGGGAAAGAAATAAAACATAAAAGGATGTTGAATAATGATACCCCTTTTTTAGGTAACTTATTTTGGAGTGACCATAAGAGATTCTTTGGTTGAATTTGTGACCAATGATAGGAATATAAAATAGAGGAGGTGTGTTGGTAGATTATTTGGGATGTTTTTGTAATATTAAAATGGCTTCATATGTGTTTGTTAGGGAATATTGAATACCTTTTTCACAGAGGAGGAGGGGTGTCATTATTGTAATTACTAAAAGAGAAACACTATTGGGAGTCTCCCTTTCCACATGTGATTAAAAAAATGATATATAATGTATTAAATAGTAATAATGGTTGATCTAAACTTCCACCACACAAAAATAAGAGAATTTTTATTATTTAGTTCCTTTACTTATTAGTTCCCCCACTTTTATCATTTTGATTTTTATTATTGTAACATTTTTTTAACCTATGTAAGTTAACCATTAAAAATAATTTAAAGTAATAATTATTATAAAATTTATACCCAACTATTATATAATATTAAATATTTTCTATAAAAATAATGGTTCATATTTTTTCGAAATTCATTTTAACAGAAATGAATGTAACACGCAAAAACACAACTTTAACCCTAACTGTGCTAAAAAAGATTTTAAAATTTTGTGGACAATATGTTCATTATAAATTACAAATTTAAAAATTAATGGACCATATTTCATATTTACTATCAATTAAAATTAACTTTTTATAAGAGAATATTTTTGTTAATTTTAAATTATCCAATAAAATAAAATTTATTTTATATAATGTTTAACTGGATAGTACATGTATTGTTGTTTCTAAAGAATTTAATGTAATTATAAAAGATCAAAAAAATAAATACAAATTATAAACAGAAAACATAATCATTTAAATTATAAAATAATATTTACGACAAAACCAATGTAGCTTATTCCCTACTCCAAATATTTATAACTTTTAAAGGAAAGGAAGATTCTTTTTTTCTTTTTCAAAACATAAATTTTTATATAGTTCTCTTTCCTGAAATATGATCACTATAACAAATAAAAACATATACTAGGGTGGATAGGGATAAAATATTTCTATAAAATGGGTTTTAAATATGTTTTGGGTCATTTACACACCTTGTATTCTTTGTTTAATCTTTCAGTAAGCTTGTTCTTACGTAAATCACTTTAATTATTTATAACAATTTTCACTTAACATTTTGGTCAAAAAAATTGATTGAATAAAAAAATAAAAATAACTTATTCAAAATATTTATATAAATTTCTTAAAATTCAATTCACATAATTAGATAATATTAGTTTGAAAATAAATCCTACAGACGCTTTGAGACAACATGGTTTTAATGATAAAAAATCAAAATAACGAAATTTTTATATATAAAATTTCAATTTGAACTTCAATCCATTGACCATAATTTTGTTTAATTATGTATATTTATAATAATTTTAATTTAAAATCAATTGAGAAAAGAATTTAACTATATAAATATATTAGATTAAAAAGTATTTTTTAATTAAAATTTATTATTTTTAACCATTCATTGAAAAATGAAATTTTCCAAAAAAATTCCATAAAATCTAGTAGAAGATAATTCTGAAATTTTGAATTCAAGAATTAATATTACATGATAAGATTATATTTCTAAATTTTTCAAAATTTATTTTTATTATTTTTTAATGTAGGATCTAAAAAAAATTCTTTTTAAGAAATATTATTTTTAAAAATAAAAATACATCAAAAATAAATGATTCAATATAAAAAACTGTTATTTATATAAAAATATTTAAATTAATATTTAAATTTTTTTTACTAATATTCATATTACTAATTCTAAAAATTATTATATAATTATCTCATTTAAATAATAATAATAATAATAATAATAAAATGTTGTTTCCTAGAAACTCTATGTTGCATGTAATGCAAAACCAATAAGTTTTGCATACAACACATGTTTGTATTGTTTAATCACAAACAAAATTCTTTACATGGTTTATCATGAAATGAAAGACATCATAAATATTTAATTTATTCAAAAAAGATTCATAAAAACTCGAGGAGTTTCATTCTACTATCCTTAAAATGAATTTCACCCTTAAAATTGATATAGGTTATCAAACGGGTAATATTTGAATGTTCTTTTTATAAAAACCATCATAGTAAAAATGAATAAATTTAAAAATGGAATTTTGTTCCCATAATAGATATGTAATGTAACTCATAACCATGTTTCCATATATGATAACATAGGTTCGGATTAAATATTAGACATAGAAGAAAAGATTAAATAATTAGTGATAAAGAACATTGAACACTAGTAAGAAAATTATAAATATAATTTTAAGGGCCTACAGGCCATAATTATTTTTTTAATTTATAAGACCATTAGTTTAAAATAAATGAATATATAAGGATAAAAAATTTTCAATATCATTTTCCTCGAGTTGATGAATTATTTTACCATCTATGAACATAAGAAAATAAACATACATGAATTTATTACTTTTAATTTTCATAGTATCACCCATTTTTTATTCCTTGGTTTATTTCAAATTTATCTATTTCTCCATGAAATGAAGGTGGATTTTTAATCCCATTGTACTAACTGATCATGTGGTAGGATGATAGGTTATTCTATATATCATTATTTATTATTAAAAAAATGGTTAGCATAGGTTATCAAATAAGAATAAATCCTAATATGTTGTGTTAATAATTTAACCTTTAAAACATAATATGAAGTTTAATATAAACCATTCCATAATGTTTTACCATGTACCCCATCTAAAAATAAAAATATAAAAAATTATAAATAATTCCACCGACTTTAACAAAAACATTTTAGCATTTATCCTCTTTATATCATAAACTACCTCTTGTTTTTAGTATACCAAACATGTGAATATCTTCCCCATGTATTCTCTTAAAACATGGTAATGATCTTAATTAATATAGATCATTATTGCAAACATACACATTTATGTCTTCTAATTTTTTTATTTGTTCCTTAAATACAAAAATGTTTTAAACAACATAAAATATAGAATGACACACTTTTCAATAAATCCATATTTACTTATAAGGTAATAAGAACCATCTAATTTACTTATTCTTATCCAATATATCTTTATCAAAACCTCATTATCATAACATTTGGAAAATAATAAGGGTTATATTTCACTTATTTATAAGTATTCCATGAACATAATATTTCCATTGAATCATTTTTCTAATTCTTAAACACCATTCAAATTATCCTTTTCAATACATAATGAATAATTTATAATGAAAATACATAAATATTTCATGATTCGTATGAAATAACCATTGAATTCAAAAACATAAACATTACATTCATCATAATTACCTCTTTAATAAGTAATTATGATTTATCAGTTTCTTCCATGATATCCCTTTTCTAAAATATTAAATATCAATCATTTAATAAGGTTCAACAATATCAATTTAATAATTCTTCTTCTGTTCAAAGTAAAAAATATATTAGAAAATATAATACCTTTTATATTACATTCATGACCTCTTTATCTTTAGATGTATTACCAATACTCAGAGAATCTTTCTGATTCACATCCCGATATTTCCACTTCAAAAAATGGTTTTCATAAAGCCCACACAATTGAAATCTAAAATATTTAATATTTACATAGTTACAATAAGTCCCTGACATTGAATAAAGGAAGAAAGAATAGTTTGTGCAACACTTATCATGGTGAAAAATTAAATAATTATGAAAAATTACTTATCTTATTTCTAAATCATGACACCTTAACCTTAAGTTTATCTTAGGGTATTAAAAGTCATATATTATTCAAATAATTCATTATTGTTCAAGAAGATTTTTTGAAGTTCAAATGAATATCCCCCAGAAGTGTCATTGCGGGTATGCAACAAGGACCATTTTAATGCCCAAATTCCCAATCGACTCTATCTCAATAAAGTGTTTTTGGGGTCTTACCCCTATATAAATTTCTTCCACATACACATATATATTTAGTATCTAGATTGAGATTTAATTTCATAGAAACACTCTCTTAATCCTTTACAAAAAATCTAGGGCATTGTCCCATACATTAACTCATACATTGACATTTTCTTAGAGACATAAGAAGACATATCCTTAGATTTATTCCAAGTTATATTAATAATGTTTTCATATAATAGATTCTAATGCTTGATTATCCCATTTTATTTGATAAAAACTATAGAATCCTAGGCTTAACATTCACAAATATTACATAATTTTTTATGAATATTTAGCACATTTGAAAAATACATGCTTGGAGACCATAATTGTTTAGTTTCTATGGAAATTAAGAACAAAATATTATAACGTTTTGAAAGATATTTAACATATCCCTTAATAAATTCCCCTTTTTTACTCCTACTTAAAATCTATCTTCATAAACTGGGGAAAGGAAACATAAGAAAGGTGCTGATCAGATTCCTAGAAAGGGAAAAAATAGATATTCATCAGCACAACATAAGAATAAGTGTAAGTGAATGTGATAATAACTTTTTATATCATACACTTTATATAAAATAACATAAACATGAATAATGATATAAATATTTTTAGTTCATAATAAATTAACCATAATAGAATCAAGAGAATAATCCATAAAAGAATAACACAAGAATTAAACATGGGGTAATAGAAGACCCATAAACATATAAAATGATTTCCATATATTTCAATATCACCACTTCTAGGGCCTTATTATTTTCATGGGTTCACTCATAAAACATATTTTTTTAGGTTCACTCCCAAAAATAATCTTAGTGGAAATTTCCATTACTAAAATCAGTCCATGCCATGTTCCATCCATGTTTTACTAAACTAGGATCACTTCATGTTATATCCCATTGTTACTAAACCAGGTTCACTTCCCACTAAATACATTTCATAACTAAAAGAGTTATATTATCTTTCCATCCATACCATACAGAACTGAGTTCACTCCTTGTTCAAACCTTGTCATACTGAACCAATTTCAATTCTTGTTCTATTCCTTTCATATTTAACTAATTTCACTCCCCTTTCATGTCCTAACATACTTAATCAATTTCACTACTATTTACATTCATATAATACTCATGAGATATAATTATTTACCCAATGAATTGGGGGGATGTGTAGTTCCCACCATTTACATAATAAAATAATACTTCCATGTGACACAAAATAATAAAACATTAATCATATCATGACTGATAAAAAGAGATGGGTTTCATAAATATCATATCATAACCCAAGATATGAAGTGGATATTATAAAAACGTTATCCCATCATAAAATTTGGAAATGAGATATCTTTCAAAATAATATCATTCATAGAATAACACATAAAAATATATGTGTTTCATAGTAATTTTATCATGGTATAACCCATGGAAGAGAAATGGGTTCCATAAGAAACTTATCATTAAAAACATAAACCATTAAATGAAGGAATATGATTGTTTTCCTCCAATACTATCCCCAATAAATCATAACCCTTATAAAATAATTTAGTATTAGATGGAAAATAATTTTGAAAGGATCATTTAAAATATTTCTTGTGTTAAATAATCTTCAAATTTTTTAATGTGTCTCATATGAATTTGAAACATTTTAATTATAATACATATTGAATAATAAAATTACATATAGATTATAATATTTTGAAAAGATGTATATTTCTTATATAACATGTTTTCTATTGGTATATACACCACACAATAAGAATTAATGGAAAATATAGCATATATCTCACATAAATAAAAGTGAGACAAGAAAACCTTTACATTCAGTCTTGACATTAATTGTACACATTAAAACCTCATGAATAATAAATATATGTTTAATATATATCTTAAATAAAACCATATTATTTAATATAATAAAATATATGATTTTATGACTACATTATATTACCTTTTTATCAATAATTACTTGTTAATTATATGTTTTGGCTAAAAACTAAATTTTTTATGTGTTTTGACATGTTATTATTGATACACATACATAGATTTTGATTTAAATATTTATAGAATGTAAAATATGATATAAATATTATATATATTCAGTATATAAGTATTTATATCAATATATAAATGATATCAATATGAAATGGAATACACCTTTCGTAGAGACAGTAGGCTGTACATATGAATGAAAACTGTTTTCATTTTCTTTCCATATTGAAAGACATAGAGTAAATAAAATATATTTATATATATAATTATTTTATAAATGCATTTGAATTATTCTTTCATATATATCATATAATTTTTCTTAACCCATCCTAAAAACAATCCAGGGTAATTTTGAATGGATCACATCTCTTTGAGGAAGCGGTAGTCCACACATCCACCAACAATTTTGTCGTATTTAAAAAAAGGAATGAATGTAGGTATGAGTTATATAA
Source organism: Viscum album (assembly GCA_963277665.1). Taxonomy (NCBI): domain Eukaryota; kingdom Viridiplantae; phylum Streptophyta; class Magnoliopsida; order Santalales; family Viscaceae; genus Viscum; species Viscum album. Next base: position 651,685,022 of record OY728138.1, on the reverse strand, counting down.
TAATTCCAAATAAATAAATACATCATATATATCATATATATCAAATAAAAATAGTTTTTAAATCAATATTCACAACCCGGATAGGTGGTAAATGAAAAATAAACGACAACATTTTGAGAGGCTATAGTTTGTCGTACATAAACAGAAATTTTGTTTCTCATTTGATGGATGTGTCTGTAGGTGTAGGTATAAACCATAACATAAAAACATAAAAACATATTTTGGAATATTATAATATTATATAATCATGAAATTAGAATAATTTAGTGGGTCTTTAATGAAATAATACATAAATGGATTTTAAAAAATGTTACATCTTTTTCAGGTAAATCCTTTCGTATTGCACTAGTGCACTTATTGGGTTGGTTTTCAACCAAAATATATGAATATAGGGTGACATGTGGGATTTTGGGAGCTTAATTTATAATTTTTTCTATGAGACAATGGATTTTTAGGTGTGATGCGTGGAAAGAGTTAATTCCTATTTATAGATGAGGAGGGGTGAAATTCTTGTAAATACTAAAATGTTAACGCTCTTGAGAGGTCTCCCTTAACTCATGTGCTTAAAATATTGGGAAATATGGAATTAAATGGAAATAATTATTTATTCAAACATTCAACACACAAAATTAATTTCATTATTAAATTCATTTCCTTAACTTATTAGTGTACACACTATCATCATTTTGGATTTTATTAAAGTAACTAGTTTTAGAACCTATGAAATACAAACATTAAGACTAAATTAAATTGAGAAATATAAGAAAATAATTTCCCATTGATTATAAGATATTGAATTTAATTTTTTAAATTAATACCCCATCTATTATTGAAATTAATTTTTATAAGAATGCATATAACACACAAAAAATAATGTTTAACTATAAATGTGCAAACAAATTATTTACTATTTATGGGTCAATATTTTTATAATAAAAGAAAAATTTAAACATGAATTAACTTTATTTTATATTGATTCACACTTCAAAATAAATATTTTTATGATAATATTTTTAGTAATTTTAAAATATTAAATAAAATTTCATTTATTTTATTTTATTATTAATATAACATTCTAAGTGTTGGCATTTATAAATCATTTAATGTAATTATATAATATCAAAGAATTTAATTTAAATTATTATGATAGGAATAACTAATTTATATTAGAATATAATATTTATAATCAAACCTCTATAGATTATTCCATAATCCAAAGCCTTATAAGTGTTGAAGGAAAGGAAAGTTCATTTTTTGTTTTTATTCTTACAAATCATTTTATATAAGTCCCTTTCATGGAATATTATCCAAATAAATCATAAAAATATAGACTAGGATGGTGAGGGTCTAAATATATACATAAAATTAGTTTTTGATAAGTAATGGGTCATTTAAACACATCATATTCTAAGATTAATCCTTATGTAAGATTGTTCTTACCTTAATCATCACAATTACGTTTAACTATTTTCACTTATAATTTAGGTCAAAAAAATATGTTGATATTATTAAATCAAAAAATTTATACTGAATTCAAATATGTATATCCATTTTTTCAAAATCAATTAACATAAGTGGATAAAATTAGTTTGTAATTAATCTCATAGACACTGCCAGACAATGGGTTTTTAAGGAGAAATGTTTATATATCAAATTTCAATGTGAAATTGAATCTATTGAACTAAATGGGATTTATTTATTTATAATTAAATGAATAAGTTTAAAATTAATTCAGTGTTGCGAGTAATGTAAGAAAATTTTTAATTTTGTGTCGTTTGTAGCGCATTATGTTATTGATGTAGTGTATATGGAATGATTAACTTTATGTGTAATAAAATGAATTATTTCATAGAAATTTAATTCATCTAAAAATAGTTCGTAAAATCACGGAGTGTTACATTTCCCTTTCTGAGAATTAGAGAACACCGCTTTCGTATATTTCTATAACCCTGGTTTAGATGATGATTATATCTTATGAGATGTCCAGATGGGTTTATAGAGGATTACAGTTTCTGGGGAATGCCAATAAGTTTTGTAAACAATCTATTTATGTAGTGAGTCTCTAAGACATTGAACCATTCTATCTTTGGATTATAAAACTATTTGATAGGCAAATTAGTTAATCAATTGAAATAATATAATATTTATGTATGTTTATCTTGGGTCTCTATATAAAGTTTCATCAATAAATAATAAATAAATATATTGATATTGATATTTATTTAAATGGATACAATATAATGAACTAATATTTAGGATCCGTTGAATTAATACTATATTTGACAGCTTATGTCACACACAACAACAAACACACAGAACAATAGACTAAAATGATTTGTAACATATTATGTTATTATTATTAAATAAAATATAATAACAATGAAACGTTAAATAATGAGAATAATATTAATCAATTAAAAATCTTTATATTTAGATGATAAATATTTAATATTAATAAAGGTTTTATTTTTTATATAAATGTTTTTTATATTATATGGTAATATACCCTAATTAATTAAATTCACCACCTATAAAATGTTAATTAAAATAATATATTATATATCAATTTATTAACTAATATTTTAACATGTTTCAAATTAGTTATTGGTATGAAATAATATCTAAAACACTTAATGATCAAAACAAATATTTTTTTAATAATTTCATTTTTTATGTTTTATATTTCCTTAAAAAAATATATATTTAAATATTATGTATTTAATATTATTAAAATATTTTCATTTTTTATTTATATTGTAAAAACTATATTAGTGTTCATTTTTATATTTTCTTGAAATAATTTACTTTTGGGTGAATAGTGAAAAAATATCAATTTTTTTAATGACATGGCATTTTTCATTTTGAAACTAATTGTTTATAAAAAAATTTAATATTTAATAAATCATTTTAATATATAATAATAAATTTATAAAACTAGTGTTCAAAATTTTAGATGTTTAACAAATATTTTACTCTAGAAAAAAAATTTATATTCTTTTATTAATATTTTTATTTCATCACTTATAGAAATTAAATTAAAAAATATGGATTTCATAAGTTAGATAAATATTATTATGTTATTTAATAACTTATATATATTTTAAGCATTATATTATGATTATTAAAATTAAATATAATGCCATAATAATGGTAAAATAGTTTTTTTCAATGAATTGTGATATCAATGTTGTAACTAATAAATTAAATTAAAATATATTTTATATATATATATATTATTTAATACATATATAGATATATATTTTATCTTACTTATTTTATCATCATTTCAAAATGAGATTAAGGAGAATTAATGTCAAAAAACACTTTTCTACTAAATAATATTTCAATATAATATAATACTTTAATTTAAAATTAATTTTAACCTCATTGATAAATTTAATTAGATAGTATGAAGAATAAAATTTATTTTACAGTATAAATTTTTATTAATAATATTTAACTTATATATTTTTTTAAAATATAAACTAAAATTGTAGAAACCAGTTACCAAGTTAAAAAAACAACATGGGAAAATATAGAAATTATGTTATGAATGGTTTGAATCATATTTATTAAATTTGGAGATATTGATGGTGGGTCATTGATCAGACTTATATCACCCAAATATTCATTATTTATAAATATTGGAAACATTTATCCTTGAATAATTTCACTCTATAGTCGAAAATTGATCATTATTTATGATAAAGTCCGTTTCTTTTTATATAAAATGTTTTCACTTCTACCCAATGAAAGTGAAAAATTCTGTTTAAATTTTCCTTGAACCCATACCCATTTTTACTCCCATATAATACAAATATATGAAGTAAATTCCCTATTCAATATAAGGTATCCTAGGATCTTAAATTTTATGAAGACTTTTAATAGAAAGTTCAACTCACTAAAGTGAGTATTAATTAATAATTATCATTTTCTTCTTTAAAATATCTTATAAATCTACTCTATAAATAGTAGAATAATTACCTTACTATCATTTTCATACTAAATTATTATTATATTATTGTATCTTCTCTTAAGTATTACTTTCCCTGCACTTATAAAAATAAATGAACATTAAATGTGCATTTTGCAGACTACTACCTTCATAATGAAAAATTCTCCATATTTCATCATGATATTAATTATTTATCCAAAATGCATAAAATATAATCCAAAAAATTAAAATCATAAAAATAATTTTATTATTCTTATTTTATATTTAGATTATAGACATTTTATTCCATATTAACTGACTAATATAAATCCTGTTAATGTTTGTATTGCTTTAATCCCCTATATGAAAAATATTATAAAACATTAACATGGATAAAAATTAGAGAATTAATAATAATTGTTTTATAATATAATTAAATAATATATATATATATATTGGCACAGTAAATGTTATGTTATATATTAAACTAATTTTTTAAATTACATCTTTGATCACTAAAATTACCTAAAAAAGATGACACTGATGTAAATTTCAAGGAGTAATTAGAATGATATATGAGATAAATAAATACCAATTGAAAAATTCAATTTCAATATAAATAAAATACAGATGAATAAGGATACAATAACATATTTAATAATCATATTCTTATAATTTGTGATGATTGACCCATGCACAAAAAAATTAGAAACAGAGTAAGAGTTTCTTATATTAAATTTTTACCCCTTAATACATATTTTTAATTATAAACCGTGTTTTTTTGGGAATAGGTTATCTGCTTACCATTTAATAATTTGAATCATAATTATATTATATTTAATATTTTATGGTCTATCCCATGCAATATTTCTATATGGGGTTTTCACATGATTGTTTTTTTTGTTTGTTAGCAGTTCTTTCCATCAAATTTAACATTATGATACATGTTTGATATTTCACACAATTAGTTGTAATATATAGTGTATTAAATAATATATTAAATTCATGTATGAAATATATTTAATTTCATGATATTTTAATGGTCATATCATGTGTCACGACTCAACCCAGGATGGCCCTCGAGCAGAAATTACCCCAAGCTCGCCTTCATAGGCTAGGGGTAGCGATAATCTCTAAATGTATAACTAACGTGAGGAGGCCATTGCATAAGAACATGTATAAACACACACACACACACAAACAACATAATGAAAATGTTCTTAGGGAAAAAATAAAATATGAAACACTCTTATAAATAAACTAAACAGGCATCGACCTCCAAACTATATGAAGTACGATTGTGTAATCATAAAATAAAAGGGAAAAATACACACCCGACAAAAAATGTGCCTCAACTGGATAGTGACTAGAAATGTAAACTAGATAAGAGATCCCTACTCTCGGATCCCAACCTAAAACCATCGTATGTGGTCAAAGCACCATGTATCCATATTATCCTATGAAGTCTTGATTGAGCAGTCCTTCATCTACAAAAGACTCAACACGTGTTGGGAGAATCCCATGCATTTGTGATTATATTCATACATAGAAGAATTCCCCAAAATAATTAACGGGTTGTAGAAATAGATACAAATGAAGAAGGATTCAGTGTATTAATCAATGTATAATTAGAGAGTACCACTCAATCCAACACGAAAGTGAATGTGAACTCATCCAAACACAAGGAACTCAACACTGTGAGTAGATTAGCTTCTCATCGTTTATTTGGTTCCTGTGGGTGGAGATTAGACTCATCCACCCAATATAATAAAAACATGGATATCATGTATTGTAACTTATGCTTCTTTTCCTCTCTTGGAAGGAGACTAAACAACACCCATGGAGTGGTTATTGAACTAGGACAGATTCACACAAACACACACACACACAAACACAGACACACACACACACACATATATATATATATATTTTCCTCAAGAAGCCCAAACAATAGGGTTAGGGTATATATATCTTATAACTCAAACAAATTAGATGAGTATTCAATCATTCGAAAAGACATTTCATTAACGATGCTCAACATCTCATGCATCTGCCTATGACACACACATCTAATGGACTCAATCACCAAACCTTGACACTTTTTGCTTTGGATATCACATACTCTCTAGCATGGTTTTATGTTGCGTTATAAGATCACTTATTAATGGAGAAAGCATCCCTCATTCTCATGATTCATAATGTTCATCAAACCATGCCTTGTAACTAAGACATATATTCTAGGGAGCACATGTTTTATGAAAAGATATTATGCCCCGGTACGATAGGATGGTTCTAATTTTCTAGTCACTGAGGAATGCCAAAAACTAGTACATCTAGAGGGTATCTCTTGAGAAGGTAATTGGTGAGTTCCACGACATAATAATTCTACTGGGTATGCCTAGTGAGTCATCTGGGAAACACCACTGCCCATCCTAGTAGATGGTTATGCCTAGAATATTTCATTAGGGAACACCACTACCTATCCCAGTTGATGGGTAAGCTAAGAACATTAAGGAACTCCAACCCCTAGTCCTACTAGTTGGAAACATGAAAATTTCATCAGTGAATTCCACTACTCAGTCCTACTATAGGTTAATCAAGTAACATCCATCTAGGAATTCCACTGACCATCCATGTAAGAGGGTAATCTCGGTTTAGCTCTGGTGATCTTGTATGATCACTGCCATCATCGGGTGTCGCATCAATGTATAAAAAACCTAGATGATTTCACCCAGTATCAAAAAATATTATTTTTAGAGAACCATCACTTTCTACTTCAAAAAACACTCAGTATAATAATATCATGAGTCAAAATCCTATTTCAAACAAACATTTCATATGGGTTTGCTGATCGCTCTGAAGAGCTCATGTAGTACATGTAATGTGAGTGGACCCACATGGTGTGTGGACCCTATTCACTATTTTTCCTTGTCTTTCGTTGGTATATGGGTCTCATCCCATGTAGTAGAACTAGTCCTCTAGGTGGACTTCAATCTATACACAAAATATTTGGGAGTAGGGACATGTCCATTGGTTGTGTCCGTGTACTCGGACCCCATGTCTGTGTAATTTGGTATGAGGTGTGTGGGTTCACATGGGATGCTACTCGTTTGGCCAACCCATGTTTGCGTTCACTAAAACAGAGTCCCCACCCATGTGACATGTCACCCCGATAATTTAACAGGGTTATTTGTATACATTTTTTGGGGAATATTGACATGTTGTTGGATCCTTATCATTTCCCCAACACTAATGTCGCTTTTGAGAGAGGATGCATGTTGTGTGTTCTTCATACTATATGGCGCGTAGTTCATATTATTTTAGAAACTATAGATAAAAATTTCCCCAAAAAATATATTCCAACCACTATGGATTCCACCTTGAATCTTCTTGAAAATCATGGATCAATCACTAGATATTTCATCTTGGCCACTAATCAACACGAATTAGCTTCATTTATTGGGAATTGTTTGTCTTTCTATTCCAAAAACCACTAATAATTAATATTTAGAGTTCATGATCTTAAATCATTAGATCAAGATTCGTCGGGTCACGGTGAACTCATATCTATGCTTTACTCACAAAATAATATAGGTTTCATCAATCTGCCTCAAATTAGGGCACCCGATCGAGCTCAAGTAGCGTGAAAATTATCGAACTGGAAACTATAGGGTTCTATCAGCAAAGAACATGAAGGATGAAGAGTAAAGAATAAAAAAAGTAATTTAGGATCACTAATAAAGAATTCTTGTCCAATTGTCAATAACATTCTTCAAAAGTTAGATAAACCAAATAATGAAAATAAATCAGAGTTCTTGGGCACATACATGATTTTCAAAATGCACGGATTCATGAAAAAGAATGAATCTTAATAATTATATTAATCTAAGGGCGTAAAACAGAAATATATGGGTCCAACATCATTTTTTAGCGATATTTGTTTAATAACAGACTCACCAATGAATTCAAGAGGGGTTTTTTGTTCATTCACATTGATATTCCTTGAGAAAATGGTTTATCATGACTTAATCTTGATTCTTCCAATGGATGAGGAAGAGAGCTCTGCTAGTGGTGGTAGAATTATGATCCAACACTGTGAATTCTCCAAATCCATATATTTATAAAAAATTTACTAGGTCAAAATTATTTTAATTAATTAATTAATTAGTTAACTAAATCAAATATGTGCACCACGAAAGAGCGTTGGATCTGAACGTCCCACAATGACTTTTTTTATCTAGTGCCTAGGATACACACTAGGTTCAAAAGACAGCAATAGACTCACATTTATGATCTCATCATCCATTTAATATTTATCCTATATTCTTTAATTACTCACACATAGAATATATAAAATATTAAATATTTTTATAAAATTAATTTTAGGAACACCTTTCCTCAAAATCACATGCCATCTTAGTGCCTATCTCTGAAATTTTATATAGAAATATTTATGTCTTAAAAGGGAAAAACCAAGTACCTATATCATTCCCTACTTTATAATTTTCATCCTTGAAATGCAAAACTAGGGAAAAACACAGGATACAAAGCCTGCATCTGGCTCTCTTGCTCCAATGAACTCTCCAAAACGTTTTCATATTTCCACACCACATGAATCCAAGTTATGGTCATCCCTTGCAAGACTATCTCTTATCAGTCCTTGATCTCTATTGATAACATTGAAATGATGGATCCATATATAATGTACATCTCACCCATGTCACTGACATGCATAGGATCATTCACATATTCCTTCCGTTGTGACACAGGGAAGTCATGATGCACACTCATTATCAAAGGGGGTATGTCAAGGTTATAGGAATCCTTTCCAACCCTCAACATGATGTCAAATGGACCGATGATCCTTTGGGATAGATTTCCCCCCAGGACGATCCTCAACCAAACCCCAATGTGTGGAGACACTCAAGAATACATGGTCTCAATTCCTGAACATCAAGGGCCTACGACGAAGATCTAGGTAAGAATTTTGTATACTCTAGACTATCTTTATCCATTAATAAATGAAATTTAATTTCTTCATTGTCGCCTATACAAACTATGGGCCCAAAAAGGATGACACTCCAATTTCCATCCAACACATGGGTGACATACAGGGTCTCATGTAGAGGGCCTCAAATGGTTTTATGTTTATGGTAGAGTCAGCTTTTTTGTTGTAGGAAAACTATACCAAGGCAAGTTGATCCTACTGACACTATAATAATTCCAACATGAAATCCCTCAATATATCCTCTAGCACCTGGATTCTGCCCTCGATCTTCCCATAAATCTGCGAGTGAATGGATATACTCATCATCTACTACATAATGAATGCCTCATGCATGCCTCATCAAAATCGTAAAGTATGCCACATGTCACAGTCAAAGGTAATTGTTGAGGGTCCCCCATGAAGGCATATTATCTCCCATATGTACATCTACCCCAAACTCTCCACCGATATTTTTTCTCTGATTGAAAGGAAGTTCTCTTACATTGGGAGTCTTTATTATATCACCTAGATAGTATAATGGTCTTTCTCCATGTATGGAATTCCTTTAAATATGTCTATGGATATATTGTCCCATTTCTACATCGGTGTCTCAAGAGGATGCAACAAAGCAACCAGAACTTGGTACACTATTTCACCTGCTGACAAGTGAGGCACCTTGATATGAACTCATGTATTATTTGTCACATTTTATTCTACAAAATCTGTCATTAAATATCTCTACACATATTCCCCAAACTGGGATGTACCTCTAATAGAGAACTATGGAACTCCCACAGAACCTCCCCTTGCATTTCGACTAGACCCACTATTCTCCCTAGGACATGATATCCTAATTAAAATAAATAGGATGCCCATAGGGTGTGTATTTTGTTGATATATGATCATAGAAAACGTCTTAAATGATGTCTCATTGCTGGGACTCTTTTATATACTTGAGGAGCAATGGATTTAACACCATCGATTGTAGAAATGTTATACCCTATTGCTTTACATGGTTCAACTAAAAGGAAAATAATTTCTTGATTGTTTCCTACACTAGGAGATCCTGGGACATCATGATAAGGGAATCTACTTTAATGTTGTAATTCAATTGAGTATAGACTATCTTGATTTCATTTCCCTAAAAAAACTCCAATAATCTTTTCTACCTTAGGTTTAGGTATCTCTGAGTGAATATATACCTAAGGCCCCAGTGATCTGAGTAAACCAAAAATTTCTCTCCTATAAGGTAGTGCCTCCACATCCACAATTATAATACTGCCTATATTCTCTCTAAGACAAGAGTTTTATAGTTCTTCTCACGGGGTCTTAACTACCTCTACCCATCTATGATGACTTCCTGTCATTGCATCAATATGATATCGAGCCCTACTACTGTAGAATTAGAATACACAGTGAACTCAATGCCTTCCATTGGTATAATCAACAATGGATAACTCATTTTCCTCTACCAAAAATACTTGAAAGCCTTCATGAACTACTTATACTAGTTAAAAAGTCCTCTCTTCAACATCAGGGATGTCAAAAAGGATGGAATTCTAGAGATGTCTTCAAAAATTCTCACATAGTACTTCGCCATGACAAAAAGGCTATATACCTCTGAAACATTCGTGGTTGTCTCCTAAGAAAGAACTACTTTGATCATGGGAGGATCCACATCTAAAGTTTTTTCATAAATAACATAAGACCTATAATGTGATCCTCATGTGTCCAGAAATGGAACTTTGAGAGAATCCTAAAATGATGATCCTCTCAAATTAAATGAAGAACCTTCTTTACGATCCCTTCATATTCCTCCTCTATTACCAAGTAGCCGAGTATGATAATGATGAAGACAAAAAAAATAGTCCAATTATGGATTGAATATATGGTTCGTCAAATCTATAAAGATATAAGGAACATTTTTCACACTAAAGAAAATCACTAGGAACTCATAGTGTCCATATCAACATCGAAAAGGAAACTTTGGAATATCAACCTTACAAACATGAAACTGGTGGTAGTCAAAATAGAGATCGATCTTTGAGAACCATATTGCACATATCAATAGTGAAAATAGTTTGAAAATCCCTTGAAATAGGTACTTATAATTTATCTTGTCCTGGTTCATGTGATGATGATCTAACTAGAGACACAAGCTACCACTTTATTTCATCAAGAAAAGAACAAGAGCTTCCCAAGGGGACACACTGGATCTAATGAAGCCTTTTCAAAAATGGTCATCCAACTACAAATATATATCTTGGATCTAGGTAGGAGTCATTAGATATGCAACAAAAGATATCATGGCAGTCCTAGAATGCAAGCCTTTTAAAAACCCCATGTCCCACCTCAGAGGTAGGACCCAAATATATTTGTTGAAGACATCCATATAGTCCTCCAAAACTGAAGGAACCAAGTTTCCTGAAGAATTTTATGAAACAAGGGTTATTATTTATAATTTATGGGTGATAGTTATCAATCTCCTACTCAGAATAACTAGTTTTCCTTATATGAGGTATCTCTCTATGAAAAGGGAGAACATCATGTCATCAGAGCACAGGCATCTGACATGTCTACATAGATATTTAATTTGGGCCAAATCCATGTAAATCCTATCCATGTACAAGATTATATCATAGGGTTCCATCATGATGACCAGTAGGTCCCACATTAACCTCTCTCCACCAAACGATAGCTCCCACCATTAAAAGAAGAAAGACACAGAATAAGCAATCCATATAGAATCCTTGAGGGAAAGCTATAGGGATAGCATCACTACTTGGAGATAAATTTATCACACCAAGAGTCAAGAGATAATGTAATGAATAAAACATGTGCCTACCAATACTGATGAAATTTTTTATTAAACACCAATCCTACCTCATGTCATATCATATGCAAGAGGATATTAGACAACCAAAGAATGAAGCTCCTCATAACCCGTTCCAGTTGCTCCCTAAACCTAACATGGGTCAGATTACGGTGGTTTTGAATGCACCTCATACTATTATCCCGCAACTCTATCATCTCTTTATCCTATTCTAGTTCTACGTCCCTAGGGACTGCCCTATCCATGCCTAGGAGATCCCTGATCTCGGTGTTGTCTCAGCTGTGGCGGTCAATCTGTTATATTCCTGAGATTCTCATCATGTCTGTACAGTAAATCTCATTCCATGTGACCTATCCCATCACAAGAATAGCAACATATCTCCCAAGGTTACCCTGGTTCTCTGTGGTACTCCAAAACAATAAGACCACATCCCTAAGCCTGCTCATGGAAGGGTCTCAGGTACTATGATCTCTGACGCCACCCTACTATTTTTAATGTGTCATTCGTTTCATTACAAAATATAGATCATTCTATCTGGTATACCTCTAATATAAATAACTCTTCCATAAGTTCCCTCTCCATCACCCTGACATTGTGGGGGATGCACAAGGGAACTACAGTGGATTAGATATCCTAAGGGAGTCCCTACTAAGACAATAGTTCACACAATTATCCATCACTGATCATGTCATTATTGTAAATCAGAAGGTCAGTAAACCAAGAAGTATAATCAAAAACTTTCACCCCACCCTACTTATGTTCCCGAAGCTCTTTAATCCTAACAAAGCTTATGTGGGAGGGGTAATACTCCTATAAAAAATAGCTGCTAGAAGCCATCCAACAAGAGTGTCGACTCATCTATAATCCGGGTAACTAGGATACACCAATGCCCAACTACTTCATGGAAAATACTTACTTCCAAATACACCATCAAATCCATTGTTGTCCAGATATTCTTGATGATATGGAAAAATGACTCTAGCCAATCCTATTATATCTGAGGATTCATCATAGAACCTCAGCGGTCTTTGATGTTGTAACATTCATAATGTTCTCAACATGCACATGTCCTCACCCTAAATTGATATTATGATATTCTTCTTGATAGTTGGTGGTGCTTCTAGCTACCCACATGAAATTAGGGGATTTCGAGATGGACCTTGATTAGAGACCTCATTGTACATAGGGTCGTCATCACAATCCCAAGCTTGTATCCTGACTGGCTTGCATCACTTAGGAATCCTTGAAATTATCATAGAGTATCATGGTAAGATGAGAATATATATATATATATATATATATATCAACAAAATTGAGGATCTAAATCAAGAATTAAAGTCAATGACTTGATCATATATGATGTATGTACCATTAATCCATAAAAAATGTCTCATCATACCAAGTTGAAAAAAGTATTCAAGGTCATGGTGAATGGATACGTTGGTCATCTCACAATAAATGGAATCCCTAGCCTTAGTACCACACATGAGAAACATTGACACAGTTTTCATAAACCCAACTGATCTTTTTATGGGTAAATGATTGAACAAAATCTCAATGAATGAACATTCTTTGATACCAAATCTTTAATGACCAGTCCCAGGCTAGGGATCTAGCCGCAATTACCTCAAGACCTTCTTCATATGATAGGGGTGGCAATATGCAGTGATGGAATTAATAACCTAGGGAGGCCATTTCCTATGAACCTATAAACACACAAAACAAACTCAATGTAAATTTGCAGAGGGAGAGATATAAAAGATTCAACACTACTATAAATAAAACAAACATGCATGGACCTCTAAACAGTATGAAGTACGGTAGTGAAAACATAAAAGAAAATGGAATAAATTCATGCCAAACAGGAAATGTATCCAATCCTGATTGAAACTAGAAAATTAAAACATCTCAAGGAGCCCCACCCCCAGATCCCATTATTTGACCACCAAAGGTGGGGAAATCACCCCACATCCCTAAGCTCCTTTGAAGTTAAGATCGACCTGTCTGCCATCAGAAAAAGGAATAATGTGTGTTGGGTAACCCATGAATGGGTGAGTATATACATACCTAGTAGAACAACCCAAAAAGGTGAAGGGATATTAGTATGATATACAAATGGATAGGGAATCAGTAGATTGAACATTGTATAATAAGAGAGTAAAACAAAACCCAACAAGACAGTGAAACTGAACTCGTCCAAACACATGTATTTAAACACTGTGATAAGATGAAATTCTCAACGATTCTTCGAAAATTATTATAGGAGAGTAGACTCATCCAACCACAAGAATGAAAATATGGACATCATGTGGTATACTATATGGGACGTTTTCATGACCAGTCCCCCAGGGCCCATGCCGTGACTACCTCAAAGCCGCATTCCATAGGCTAGGGGCGAGTGACTAGCACCAAAGACGTAATTCCCTAAAACTGGGAAGGCATTTCCTTTATAACCTGAAAACACACAGAATAGAGAATAATATGGAAATATAACACTATGTAAAACAATATAACAAAAGTCTGCTGAATGTAAAAGGGGATAGAAATACAATCCCAACAGTAAAGTGCAAGAAACTGAAAGTACAATAGATTAAAATATAAAACTGTCTCCGGATTTTCCTCCAAGGTTGCTACCTAAATTTTAGGTACAGATCACCTCCTCAGCACTCCAGGTCTGTATGTCTCCTTCATATACCGTCATGCCATAAGGTCCATGCCAGGTACCACTCAGTCCTGGTACTCTCAGCCTCGGTCAATGTTGTCTCTTGTCTACATCTAACACAATGAGGTGTAGGAATAGCCCATGCAGTGGTGAGTATTACGATACTCATTAGGGACCTTGAGACCCTCATGGTCTCAATAAATCCAATAAGTATAAAACAATGTATGAAACCAACATATAACCCCACGTTGGTATAGGCCCATACATATACCTATGTTATCAAGTAATCCATATCAATCATTTGAAAACAAAAAATTCACTTTCTCAGCTCAATGAGGATTTTTATTCACATTATCAAAACTGCAGATACTGTAAAACTCCTAATCTGTCAAGTACAGTGGGCCTGCAGCGACACCATATTGATTCCCACTAACCTTGGACTGCTGAGGTACTCCTCCTATCGAGTACTGTGGGTCTACTACGTCACCATGGCACTCCCCTCTATGGGTATGCTGCCACAACCAGGTGCTCCTCCACCGTGGGTCTACCGTGACCCCAAGGTGCTCCCCTCTGGGCTAGTTAGGTCACTCCGTGCCAATGAGTCAGTTGTTTTAAAGTCTCGTGTAGCTAATAGGTCTCCGCACTTTGCTTGCTAGTCACCAAAGGGATCTTATCCACAAGCTACTAGTCAATACTCCATCTACCATGAAGTCCCACGAATATGTATCTCAAAGTTCTGACACATCATAGAGTTTTCAACACAATAGACATCATGTCAATCTGACGCCTGGTATGTGAGTTATTAGCCTTTCATTGCTGGGGGGCCCAGTTTGATTCTTGCATGATTCAACCTAACTCTAACTTAACTGTACGCCAAACTCTTGTGGGGTATACTCAAAGGGACCTCCATGCTCCATGATTACCAGTGATGCTGACGGTTCGTCAAACAGATGTCCAGTTCCAATGATATCTCCAAAAGAAAGTAAAGGGTCGGTAGTAGTCTTGGGTCTGATCCGACCCGGTCGGACCGACCCGACCTATCTTAGTTTGGGCCAATATGGTTCGGGTTAACTCGGCCGGACCCGTTGGGTTCAGCCTGGCCTTTTGGGTGGGCTCATCCTGCTTCTCCCAACCCAGCAGGCTGCAAGGGAAATTTGGCCTGGAGGGGGACCCATAGGTGGCTCGCCCCAGTGGCGTAGACCCAGTTCAGCCCAAAACAGTGCAAGGGGCGTGGGAGGCCAACTCAGATGGGGTGCTGTGAGGGGGTGTAGCTCGGGTGGCTCATCTTGGAAGGCCACCTCGGTCAGATGCCATGAGAGGCACGACTCGGGTGGCTCGGTCCTGGAACCAGGAGGTCGGTGGGCAGCCGGGAGCTAGGAGACCTTTGGGGGGTCGGGAAGCTGGGAGGCCGGCGGGTAGTCGAGATCCAGGAGGTCAGCGGGATACCTGGATCAAGGAGGCCGACCAGTGTCCGGGAGTCGGGAGGCCGGGTGCTCGGAGGTTGGGGGCTGCCGGGAGGCCAGCGGGCGGCCCAGAAACTGGGATTCAAGCTAGCGACTGGGCAGCCGGGAGGCCAACGTGCGACTGAGAGCCATGAGGCTGGCGGGCGGCCGGGAGGTCGGCGGGTGGTCGGAAGCCAGGAGGCTGGTTCGGCCGACGTGCCATGACGGCTGTGGGGGTTGCAGAGAGCGATCGTAGCACGGTCATTTCATGTCGCCTTCTTCTGCTTGTCTTTTAGTCACAATGATGAAGAACATTACAAAAGATACAGACATAGGGGGACAATCCTTGTTAGTTTGGCTCACACCCTCTACATTTAGGGTGATAGAAAACAGTTCATAAAAAATATGCACAACAACCCACCCGCAAAATAGAAAAATTCCTTGTTCTTAATTTTGAAATAAAGGATGAAAATGGAACTTAAAATATATTAAACCCCTACCATTTTTTGTTGTTCGTTGACAGAGTCGCATGGAAGAAGATGAAGTTGTCGTCGTTCATCACATCTACCATGCACTTCCATCCCTGAGCTCATCTGTTGGTTCATTGACGACGATGTGGAGGGATGGTCGATCGTCGAAGACGTCCCAGGTCGGTTGCTTCCACATGGTGCTTCCGTGGAGGATGTTGAAGATGCTTCTTGCTGGTGTTCTGTGTTGGAAGGAAACGTTCTTTTTTCTTCTTTGGATATATATTTTCTCTGAAAATATACCTCCTCCTTTTCCAAAAAAAGAAAAGGTATCAAAGAATAATAGATTATAAAATCTATAAATTCATTGGAATAAGAATTCAAAATGGAGTAATTAATTAAGTTTTCTCCATTTCATTAATTCATGAGGTTGGGAAAATTAAAATTGAGGAAGGGTTGACACCATTAAAGGAGTGGGTAGAGAGACTCTCCCTAATTATTTAGTGGAGTTGAGATGTTTTCCTCTCCCACCATTATTAGGGGGGGTTTAGTCTCAGATAGTCCCCACATTGAAACCTCTCACGGAAGGTTAGGTTCGGGTGGGCTTTACCCCCATAACCTCTCATGGGAGGTTATGGTTGGGTGTTCCCCACACTTCAACTCCCACATGGACGTTTAGTTCTTGTGGAACCCACCTCCATCTTCTACAAGGTGGCACAAAAATAAAAAAAAGTGTAGTTCATTTTATTATTTTTCAGTGAAAAACCCAAAAAACGATCATCAATTCTAGACCCACTACCATCAAGGTGAAAGTATCCTTATATGAATATCAGCACTTCGAGTTCAACGGTGCCCTCATATTTCAATTCCTAGCACCATTTCAAAAGTTATAAAAACCGGATTGTCTGTTTACTGAACGTACCTGAACAAAACAACATAAATTTATTCTGGGCACTCTGGGCCATGGAATCAGGTTCTGTCAAGTTTCGTGGACTCATAAAATTCCAATTTAATTAAACAAAATTATATGAATATTAATGGTCTTTACATTGTCCCCATCTCAAGGCTTTACGCCCCCATAAGCGGAAACTCATAGCTAAGGGAACAAGTGGTGGTACTGAGCACCCATCTGAGCCTCCTGCTCCCATGTGCTCTCCTTGAGGTTCCCGTGCTTCTAGTGAATGCGCAATAGAGGAATTGACCATCCATTAATGACCCACATCTGTCTATCCTCAATCTCTACTAGGGCATCTGTAAAAGTCGTCCCATCGTCGACGTCCATCTCTCCATGGTCAATGATGTGAGAAAGGTCATGTATGTATCATCTCTGCTTCGATACATGGAAGATGTCATGAAACAGGTGCAACTGAGGTGGAAGAGCTAAGCGGTAAACCACCTCGCCAACTTTGCTGAGGACCTGAAAAGGTCTGATGAATCTCAAAGATAACTTGCTTCCTCTACCAAATCATCGTAAACTTCGTCAGGGTGAGACCCGTAGAAAGATGTGGTCACCATCCTCAACTCCAGAGGTCTCTATCTCTAATCAGCATATGACTTCTGCCTTCTCTGTGCAGTCTTCATCCACTCTTGAATGATCTTCCCCTTCTATGTGGCAGCCTCTACCATCACTGGTCCCATGAGGGATAAGTCCCCTAGTTTAGTCTAGCATAGAGGTGATCTGCAAGGTCGCCCTATAAGTCCTCAAAATTTGTCATCATAATGGTGGAGTTATAGATTTTATTTTATGAAAACTCGGCCAAATTTAAGTGATCCTACCAGCTATGACCGATGTCGAGGACACTAGCACGCAACATGTCCTCGAGGGTCTGAATGGTCTACACTGTATGACCATCCGTCTGAGGATGGAAGGAGGTTCTCTTACAAAAATACTTCCTGAATGCTTTTTACAACCCCTTCCATAGCCAGGAAGTAAAACATGAATAACGATCAGATACAATCATTAATGTTACCCCATGTAGCCGCATAATATCCTGCACCTAAGGGCATCCCAAGCTCTCTAATGAACCCTACTCTCTGATCGGTAGGAAGTGGGCCGACTTGGTCATTCGGTCAATGACCACCAAGATCAAGTCATGACATCTGGATGTATGTGGATGTCGTGCCATGAAATCCATGGATATACAATCCCACTTACACTCTGGGACCTTTAAATGTTGAACCAAGACTGCTAGTACCTATTGCTACGCATTCACTTGCTGAAAAGTGAGGAATTGTGAGACAGACTCTACTACTGCCTTCTTCATTCCCAACCACCAGTGCTGTCTTCGGAGATCCTGGTACAACTTCTCCACTCTTGGATATACCGCTAGATGGGATGTGTGTAACTCCCTAAACACTTCCACTTGAAGTGACACTGGTATCATGGTACGTCCTCTAAAAAGGATGACATGCTCCCCACCTTCAAGAAATCCATTAGGTGACTGTCCTGTGGATATCTAAGCGTGTCGTGTCTCACAGTTACTGTCCCCATGCTGCACCTCCCTGACTCATTGAAGAAGTGGGGAGTGACCATAATAGATTGAAGAAATGATTCTCTATATCTATCTACAAAGGATATCTTTAAAGAAACCAGCTGCTCTATCACCGCATCTAGAAGTTATATAACAAATCTTCTATTGAGAGCATCAAAAACAATTTTCCCCTTCCCAAGAGTATAGACTATCTCAAAGGCATAGTCTTGGAGGAACTCAAGACAACATCACTATCTTAGGTTCAGGTCCTTCTGGGAGAAGATATACCTGAGACTCTTGTGATCCGAGTACATGATAAAATGTTCACCCATCAGATAGTGTTTCCACATCTTCTAGGAAAAGACCATTGTTGTTAACTACAGTACAGGGGTATCATAGTCCTTCTGTTGCTTTCTCAACTGAAGAGAACTATATCCGACCACTCTTTTCTCCTGCATCATTATTCATCCATGTATGGTCCCTGATGTGTCGCAATAGACTACATACCCTACACCTTCCTCTAGAAGCCTAAAGATTGGGGCATTGGTCATCCTCTACCTTAGATCCTGCAGGCTCTAATATCATCTCTCCGACCACAAAAAGGGGTTCCCCATCATCGTCAAGGCTGATAGTGGTGCTGCAACCCTGGAGAAATCTAGCACAGATCTCTTGTAATATCCAACTAAACCCAGAAAACACCATACCTCCATCACACTCCTGGGTAGATCCCATGCAAGTTATGCCTCAAGCTTCACTGGATCCACTACAACTCCAGCCTCCAATTTTACATGTCCCAGAAAGTGAACCTCTCAGATCCAAAACTAGAACTTTGAGAGATTACCATAAAGTTGGTGCTCTCAGAGTGCGTCTAGAACTACTCACTGGTGATAGACATGCTCCTCATTAGTAGTCGAGTATCTCATAATGTCGTTGATGAAGACTACGATAAAGAAATCTAGGTTCAGATGAAAGATCCTATTAATGATTCCCATGAACCCTGATGGAGTTTTGGATACACCGAATGGCATAACCAAGAACTTTTAGTGGGTGTACCTACACCTGAAGGTCATCTTCTTCACATCATCGTCTCAAACTCTGAGCCAGTGATAGCCTTATCTGATGTCTATCTTCAAGAACCATCGTGACTTATTCAGCTGATCAAAGAGGTCATCAATCCTCGGGAGTGGGTACTTGTTCCTCACAGTAACCAGGTTCAGGTGCCGGTAGTCGACACAAAGCCTCAAGAACCCATCCACCTTCTTGGTGAATAGAATCATAGCTACCCAGGGAGAAACACTAGGCATGATTAATACCTTCCCCGGAAAGTCCTCTAGCTGTACCAGCAGCTCTCGAACCTCTGTAGGAGCCATCCAATATAATGGTATAGATATTGGTGTTGTCCTGAGGTATAGTTCAATGTAAAATTCAACCTCACTGTGAGGAGGAAGACCTGGAACATCATCAAGGAAAACATTTGTGTACTGGTCCACCATTGCAGGATAGATTAAACTCTCCACATCAACTTCTCTGAGGGTAAGGGCATCCAACTAATGATTGATTGTCTGTAATCTTCTCTGAGAAAGCCCATCATGTGCTGTAAATACTCCCTTATCACTGTTGAAGGTAAACCTGGTTCCATACGTGTGGACACACCAATCTTTGTTCCTAATAAATTCAATCTGATCATGGACTGTATATAACAATTCCATACACAAGATGACGTTGTAAGGCCTCGACACTGCTACTAGGAGATCTCAGCTAATGCTCTCACCTCCTAGAGTAATCTCACACTGCCCGAACCAATATATAATCGTCGAATCTGCTCCCGTAGGTGTCTCTATCCGTATAGATTGAGCAAACAGCTTCATCAAAATCAATGAGATCCGAATGAGGTTAGTGTAAATTAAATAATGACTAGAACCTGTGTCTATAAATACTGCAGCTACGATAGAGTATACACAGATAATACCACAAATAATCTATGGACAACCATGATCATAAGCCTCATCTTCATTAATATGAGCTCTATTCTATCCACCTGCTCCCTATGGTTGGGGTGGACCTCCTAGTGGTGGTGGTGGTAACACCTCGTATCATCATCCACCGCCAGCTGCACGATCAAATCCGCTTCCACATACACCTGTGCCCTACAGATCGCCTCAATAGAATCATTGTATCTACCTGGGTGGTACTTCCACTATTTTCTGATCATCTGAACGGCAGGACGGATAGTCACAAACCATGTGACCCTACTCGCCACATGTGAAGCACTTCCTGCTCCAGGCATGTATGTCTCTACTCTGGGTGCCCCACACAACCAATCCTAAGTCATGTAGTCGTCCACCTGTAGGTCTAGTATTCTTGGAAATCTACATCATCTGTCTACTTCAGATACAGAAGACTCCACTACGTGTCAACTGGTGGTGGATCTCACTACTGGAGACAACTCAGCATCAAAACAATCCACTAAGAGGGCTCTCTCTAACAACCATGCCTATATTGAGATGCTGAGTACGATCACCAAAGCTCTGATCCCCCGCCTGAGTCCCTGTTGAAAGGCATGGGCCCTGAAAAAAGGGTATCATACCATATCATTGGAGTAGTGTTAGAGGTCTGTGAACCTCGCTGTGTAATGAGCTACAATCATTCTGCCCTACTGCAGATGGAGTAGCTCCTGTATGCGCACTGCGCCAAGAGTCGATGGAAAAAACTCTACCCGAAACAGGCTATTGAAGTCTGCCCTGAGAAGCGTCATCTCGTTGTGAACTTGGAGCATAAAGCTCCACAATCTGCCCACTGCAGCCTATAGATGTCTGGCATCAAAAATCACCATGAGGTTGGCTGGTGTCCCAAACAGTCAGAAAACTCTCACCATAGCCTCCAGCCAATCCTCAGCCGCCTATGGGACTGTATCTCCGCTAAACCTGGGTGGCCTCTAGTGCTAGAACTCATAAAACACACTCAAGAAGCATGCATCGTCTAATGATGGGGATGGTTGCATCGGTGGCCCAACAGAAAGTGGAACCACTGGTGCCTCCACTGAAAAAGGGCCTTGTACCGAGGCCTCATCACTCGATGAGCTATCTGTATGTACAACTCTTGGTAATATAGCTAGTATTCTGTGGGGAGGCATCCAGATAGAAACATATGTGACACAGTAAAACGATTAAACTTGGTGATCTGGCCTAATTGAGCTGACGTAAATAAAAATTCCGAAAACCAACACGCAATCAGTGTTTTCATTCACTGATTCAAGAATCAGATGTCAGGGTCCTGGTGTATAGATACGTCGGCCGCCACCCCAAAAGTGGACTCTCTAAACTAAAAACCACACTCACTACTCTTTGCACTATTTCATGATATAAAAGATATATCAGAGTCCTATGTTATGTGGTAGAACTGACACCTCTGATACCAATTTGTCAGAACTTATCCGTCAGGGCCCATGCCGTGACTACCCTAAGCCCGCCTTCCATAGGCCAGGGGCAGGCGACTTCAACCAAAAGAGTAATTCACAAAAACTGGGAAGGCATTGCCTTTATAACCTATAAACACACACAAAAAAGCACAATATGGAAACAAAACACTATATAAACTTCATAACAAAAGTTTGATGAATATAAAAGGTGCCAAAAATACAAGACCAATAGTAATGTACAGGAACCTGAAAGTAAAACTTTTTAAAAGAAAAAACAATCACTAAATTGTCCTCTGAGTTTCCAACCTAAACGGTAGGTATAGATCGCCTCCTTAGCACTCCAGGTTCGTCCATCTCCACCATGTACTGTTATGCTATATGTTCCACACCGGGTATCGTATAGTATCAGTACTGTCAACCTCAGTCAACACTGTCTATTGTCTGCATCTAACAAATAGAGGTGTGGGCATTTCCCGTGCAGGGGTGAGTATAAAGATACTCAGTAGGGACCATGAGACCCTCATGGTCTCACCAAATCCAACAAGGATAAACAAAAAACTTTGAAATCAACAGATAACCCTGTTTAGGTATATTCCCATACATACACCTAAGATATCATGTAATCCATCTCAATCTAGAGAAAATGAAAAACTTAATGACTCAACTCAACCAGTATTTTAATTCACGTTATCGAAACCACAAGTGCTAATGAACTCTTAATCTATGGAGTATAGTGGGCCTACAACGACACCAAGGCGCTTCCCACTAACCTTGGACTGCTAAGGTACTCCTCCTGTCAACTACTGTGGGTCTACTGCATCACAAGGTCACTCAACTCTATGGGTCTACCACCACAACCAAGTGATCCCCCTCTATGGGTCTACTACAACACCATGGCGCTCCCCACTGGGCTAGTCGATTCACTCCGAGTCAATCGGTCAGCAATCCCCAAGTCTCATCCAGCTACTAGGTCTCCACACTCTAGTCGCTCGTCAATGGAAGGATCTGATCCACGATTTACTAGTCAAAACAACAACTATCATGAAGTCCAACTAATAACCATCTAAATTTTCTGCACATTATAGAGGTCTCAATGCAATAGACGACGCATCAAACAGACACCCGGTCTGTGAGTTATTAGCCTTTTAGTATCGGGGACCCGGTTGGATTCGTGCATGATCCAACCTGACCGTAAATTAAATATTACCCATACTCCTGTGGGGTATACTCAAAGGGACCAACATGATCCAAGATTAACAGCACCACTGACAATTCATCAAACATACATTTGGTGCCAAAGATATGGCAAAAAGAAAGTAAAGGGTCGGTAGTAGGCCTGGGTCTGGTCCTACCTGTTTGCACCGACCTATCCCATCTAAGACTGGGCCGACCCCGTTTGGGTCGACCTGGCTTGACTTGTTGGGTGGGCCGGCTCATTGGGTTTTCCCCGGCCTGCTGGGACCAGCCCAGTAGGCCACGAGTTCGGTTCCACCTGGAGGGGGCCGCATAGGCGGCTCGACCCGGTGGCGTGGAGCTGTTTCAGCCTGGAGCACCACAAGGGTTGTGGGTGGCTGATTCGGCTAGGGCGACATGAGGGGCGCGACTTAGGTAGCTCGGTCCAAATGGCCATCTTGGACGGATGCCACGAGAGGTGAGGCTCGAGTGGCCAGGCCCTAGAGCCAGGAGGTTGGCGGGCGGCCGAGAGGCCAGCGGGTGGCCGAGCATTCGGGAGGTCAGTTTGCTGCCAGGATCTGGGAGGCTGGTTTGGCTGAAGCGCCATGAGGGCAGTGCAGGATTCAGAGACCAGCGGGTAACGTGGTCATTGCACATCGCGTTTTTCGCCTCTTCCTTTCGTCGCCATGCCAAAGAACATCTAAAAAGAGATAGAAAAAGGGAGACGAGCAATATTAGTTTGGATCTCACCCTCCGTGTTTAGGGTGATAGAAAATGGTTCATATGAATGATTAACAAAAACCCACAAACAAAAATAAAAACATCCTCCTTCATCATTTTGAATGAAATGAAAAACATGGAACTTAAATGAAATTAAACGTGTACCTTTGTTCATTGTTCGTTGAGGGAGTTATGGGGAAGAATATAGAGTTGTCATCATTCGTCTCATCCACCGCACACTTCCAATCCCATGATGATGTGTTGGTTCATTCACGACGATGAGGAGGGATGGTCAGTTATCGAAGACGTCCCATGTCGGTTGCTTCTGCAAGGTGCTTCCGAGGAAGAAGTAAAAGAAACTCCTTGTCGGCGTTCTTTGTTGGAAGAACAAATTCTTATTTCTTCATTGGTGAGATAATTTCTCTCAAAATCTCCCTCCTCTATTTCTAATAAAGGAAAAGTTATCATGGAATAATATAGTATAAAATCTATTTAGTTGTTGGCATAAGAATTCAAAATGGTTGAATTAATTAAGTTGGCGCCACTTAATTAATGCAAGAGGTTGGCACAATTAAAAGAGAGGAAGGGTTGACACCATTAAAATATGGGGTGGAGAGGATCTCCTTCATTAATGAGGGGAGTTGAGAGGTTTTCCTCTCCCACCATTGTTAGGGGGTTTAGTCTCAGGTGGTCCCCACATTGCAACCTCTCACGGTTGGATAGGATCAGGTGGGCCCTACCACCATAACCACTCATTGGAGGTTATGGTTGGGTGGTTTCTACACTTCAACTCCCACAATGAGGATTAGTTTTGGTGGACCCCACCTCTAACTTCCACATGGTGGCTCAAAAATAAAATAAACTGTAGTTCATTTTAATTTATTATTTTCCAAAAAAAACATAAACTATCTTCTATTCTCGAACCACTGTCGTCGAAGTGAAAGTCTCAATAAGAGAATACCGGCGTTGCGAGTTCAACAGTGCCCTCAAATTTCTATTATGAGCACCGGTTCAAAAGTTATAAAAACCTGATCGTTCATTTACAGACCGTACTTGAAAAAAAATTCAGAAATTGATTATGGGCACTCCGGGCCTCAGAATAACGCACCTTCATGTTTTGGGGACTCATAAAATTCCCATTTAATTAAAAATAATACATGTAAATTACGCATACTTATATCCTTTGCCTATCCTGGAGGGAGAGAAACCAAAACCCAAGGAGTGGGTACTGAAACACACACACACACAAACACAGGCATAGATATATTCTCATTAAATAAGTAACACAAAGAGAGTAAGGGGATCTCCATCTCATAGGTAAGTACAAGAAGATGAGTATCCAATATTTCCAAAAGAAAGCCCATCAGTGATGCCCACAATCACATGCTTTTTCCTAGGACACACAAGACTATTGTAATAAATTACCACACATTGATAATATCAACTTTGGTTAGCACTCAAGAAACCACATAATTTTAATTCACATCACAAGAATGTATCTTAGTGGAGAAAGAATCCCCCTTTATTGTGAGTCCAAAGGCTCCTCGAAACACACCTTACCAATGTGAAAGATTTTCAAGAGGTCACAAGATTCAGGAAAGGATCTAGTTCCCTAGAATGATAGTAGTGTCATATATTGGTAGTACCTAAGGAATGAAACTGTGAAGTCCTACTAGAGGATAACACTCGTGAAGGCCACTAAAGAACACCACTACCTTGTCCAATATAAGGGTAATCCTAATGAGTGATCATGGAAAATCCACTACCTATCTCAGATGGAGGGTTATGCCTAGAATATGCCTTCAGGGAATGCCCCTGCCTAGCATTATTAGAGGGTAATCATGGAATGTTGTGGAATTGCACTGCCCAGTCCTACTGGATGGTAACTCGGAAAGCTTATTGGGGAATTCCATTACCTAGTCCTATGGAGGGTAATCCTTGAACTACCACTGGGGAATTCCACTACGCAGCCCAGCTAGAGGGTCAGCATTATACTCCCCCTAGTGATTCTATATGATAATAGGCATCATCGAGTGTCACATCAGCATGTGCCAAACATAGAATATTTCAAATCATATCTCAAAAGTCACTTTTGAGGGAACTATCTTTTTCTATATGAAAAAAACAAAGGATATGAATATTTTGGAAAAATCCATGTTTAGCCTGAATAATTCAAAGGCCTTCATTTTTATGGATTTTTGATAACCCCCCTTTCATGTGATGAGGGGATCCCTTACAAGGCTACTAGGATCAGAGATTACAAGGCCTGTAGGCTTAGGAGATTACATGACCAGAAGGTCTTAGGGAACTCAACCAGACTATCTACAAAGAGCTTCCCCTCTCCAGCATCGGCATCATGATAGTAGCTCTCCACATTCACATGGTCATCTAGCTAGGCTTCCCATGAAATCACAGGCTGGTCCCGATGGAATATCCATAACCTCTCATTCTAAAAAATCCATGTGGATCTACTATAGTAAGTTCACTTGCTCTAAATCCTCTTTTGGGGATGCTCTTTTTTTAGTATGTCTGGGGAAACAACATGTGGCCCGAAGTCCTTGAGGTGGCCTGAAGGCCATAATGGTTGCCTAAATGCCATACTGACCCAAAGGGCTGGGTGGCCCGAAAGCCTTAAGGACTCCATGCCCCAACCGGTTTCCCAACGTGAATAGTTCCAGCTACTAAAGTACCAGTGAGGGCCTTCTATAGTGCCTGCTATAGAACCCGCACATTGTAAAGTTCTGTTATAGTACCTATACAGTTCTGCTACAGTACTCACACAGTGTACAGGCCTGTTACAGTACCTGCTACTGTACTGCTATAGTACCTGGAAATACGCCTCTACCTAGTTTTGAACCTGGGTCTTGTGGATGCACTTAAGGATACCACACCAACAGGGTTGAGGCTCATGTGCGGAAAATCCATGTTTAAATGAAGGAGATGCATAGGTTTAATGATCATTCATAAAATATTAATTAGTACACTACATGTGAGAGGACTCACAAGGCGTGTGGCCCCTCTTCACTTCCTACCAGGGTCTCTGATCGGTAAATGGGTTAAATACCATGTATTATAACATTCCATGTAGGGGGATTACATGTCATATCCTAACTATCTGGTTTTGGGGTCCAGTCTTGTGGTTGTGTCTGTGTACTCGGACCTTGTGTCTGTGTACTTCGATTCACGGTGTGGCTTCGCATGGGATGCCAATCATGTGACAAAACCATGTATGTGTTCTCTTACTTTGAGTCCGATCCCATGCGACATGTCACATGGGTTTTCCAACTTTGGAATGTGTAAATTGAATGTGTGGAAAGACTACATGTTGTGTCATTCATATATTTTCTCAAACACTTTCACAACAATTTAGTGGGGTTACACACCATGTGTTATTCATACTAGATGGTGTGAAGTTATGATTTTTTTTTAGAAACTGCAGATCTTCTCTACAACTCTGAATCTACTCCAACCTCATAGTCTTTTTCCTCAAATATTCATGAATATCTGAGATCTAAATGTACTTCCTAGATCTTGGTCATTTCTCACCACGAATCAATTTTGTTCATTCGGAAGGGTTTGGTCTTTCATTTTTCACTCCATTAGTCATTCGTAATCTACGATAATGATCTAAAATCATCATATCAAGCATCCTTGGGTCTTGATGAACATAGATATATGCTTCACTATCAGAACCATCGTCATTACATTGATATGGCTCAAATCATGGCACCTGATCGTGCTTAGGTTGGCTAAAAACTGTCAAACTGGGACCTATGGTGTTCCATAGGCAAATAACACAAAGCAAAAAAATACAGAAAATGCATAAGAAAAAAGGTCTTAATGATTGTTATCATGTGTTCTTGGACAAATATCATGAATGTTCTCCCTAGTTAGATAAACCAAGTAATAAAATTAAATATCAATTCAAGGGTACATGAAAGGTTTTCAAAAGGCATAGATTTAAGAAAAGGAATGAATATACTAAATTATTTTAATATGAGGGTTTAAAAAACAAAAATATGATTCGTTACTCACATTGGATCAAATTATTTTAAGAACATTCTCAACAATGAATTCGAGAGGAGAAACTGAATTCTTTACAAAATAATATCCGTTGATCCAATGGTTTTTCGTTGGTTTATCTCAATTCACCAAAGGGATGAGGAAAAAATCTATGGTGTCTGTGAGATTTTTATGAGCCAAATGTGGTGAATACTCCTGAACCATATATTAATAAACATATAATTAGGTTAAAAGGAATTCAATTAATTTATTAAATAAATCACTTAAACACACCGCCAACGATCATGGCTTTTGAACGTCCCACATGGACTATTTTTATGTCGTGCCTATGGTAAACTCTGCATTCCAAACACAATCGTGGAATTATATTTATGATTTGATAATTCATTTCTGACATATAGCATTATCATTAATTAAATATGCATAGAAAATAGAAAATATTTTTAATATTTTAATAACATTAATTTCGAAGACATTGTCCCTCAGAATCAGACGTTGTCTCATTGCTTATCTCATAAAATATATATAAAAACATTTCACGGTCTTACAAGGAAAAACCATGGTATCTATATCATGATCTTCCTTTAATGGTCCATTTATTCTTAAGTATAACATTCCATGAGGGTTTCATTTCCAATCACATTTTCAAATACTGATTTCATTTGAGGGATATTTCATATATGGAAAATTTATACCTTTTTTCTAAAACTATGATAATTTTATTCTCTTATAGTCATCCTTCGGGATTTACATGTCATCTCCCTATTTTATTCCCCCTAATCACTCATTATTTACCCTCTGTTATGAAATCAACTATACCTCTTATTTTTTTGTTGGAAGCATCCCTTTTTGATGTCCATATTCATTAGATTTTAATGTGTATATCTGTATGAAAATATCAATACTTTATTGATTTTAATTTGAACTAAATGATGTTCATTAATAGTTTTAATGATTTTTTTAGAATTTTTTATTGGTATTTTTTATAACAATTGTGAAAATAATATATTTTGAACATTTTAAGAGTGAACATGTATTTATTACACCTTTAAAATTTGTTTATAAGGCATCATATCTATATTTTAATGGGTTCTTAAAGAAATAAATTTTCTCTAAGATTTATAAAATATTTATGTTTAAATAAATTAAAAATATCAAAGATATTTCCTATTTCCAAAGTTATTTTTCTAAAATACCTAAATCAATTCACATCAACTAATTAATTTTACTTTCATAAATTATATTATTGATTTTTGATATTTATAAAATGTTACCATCCTCCATATTTCTCTAGATGGCATCTGTAATGTTATTTTCAATTAATTCTATGATCGATCACTATATTTTTCTTAACTAACCATCCACCATTAATAGGCATGGCATCTATTCGAATTTCATTGCATTGTGAATATGTTGATTCCATTTATTTGGTTGGATGGTGTTCACCTATATTCTATACAATGATTTATTGTGTAAAATTATTGGCCTAACAACCTACCCTATATCTATACAGTACAAATACCTTTTTCTTTATTATCATGACTTAAGGGAATTTAACTATTAATTTAATAAATATCCGTGGATATATATTAATTTAACATGGATTTATCATGTCATGATCTTTTTTATGGTTATGAATGATTATTTTATTTGAATCCATTTGAAAAGGACATGAAAACAATTTTTTTCTTAGGGTTATCTTGGATGTGATGAATGGAACCTATTTTCTTTCCATGGGTTGTTTTTTTCGTGTATTTAATGTAACACATTTCTACTCTATGAGTTATTTATGATATGATTATTTTTTATGGAAAACAAAAATATGTATAAATGATTGGTGGGGTCCTATATCACCATGTAATGAATTGGATAAAATTTTATATCTCATGAGATAATGTATTTGGGAGAATGTTTTATTTTTTTATATACAAGGACATTGATGGTGTGTCTCTTGAAATAATTATGCATTATATTAATGAATACACTACATTTGAACGATGTTATGAATTATTATCTTATGTTCGCATGGTGTGTCCCATGAATGTTTTATTCTTTATAATAATGATTATGCAACCTTTCTAATGTATCCAGATATTACGCATTTAGGGATGATGTTTATTTACTAAAATCAACACACTCTTTTCATTCATAAATTTTACCTCATTCCATGATTTATGATATAATCATTATTTTCTATAACATTATTATATATCTTGATTATAACCATATCTTCATGTTATACTCACACATGATATTTTATTTTTATCTCTTATGATTACCCATACTAAGGTCTAGAGGTCACCCCTATCATATGTTTTATTTCCCAGGGTTATGAAGATGAAGATCACCTATAAAATGTCTATAAGGGAAAATATTATACTTGTAACACCCCAAAGTTTTTAAAAAATTAATGATATGCCTGAAAAATTGTTTTAATTATATATTTATAACTAGCCTTTAAAAAATAATTTTTCTACTTCTATGTATGGAATTTCGAAAAACAGTCATCTAAAATTGTGTTCAGTATGTTATTTAGAGTTTAATGGAACCAACTTTTATTTTTGGTTAATAGTAACATAACCTTATTAATAGTAATATGAATAGTGATATAACCCTAATGAATGGTAATTAATAATAAAATTTTATTTTCTTAAGCCTTGAAGATAATGACATTTTGGTTAATTTTTCACTGTGATATAAAAGCAGTTGTAGTTCTAAAATGTTAATTATTTAATTAAGTATGATTTTATTTTAAAATAAAATAAATAATATGTAGAATTTTTTTTTCAAAAAATAGACCTTATTTTTGAATTCTATACATAGAGAAATAGTAAGGCTAATGTTTTGGAATTTTCTTGATATTTTTAAATTTTTGATGAATAGTGAAATATGGTAAAATACCGTATATTCAAATTATCAGTAAAATACACTATTTATGACATAATAAGTGATTTAAGGCCACCTTTTTCGATCCCAAATTCCATTATTACTATTTTTGGCCACATTAATTATGATTATATATAGTATTGAGAAAAAATATTATAATAATGATTAAAATAATGCTAAATTTATCATCTCATCCACTATAAATACCACCCTCATTCCCCTCTTCCACCCACAACTCTCATGCCTTGAGCCTTACCTATATTCTTCCCAATACTCCTCCCAAGGATATTTCTCACATACTAGATCTTCTGGTCTCACCGAAAGGCCAAAACTAAAGGCCTTAAGAGAGATCTCATGGAGAAGAGATCATGAGGTAAATAACCTCATTCATTTTCATTCTTTCCATTCATTTTATGTTATTATTTTTCATTACCATTGTCTTATGTTGCGATATGTCATTCCATATCCCCCTTAATTCCCATTTTATGGAGGACTAATGAGAGACCCACTTTGTATCATTAAACTATTTTATAGTATTTTAATCGATGTTGTTATGCTGCTAAATTTTCATAAAGGAATTCTAAACCCAATTTTTTTATTTGAGTTAACCTTATACTTCATTATTTATGTGGTATTAAAATTGTTTGTGTGGTTGTTTTTTTATAATATGTTGAATTATGTGTATTTATAGTGTGTATAAATATTCCATACACTATACTAAGTCTCACGTCAATTATATGATATTTATAATGGACTTTCCTTTTAAAATCATCTTTGAAAATTTTGTTATACAAAATTCAAAGGAATGTTTTTATTCTATTATTCATTTTTTATGATTATATTCTAGTTCTGGGAAATTTTTTATGATAAATGGTGGGTCATATATCTCATTCCAATGAATTAGTTATGTGTATGTTTGAGGTCATCTGTATGGTTATTCCAAATGTAACTGTGATGGTAAAAAAATTGTAAGGTAGCCATGAGGGTTACAAATTATAAGGTCGCCGATAGGGTTACAAGATTATGTAAGTAAAGCCCCAATAAACCATTATGATTCTATTTATGTTCTTAGGTTTTGTGTGGATCTTGTGTAAATGTCATTTATCACAAAGTATGTCTATATGTGTGACATGTATGTCTTTAGAAAATGATTCCATTTGTTACAAATGTTCAGGGACTAATGTGTTCTTTACTTATTTTTATTTCCCTTACTGAGATTCTTGTGCCCATCCCATGTTTTTAAATGATTTTCACATGTTATAAGGATGTGTAGGACAATGAAGGAATCCATGTTAAATGTTTGAATAATTTTCTAATAAATCATGTTTATGATTTAAGATTTTATATTTTTATAAAAATGGAAACTGTATTTATGGTTTCCACTTTATTAAAATGTGTAATGTAATGAATACATTATGTCCCAATTATCTAAAGCTATAAACATGAAAATATCCTCAATGTAAA
Source organism: Viscum album (assembly GCA_963277665.1). NCBI lineage: Eukaryota > Viridiplantae > Streptophyta > Magnoliopsida > Santalales > Viscaceae > Viscum > Viscum album. The sequence goes on along the minus strand of OY728138.1, from coordinate 651,652,542 downwards.
AGGAAGTTATTTCATTATTAAAATCAAGAATATTTAATGTAATTAGGTCGGGTCCTTATAGTTGGTATCACAATATAGTTTAGATATATTTAGGTTTTATGATGATGTTAAAAGAATACAATAAATGATTTTTACTCTATGATTAATTTTAATTGTTATAAACTTTAATTATTACCATGTTGATTCATCTATGATATTTTTGTTCATAATGGTTGTCCATAGAAGAAATAGGGATGCTAAAATGAGTGGTGACGCTAGAATTACATCCTTCCGAATATGCATCCCAGAATGGTAGGGATTAGAATCGATAAGTTTGTGATAGTAATGGATCAGCTAACACATGAAATAAATGGTGGTGGAATCCATGCCAAGGAAAAACTAGATGATCCACAATGGACCATATAAATATTTGAAAATTTTATTAGAAAACACCCCCTAAATTCAATGGATATTCTGACCCAGTAGTGGCTGAAGGATGGATTAATGCCCTGGAAAAGATATTATATGTTATGGGATGTTCAGACAATAAATAGCTAAGTATTTCCATTTATCATTTTGATGGTGAATCTGATTAGTGGTGGTCAATTGTAATGAATATCTTGAATATAATGGATATTTATGCCTTATATTGGGATGACTATAAGTTGAATTTCCTTGAAAAATACTTTCCTAAGGTGGTGTGACATTGGATAGAGAAGCAATTCCTTGAATTGAAATAGAAGGTGGAAGATTCAAGGGTTGTGTATGAAGCGAAATTCACCCAACTGGCAAGGAATTCTCCAAATCATATTATTTATCTTGATAGAAAAATCATCTTCTTTTACTAAGAACTAAATCCAATGTATCGACGGGCGTCTACCTCCTGTGAATTAAAATGTTATGAGAAACTTGTCTGTTGTGATGAGAGGGTAGAGATGGAGTTTGCTGATGATCACATTCTCTTTGGACACATGGAGAAAAGTGGTCTAGATAGCAAGAAATGGGTATGAATCTACCAGAGAAATATTATTGAATGAAAATCCAGTTTCCAATTTGTGATATGTGTGGTAAGAAGAACCCTGGGGAATGTCTTAGAAAAAATGGGAAGCGTTTTAAATGTGGTATGTTTGGACATATAGCCAGAGATTTTATTGAAAATGATCCTAAGACTAATATTGATAATAAAACTGTAATGTGTTTTAAATTTTTTGAGATTGGTCACTATGAAAATGCCTCCCCCAAGAGATATCCAAATGTTAGAAAGAATCCAGACTATAGGCAGATAGGTGTATTGTTATTTTGTGACTATGTCAGCAGATGAAGAGACATCCAATGAAGTTGTATCAAGTACTTTTTTTGTTTGATCATATTTTTCTAATGTATTGTTTGAAATAGGGCATAAATATTCTTTCATATCTGAGAATATTTCTGGTAAATTGGAAATATCACTTCAGAAAATGAAACTAAAGCTTTTTTTCAAAACACTGGGAGGAAATATTATATGAAAAAATAATTATATGAATCTTTCTATTTTGGTCCGTGGAGACACATTACCTAAAAAACATGTTTTTTTCACCTAGTTGTCATTTTTTATACCAGAATGAACCCATAAAATTGATAACATATTAGCAAAGATGAAAACTATTGATAGATGGATATGAATGTTATCTTGCTCATACTTTTTAAAATAAGGGAACTGTTAAGATTTATGATGTGCCTATGGAAAATGAATACCTTTATGTTTTTTCTAATGAGTAACCCACTGTCATACCTGATGTGTAATCCAAATTCACAATTGAAATTGTTCTTGATGCTAAGAAAATTTCAAAACAACCAATATCGTATGGATCAAATATAAATTATTGAATTGAAAAATTAGTTGCATGATTTTCTTTATAAAGACTTCATTCTTCCTAACACTACACCAGGGGGTGCTCTTATTTTGTTTGTTAAAAAGAAATATTGTTCCATGAAACTTTTCATTGATTATAGATCTTTTAATAACATAACTGATAAGAAAAGTATCATTTTCCTCATATTGATGACTCATTTGATTAACTCTTGGGAGCTGAGTACTTTTCCAATATTGATTTGATATCTGTATACCATCCACTGAAGGTGAAGGAGGAGGAAATCCAGAAAACAACTTTTAATACTAGATATATGCACTATTAATTTTTTGTTTTGCTTTTTGGATTAACTATTTCACCTTTTTTATTCATGAATTATATGTATTGAATATTTCAGGGGTTCTTAGATAATATTGTGGTTGTGATTATTGATGAAATTCTGGTATTTTCTAAAAATAAAGATGACGAAGAAAAACATCTAAGGTGTTTTTTTCAACCATAAAATAAATGAAACTATATGGAAAATTTAGAAAGTGTGATTTTTGGTTGCAATATATTTCTTTTCTTGGGAACATTGTACAAAATAATGGAATAACTATCCATCGTACTAAAAAAGTGGTTGATGAATGTCCAATACCTACAAATGTTATAGAGATTTGTAGTTCTATTGGATTATTAGGTTATTACCGACATTTTCATAAGAACTTTTCACAGTTATCTAGCCAGATAACAATGTTAACCTGAAATGTGGTTAAATTTATTAGGATATAAAAATTTGATGTTTGTTTTAAGGAAATGATGAAGAGATTGGTGAATGCTCTAATTTTGTCATTGCCTTCTCGAAATGGCGATTTTTTAATCTACAGTAACGCTTCTTCAAAGGGACTTTGTTTTTTTATGTATAATGATTAGGTAATTACTTTTGATTAAATATAAATAAAACCACATATGTTAAATTATCCCAAACATAATTTGGAATTGGCAGTTGTGGTTTTTGATTTGAAAATTTAGAGGCATCATTTATATAGAATCCAATGTCAGATATATAATGACCATAAAAGTTGGAAATATGTATTCACTGGGAAGGAATTAGACATGAGGCAGAAAAGCTGTCTTGAACTAATGAATTATTATGATTTCACAAACAATTACTGTCTCATAAAAGTAAAAAAAGTGGTGGATTACATTATTAAAAAAATGATGTCTCATTAACTGTGTTACGTTTGAAATATTATCCCTTGATTAATGATTTGATGAATTTTTTCTTAGAAGTTGTTGGTGCCAGAAATACGTCTATTTTGTTTCAGGTTTCAGAGTAGTCATCATTGTCAGGCAGATTTAAGGGATCACAGAAGGAAGACAGTGAGCTATAGAAAAAGGTAGAATTGGTTAAAATGGGTAAGCTTACAAAATTTACACTTGATTAAGATTTTTTTTATGATTTTAAGAATGGTTGTGTGTGCCATATGATTCACATTCAAAGGAAGAATTATTGTGTGAAGTTCTTAGATCATCATTTTCAGTTTATCCTGGATGTACAGAGATGTACAGAGACCATCAAGTGTACTGTTGGAGGGAATGAATGAAATGAGATATTTTTGAATTTAACATGAAATGATTGACATGTCAACATGATAATGTAGAGTGGTAGTAAACGAAGGGGATAAATCAGCCTTTTCTAGTGCCAGAGTGAAAGTGGGAGAATGTATCCATGGAATTCGTGGTGGGACTACCTACGACATCTCGGGTCAATAATGAGATTTTGCGTTATTGTTGATCGGCTGAAAAAATATACACATTTTCTTTATATTTGTGAAACAATGTCTTTAGATCGTCTATCTTGACTATACCTCAAAGAGATAGTCAGGCTAAATGGAGTATCTCTTTACATTATAAATGAATGGGATCAAAGTTTCACATCTATCTTTTAGAATAGATATCATAAGTTGTTGGTCATAGAATTAAATATTAGCACAACTTTTCATCCTCAATCAGATGGGAAGTCAGAACGAACGATTTAGACATTGGAGGATATGCTTTGGATTGTTTAATGGTCTATCAGGGAATTTTGGATCAACATATTTCATTAGATGAGTTTTCTTCTAATAATAGATATCATTCAAGTACACATATTTCACCTTTCTAGGATTTGTATGGAAAGTTGTGTTAGACACTAGTCTTTTGGGAAGAAATCCGTGAACAAAAGTTTATAGGGCCATAATAAGTGGAGGATGTGGCTGAGAAAGTTAAGATGATCTTCCTGCACATGATGATAGGTTAGAGAAATTTGAAAAGTTAGGTAGATAATATAAGGAAATACTACTCTTTCAAGGTAGGTTAACATGTTTTCCTTAAAATCACTCTAGGGAAAGTGTGATGAGTTTCGATAAGAAAGGGAAGCTAAGTATGTGGTTCATCAGTCATTTTGAAATCCAAGTTGAAGTTGGAACGGATTCATACCAGGTAGCTTTGCCTCCGAGTTTTCCTCAGGTATAAAATGTTTTTTATGATTCGATATTGAGAATAATAAGCCAAATTCATCACATATATTTATCCCAGAAGAAGTTTAGTTGTAAGAAAACCTTTTTTATGAAGAGAAAGCAATTCAGATCATTGATCAAGGGGAACTAGTATTTCCAAATAAGGTAATCCACCAGGTAATGGTTTTGTGGAGAAAAGGCTTGGTAGAAGAAGAAACATGGGAGTCTTAAAATTCTATGAGAGAATGTTACCCTTACTTTTTTAATGGGTAAATAAAATTTTGAGGACACAAGATTATGTAACTGCGATGGTTACAAAAATTTTACGTATCCCATGTTGGTTTAAAATTATAAGGTATCTAAGAGGGTTACAATATTATGTAAGTAATTTCCCAAGATACCTTTATGATTATATTGATGTACTTTTTTTTCTATGGATCTTGTGTAAATATCATGTTCCACAAAGTATCTATATATGGGTGACAAGTATGTCTTTTAAAAATTGTTACATACGTTACAAGTCTTCATGGACTAATGTGTTCTTTACTTATTTTTATATCCCTTACTGTGATTTATGTGCTCATCCCATGTTTTTAAATGATTTTCATTGGTTATAAGGATGTGTAAGAAAATTATGTAATCCATGTTAAATTTTTGTACAATTCTCAAAGAAATCTTGTTTTAAACTTTTATATTTTATATTTTGAAAAAAATGGTAAATATTTTTATGGTATCCAATTTGTAACAATGAGTTATGTTATGAATGTATTATGTCCCAATTCTCTAAATCCCTGAACAATAAAAGAACATAAATGTAAATAAAAGTGATTTCTTGACAAAAATCATAATTTTGTAATGTAATAAGGTTGTGTCCTTATAATACAACAATTATAGGAAATAATTAATATATTTTGTAAAATAAGTTGACTATATAACTATTCCTAAAAGAAACACAAAAGTAGTTCACCATGTTTTTTGATATTAATACAAGTTTTTATACAAATAATAATTTTGTGAAACATTAGATAATATAATATCACATTTAATCAATGATATCTTCAAGATGTATGTGATTTTATCATAGGACCTAGGAGTGAACATTAGAGAGAAAAATGAATTCCATAATGTTTTCATTGCGTGTAACATGAGATGCTGTGTTTGGAAATATAAATATATATTATATTAGTTATATTATTTCATAGTTTATGGTTCCATGAAACCATTCAGGATTCCTTCCCTTATCTGCGATTTAAAACATGATGTGAAGTGGATTCTAGTTACCTTATTGTTTACATAACAAGTTGGAGGTGAATCTAGAAAATACAATGTGATTCGATATTGTGATCTGATGCTGGGATAGAGTCTCTATGGGAATGATTTCAAATTTTTTTAGATATATAAATATGATATAATCCCTGGGATATAATTATAGTATTTTTAGGGAATAATTTATTAATTTTCGTGATTAGTTAAATTATATGTTGTAGATGGAGATAATGTCATGATTTGTGGAGTGTGAGACCCACATGTGGGTCAGAGATATTTCATGTTTATTTCTCACTAAGAACTATGATAATGTTTATTTTAGAGAATGATCATCATGTGGTGTTACCCTAGGTTGTAGAATAATACCCATAATTCCATTTAAAAGAATTTTTTTAACTACCGCCATTATGTGATAAAGATTTTGAGGTGGATTTTTAGTCAGGTATCAACTTATTTATAATATCACCATATATGGTTGAATATTCTTAGTTGCATGGTCTATGGATTCTAATTGATGACCATATACTGAGTATATTATTTAATGCATGTCTGTCTCTTTTGGGTTCGCCTTTATTTTTTAAATATATTATAGATATCAGTCCGTAGATTTTCATCTATCAAAAAAACATGAATTGACTAATAGGGAAGAACAGTAATCCCCTCTTGTATATTAAAGATTTTTTCAATAGACTAAAGGGAAATAGGTGGTTCATTAAGATTTATTTTCAAATAGAATATCATTATATTCATGTTAAGGATCTCTATATTTTAAATAGTTGTTTTAGGTTTTGTTATAGAAATTATTAGTTCATTTTATTATTTTTTATGAACACGTAATATGTGTTAGTTGGAATTATGAATAATTTTAATCCTAAAATTATAGATTATTTCATAGTGGTGTTCATTGAAGTCATCTTGGTTCATTCTGAGTTGGTGGATTACCACATAGAGAATCTATGATCTGTTGATTGAGTTCCTCATTGTCATAGACTATTTGTGATGATATATAAATGTATTCTCTAGGACAATGAGGCTCATTTATTACGTCTTTCCAGGTCGTAGTGTGGAGTATTTTTTTATCCTTTAAAGGTTGAAACAATATTTTCATGGGTGGTCCCATATAGTATTGTGTGGGTGTATATTTTCCTTGATATTATAGGATATTATAGGAGATTTATACCCATTATCATTCAAATTGTGACTCTACTGTCATATTTAAATATTATGGATTTTGATTTTACATGCACTAACTTTTGATAGACTTTTTTTTTGAGTATTTTTAAGTAAATATATACAATTTCTATGTTCCTTAACTATTCCAATAAAGTTTTATGATTAATGTTTACTATGAAACTTTATAGGTTTTATTTAGAGGTGTTCTAATGTACCACAATGTGGTCATATAACTGAAACATATAATTTATATCCTCATGAATGTAATTATGCTACCCAATATCTATATCTTATTATGGTTTTGTTTTTTGTAGTAGTGGAAATGCTATCTTAGTGATCAAAACATTTTGAATATAAAATATCACATGAAATTGAAGAATATATTCTCTTAACATAATAGAAATTTACAAAAATGATGGTGGATTGAATTCATACTGAATTATAACTATGATAATTTATATAAACTTGTTAAAGGGAATGTATTGTTTGTTGATATGAAAATTAATTCATATGGACATGGAGTGCATGATTGAATTTATTTCAACATATTATTATAGTACATATCCATGACTTACATTAATATGGGGGATGTTGATGGTGGAGGGTGCCTCTATAAATTTACCAAATTGTATTCCATCATATGGTAGGTGAAATACTCATAGATAGAGGTATTTTGAGTTAAAGGTTTGATCATATTGAGTGGTTTTTACTAATTTTTTATGGGATGGTCAAACTATAATCCTCAATGGGTGTTGTTTCATGGAAGGATCATTGTTAATTTGGATATACATGATATAGTTCTATCTGAGTTAAAAAAAACCATTATAGTAAATATTCATATGGTTATGATGTATCATAAACATAGAGTTTCTTTTAGGAAGTTAGGGATTGTGAGATCAGTTGTAGAGTTCATTTTCTAATTTTATTTTCCTAATGGTGATGGATGATAATCCCACTTCATTTGAATTTCTTCATATACATGATGTTCACCGATGGATGTGGTAGGACCTCTCATTAGACTTCGTCACTAGTTTTCCATGGGATTTGGGTGGATGCAATATTATAAAGGTCTTCATAGGCCACATCATGAATCCCTCTAAAATATATGTGATTAAGGAGTTTATTTCCATGAATGTTTTACTGAGGTAGTATCTAGTGGTAGAGCTGAGTCTCCCTAGGGTTCAAGATATAATCACCTCTAATTAGGACCCAATATTTTCATCCATGCTATTAAGAGGTATCGAGTACACTTATCGATCCTAATTGTACATATTCAATGATTTTAATATGTAAATCAATCTTCATATTGAGGAAACTATCCATAATTTATTGAACATGTTTCATTCTTTCATTATAGATATTAGAGGTTCATGGGTGAGGCACCTACCATTCATGGAGTTTTCATATACTAAAAATACCAAATTATTGTTAGTATGACACTACATTAAGCATAATGTGAGAAAAATTTAGGATCTCAATTGTGTTGGAAAAATTATGGTGAATAATGTATTCTCAATACAGAATTGGAGTCGGGTTTTACTTGGATGGTCCTAGTGATTAGGGTGTAGATTAACGATTCTAAGAATACCAAGAATACCTATAATGTTAGAAGGGCTATGCCTATAATGTCTGATATTATAGACCATGTATTCTTGATGGTGCATCTGCATCATTAGGAGTGGTTAGTTGGTTATATGGGTAATATTTTGTTCTAATTTATTTCAGCATTATTTGGTTTGGACCATGTTGGGGATGTTTCATATTGGTTAGCTATTCCTCCGTAGAAGATTGTACTGTATTCTGTCATTATTTTATAAAATATTTTTTAGTATCTTCTCGATGATTAAATTTTCATTGACTTGGATAGGAATTAATATTAAGACAATGTAATATTTGTGGAGAGGCATATAAATAATAAAGAATCGCAAAAAAAAAATCTACTAGTCTATTATTCTTTTTGTTCAAGACATGTTGTTGTGGTATGTCGTGGATGTGTTGTCCTGGTAACATGCATCTTAGATGTTCCCCCAATATGAAAAATTTTATGACATTTTTTTAGAATATTTATTTGACACCCGATGATGTTAAAATATATTTCTTTTAGAATAAATTTAATTTTTTGATAGATTCTAATGACCAAAACATCAGCTTTAAACGAAACAAGATCCTCTCTAGAAATACTACATAAATATGACCACTATTACAAATACATTAAATTAGTGGGTACAAGAAAAAATAAATTATGATAATATATAGTTTAGAAACAATCATTTTATATATATATAATATAAATATAAATAAGAATATTTTGGTTGAAAATGAAATATTTTATGAATAATAATTTCTTAAAAAATAAATGGTTTCGTCACTTCTTGCGGACATATGATAATTTTTTTATACCAAATATAGAAATTTTTTTTGATAAAATTAAATTCATTATTTAAATTTTATTTTCCAAATTACATTTTGGTGAATTTTTGGGATTTTTCTAAAATTTATCATTTTACGATGTCTAGTGAAATATAAATAATTTTAATCAAAACCAACCATTTCATTAAAATTAATTATAAAGTTAAAATTTATTTTTAATTAATTTTAAAGTAATAATTTTTAAATTATATATATTTATCCTATTTAAGCCATTTGAATAATGTTCATATTTGATTTAGATATGAAATCTTTGAAATCATTTGAACATTTTCTCATTATAATCTTTCTTTATCATTATATATAAGGGATTGATTTTAAATTAAATATTTTCTCCTTATGTTAATAGAAATTTGAAAAATGTATTCAATATATTTAATCTGAATAATATATATTATATAATATGGAATACTTATTTTTTGACCAAAATTAATAGTGAAAATAGTAATATTATATATCGAGATTAAGGTAAAAATGGATTTACTAGGGGTTAAACTAAAATAATATGGTATAAAATGATTTATAATAATTTTTAAAATATAATTTATGGACATATTTCAACCTTATAATGTCTAAGGATTGATAAGAATAAATATTTTATCCTTTTGGAAAGTTCAAAATGTGGGTACACATTTTTATTTTCAACAATTACAAGTGTTCCACTCACCTCATTATTAAAGACAGCCCCTCTCCTATCCTCTTCTCAGCATGAAACCATTTTATTCATGACATTAACTATCCAAATATCTTCCAAAAATCCATCCACTCATCCTATAAGTAATATTTTTGGCATAAATTGGACATCAAGAGCCTTTTTGTACAATCCTAAGGAAGGTACCTGAAGAAGAGGGTAACATTCTTCAATTAGTGTATTTATTTTATTTATTTCTCCACCTACATAAATTTTTAATTAAATATAATTATATAAGAACCCCAATATATTCCATGTACATAGATGATATTATTTTATTTACATTACTTACACACTCTTACACTTCTATAAAATGGGTTATGAAATCATCATTTGTGTGTACGGAGGACTACCTCCTTGTGGATCAATGCAATTTGTCTTTCCATTACCATCTACCAAGGTTGAGTATTGTTATGGATATAAGTTATATATATTATATTTATAAATAATTATATATATTGATTTAATATATCAAATGTACAATTTTTAACTCAATTCTATTAGGTATACAAAAACGTCGCTTGTGTGTATGGAGGACTGCCGCCTCACGGACCGATGTTTTTTTTCCTTTACTAAAACGTAAAATGTAAGGTGATAATTATAATACTAGTAAAAATATGTGATATAAATTTAAAAATTATTCTTTTAATAACATATTTATCATCTTGAAAATAAGATTTTTCAATTTCTTTCTAAAATTTAATAATGATAATATCGTTCAGGTATGTGTAGACTACTACCTTCATGAAATGACGTGACTACCTTTTTATCACTACAAAACCTATATATAAGTATATTTATAGAAATAATATGGTATTCATGATATTATAATCATTATTTAAGGATAATACATTACTTATAAACTTTCTATAATGATCATTGAGGAATGTAATTGTTACTCATGCATACGTACGACTACTGTATACATGGTCATAACATACTTCATTTATAAAAAACATTTTTCATTATTAGTTTTAAAATAATAATTTACAAAATAATATGATAACTATTTCATTATTATTAATCTTTAGGTTATGTTACTATATAACATGCCTACGAATTGTAACTTTTATAAAAAAGAATGAATGATAAAACAAGGAAATTTACACCAGAAATAATGAAAATATTTAAATATTATAAATAAGAAGGGTGGTAATATTTTATAATAAGACCGTATATGGTATTATAAATATGATTAAAGTTATATTATAAATTAATAACATGCATAAAACAATTATTTATGAGTTTAAAGAAGGTTGAACTAATGGAATGGGTGAGGTAAGAGACTTCTTTACAATTTCCCATCCTTAAGGAATATTGTAATGTTATGAACATAACTACTTTTATATTCTGTGTAATTCCCCATTGAAATGAAATATAATCTTTCACTCATAATTCATGGTATTTTTTTCTATTGGAATTATTTCTCTAAATTCTATTATACTAGAAAATTACAAAGTGGTAAAATTTACTCTAGGATATCACTATCTTTTCTTATTTTTAACATTATAATGAAATAATCACTTTATTATAAATAAATTTAACTAAAATATAAAAATAAAAGATAGATGGATATGATTATTTTATTAAACGTATACCATTTATTAAATGGTACTTACTTTAAATGTTATTTGATTAAAATGGGAATTATTGAAAAATCCATATCCTTTAATCAATAAGAACATTTGATGATAATCCATATTGATTCATGAATGTAATCTATTTTTTGATATGAGATGATTTATTTGGACCAGATGTGAAAGGTGGGTCCAGATAATGTATATCCCATAGATGCATCGGTTGGTCTCATTAGAAAAATAAATTTGAAAATTTAAATGTGATTCTACATATTGTTTAAACTACCTTGTTAATGGTCTTGAATGTATATTCTTCGGGATATTGGAGATCATGGAATCATGTAAATAATAATTTTATACACAAGTAATTCATTTATTGTAATTATCTATGATAATTTAATAGTGGTATTACCTCATGATGAATTTCATTCATAAATTATTGATTGAATGGAATGCATGTTAATATATTTTCCATGCCATGTATATTATGTCTTATATTTTCATACATCCATGTTATTTATTAAATGGAATGTGTGTTTAGTAATTTACAATTTTGTATTGATTATTCTTTGTTAATTCCTATTATATTCATGTGTACATAACCCTTACTTCTTATTTTATCACACCCTAATTTAATTTTCTTTGTTAGGATTTAAAGAAGATATATTTGAATGAGTATTCAAGGATGTGGTTAATTTATCTTTATTATATATTATGATTTATTTTATATTCCAAATGTAAAATGGGTATCAAATATGTGTCTAGTTCTAAAAAAATAAATAGATCATTACCCTAGGATTTGATTCATTATATCTAAGATAATATAAAAAGTAAAGAATAAGCTCTAGGATTCTAGAGTTGTAGTTGTTACAATTGGTATCATCAGACGATTCATAAAAACATTAACAACTAGATTTAAGAAAATATAAGTTATAGGAAATAAACCAATGATATAATTTGAGGATAACTATAGAATAACATCATAATGTTTTGATAAGATGGATTTTTTTTTGTTTTTTCATTGAAATATATCACTTTCTAAATAACACTAATAGACGTGGTATTGGAATAGACATACCAATGGGTAATAACTCTAAAACCTCACATTGGTATTGACTCTATATTCACGTGGTGCAAGAAAATGGTCATTACTACACACCTTATTTGACACTACCAAGGTATATTCGTTAGATAATTACCATTTTATTTATTAACCATTATAAAGGATTTGAAGATAAATATATAATAGAATAAACCAAGATTTTTGTTCTGAGAATAACAATGCATGAGTTTTAATTTATGATAAGTTTTAAACATTATTAGTAATAATAAATTATGATTTAATATCAAAAATTATTTGATATAACCTAGTATATATATTTTATAAATGGTTCCTACAAGGAATATGGGTATCAAAACATGTATACAATGTGTAGATTTCCCCAATAAAAAACCAAATATAATTAGAATTGTAATTGATTAAATTATTTCTATATTATGGAATAATAATTTTGTAATAACAAATAAACTTTCATAGATGTTGAAAATAATTCCACAGTGTGATTATTCTAGGATGGATCTCTTTTGGTGATAAAGTCCCCCCAATTTTATGGTACTGCTAATCTAGTGGTAGCAGAGCAATGAATTATGCCTCTAGGTAATATATTTATTTCATTTTTATTTAAAGGAATGGTTAATATTTCACTTGAAATTTTTTGTCTCCATGTTGATATGTATCTATGGTGCTCATTGATCAAGAATACAATGGACTAAGAGGAAATTGTTCTCATGGAATGAAATTATTATAATAATAATTTTTTTGAAAAATATATATTTTATGACAGAAAATTAACATAAAGATAAATTTCATTAGAATATATTAGAGGGGAGAATAAAGTGTTTTTGAGTGCGGATATACCTTTATAAGATTATATAGTAATGTTGTTGATTACCTACACAACTTGGAGTGCCAAATAGACTATTTCTCTGAAGGGATTTATCCAAGTTTCTGAAGGGTTATGGTCTCTCAAACATGTTCACCATATCAATAAATAGTTCAATTTTCTATAAAAATATAGAATTAATTATTTAGATCGAATATATTCATGTTAAATCAAGATAATAAGAGGTAATTTGAAGACAATGGGAAAGGTAATGCATTAAATAAGAAGAAGGGTGTGGAGAAAAATCCATCATGTGAAATTTAAAGAAAGTAGTTTCATTCCTAGTGGTTGAAGGGCATGGTTTATTGTTTCAATTATATTTATAAGGAGAATTTATAATATGAATAAAAGGGGGAAAAGAAATCAATTATGACTAGTGTTTAATCCATAAATAAATGTTTAATTATTCTCACCAAAGTCCCAAGTGTTAAATAAATATACCAAAGAGTCGCTAAAGAGTATAAGTCCAAGATTATATGATCATACAACTGAGGTTAATGTACAAAATTTTATGTGGGTGGGTTATTTAAATCTATAATAAAATTTTAATAATGATTTATTTGATTTAAGATCCTAAATATCTATTTTATCTACTCTAGTTTCCATGAAAAATATACATTTCCTGTTTAATTTAAAATGGGAATTGTCAATAAAATCAACTATGTGAAATATTCTATCTATAAGGATATATCAGACAGTCCGCATTATGACACGTAAATGTGTTATATTTTTTGAAATTATAATCATACCTATGGTTTTATCTGAAAAAATACATGGAATGGAATGGGTTTCAAAATATTATGCAAAAAATTTTACAATGAAAATAAAATTTTGATTTTCTTAGAATACTTTGAATTCATTATATTTATATTAGTGACTTTATCATTTGAGATATGTATATATCGACACATATTATCTCAGCTAAATGAGATTGTTACTAAAGAAGATAAAAAAATTTCTAGGGATGGATAATGTAATCATCAAATTGATGGAAAACCTATTATTGAAAATAAATTGAAATATTTCCAATGGAATTTCCTTGAAATACCCCAAAGTGTGCAGTTGATTTATCCATTGATTAAATTCATGATAAATGAACAATATCAAAGTATCGTTGTTGAATGGCCACTGTTGAATTAGTGGAGTTTAATAAAAAAACTAGAGGATTTGGGTGATTAGGGATTTACTCACCCAAGTGTTTCTTTATGGGGAGCCCCTATTCTCTTCATTTAGTAGTAAGATGTATAAATAAGGAAGTGAATTGTATATAGAGAGGTCAATGGTATTGGAATAAAGAAAAATTATAATATGTTATGCATTGATGACTTATTTGATTTGCTTCATGGTGCCAAATATTTTTTCAAACATTGAACTTTGTTATGGGTGACATAAATTTAACAGGATGAAGGAATGCATTCTGGATAAAAGTTTTTAGATGAGGTACGTGCATTATATGGTTATAGTAATTTTATTTTGGATGACTAATGAACCCTCCACATTAATTTTTTTAAGGAACATAGTATTTAATAAACATATTTATGATTTTTTTGGTATTCATTTATGATATTTTTTCATATTATAAAATCTAACATGACAATGATAATATCATTATATCATTATTGATACTCACATATGGAAATAGCTATATCGAAAATTTAGTAAATGTGATTTATATATTTTACATGTTCCTTTTATTGGCCCAATTTTCTCCATGGATGGAATCTTAATTGGTTTGATGAACATAATGGTATACATATAATGAACTATACCAAGGAACATAACTGATGTATGTAGTTTCATTGGTTTTACACATTACTATCATCAATTAATTAAAACTTTTACCTAGTTGGATATCATATTAACCATGCTTATATGAAAATGGGTAATTTTTTTTAATAAAGAAATTTAAAGATGGTTTTGATGAACTAAAGTGGAGATTGTATAATTATCTAATTTTAGCTCTACACTCTAGAAATGTTGCATTTTTATATAAAGTGATTCATCAAATAATAAAATATTTTTTAATCTAATAAAAAATATAACGTAATTTTATATGAATAAATGATATTGAAGTCTCATATATAGTACAATCTAGCCCATGATCTTGAGTTGGAATCTTTAGTCATTTTTTGAATATATAGATTCATCATCTATATGGAAAAAGATGTGAGATATACATGGATAATAAAATAATAAAATATATATTTTTATTCAAATATATCAATATAAGGAAATGGTGGTGGATTGAGCTAATCAAGGATTATAATTTTATAAGACACTACCACCCAGAGAAATAAAATAAGGTGTGAGATGAATTATGTTTTGAATACAACAATGTTATGAGCCAAATGAGGATTGAGAGAGATCCTATATTACATAATCTTATAATGATTGATATGGGGGTTATTAAGGAAGCAGATAAATCACTCATTTTTAAAATAATTATAAAACTATATTTATTAGAAAAAATAAAAAATTATCAGTCTAATTATGAGAAATTTTAGAAGAAAATTAATGTTATGAATGATGAAAAATTAGTAGACATAATTTTTTAAGATGGTGTTCTATAATATTTAATGATATTATGTGTTCCATCAATACCTGAGTTAAAAAATGAATTGTTGGATGATTATTATAGTTAAAATTTATTTATAAAACCTAATAACACAAATATGTATAAGGATTTGAGGGAAAAGCTTTGGTCGAATAACATGAACTGGGAAATTGATGATTATGTGTCAAGATATTTCATCTTCAACAAGTTGAAGCTATTAGATATAATCCTAATGTAGTCATGAAATCTCATCCTATTCGTATATGGAAATGGGATGAAATTACTATGGTCTTTGTTAATGTTCTACCAAAGACTCATAGAATGAATGATTCAATATGGATAATCATTGATATCCTAACCAAGTATCCACATCTCATTGCTATAAGAGAAAATTTTACTCATTATTGACTCAAATTTA
Source organism: Viscum album (assembly GCA_963277665.1). NCBI lineage: Eukaryota > Viridiplantae > Streptophyta > Magnoliopsida > Santalales > Viscaceae > Viscum > Viscum album. The sequence continues at coordinate 651,636,184 of OY728138.1, read as the reverse complement.
TCAATATTAATGATGTTTTAAGACTTCATGGTGCACCTATTTAAATAGTTCCATTTCATGACTATCTTTTGAAATCAATATTATGGAAAATTATTCAAAAGGATCTAGATATTGAGTTTCATATGATCACTCCATACCATCTTAAAAATATTGGATAGTAAAAAAAGACTATTAAAACAATATAATACGGGTTGAGTTCATGTTCACTTGCTTAATAATATATGTGAGGTCACGATTTAACATTGATGTAGTTTTTCTATAACAAATGTTTCCATTAATTTATTCAAATGGCATTGTATGAATCATTATATGGAATAAGATTTCATACTCTAACTTATTGGGATGAAGTTAGTCAAATGAATCAATTCCCAAAAACATTTTTAAGATAAAATAACAAAGGTAATTTCTATTAAATATCATTTTATATAATATCAATTTATGAAAAAAATTTATGCAAATAATTAGTGGAAATATTTCAAATTTCTAGTGGGAAATCATTTATTCTTCAATGTATCCCAATGGAAGGGTGTTTAAAGGTTAGGTAAGAAAGGAAAACTGGGCATCAGGTATGTCATAGCTTTTTAAATTCTTATTATAATTGGACTTATTTATTATCCTTTTAAAATGTTACCACACCTCTCAAAAATACAAGATGTGGTCTATATATCATTGTTAAGAAAGTACATTCCAGACAAAAAACATGTGGTTAACACTGATCAAATTGAATTGGAATCAAATCTATCATACTACGAATAATCCATCTAAATTCACTATATTAGAGGGTATGTATTTATGATTTGGATAACTCAACTAGTAAATGTAATTTGTATAAGTCATAAAATAGAGGAATCATTGTGGGAAATAAAGGATATTATGATGTAGAACTACCCTACTCTATTTAAAAGGTAATATCAAATTAATTTTGAGGGTATAATTTTTGTAAGAGGGAAGAATTTAACACCATAAGACTTTACATAATATTGAATTTTGAATAAATTTAATTTCATTGAATGCTTGTGATGCACACTACACTGGGATTAAATGAAATGTTATACTCAATTTAATTATTATTTAAACAAGACCATAATAAACAAGTTGTTAAATTAGCTGGTATGAATAGATATAAATTATGAAAAACATATATGGTACATCTGCTCATTTGTAATCTATTAACTATAAAAAATAAAGAAGAATCATTTTATATTAAAAGATATATTTTATGAATTATTTTAAGAGACATTGTTTTCATCACTTCATTCTCAGTAATGAAAAAGTAAATCATTAAAAATTAAATATAATTTATGTGATAAAATTAAATTTATTTTTTAATTATAATATCAAAATAATCATAGGGTTAATTTTTTGGATTTCTCATTAATGTTTCATTTTTAGATTAAGAGTTAAAAATATTAGATTTTAATTGAAAACGTTATTTTTATTTATATTCATTTTAAAATAAAATTATATTTTTAGAAAGTTTTAAATATAAATTAGGTCAATTATATATCTATTAATTCAATTTATGTCATCAATAATCATATTCATATTTTATTTTGATATAAATGATTTGTAAAAATTTGAATTTTTCCTTTTTAAAACCCCACTTTTGGTTGGGTGTGGGGGGATAATTTAAAATTAAAAAATTACACATCTATGAATGGATTTTTTAAAAATGGATACAATATATTGAATTATAATATCTTATATAATATAACATGGTTAATATTATTTTTGACCAAAATTAATAGTGAAACTGGTAAAAATTATTTAATTCATGCTATGTAAAATGGATTTACCAGTCATTAAAATAAAAAAGAAAGGATTAAAATGTCATATAAACAAGAATAAAATAACTTCTATAGATATATTTACATATTATAACATATAATCCATTCTAATAATCAATTTAGGACCCTTTATCCATATGAAAAACATGGCTACACATTTTTCTTTTAAACATTTAAAGTGTGTCACTCACCTCTCATATAAAATGTCACCCTCTATCCTCTATTATTCACACATTCACACAATTGTTTATACAAAACAACACAACATGCATCCCCTAATCATAGAATATATATGTTTTGTATAAATATATCCTAGAAATTATTTTCTATCCATACCATGGAAGTTACCCAAAGAATAGATAATGTTCTTCAACGAGCATCTTTATTTTATTTATTTCTTCACATAAATAAATTATTATTAATCCAGGATGATATAATATCTTCAGTTTATTCAATAAAATTACATTTTTGTGACATTGGAATGAACTATAAAATTATAAACTTCCATAAAATGTGTTACGAAATCATCATTCGTGAGTACAGAAGACTACATTATATCATATCATTGTAATCTATTTTTTCATTACCACCACTCAAGGGAGGGCATGAATATATATATAAATAACATATATGTGATATTTTAAAATTTATTATACCTTTTGATTAATTATATCATATATACCTTTTAACATTCCACTCTATAGGGGATGAAATAATGACACTCAGGTGTACGATGGGCTACCGCCTCACGGAATGATGTATTTCAAAAAAGGCAATATTTCATTCTTTTTATTAGAATAAAAAATAATATAATTGGTTGTGTATGTGTGGTTTGCCTCCTACACAAAGCGATTAACACAGTTTTTATCACCACACCACATATATGATATATATATATATGTATATTTATAATAATAGTATGGTATTTATGATATTATTTTCATTCTGAAAAAATAAAACATTACTAACATTTTTAAAATAATTATTATTGAAAATTTGAAACATTACTCATGCATACATACATCCCACCTTCTCTAGGATCATAACATAATTCATTTATCAACCCCAAAATACATTATTAGTTTTAAATGAGTAATTGAAAAATGAATATTATTATTTTTTTCATTATTATTATTCTAGATTTTTTGGATCTATATAAATTCAAAAGATATATAACATTCAAAATAAAACACAAATCACGAAACAAGGTGATTAACACACAAAATAATGAAAAAATGAATTATTATTATGAAATGAGTTGTACAATGTTATAATTGGATCATATATGATATTATAAATAAGAAAATATTTCTGATATATATTAATATTTTCTAAAAACTGTTATACATGAGTTTAAAGAACACCAAACTTAAATAAAGTGTGAGGTAAGGGACTTTATTTCAATTTCACTCCATTAAGGGTTATTCTAATGTTATGAACCTAATTAATTTTATATGGTGTAGATACTACCCCTTTGAGATGTAATTTAACGATTAATTCATAATTTATTGTATTTTAATATTAAATATGAATTATTTTTTTTTCTAATGGGGAATTGCATCAAAATTACCATGAGAAAAATGTAAATGTATAATCTCAATATAATGACCCTATCCTTTTACACACATCATTAAAAGATTTTTAGAATATTAAAACATTGTATTAAATTATAAGAATAGTAAAATCTAGAGTCCTTGATGACAATGTACAAAAAACTAAAAACATGGGACTAAATAAAACCTTCATTTTTTAATCCTAATAAGGACATCCTAACTTGCATTTAATTCATAAATTATTATAGGATAAACAAAGGATAACACGAACAAAGGGTTAAGTTAAAATATTGGTAAGGGAAAATACATAGTAATATTGCTTTGTCACATAGGTTAGAAGGTTTTGCATAATGGTATAAAAGGCATGGAACATGTGAAATCATAACATATAAACATAGAGTCATAATAATGTGGAAGAACCATAAAACATGACTTTAGTATGAGTGAAGGATAGTTGCACCTAGAGGGTTACATGTAAAGGTCATCCACTAAGACCGTTGCACATGGAAGCACAAGTCAAGGATAACCACCAACGCCGTTGCACATAATGTCTCATGAGACTCAACATTACCCAATGCATTAGAGATATATCTTTCTGAAACCATCCTAACAAGTTCATGAATATTCTTTCCACATAAATAATCATACATAATTAATCATAAATAAACATTATGGTACCCACTAAAATAAATATGTATCATAATCATGTCATAAAGAATAATGAATTGGTGTATGATAAAAGTATCCCTGACAAAAATAGATCAATCATACAAATTAATATATTATAATAGGATTATATAATAATATGTGATTCCAAATTTATGTGATAACATGTAAAAGTGTTTATAAGAGGATTTAAATTAAAACATTTTATTGTTGTTTAATGAAAATATCAAAGATCATTTATAATAGAAAAGGGAATATAATTTTATATAATACAAGAAGTGAACTAATAAGGTTTTCATGATAAAAATATTGGTTTTATAAATTTAATTGTTTTTTAAAAATAGATCATATAGTGTATATTAAATTTGGTATGAAATCAAGAATCTCCCTTAAAATAGGTTTTCTTATCGAGAAGTACAGAGGAGGGAACAACAGAAAAACAGGTATATACCCAAAATATAAAAATGAATGGATCATGGGACATGAGTTTTGATACTCTAAAAAACATTTAGAAGACTTTCATAAAAATAAAAGATAACTAAATTTTGGAAAAAAATAAATATACAACAACCATAAAGAATAATGGAGGTTTCGGTAGAATCCCTTACAATAAGTCTGATTGCGTTATCCACTAGATTTTATTGACCTGAATAATAAAATTATTTTCAATATATAATCACTCGTGAAATTATTATCCATTTAAGTGATTTATGATAACCTTTTATTTCATTCATAACCTTTTCAATTAGGTATGAGTTTCAATTTCATTGTTTGGGTCTGTTAGTTTCAGGATCAGATTACTCAAATACATGAAAGAATAGTAATGTAAAATGAAAATGAATATCTATAATTGGAGTTATATTTTATAAATAAACATCCAAAATATTACATTTTTGTAAATTTTGTTTTGTTACTTGGACTGAATATGAATCACTATATAAAACATTATTGATAACCTTTTGGGTTAATTTGCAGTCTTTGATCACAAATAACACATTTTCAAATAAATATGTACAAAAAGATTCCAGAACCTTATACGGGACATAATATATATATTATGGTTTTTTAAGCCACAATAATGATTTTATGACTAGAATGGATGATAGTAATCGAAATTGAAAACCCATCATCCTTGAATATTGTAAATTAACACATATCAGATGGTGTATTTACTACTAGTATACTAGAATGGTAAAGGAGAGACGATAATAACATATTCCATTATCATAACTAAATTACAGTACATATATGGTACTAATGTTTTCATAAACATTGGATAAGAAGATGAAGGGATAGAAAAAAAACAATGAAATTGGAAAAGACTGTAAATGAATATGGAAAGAGGAATTTACCTCTTTGATTAATCTTCATTGAGAGCCTCTTAAAGGGAATGTATTTAGAATTTTTAGGATTCAAAGGGATCATGGGAATAGGGGAGGTTATTTTAGAGATATTTTATCAAAATTTACACAAGGAACATGTTTTCAGATAAGTGACGATAAGAGGGGATTGTGGGTGGATTTTATTGTAGAGGGGAGGAGGGTTTTCTTAATCTTTAAATTATTAGTTTCTTATTTCTATATAAGACAAGAAATAGTGATGAATCCATGAACAAAAATAGTAATAAGTTGATGTGAGTTTGAACAAAAGTCCATTTACATAATCCATGAATCGTGAATGATGTATAAATTCAGGTTTTATTACTTATTCTAAAATATAATATTTTACAATTCATAAAACATTAATGTATTTCAGTAAAATACCAAAAATCACCTTAAAAAATTTTAAATTTGTATGGTCCAAAATTGAAATACCTTTTCAAACATAATTTTAAAAATATGATTAATTTAATTTTTAATTAAAATCTAAATTTACTTGAAAAATACAGATTTTAAAAATATAACTGATTTTATAATAATTTTAAAAATAACATAAGATCTTATAAAACTATCTTAAAACCAAAAGATATAAAATTTTTTATTTATAAAAACCATTTAGGTATTAATATTTTCTTTTAAATTGACTATTTATTTGTAATTAAATATTTATAACATACACAAATTCAAATACTATTACTCTGGTTATATTATCACTTCTAAGATAACTAAATTTCATTTATTCAATCAAGGGTGAGGTCAAAATTCTATCAGATGATTTACTATTAATAAGGGTCATCATACTATTCATAAGGTAGGTTAATTTTAATGTGGGTAGGATATTATTCACAAAAAATTATGTGTTTTCTCTAGGACACCCACCATCTTACTGATCATAACTATGTATGTCATATTTTCAAAACTCAAGTCACAAAACTGACAATATTATGTTTAAAGGTCACATAGTACTTCATAGTTAATTGATTTGTGAATTAATGTGATTATGTAATATAATTATAAGAACAGAATTTATATTTATAAAACATCTGGTCATTACATTTTCCCCCCTTATGAAATTTCTCCCTCGAAATTTCATTTTACATTATAAGCCAAAAACAGGTTTGAGTACTTTCCTTCATTGCCTCCTCCAGTTCCAATGAATCCTCTCTGTAATTATGGTTCCATCATGGTAATTTGACTAGATGAGTTTTCTGGTTATGTAGAAAATTATCTCTATGTTCCAAGATCATCAATGGTCACTATTCATAAGAAATATAATTCTCGAATTGTACCACCTCCGAAGAGGGTACACGTGAAGGATATGGTATGTAATTCTTTAAGAGGGATGCATGGGAGAAATCATGTACTTTAGACATGGTAGGTGAATGTTCTAGTCAATATGACACAAACCCCATCATGATTAATAATAGCAAAGGGCACAATGTACCCAGGACATATCATTATTTTCTTCCCAAACCTCATGACCTTATTTCGTGGAGATATTGGTAGGAATACCATGCCACTATCTTTGAACTCAAGGTGTCATTATAGATTTTCTTCATAACTCTTCTAACGACATTGGGGTTTATTGATCTAATGAGGAATGGTTTTCCCCTTTCCCTTAATTTCTTCAACCATTTCAGGTCCAAGCAGCTTACACTCAATCACTTCATCCCAACACGCCAGTGTTCTGCACCTTTTCCCATAATGGGATTCATATGGTGCCATTAAGATGCTTGAGTGGAAACTATAGTTGTAGGAGAATTAAAATAGTGGAATATGTTGGTCCTATCCTACTTTATTATCCACAGAACACACTCTCTATATATCTTTTGGTTTTTGAATTGTTCAATCATATTGGACATCAGTTTGAGGATAATAATTCATACTGATGATCATTTCAGTGCTTAGAGAATGTTGGATAATTTTCGAAAACATTAAGGTGAATCTCATGTCAGTATTAGATACAATATATTGTGGTACTCCATGTGGCCTTACCACTACTTTTATATATATCTATGAAATTTGATCCAATGATATTTCCTCTCTAATTGTGATAAAGTGAGCAATATTTGTATGACGTTCCACAATAACCCACATTTCATTGTTTTCTCTAGATGTTCATGAAATTACAGTGACAATGACCATGGTGATGTTCTCCCACTCCCTTTTTTGTATGTGTAGCGGTTTTATCATCCCCTAAGACTTCTATCTTTTTTCCTTCACTTGTTGACATACCTAGAACTTTGATGTGTACTCAGTAATCTCTTTATTCATATTGTCCCACCAAAAGTTCTCTCGGAGATCTTGATACTTCTTTATGCTCCATGGGTTAATATAGAAGGTTGAGCTATGTGTATCAATCATAATATAATTCTTTATCTACAGATCATATTAAAAACATAATCATGGCCCAAATCATACAACTCCTTACTCATCAATCATGATCTCAAAGGAACTCCAATTTCTAATAGCTTCCACACTTTTTTAAATATTCACATATCTTCTTTGAGAATCCTTCATTTTCTCCATAAGGGGCGGTTGAGTAGTAATTTTAAAAAGGATTGATGATGATCCTCCTTTAATGATTCCCATGTCCATCCTCTACAAATATAAAAAGACTGGATCCTTTCCAATTACCATTATTGTTAATGATGTAGGATCCTTTCTACATAGAGCATCTTCCACCTTATTTTTCTTACTGGGATGGTAATTGATTGAGTAGACATAGTCCTTGGCGGGCTCTAACAATAATTTTTGATGCATATTATGATCTTTTTTGGTGAATATATATTTGAGTCTCATGTGATTAGTTTATATCTGTCACTTCTCCCCATAGAGATAATGCCTATTGTTTTTCAATGCAATGACCCCGCCACCAACTCTAGATCATGCATAGGATAGATTTTTGTCATATATTTCTAGTTGGAATGAGGAATAAGATATCACAGTATCATTTTTCATCATCATAAAACCAAATATATTCTTTAATGAATAACTATAAACCAAAAAAAATATCCACTTGTTGGGAGTGTGAGTATTGGCGTAGTGATAGGCCTCTCTTTCAACTCATTAAAGAATTCTTCACATTATTGATTCTAGAAAAAATTCATTCCTTTTATATTTCATATAATTCATTGGGTTCAGCAATCGTAATATGTTCTTCACAAATCATCTATATTAACTAGATAGACCCAAAACGTTACGGATCTCCGTTACAGATGTTGTCCTGGGCCCCTCTTCAATTACCTTTGTCTTAGAAGGATCCATAGATATCCATTTGTTGGTGATAACACGCCCCAATAATGATACTTTTTCTATCCATAACTCAAATTTACTATACATTTAATACTGATTATCCCTTATCAAAGTCTTTAGCACATTATTCAAATTCCCCTCATGTTCATCCTTTCTCATGAAATATATCATAATATAATCAATACTGACTACCACAAACATCTCAGGGTAATATCTAAAACCTCTATTCATTAAATCCATGAGAATTTTTGGAGCATTAGCGAGTCCCAAGGGAATCACTATGAATTCATAGTGTTTATAAGTTATATGGAAGTTAATTTTTTTAACATTTTCCTTCCTCACCTTTAATTGGTGATTTTCTGACCGAAGGTCTACCATTGAGCAATAAATGGCCCCATGATGATGATTGAAGATGTCATCAATCTATGGACGGGGATAATTTTTTATTATCATGATTTTATTTATCTCATGATAATGAATTTGGAGGTGCATTGAACCATTCGTATTCTTGTAGAATAGTATAGGAGAACCGTATGGTATAGTAGTCACACATATAAAACCCTTCTCCAAATTCTCCTATAACATCTTATTCATCTCTTCCAACTGTACAGTGATCATTCTATAAGATTTCTATGATATAGGTATAGATCCAGGAATAAAATCAATTGAAAACTCAACCTATCGATCAAAAGGAAGTCCAGTAAACTATTCATAGAATACATCATTATAATCCCTCACGATAGGCATATATTTTAGAAGTATCGTCATCTTTTCCCCAGTCATCTGAACTACACAAGATTGATCATAAATAAATAAAATCCATAATGGAGACATTTATTCTAAAAAAGATTCATCTTTCTCTTTAAACTTGTAACGAATTGTTGGATTCTTTGGTATGTGGAGAGTGATCTCCCGTTCTTGATAGTGGATTTTTCCTTTGTATAATGATAGACAATCCATTCCCAAGATAACATAGCACTCCACTAAGGGAAGAATTAAAATATTTTTTGTGATTTTTATTCCACAAACATTTACGGGGGGGTCTTTTAAACCTTGGAAAAATTAATTTTCACAATCACTATTCTGAAATATAACTTATCCTCTAAATTTTGAGGTCGTGTTTGAATAGTAATACTAAACATTAATGATATAAATGAATTCATAGAACCAGAATCAAATATTTTTTCTCTAATATTGAATGAATCACTAAAATACATATCACAACATCATTTTCTGGATCCACACCGGTAGTAGTGATAGAACAATCCCTTATTTCTTTCCTCGTAGGTTCTTAATGATTTCCAATGACAACCCTTAGCATAGGAAAACTGTTCGCATAATGCCCATGCTTCTTGCAGTTATAACATTTCACTACAGGCATAGTGTTGATCTGAACCTTCTTTTATTCATCCACCATTGTGGGATTTATCATATTTATTTGGGAATTCTATTTTATATATCCCATCTTTCCACATGTGAAGAAATTATTGGTTCTATTTAGATAGTTACCAAGATGCTTCTTCCCAAAATTTTGACACGTGTGATGTTACATCTTTTTTCAACCATGGGATATATTTTTTGAACCACCCCTATTATATTCTATTTTCCTCATTTTCACTCATACCATGAGACCACTAAGAGTCTCTAATCTCCATTTCAACCATGAAGACACAAAAAACAATCCCCTCATAATTGAAAAATTCTCGAATCACTAATGTGTTTCTTATACTCGACTTTAGTTCACTAAATAAGTGATCCACCTTGAATTTGGTGTTCATGAAAAATCCAGTGGCATATCTTGTATACCTTGTGATGGTTTCTACATATTCCTTGATGGACTAATCATTCTAATGATAGAGTCTAAGGAACTCTATTTCTAGATAGAGGTAGAGGGTTCAGGAAAAATATTTATTGAAAAACATTTTCTTGAATTACTCCCAATCCATGGAATTAATTTCTTATTGTGACTTCGTATTCTTGATCAGCGTCCACCACTAATAAGCTTCTCTATCAAAATTATAGATCACTAGTATGTCTTTCCCTTCTTTTATGCACTGGATGATAGATAGTATCTTCTAAATGGATTTAATACACTATTCCATGAGTAGGGGGATCAAAAGATCAACTAAACATGGGATGCCCTTGCTGCATGAATGATTCAATGACAACATGCTCTTTCTATAGGGGAGGGTGACCTTCCATATGACTCAAGATATTATTCATAACATGAACCTATTGATAATGTACTGTCATGTTGTTTGGAGAACCCGTTCTTATAATATTTGGCATATCATTAGGGAAATCATTACATTACCTATTACATTGATTGTTGGAACATGTTCTTCTATTTCCTTCTATTAACTAATAAAAATTACTTAAAATTAGAGGGTTTCAATACATAGCCATTAATAATAAAAATTATCATTGAACATAATAGGATAAAATTATAAAGGATAAGTATATCAGATCTTGGGATTCCCATGGTTTCAATCATTGTTATCATTGATCTATTTCTTAAATTATTTTCTTATATGGTATTTTTTTATTCCTTAAATATTCATTTGTACCAATCTCATAAATTTCCCAAATAATATCCCCAAGATTTTAAAACCAAAAGTGGAGTAAGGCCCATTGTCATGCAGTATTTTTCATATGAGTCTAGCTTAAAGCAATTTTTTTAGGTTTTAACTTTAGATACATTTTTGTCAGAGCCACCTCTAAGTGTTTGTAATCATACAGGGATGTATTTTCATGATAAACCATTTACTCTATACCTAACAATATTTTGGGATGTTTCCTTATATATAATCTTATCCTTAAGGTTTTTACTAAAGATATCTATTCCTAATCTTTAAATATAAATTGACATCCCTTTAATACTAAATACACCTACCATATTCTTTTACACATTTCATTAAATGATTTTATTCATAATAATACATCATATTACAAGCCAAGGATCATGAAGTCTAGTTACTTGGGTGACTAGGTACAGAAAACATATAACATGAGACTACATAAAAAAATTTATTATTTAATCTTCATAAGGAGATCCTAACTTCAATTATGCTCATACATATTCATTGGATATCGTAGGTATATCATGTTCAAAGGGATTATCTAAAATTACAATAAGGAAAAATTGTAATAAATCATTATCTCGTGTGATAGAAGGAATTGAATAATGATATAAAAGTCATGGAACATGTGAAATCATAACATATAAACATTGGATCAGATAAACATAGAGTCCCAATAATTTTTTAGTAACAAAAAACATTACATTATAATGAGTTAAGGCTTGTTGCACATATAATAGCACAAGTCAAGGTTAACCACCAAAAGCGTTGGATATGGTAGCCCAAGTCAAGGACAATCGCCAAGACAATTGTACATAACATATCCTAAGACTCAAATTTACACATATAATTTGAGATCTATTTGGGTTCACCCATATTAACATGTTCATTAATATTCTTCCCACATAATGAATTATATATAATCAATCATACATAAAAATAAGGAAATCCATATAAATAAATGGGTATCTGAATCATGTCATAGAGAATAATGAATGTGAACATCATGAAAGTATCCGTGAAAAAAAATTATCAATTCTAGAAATTAAAAAGTTATGACATTAATATATCAGAAAAAGTGATTCAAAATTTATGTCATAACATGTAAAAGTGTGTTTTAGAAACATTAAAATTTAAAATATTTAGTGTGGTTTAATGAAACTATAAAAGATCATTTAAAATAAAAAAAGGAATAATAATTTATATAAAAGTAGATTTTAATTAATGAATTTTTTCATTATAATTATAATGGTTTTATTAATATAATGGTTTCTTAATAATAGGTCATATATCGTACTAGAAATTGCGTAATAAATTGGGATGTTCCCTTAAAACGGGTTGGATTATCAGGATGTATTGAGGAGGTAACCACTTAAAAAAATGTATGTACCCGACAGAGAATATTAAATGGATATTGATAAATGAGTTTTGATAATGTACACAAAATTTATAATATGTAAATAAAAATAATAGATAACTTAATTTTTGTAAGAAAAGAATTATAGAGAAACCTGAAAGAATTATAGAGGTTTGGGTAGTATCCCTTACCTTAAGTATGATGGTGTTCAACAATTGATATTAATCACATTAATAATTTAATTAGGTTAATTAATTAAAAATTATAGATCCTATTTTGTGATTAATATATTTTTGATAACCATTTTGATTTCATTCATAACCATTTTGATTGGTTATGATGTTCAAATTTATTGTTCGGGTCCATTTTTTTATTACTAGTTTACTTATATACAAGAACGAATAATCATGTAAAATAAAGATGGTTTCCTATAATTTGAGTAGTATTTTATTATTTAACTTATAAAATGTTAAGTGGTTGTAAATTTAATTTTTTAACTTAGAGTGAAGATGAATCATTATATAAAACGTTATTGATAACCTTTCGGGTTAGTTAGCAGTCTTTGATCGCAACGAACACATTTTGTTTTTAAATGTGTATAAAAATATTACATAAAAATATATTATACAGAATATATATACTATATTATTTTTAATCCATAATAATGGTTTCATGTCCAAAATTGATGAAGATGATGGAAATTGAAAACCCATCATCCTTGAATGTGGTAAATTAACACAAATCAGATAATGTTTTTACTACTACTATAAGAGAAGGGTAAAGTACATACAATAATAAATAATTCCATTATCATAACAATACTCCAAAATATATATGTTACTTTGGTTTTTATATCATTTGGTGGAGGGGAGATAAGGATATAAAAGTGGACAAGGGAACTTGAAATAAAAGTTAATGAATTGAAACGCGTAATTTACCTCATGAATTAATATTCTTTGAGAGCCTTATAAGGGAGAGGATTTGGTATTTTTAGGAGAAAAATGGATGATGGACTTGGTTGGGGAGATCGGGGAGGTATTTGAGCAAACTTTAGGCCATGAACAAGGATTTATAGGGGTGAAGAGAAGAAGGGACTGTGGGAGGTTTTTATAATGATGGGGAGGAGGGTTTTCTTATTATTTTAATCCTTAGTTTATTATTTCCCCATAATACAAGAAATAATGAAAATTCCATGATTAAAAATATTAAAAAGTGCATTTAATTTCAACCCAAATCCCATTTTAATCATCCAAGACTCCAGAATATAGCTAAACATTAGGTTTTAGCACTTATCGCAAGTTATCGTATTTTACTATTCATAAAAATTCATATATTTTAGAAAAATACCAAAAATTCACCCTAATCAATTTTCAATGTGTAGAAACCAAAAATGAAATTATTTTTTCAAAAATAATTTTCTAAATATGAATATATTTTTTAATTAAAAACATAATTTATATTAAAATACATATTTTTAAACTATAATTGATTTTATAATACATTCAAAAATTACATAAGGTCTCCTAAAATTATCTTAAAATAATAAGACAAAAAAAATTTTACTTATGAAATCAATTTCAGAAAAAACATTTCCTTTTTATTAAAATAATTAATTTTTATTATTTTTTTATGACTTACCAAAATACCAATACTTTTACTATACTCATATTATCAATTATAAGATAACTAAATTTTATTTATACATTCAAGGTTGAGGTTACTATTCTTTTGGATGATTTAATATTCATAAGATTCATCATACATTTCATAAGGGTATGTTACTATTCATAAAGGTATGTTACTATTCACAAAAAAATTATGTTTTTTCTATCAGACTCCAATAAAAAAACTGATCGTATCCGTGTCTGTCAATTTTTAAAAATTTAAATAAAAAATGTAACAATATTAGGTTTAATGGTCACATTGATATTATTATTTTATTGAGTTTTGATTTCATGTGATTATATTACATAATGATAAGAATGTAATTTCCCGTGATAAAACATTGGGTTGTTACACTCACTTTCTTTTGGGGTTGTAAAATTAGTCATGAAACAATCAATTCATTGTAATGAAATTACTATTAAATATTCATATACATGAATTATGGATATGAATATTTTCTAAAAAATATTATTTTATGTATATTATACATACTTTTAATGTTTTATAATAAACTGGGAAATATTGATAAATTTATATCCTTTACCCAATATAGAAATTAGATGATAAGTAATTTTGATTCATGAAAAAAATATATGATTTAATATATGGGGAATTGGGTCTATATTGATGGGTGGGACCTAGTGTTATATAGCTCCTCGATGCATTTATAGGTCTCCTGAGACAAATCAATTAGCCAAATTAGATTATTTTCTATTTGTTGTTTAAACTATCTTTTGAATGGTTATGATGGAAGTAGTATCTTAATTTATGACATCATAGTGTCTAATAATTTATGATTTTATTCATTGATAATTTTTTTTAAAAATTATCCATGAGATTTTAACAATGATATTTTCTTTTGAGGGATTTCATTGTTATATTATTAATTAAAAGGTGTGTGTGTTTAGTTATTTACTTTTCCATATTTATTATGCCTAATTTATGAATAAATTTAAGTTATTAATTAAATGTATTGTGTGTTACATTATTTATCATTAAAAATTAACTATTCATTATTGATTCATTATATCATCTATTATATGTATCCCTTAATGAGAATTTTATCCCACCCTTATTATGTTTTCTTTCCCAATGATATGAACTAGAGAAATTTGAATGATTTTTCATGGATCCAGTTTGCGTCATCATTTTTTTCATTATGTTTTATTTAACATTCACAATGTAAAATGGGTATCATGTATTTATCTGGTTCTCTAAAACATCTTAATTGATCAGTCATTGGGATTTCATTCCTTATATCTGTGCCAATGTAATAAAGTAAGGATCAAGCTTCGAGTTACTCGGGTTAGGTTCATTACACTTTATATAAAGATTTCTTATTTATGATATGATCAATGATATTGTATGTTATCTATAATATTACTTTGATTTTATGTATGTTTCCATGTTATAGTGAAATAAATAAGAGGTATTTCATGGGGTGGCTATTTTTTGACCCATAAAATTCATTCTACCATTTTGGATTATGTTCCCAAGGATGATAATTGTTTGAGAAGTATCTACTATATAGATTTTTTTGGATCCATTACTTTTAATGGAGTGAAAAGATATTTTTTGGAATGGATGGATGAGAAAGAGTGTTAATGGAGATGAAATTTCATATGAATGATCTGTATTATGATGTGGTCTTTGAGGCCATGGAGTGGTGTAATAACTTGTTCATAGTCTTTTGGTGTGGTTTTGGGAACTGTGGTATGTAGAGGATGTCAAGTAATTTTGGGTTCAATTGATAATAATTTGTTATGTATTGGTGCTTTGTCTAGTGATAGAGATCACATGGGGTCAATTTCCTTTTATCTTCATCATAAGGGGTTATAAAATTATGGGGATAAAACTAGCTCCAAGGATCTTAGGGATTAGGTTTCATATAACTTTTTTTAAAGGGGTTGATTTTTTTGGGTCATGGGATACACTATGGAGTCTTAGAGGTTGAGACCCTTTATTTTTCTGATTTGGGGACCATTTCTACTTGATTAAACAATTTTATAATGATGTTACCCTATGATTATAGTATTGGTGTTTCAATGAGTTTTGTAATGTGTGGATATGATATATTGTTCAATTCTTTTTCAAGGGATGTAATTACTGGCACCATTATAGTGTGTCCACCAATTTTTGGATATTTATTTCATTAAAAACCTAACTATTACAGTGTGGTAATGGTTGTTATGTTGTGTTCTTATATTTTATCCAGCCAATAAAAATATCTAAGTGACTTTGATGTTATTTTATATCATCTATCATTTTTTGATCCCTCTATGACCAAATGATATTTTTATAGAAATTCAATATCACTTTTTTGTTGTCTTTAGCCACTGTATTCAAGTGATAAATTTGTGGGTGATCTCACATGACTTTTCTTTATCTATGTTGGTTCATCTCTCTTCTTTTATACCTTTACTTATCATGATAGTTTGTTTTCATCATTATTCATTGAGTTTCATTAGGATGCTAGATAAATGGTTTTATGATGATGATATATTTAGATATCATGGGTTCATCAGAGGAGATCTGATTTGAAATATGATCTTATTCTTCTAATCTTTAATGGAGAGTGACGAAATAATATTTTAATTCTATAGGGTTTATGGTCTTTATTTATTTTTTCATGTGTGGAATAAAAAATATTTATTATTAATGACAATATGATTGATATTGACTTAAATGAATATAATAATGTGAAAATTAAGAATCATAAGAATTGAAATGTTGTACAACGATCTTAGGAGTTTAGATGTCATGAACCAACAAATATACCCTAGTAACCTCATAACCAAGCTGGTACTGACATATCCTAAATGGAATTACCAATCCCAATAGGGTTGAGACTATCACTTGAAACCTATAATATGAAAGAGAGAATAGATTTTACACAAACACAATGGAAGAAAGATAAACCAGTAATTATGCATACATGAAAAAATCCACTTGAAGAAGTGTACCACAAGTCAAACTGTTGACCACAACCCAAAGAGCAACCAAAAATTACTAGAAAACCCGAAAGACAACCGATGTCTTAATAGAAACAAATCTCCAAGCCCATTTGTCAAAAGCTACCACCACATCCAATTGGGAACTTAACCTTGATTGCACCTAGATGAAGTTAATATACGAACACCTAAAGGTACATGTAGGGTCTAAGCTAAAATCTCATTAGGTTCTCACCAAGTATTCCATAATAAGATTCCAACATTTATTTAAAAAGACAATGAATTGAATTTTAATTAGAAATTTAGTGAAGAAGAAAATTATTTTTAAAACAAATCCTTCATTCCATTTGAAACGATGGATATACTTCTAGACAAATGGATTAAAATGATTTTTTTAGAAAACAGTTTATATAAATTTAGAAGTCATTTGTAAAAAATTATACAACAATTTCATATGATTCATATACAAATGATGAGAAAAGTGGTAATATTCCAAAAGAAATTATACTATCTAACTATAGAAATCACATACTATCAAATAATTATCTTGTCAATATTTTTACACTTGTTCATTATAAACTGATAAAAAATGAACCTTTCACCATCCCATTAGGGATGTGACATGCGACATATGTATAGTTAGTGTAATAAATAATCAATAATGTTTTATCTGGAATAACTCTCTAAATACCTATGGTTTCATGTGATCTTATAAAATAAATTATTGTAAATTTAATTTAAAGAAATTTAAAATTTTATGCATCCCATTTTTCCTTTTCAAATATGTCTAATTTCCCCTAAAAACCAATTCATGGGGTTTTTTTACAAAATTATTCCTTTTAATATATAAAATCATAGGGTTTTTATCAAAATTTTTGTAATCCATAATTCTAAAATACATATTTTAAATCAATATAATTAAATAAATTTTACAATTTAAATTTAACATTTAAAATCTCACAATTTTCTATCAATTTCAAAAAAACACCGCAATTCTTTGGAATTGATGGTTTTTTCCAATTTCATTCCAAATAAAATAAAAATCCCCAATTAATAAGAATTGTTTTTTCACTAAAACAATTGAAAAAAAATTTAATTTAATCCATGAAATTGAATTTAAATTAAACAATTTAGTGTTAGTCAAAATTTTCCATCATAACAGTACCACCTACCATAGGATCACAGGATCTGACAACACAAAGAACTAAACAGAAAATATAACAATGAATGATTGAAATTTGGTTATGAAGATCAAACCTTTATTGAAGATCTAAAACAACATGGATTATATCCTTCAATAACATAGAGATCTATAAAACCTTATAGAGGAAAAAAGTTTACAGAGGGAGAAATAGAATGTGGAAGAGGAAACATTCTAGGAATGGATCGAACGTTGTTCACATATCTTCAATTTACATCCTCCCTATACATCTTATCATGTATTTTTCAAACCAATGGTATAGTCCATCCATGTAGTACCTTGGTTTTAATAATATAATATCCTGACAAGATACGTAGTCATAGATACATCAAGGTTAATATCTAGATCACACTAGCTTAGAACATGAGATGGATCAGAAATATATTTTTGTAGATAAGATAAATGGAAATCATTATGTATCAACATAAATTATTGTGGAGGTGCTAAATGATAATTTTCTTTCCCCACATTATCAATAACCATAGAAGTTCCAAAATATAATGTAGAAATATTCCATTACATTCTCAGACATCGTTGACCAAAACATGGTTAAAATTTCAAGAACACCTTTTCACAATTTAAAACTTCCAGTGGTATGTGGTATTGATCAACATAAGAATTATACCATCTTTGTGCTATAATTTTATACCAAGTAAAGTTAAAACATTTCATTCATCTCTTTAATTAATCTTGGTCCAACCTAGAAATTTTCACCAATGTCTGACCAACATAAAATATATATTTTCAATTCCAACCACAAAAGGTATAAAAATAATTCATTTTGATATCGGACTAGTAACTATTGTTATCATAAAATACAACCATACCTAGATGTTCAAACCAATATCAACCAAAGTTGAGAACACATGATCATAGTATATCCTTATGAATATGAATAGATACTTTTTTCTTGACACCCAACTTCTAATAGTATTCTATTCCTAAATAGACCTAAGGTCCGAGTGACTCGAGATTGACTCTCCATAAGGGAGAAGTGAATTGATTACACCTATTAGAGATTATAATAGAAAGAAATCAGTGAAAACAAACAATTTCATCCAAATATATATTTATAAAAACTTTATGTTTTTTATCAAGAATGGGAATAATGTGAGAATATTTAGTCATCTAATAGATCAAAACACATATCAAATTCATAATTTTCATGGTATACGGAAAACCAAACCCAAGTTCCATTAAGATTGCATCCAACTTCTTTGTTGGCTTTGGAAGTGGATAAAGAGAACCATAAGGGAACTACTGATCAACCATTACCATTTATAATTTATAACAACTATTTTTTTTTCAATTCCCCATGTCATACTTGGCCACCCAAATTATCATCTCTTGTCATTGAACGTATTCATGGTTTTTGGGTGAACAACCTACTAGGAATTATGGAAATTCCCCATTGCAATTTTCATTTCCATTAAAGGAACTATAAAAAAATTTATTTCATAGAGTGTCCATAGTGTAGAATGACAAGTCATAAATGGTCTCCCAACTATAAAGAGTGTCTCTAATGAAATAGAACTCATCATCAAGCAGATTTTCTAGAAGAATCATTTCAATAAGAGAATATTTCAACTAAACACCATCCAAAGCAACCTTAGCGCTTGATTCCCAACACTAATATGAAACTGTGCAATGAGATCCATTAAAATCTACTCTTCGGGTGATTATGTCATGGCCTAGGTTGGAAGATTCATTCTCAAAGCATCTATGATAACATTCACGTTCCATGGTGTATAGTTTATTTCGATATCAAAATACTTTTGATATTCCTCCAAAATCATATGTCAGAGATTGATTTTTTTAGATAATGTAAAACCCATGATTTTGTTATCAGATAACATGGTAAACCATCATCTAAAATGATAATGACTCATAATCATAAGTGTGTGCATCACTGTTATGAGTTAATGGTCAAGGGTTGCATAATTCTAATGTTGTGGCTTATGTTGAAGATATCTATAAAAAATGACTAGATAAAAATTCATAAGAACACAACCCAAATCCAAACCTGATCCACCACAGAATACCACATAGCCCACAATCTTCAAGAATATTCAACACCAGTTCTGTAGTTGAATGTTGTTTCACCTCAAAAAAATAATTCTAGAATTTTTCCTTCCTTGAAAACATTACCACATTAATAGTGGGAGATGATATGGTAGAAGAATAAATTGTGGAGTCATTAAAGAATCATATATAATACCTAGCTAATCAAAATAATCTCTGGATATTGAGGACATTTTGCGGTTTTTCCCATGTCATAACATCCTTCACCTTTTCATGATCAACTAAAATACCATGTTTTGACACCACATGCCCTAATAAATTCACTTCTTGAATCTAGGAATAAAATTTTGAATTGTTGGAAAAAAATAGTTGTTTCTCAAAAAATCCTTAATGACTCTTAAATGATGTACAAAATCCTCATATAAATATTAGTAAATAAAGGATATCATCCAAAAATATCACAATAAAATTATCAAGATACTCATGGAAGGTCATGTTCATTAAATCTATGAAAAATTAGTGAGTAGTGCTTAACGCAAATGGAATGAAATTGTATACATAATAGATGTACCTACTGTAAAATGAGGTTTTCTGAAAGTCTCGTTCTTTTATTATCTACAAATGGTAACCAGATCGAAGATAATTCTTCAAGAACCACTATTCCCATTTTAACAGATCAAATTGAACATCAATCGATGGATATGGATAGTTTTTATTTACCATAACATGAATGATATTTTTATAATAAATGTAAAGTAAAAGTAACCCATACCATTTCTTAGCAAAGTGAAGTGGCTCCACCAAAGGTGACATAGTTAGGTATATAAATCATTTCTCTAGATGATCATCCAACAAAGTCTTTAAATCTTGTATTTCACCTAGTTTCATGAGTTATGATGTAATCGATACTTATTAAGTACCATATACTAAATCGAATTAAAATTCCACCCCCTTAATGATTGTAAAATAGAGAGGTCATAATAAAAAACATCAGGAAACCTGATGAAAATTGGAGGGAGATCACTACTCAAAGATTCCCCCTCCAATTAAAAATCAAAGAGTGATATTACTTTCCCAATTTCTAAATAATAAGGTTTGGATCTACTCTACCTCACGTGTTATTTTCTTTGAAAGATATAAAACACCCCATCGAGTGTAGTAATGGATACCTATCAATGAAAACAATCAATCCATGATGTATCAGTAATGATCCAATCCATCCCAAATTGATATCTTGATGTTTCATGTCTAGAAAAAAAAATACCAAGAAAGATAATATTGGATAAATAGAAAACAAAAGCAGGACTATAGAGACTCTCCTCTCTCATCATTCCAATGGGTGTTGAAATATCTTTCATATATGATAAAAGATCAATATTAATATTAATTATTTTCATAATAAAAGATGAAACGAATGAATGATATGAACTGCTAATAAATAGATTAGTCACTAATTATCAAGATATAGGGATGGTACCTATCATGGTCATTAGACCCATATCTAATTCATATGGAGGCTCTTCCACTTTGTGATAAATATTTTCTTAGGATATCTATTGTGGGAATCAATTTTTCAAAAAGAAACTAATTATACCATAGTACTGGTAGGCACTGATGATCCCATTCCACTATGTAGAGTGGAAAATACATGGCAGAACTTTTCCAAGTGGCCTAAGAATCCTCTTGGAAAACATATCTTGGGTGCCTAAGTAAAAACCAGTTTAGAAAGAATTAATTTTTAACTCTGGTAGAAAATATAACTGGCTCTTCTAGGAACTATAGGAGTTTTCAAAAAATCATGATTTCATAAACCACCAAAAGAATCATCACACTTATACTTCAATTTATTGTAATTATCAGAACCACCACTTGGAGAAAAAGAAACTCACGTTAACCCAGCCCTACAAGCAATGTAAATTTTGACCATCAACACTCTATCCATCACATCAGTATAAGAAGGAAAAATAAGTAATAAAATATAAGAATTCATATCAGAATAAATTCCAATCATCATCCCATGATTCATCATATTTTCATTCAATACAATCGTAGGGGAAAACTATACATGCTCAAAAATGCAATTTTCATATTCTGGCATGTTTCTGAGAGATTTTTTGAGCTTGAAAAAATAATGAGGATTATCTAACACCATCGAATATAGATAGAACATGTCCATGAAAATATATTTTATGTATCTATAATATAATCCCTAGTTCTTCTTTGATGTCACCATCGAGTCCCATAATCTCGTGCTTGGACTCACAAGTATAAATTTGGAACACTTATCTTCTATTAAATATGATATCTCCAAGAACTAAAAGAAACACAAAAATTTTCACAATCTTTCCTCATCATCTTATGGATCATTTGAACCTTTGAATTTTGATATTTTCTAGAAACAGAAGTACTGAGAACAATTTTGGAAAACATTCTAATGTGGTTCCACAACTGTAGCATGCATAAAAAATTATTGTGGTGCCAATCCTATAGATCGGAAAATATGCACACTATCCTCAACCAAACTCGAGTTGGTGATATGATTTGATCATTATGGTTCATTAGTACCTTCCTCCTTGATCCGATTTTCATGTATTATTAGAGTAATGATGCTACAAAACATCATCATACAACATTAAAGAAATCATTTTAACACTGAAACTGAGCAACATGGGGTATTAATACCAAAATAAAAAAAAGAATATTTGGATTTCAATCTATCAAAATAAAACGTAGGAAAAATTCTATAACTGATACTCAATATTCATTCCCAAAACCACCCTTGGTGACATATGGTTCATTGTGGTAAAATATGGCTAGAAACTCAATATGAACTACCACCTATTTCCAGACCTGATTACATAACTTCATACTTACATCAAGGAAAGATACTAAACACACACCTTTGATACTATATTTTCATTAAATAAACCATATACCCATGTATCCTGAAAACAGATCTGGGCCTGACATTTCTGAAAGGGCATTCCTAACCCCCAAGGGTTGGCGACAACCACATGGAATCATAAAATATTATTGTAGTAATGAAGATTACCAAAAACACAAATGAGGAAAGATAAAAAATATAGTATGAATACATGGAAAATACATAAGTAGAAGTGTACCAGAATTAAAATACGTAAAAAAATCCAATTTAATTACTCAAAGTACCAGATAATAGGAAAGACAACCCATGTCCCAGTGGACAGAACTTTATAAGCCCATAGATCAAAACTACTACAACCTCCTCATGGAGCCTTAACCATGATCAAATATGGATGAAGATAATATACAAACACCTGAAGTCATATGTAGGGTGTGAGATAAAATCCCAGTATAGTCTCCCCAAGGATCCCATAATAAGATTCCAATATTTAATCAACATGATAAAGCTTTTAATTTTAAATATATAGGTACGTAAGTTAAAAATAATGTTTAATAAAATCATTATTTACATTTAAAATGATGGAATTTTTTCTAAACAAAGGGATAAATAAATTTTGAATATAAAAATTTTTATATATACTCAGAATTCATTTGTAAGACAATTTATAAAAAATAAATATATTTTAATTACAATCAATGTCCAATATGGTCATATTAAAAAATGTACGATAGTTCCAGGAAATAGGACTCCCTCACACTCAAATAGTCACTATAAAAATATGTGTACACACTTTCCTTAGACATAATTCAAAAATGAACTCATCACTATCCCATCAAGGATGTGACCTACTGCATATGTATTATAAGTTCTGTAAATCATCAATATAGTGTAGTATTGAATAACTCTATAACTAACTAATCATTAGTGTTCTATAAAATAATCAATGATTGGTAATCTATTTTAAAACCATTCAGAAAAAAATTTATCATCTTCTCCCATTTCAAATATTACAATTTCTAGTTAAAACTAATACACAAGTTATTAATCAAATAATTCCTTTATCCCATATAAATATATTGGTTTTCTTAATAATTATGTTTCAATCCATTTACTCAAATACAAAATTCAAATCAATTTCATTAAATAAATTTCAAAATTTGAATTTAATAATTTAAATCTCACAATTTTTTTTCTATTTTAAAAACACTCCCTAATTCTATAAAATTATGGGGTTTTTCAAATTTCATTACAAATGAAATCCAAATTCCTAATTCACTCAAATTGGGTTTTACAATAAATCAATTTAAATAAATTTATTTGAAATCACGTAATTGAATTTCAATAAAACAATTTAGTGATAAGGATATTTTTCTATCATAACAAAATCTCTTTCTTAGGATCATAGGATCTCAAAACACAAAGAACTAAATTTTAAAATATGATGAATAATTTCAGAAATGAGGATATGATAACAAACCTAGATTTTATATCTAAATTAATAGTAATTTGATTCTCCAATAGCACAATGTTCTATATAATCATAGGGCGGAATGATGAGAGAGATGGAGAAAGATTACAGGAAGAGGAAACATATCGGTAAGGGATCAAACATTGATCAAATTGATTTGAATCCATTGAATTGGGGTTTAGCAGGGCACAAATTGAATATTGGGAGAATATAAGAATGAAATAAATAGGATAGAATCATAAAGGGCAATTGGTCCCCTAATAATATGGAATCAATATTTTGAAAATTAAATTTAGGTCAAATAAATTATGAACTCATAATTTCCAGGGCAGGGCCTCACGGTTAGACCGACCACATTCCATAACCATGCATCCCTTTTTTACAAGGTAAAATGTTTATACAAGGTGAGTTCAAAGTATTTCAAACTGATCACTAGCTGTGAAACCCCATAGTGTTTGGATTGTCATGGTTTCTACTCAATGGGCACATGGTTTTGGAAAACTGGTCTCTAATTATGCACACCCTATAAACATTCAAAAAATTTAAAATGTTCACTTAAAATAACACTACAAAAACACAACCAATGAATTTCAAATAGAGGGGTTTATGAGGACCTAAAAATTTTAATTGAATATTACATTATACTATGTTTAGTGATACCTATTCATATCATTCTATATAGAGTGCAATTAGTTTCTATAATTATTATATTTCCGGTGTATGATTGACTTTGTAAAATTTGATAAATGCATAATGATGGTAATATGATGTGAATAATTACTTATTCATGAAAATTTTGTGATCATTTATCATTAAAATCTTTATAATATGGATGATTTTTTTAATCATGTACATAAATGATCATGAGAACATCTCATAATTAATCCATTAATTAAAAAGAGTAATGTGAAATGATTATTACATAAATTTTAGTGTTTGGGGATTTTATGATCTCAATCATTCATGCTACATTTTTTCAATGGTTTGATTCAAATTTTCTCCCTCTGGGATTTTGTGATGAGAATATGTTTGATCGCATCATGTAAATTGGACTTCATATATCACAGAGTCCGTACTCTAAATTGATGTTTAACCTAGTATGATTTAGATATTATGCATGGAATTATGTTTTTCCCTTGTTTATGGTAGTGGATTGATCTCCATTATATTGTTATGAGATTGAAGGAACATATAGAGAGATTGAATTTCTAGTTTTATAGATTCTTCTATTGGGTTATTGATTGGTTTTTTGGAATGGGTTAAGAGAAAATATTTCCTATTTTTATGGGTGTTTTTATCTTAGTGGCATGTTTTTTTAAATGATTGATTTTTTACAACAAATTGCATATTGTTACTGACCTACTAACCGTATGCACATCATTCCTCATGGTGTTTAGGTCGAGTCCAATAATATCTAGATTATGTATTTCTAAATTAATTATAATGTAATTTATGGTAATGAGTGGTGATGATAGTAATTAATATTTAATGGATAACCATTGATTTTCATGGTAAATTATCAAAGAGTATGGAATGGAAGTATGTAATTTAAATGAAGAATTGTTAAATCATATTAGAGTTTGAAGAAATTAATATATAAAACTAAAATTTTATGATATGAAAAGAAAATATTATTAGTATGTTAATTACTTAATGGAATTAGTTATAATTGGACATTAATACATGTATTCTTGCATGGAAAATAATTTCCTAGACCATTGTTGTAGTTGTCGAGTGTCCAATGGGATGATAGTTGTATTTATTTTATAAGGATAAGTATATGACCTTAAATTTGTCATGTACTATATATTTTTAATATTTTAATATTTCATATGTCCCACCTCCCCAATTGGCAGGAAAGTCTATTAAAAAATATTATTTTCCCTTGTTTTTCCAATCATCTAGTTATTGAGTTAATGTATAAATGAATAATATCTATTCTATACCCCCCCCCTTAATTAATAAAATAATTTGATGGCATATTCGATTTATGACTACTTGTGGTGTTTTATATTTGATCACATGGGCTGTGTATGATCTTTATTTTAAAATATATATTTGTATCATTTTTAGCATCTTGATGTTATAAAATACAAAGTTATTCTTTGTTTAGTAACTATAATTTCACTAGTGTACATGCATGAATTGTGATTCCATGTGGTATATCTCATGATACTAGGGTTTTGATGGATTTTATACCCACTAATTCTTGATTTTGGGTGTGATGAGATGTGGTGGAGAAATATGTGCATGGGGTGAAGTATGAGAAGATGATATGGTTTTGGTATGGTTTCATTATTATCTATGATTACTTGTGGATGGTATTACCGCACATGGAATTTGGATTTATGTAATTATAGAGACATTCAAATGAGGAAGTGTATGTGTCTTACCATTTTATATATTTTGTATTGGTATTTTTTGACATGATTTTTATGTTACTTACTGATAAATAAATTATATTGATAGGGTATGGGTTTACATTCTTAGGTAACATGTTGGTTTCATCTAAATACTTGGATTTTGATTGATTCATTCACATTTTCATGAGAGGTTATTGGGAGAATGATATAGATTATACCATTTTTCTAAAAAAATATTTAGATATATATAAATTATTCCAAACCTGAAAGATATGATATTTGATAAATCAATGTATAACTAGATCATCTAGTTTTTCAATAGTTTTTGATGATTTTTTTATCTTATAAAACATTATTCTTATTGTCTTCAATTTTTTTGCACGGAATATCATTACATTCATATATTATGATCTTTTATTTTTTATCTATTAGATAGTGTTGATTCAGGGATCTCATCAATTAACAGAGATTATGTATTGGGGGTAATTTCTCTAATCTGTAATCATTTCCTAAACACTATTATAGTTTCCAAAATGTGTACAATTGAATATAGGATTTTGAGGTCATCGTTGCGTTAATTTTTTATTCAATAGGGTTATCATTAGAGGGGGATTATGAAAATGGGGTCCTATAATGAACATACTTGTATATAATTCTTATAAACTAGGTGGGGATGACCCACTATATTTATTAGGGATTGTATAATTTTTTAGAATAAATCTATCTTTGTGATATATATTTCATCAAAAAATCATGTATTAAATGTGATATATACATGTTTAATTCTCATATAATATTTTTTTATTATTTTATTTTTAATTTGACATAATTTTAATATAATAAGTATTTCATAAAAAGTTTATAGTAGTTATATTCCATAAGAAAATTCTATATATTCCATAATGCAACACAATATAAATATGAAATAAATAATACATTAAGCTCATCATTTAAAAAATGCATATCCCAAATTGCCTCACAACCCAATGACAGAAAAGTTTTCTTGGTATATATTATATACATAAACAACATATTTTTACCAACTTATATAATGTTCTCCTCAATAATTCCCATATAGACTATTTTCTAAAAATGTCATATTATATGATCATATTCATATGCTCAGGAAGGGAAACAAAATAATGTAGTGTTCTCATATGATCAATAAATAAACAAAATATAGTGATTTTTTAATTAATAATTTTGATAGAGAATATTTGGAAGGCCAAAATATCATAATAAAATGTCATAATAGTATATATGATGATAATAAATCCTAAGAAAGAATCATAATATCATAATAAGACCATTAAATAAGTTTTACATTTATGATGTTATTCACGATACAGATCAATAATCATATTACATATGAAGACATCATTAATGTTTGAAAATAATTTATAAATAAGTCATAATCATGAAAACATGAATTTTTATGGAAATGAAATATATCGTCAAAATTTAGTATAACATTATAAATACCATAGAAATGTAGCATGATAATAAGAACATGAAAAACATGGTGATCAAACCCATTATATCCATGTCTATGTGAACAAACAAATTATGTCTATGTATAAAAATGCGAGGAACCCCATCATGCCCACACTTGTGTGATCAAACCCATTTCTGAACAGAGACATTTTGTCCACTCCAAATAATTTCATGATATATAAACATATATTAACTCAAGGGAGGTAGATATAGGACCCCCACCCTTCGTCATCGATATATATGTGTTCCAATTAAAATAAAGTATTTTTCCCTATCATAAATAATCCCTGAGAATAAGATGTGATTCATATCATTTTTAAATCATATCACATATAAAACAATCATTTGATACCAAAACATTGTCTCCAAAATAGAGTATTTAAGAATATATCATAAGGGGTCATTTAGGAACCATTACTCCATTAGGAAATAATCATTTGAAAATAGATGTGAAATTATGAAAATGAATCTTATTAAAAAAAAATATCTTGATATCATCTTAAAAACACTTTATTTTCAATGTAGATTTGCAAAAATCTAATAATATAAAATCAAGGAAAACAAAATCCTTTTAAATATTTTAAAATTCATTTATAAAAAAACTTTTAAATGATAAAAACAATTAATTTAAAATGAATAATGGGATTAGATGGAACATTGGAGATAATAAAAATTTTGGTTTCTTCTAGCTAAATGATAATATTTTTGGTAAATAAAAACAAGGATATTGATGAAAGGAAATTGAAATAATGGGAATTACTCTAAAAAAATGAAATTTCATGAAATAAAAGAGGCATCAAAGATGATGTAATCAATGTGAGGAATAATTTTTCAATGGTAAAATTTTTTAAATGTAGAATAATATCATTATATGTTAGAATATGTCTATATTGAAAGATAATAGAAAAGGATGAGTGCATATTACCCATGGAATAAATATGAATCCTGGAAACTCTTTACTTGTATTCCTGATCAGTGGAAGGTTTTCTAATTTATGTTAAAAAATTAAGTATCTTTATAAGATATTTCAGACCCATATCCATACCTAATAGTATTTTTAATTTTAATTTATAATAATTATATAAAAGTACAGTAGATAATTAATTCCAAATTTCCTACATTGATTTTTAATAGTTTTGACCTTTAATACTAGGTTTGTATGAGTAGTGTTAGAATTGTTTATTATTTAAAATTTAATCATTAAATATTCATTAATGTTACTATAATTTTTGACTTATAATGGTTTATTATTTAACAAAATCCATTCATGTGTGTTTCACTCTTTATCCTGGAAGATGACATAAAAAAATCAGATTTCTATAATTTTCAAACCAATAGAAGGATGTATTATTAATTATTGAATTAATATATATATATATAGTCTTTTCCAAAAAAACAATTTTTTATATTTATATATAATATCATTTCATTATGTATATTTTAATAATCATCCCCAACATTATTTCATATAACTTCTCAAGTTGGTGTTCAAGCCAACCCAAATATGAATATTCCATGATTAATAGATGATCAGGAGGTGACATAGTTGTAATATCATTTCACCAGTATAATAACATTATTATTTAATTTTTCTTTACTATGATATATCATAATTATAGTGGAATTATTATAAAAAATTATGGATATTAAAATATTACATAATTTGAATTAAAGACATTCCTCCTAGTATGTTGGTTTTAAATAACAAAATTTAGATCATCATATCATTAATAGGTTCAAAATTTCACCACAATATAATGAAAATAATATCATCAACATAATATTTATCCATTAAACAAATTATATGTTCATCAATTTATGGTTTTAGTGAGAATAAAAATGTAAATCAATCATTCCATGGAGGTAATAGTCCACCAGTACCTATAGATAATGAATTAATTTTTTGAAGGGGGAAAAATACGTAACATGTTTTATAATTTAAAGAAAATAAATATTATATAAATATACATATATATATATATATTATATTTTTCTGATTTCTATTTTTGACTACCAATGTTTGGTGGGGAAATAAAATGAAACATATATCGTCGTGGAAGTGGTAGTCTAAACAACACAAGATTAATGAATTCATTTTATAAATAGAAAATAGAAAATATGTTAATTATTTTACCATCATTATAATAACATAATATTCTAAAAATTTTACTTATGTTATCATTTAAATATAGTGAAATAAAATTTTATTAATAGGTAATGTACATAAATATGTAGAATAGATGGGGGAGTGTTTAAAAATCCATACTTTACTACGTGGATTATTTCCTTTGAGAAGAGGGATAAACTATTTAGGGGTGGTATTTTTAAATACACCTCAAGGTTTCTAAAAGTATTGATAATATGATTGGGAATAGTTTTTTCAAAACATTGTCATTTTTGGTTTGAGGGGATGTGAAAATAAGACTTCCCCTTTTATAAATTAAAAGGGATGGAATTTCTAGAAACACCAAAAAAATTTAATAATGGGAAGTCACTCTCAATTAATGTGGGTCCAAAATTGTTAAATAATATAGAGGGGAAGTGGTTTGGTTAATCATGTACTGATCTAATCATTCTCAAACATTTTTCAAACATGTTTGATGTTTTTTATACTTATATTTTTTCATTGATCATTTTTTAGAATGATAATGCCTCGGTCAGCATAAAAAAGCACATAAATATAAAAAAGTTAAAATGAGGGGGTAAAAAACTCTGAAGGTGTGGAATTTATTATAGCACTTTTCATGAAATGGAATAAGATCCATTAGAAGTTTTTCAATATAAATGATATTGTTGTTAACTCTATTTTTGGAAATAACATCTGGCACTGCATTCTCGTTATGGTATGCATGTTTGATTATGTCATTCCACTCATAAAAGTTATGGTGGTGTTCCATCCATATAGATGTGAGTGGAAAACAACGGTGAAAAAATCTATTTTTAAGGCCTTTTGATATTGGTAGTAGGGTCCCTTTAATCCACATATTATTCCAACATATTTTATTGATATGGTCAACCACAATAATGATGATATACATCTCAGCTATTAATGAGGATGAAAAACCAAAAGTACCATAAAATCATCCAATAATATATTCATTATGATTTCTACACACCACTACACAACCATAGGGACCAAGGATTCCTTTAAATGAACCATCCATGTTAATTTTGATCTTGCTGAGAAGAGAATTTTTTTCAAAATACATCCATCTTACCCTTCTTCTAGCTGAACCACCCTAGACTTCTGGTCCGATGAATAATAATTACATCCTTAATGGAATTCTGGTAGGTACCTATTTGTGTAATGCTGACTTCATTAATTGCAATAAATATCTTCACCCAAGCTAAATGAAAATGGAAATCATTATTATAGTGAATGATCAAATTTTTTTGATACAAGATGACCTGCTGTAGTAAAAAAAACAATATTAATAAAAATATGTCCAATATTTTGAGAAACATCCATAGTAGTGTATCATTATATATGAATCCAAATTGTATCCAAATCTGTCATTCTGAGATCTAAAATATAAAATATGTATTTCTATAAAGCAGAAGTAGAGGCACAAGAGAAAAACATATGGTCAACAATCTCTCTATGTTTGTTACTTATATCCCATTTTAAGATGACATGAATACCAAATAATTCAATATAGAAATTAGTGGGAACTATATTGAGGGCTATTATCAAGACATGGGTAAATCTAGAAGGTCAAAATCATGGCTCATCAAAGCACCTTAATAATGAAAAATTTTGATTTTCATTATGATTATAGTAATGTTTGGAATTCAAAATACCATTTTTTATAGGTTCCCAACCAGAAACATCATTAATGATTACAAATGGATAATTTTTAATGATAATTTAAATATCTAAGGGTAATTCAAATTTAGGATAAATCAAAAATTCATTTATGGAAATTCTAGTGATAGAAAGAAAACTGCATTGGGTTCACCTTTGAGATAATAGGAAAACCAACGTAGTTATCCAACAACAACTTCAATGATGATAATTTATTAACTATCCATCATGAATAAGAAATAAATTTAGAAATAAAATGATTAATGGATGGTCAAATTTAGGAATGCATATAGATAAGATTTCTGTTTTTCAATTTGTTATAAAACCAACATTTAAAGAAATTAGAAGTTATGGAATTATTATTTATGAGGTTACAAGTGAGTCATTCCCGAGGGTATTCATTAAAAAATTGAGGTTATTAATATAAATAATATCATTGTCTTAGGGCTTATATAAATTTGTTTAAGGAACTGTGATAAGTTTTCATTGAAGAGTGCTTACACTATTAAAAATGTTTTTGGTATAGCTACTAAAATTTTTAATCAACACAATGGGATATTTATAAAGCATTGTATAATAAATTTTTTTAGAAACAACAGTGTATTTGACTATAGAAATACTACCTACCATTTATAATGATTTGAATTTCCTAGAAGAGATTTTATTATTGATATAGTCAGATATATGGGAGAAGTCTTTAATTTTAGGCATTAGCCAACATATAGGAACCCTGGGATACATGAAGTGTAAGGATCCCTCTTTGAATCCAAGGTCATTTAAAATTCTATTTTTTCTAAATAGAGGAAATATTTTTCAAAATAAAACGATATATTTGTTTGATTATTGATATTGACTCGATACATCTTCATTTTGTGGGATAGAATCTTTTAGATTTTGGTTATTCATTTTGTCTCCATGGAGGAAAACGTTTTTGTAATTTTTATGCAATATATGATAGGGAACAATTAGATTTGTAGAGCAAATGATGGGATTTATATTAACCTGATTAACTATACTAGTGATAAGTCTGCGTATGTAATCTTCTACAATAGTAATAAAGATAAAGGAGAGTAGATCACCTTATCTAAAACCTTTAGTGAAATTGAAATAACCTTTTGAAGAACCATTAATTAGAATAGAAATGTGGTTAAATCTTAGAATATTTTTCATGTTTTTATATAATTTTCATTGAATCCAAATTTTTTGTGGGGCTTGTAAATAAAACCCCATCCAATAGTGTCAAAATCATTTCTAATTCCAGGTTTTATTGAAATTCATGACCCTAATTAGGTTTCTTGAATATATTTTTTACTTTAATAGTCTTGTTAAATTCATTATTTAATGTTTCGAACTTTCAGGAATCCAAATTAGTTTCAAGGGACTATTTTATTATCTATAGGGGAAATCATATTTTCTAATAGTTTAGTGAATATTTTATAATGTATGTCAACATGGGAAATGGATCTGAAAAATGAAATTTCAGACTAATTTTTAAATTTGGTAATATGGTAAATGAATATGGTGTTAAGACAATGGATATGAAATCCATTATAAAAAAAATGATATAAGTATATTATATACATTAGTTTGAATAGTATCGGAATATTCTTGAAAAAATATTTCTTGAATCCCGCAGGTTTAGTAGCACTATTATCCTTTAGGATAAAGACAACATAATTATTTTATTTTTTCAGAATGCAAACCTGTTAGGAAAATATTCTCATTGTTTCTCATAATGACAGGAAATACATTATGTAGTAATTATTTTTTAAGTCCAAGAACCATTAAAAATATTTCTAAAGTAGAAATCAATATTGTTTCCTAGAACCCCTTCATTTTTCATAATCCTATACCCATATTTATTGAAGGTAAGAGGTATACAATATTATCTAGTTCTTTTCTGATCATTATATTGTGTTTTCCCCATCTTCAAACCGGTTTATTTTGATGGTATGTTTTCAATGATTGTATTTTAAAGAGAGTAGAGAGTTTAGTTTTGCATTGAGCTCAATATATTGTTTAGAATCATTAACAAAATAAGAGTTCATAGAAGAAACCTAAATTTAATTGATATTATCCTCTAGAAAAGCAATGATTTTATCAATTTGATTGGTTTTTTCTTTTCATCATTACTTGAGGTTTTATTTTATGAATTTTAATTTCATGATACAATTGAGAGCATCATTTCAAAAATTCATAGAGTTCCAAGAATCATATAAAATAATACCACATTCAATAACTGAGGTTAAGAAATTATTAAATCTAATGGGTAGGATTGTCTTGGAGTTTTCAATAGTGATGCTTACATAAATCGGATGGTGATCCAAATTTAATCTAAGAAGGGTAATTTTATAAATAGTAACCCATTTATCAATTGATTTATTATTATGAAAGTCTCAATTATGTTTACTTTCCATAATCATATTGTAGTGTCTTCTATACCAAGTATATTTATTCCCTACAATATTAGACTCAAAGATATTTTTTGTCTTTAATATAATATATAAACTCCATTGAATAGATGATAGAATGTGATGAACCCATCTTTTCACTAATTATAATAATGGAATTAAAGACTCCATTATCATTCCAAGGATCATGGATTCTATGTATAAAGAGGATATGTTTTGACAGAGATTTCTTGTCTCCTTGTACCTATTACTAAAATAAATTAAGGGTAGAAAATATGTGAGTTTTAAAATATCATTTACTAAGTGAAATATTGATCATCAATATTACAAGAACTAACATTAATTACAAAATAGTAAAAAAACACAAATAGTTTCCAATAAAAAACTAGTTGTTGTATCTCTAATAAAATTATTACCAAAATGATCTAAACTAACAAATATACAAGAAAAATTAATATTTGGCTAAAAAATATAAAACAATTAATCATGGGTGTAGATAAATATTTTTTAAGTGATGATGGTGATCATATTTTCAATACCCTTACAATTAGAATAATAAAATATTCATTTTAACCTTTATTAGGGGCAATAACCACACTTCTTTTTAACTTAAGTGGAATTCCTAGTTGTGTATTTACTATATGTATTAGAATTCTATGCACTAGTATTGGATGAATCTTTAACCCACTTGATCATAAAAGAGTTATGAGAAATAATGTTATCAGGTTTATATACCTTGTCTTCCATAGGATTATTTGGTTCATCACAATTTTTTATACTTGAAGTAAAATCCATAAGATTATGAATTTAAACTATCATCATCAGTAAATGTATTAAGCATTATCTCATTCTATATTTTGAAACTGGTTTCCTATATTAAATTTGTTTTTTTTTCAATATTTTTGTCCTCTTTCAAATATTATTTGAATAAGTGCACCATACTACCATTATGATAATTTCTACCATTAATATATCAAGGTTTAGTTGATAAATCCTTATGAAGAGTGATAACAATGTCCATGGTGGCCAGTTTCATATCATTTACTTACATGTTGTTCTTTTGGGTTGCTAACAAAAGTGGCAGTTCTAACAAAATGGTTATCCTACCCTTGAATTAAATTCTTCTATACTCCAACATAAGTGTTTCCGTCATCATTTTAACATCATATCCTTGAATATAGGAATCCTATGTTTCTAAAAAGTAGACATTACTAACCAGTTTCCCCTCCTACCTTTGCATGCTGGCCTTCTATATTCCAGCAAAATTTTTGAAGTTTTAATTTTTCTACTCCTTCTATATTGGGGTTTGTATGTGTTCCAGGTCATCATTAGAATAAAAAAATCTATAAAAATTATCATGGTGATGTGTATTTTTCATGTACGACTCATTAGGTTTTTTAACCGATAGGATATCACCAGTTACAGCCTTGTGAGAAGAGCTTAGTTTGTTGGGATATGGATCACTACCCAAACCATTTATCTTTATTACAGTATTTACCTCCATATTTATTTCCATGATGATCTATTCTTCAATTATTTGATCCTATCTAATTATATTGGCAATATCCTTTAAAAATTTTAGATTTTTTATTATTTATATACTAATAGTCGTTTACATTAACTTCTTTTGGAACCATGTCATCACAATTTTCATAGAAACATCTTTTGGGGAGTTCTTATCTCCTTGATTTTGCACACAGATTCTATTGTGTATTTTGGAGGGTACATATTTCTTCTATAAGGGGACATTCCCTTTTTGTGACTCTTGACTTCATTACATTCTTTATCATTAGAGGGAATGACCTGTTTTTGTCCACTCTATAATTGGAGACTTATTTCACAATTATCTTATATAGTTCATAAAAATTAATATTGTCCTCATAATCCACATAGAAATTCGTTCCGAAATCATTATAATTGAAACTAATTATATAATGTAATTTCAACACCAAATTGGCTTCTATAATTACATTACAATATTAACCATGTTCCCCATTTAGTGTTTGTTTATCTATCATCAAGGTAACTACAATGTAAGAGGTGATGTCATTAAGAATATTTGAGTGCCAGAATACCTAGTTCTGGTCTTGTAATCTTATCCAAATTTGTGCCATATAATTCTAATGTATTTGGGGATTTAATGATAAGTCACATTCATATAATATATGGAAACTAGGTTAATGATACAGATTACACATCCCCAATACAAAATTTAAATCATCTTGAGAACTATATATGATATGATAATATCCTCTTCCAATTAGAACAAGTTTACAATTGTATTTTCTCCAAGAGTGGGAGATTCTTGGTTTCATGTTCGGTATAAACCATGGGTTTTACCCTTTAATATAATTAATTCTCTCCAAAACTGAGAACCTGGATATATTTAATCTTTTTTATGGAGATTTAGAATCTCCATGAACATAAAATCCTTCATCCACATATTTTCGATATTGGTAAATATTCACTGTGGTCTATTTGATCATATCCAATCCCTTGGGTGCTTCTATGAAAAATATTCCTCTAGATTTTTGGAGATGATCTCCATTCACATCATCTTCAGGAATTTCTTTCATATGTTGTTCTTCAGGGCATGACCACTAGAAATAATGTCCACATTTTGGATTGAAAGAGACCATAATTATCATCGAATCAAGAATAAAAAATGATAATCATCTTCAAATATCAAAAAAATAATAATGGGATGGGAGTCGACCATTCGCTTGGGGGATTGATGAGCTATTGTAATTTTAATATAATAACTTGTTTTTATCTATGGTGGCTTAATTTTTAGACCAAAAAATAAAGAGGCGATCATTGAATAACAGGGACCCTTAAATTGTAATATGAAAATATTATTCTATGGATTTAATTTATAGATGAGTTAAAAAATTATTTTTTGAGAATAAATTTATAATGCATTAGAACAATCTTTGAGAAAATATTACAACAGTATTAAAGATTACATATTTTCTTATAAACAATAATATTTTATTGAAATATATAATTTAACATATAAAATATATACTTTTATAAAAATATATTAAATTAATTTAAAATTAATACAAGTATACTAATAATGGAATATAAGACATAATTTTGATATAGTGAACAATTCACTTAAAAATAATTTGTCTTATAAAAATATAAAAAGTAATGATATTCTAGTTTTAAAAATTACAAACATAGAAATGATGTTTTATTATCTAATTCTGATTATAAATTTTAATAATTTTGTTTTAGTTGAAAAAATAAAAAAAAGTAATAATGAATTTATTACAAATAACAATTTTTAACTTTATGTAATTTTAATATTATTTTATATCTATTTCTAATTTAATCGTTTTAATATATTATTTCCAATATAATTTATTTTAAACTATATAATTTTTTAGTTATGATAAAATATATAACACTTAAAAAAATATTCATTTTAAAAAACATTTATTACGCTTATACTAAATACTCTTTAACAAATATAATTAAAATTAATTATTTTTATTCTAAAATTTAATTTTTCCACTCTATTGATAATAAAGTAGTCTTTTAGTTTTTTTATATACATCATATCATATATAAATTATATTATTAATATTTTTTATATAACCCCTAACTATATATAATTTAATCATGTTTTTATTTCAATATGATTTATATTATTTTAAATTTACTAAGTAATAATAAATCACATTAGTCTTTATATCGGTTATATAACCAACAAACATATTTTCAATGACCACATTTTCATCCAATATATACATATACATATTAAATAACTTTTTCCTTCCACTCTCACTTTACATGGATTTTTGGAATTTCATTTTATAGGTTTTAAAAAATTGTTACTCCATTAATGATGATGTTCCTCATTATTGGTTTTTATTGGATATTAGTGAGCCTCAAAGAAGAAGTTGATCTAGGGTTTTTTCTACTCATGAAAGTATTATTCATTTATTTGTATTATCCATATTAATTTATACACATTTAATGGATGTATTTTATCTAGGGTGAATAATAATTAATTGAGTAACATGTTATAATTAAATAATTGTAAGCTTTTAATTGTGGATGACTCCCTTAGGTTTCATCACTTTCTTAACTCTTAGATGGTGGTATTTTATTTTTCTCATGTAATAATAAAAAAAGGAATTTTGAGTGAGTACATAATAATCCATCGCGAGAAATAATTTATTTTACATTCATTTGTTTAAATATTCCTCAAATTAATTAATAATGTGTGGTTAGTTTAATTCATATATCTTATAAAATATTTCTTAATAAATTTCAATTACAGTAACCGAATAGATATAATATCATGATATTACAAACATGTTTCTTATAAAAATTATATGCTTCCTAAAAACTATGGGTGTTACAACCCCCCCCCCCAAATTGCTTCCTCAAAATTTTAATTCGCGCATTCTAGTGGAAATAAATAAGGTTTTATAAATTATAAAGAAGACTTTGGATATGATTTACATAGATATATAAACTTGAAAAATATGGGAATCTTACTTTTTACCTTAGAATATGTTTTTCCCTAATATTGTGTTTTTTATTACTATTTAGCCAAAGAGTGCACCATTAATTGTTA
The DNA here is from genome assembly GCA_963277665.1 of Viscum album. NCBI lineage: Eukaryota > Viridiplantae > Streptophyta > Magnoliopsida > Santalales > Viscaceae > Viscum > Viscum album. The sequence goes on along the minus strand of OY728138.1, from coordinate 651,596,750 downwards.
TTTTGAGCCGCTTTATATGTTTCATTTCTAGAGGTTTTTTATTATTTTCCATTTATAGGAAAAATATTGTATATTAAATTGAAATGTGATTATCTTACACTAAAAATTTATTCTTCTATGTGGAGGGAACCAATCCATTATGAAAATCGCATTAAACTTCTATAATATAAGGAAAATAATATTTCCACAATGCATATTTAAATAAAATCTAATTTGAATAAATTAACAAGCCAATATAATATTTTATTGATAAAAATTCATCAGTGTATCCATTTATTGATCTTAGAAAAAATATATGGTATACAAGATTACATAGTATAAAATTACAATGATACATCTACCACTGTAGATTTGAGGGTACGTGTACATCAAATATTTGTGTTCACTTTGTTTATTGTGGATTTATAGGAATTCCAGTATCCAATTAATCTTGAAGGTTGGTGGTACTCATCATTACATGGATTAGAAAATTGACTTAGATATTTTCCAAGTTCCCCACACAGAATACGTTGAATTATTAATTTTCCATTAGGATTATTTCTATTTATTTTAATTATGTTAACTGATCTCTATATTTTTTCTTGATAGTTTGATGTTAGATGACCCCCTTTTCACAAGTTAATAATATTCCTATCACCTTGAGCCAAACCCCAGAGTGATTCTTTCAACATTTTTGATTTATAGTAAATTGATTATTCTTTCCTTTATAGTCTTCATTATATGATCTTTCATGAGATTACTTCTTTCAGTTGTTTGATGCATTTTGGAATTATAGTTCTTTCACATTTTTATAATTTTTAATTATATTTAGTTTTTTATAATCAATAGTTTTCTCACTTATATAGTCATTTTGTTTGGTTGTTCATTAAGGAAATATATATGTTTTCCCTCAAACCTATTGTTTCCTATAGTTCCAACCATTACAAAAATAAATAGTGAATTTATGTGGGATAAAACATTAACAATACAGAAGAATTATCATAATCAATAACATAACATAGATTTTACAATAAATACTTTACCCTTTTTGGCACAAAAACATTTAATGACATTAGTTCACCCAATATCAATATTAGTTCAACCACTATTATATTACGTATTAATAACTTATATATATTAACCTAATATATTGAACTATCTTTGAAATGATTCCTTTATATCAATTCATAAAAATAATGTGATCAACCAAATCATATCCCCTATGTGTGTAAAACAAGATCTACAGTTAAGACTACCTTTTATACACCAAGTGATGATTGAGTTAATGTTCACTCCTCCCTTTTCAAGGTTATTACCCATAGGTACATTTATTTTAAAGATCATTTAATATTATATTATCTATACTATAATATAATTTCTAGTCAAAACACTCATTCTTTATTTTAGTTACATTTCAGTATGGTATCCTATACAATGATGCATCTCTAGGGGTTTTATTATAGTTCTCTGACTATAATAATAATGGTAACTAAACTAATATATAAAAATACATATACGATTATCTAACACAAAATATGGTAATACTAGATAAACATGATTTTAATAATACATTGATCTCATGATTTAAATAGTATATCTCATAAATAGTAGAATAACACAAAGACATAAAAAATTGGATTCTTTGAGGTTAGCTATTGAAACATCTTATTTTAACACCCATGAAAATATTTCTCCTAAATCAATCTCAAATAATCATTTCTAAACATGTCATAGGATATAACTACTTTTATAACATAGGGAAGGAAAATATAACAAATGGGTAATATTATATTCTCAGTAAAGTAAAAACACATCATAAAGTGTCGAATCAGAAATGTGAAGGAGAGTATGAGTAAAAAAAATACATAATAAAATATCATAATAATATATATGATAATCTTAATAAATGATCAACCAACATTAGATTATAATAAAACCATTAATGTAGTGTAAAATTTAGGAAATTCCTCAAGATACATATCAATATCATAATACATACTTGATCCTCATAAAAGTGTAGAAATAATATAAGAATATAGCATAATCATGAAAATATGAAATTTAATTGTACTAAAATTTACCATGAAAATTTTCAATAAAATAATTCAAAACATATAAATGTTTCACAGACAGACTCATAGGAAACCCTTTGTGATAAAACCCATTATTTTTATGCCTATATAAAAAAAACTCAATATATCAATGCTTAAAAATGTGAGAAAACCCATCTTGAAAATACCTGTGTGAACAGAATCATTATGTTCACACCTTAATATCTGATAAGATATAAACTTAAAAAAATTATTTGGATGGTGACATAGTAACCCACCAATCATCATAATTATATATGTGTTCCACTTAAAATAAAATCATTCATATTATCACAAATAACCAATAATAATAAAAAGGGTTTCTTAAATTTTCCAAATGACATTACATGAATATTATAATCATTTGATTCCAAAAACCATAATCTTAAAAAAAGTATTCTTTAAGAAGGGGAAATGTAGACTGATTTATGAACTATTACACCATTGAATAATAATAATTTAAAAATTGAATATAAATTTTGAAAAATATTTTTTCTTTAAAAACTATATTCATATAACCATTAAAAGACATCATTTTAAAGTCTCTTCTCAAAAACCATTTTTGAATGATAAAGGGAAAATATCATAAAATATTACATACAATTAAACTATAAATAATAATGCTTTATATGAAATTAATTATATGTTAATAATTTAATTTAGAGTGGACAAATATAATCTTATCGAAAATAAAAAAGATTTATCTATGCTAAATCACCTTAATGAAAAACCCACAACATTAAAAGGATATCAATAATTTTTTGAAAATTAATAATGTGGATTAAAATGATAATTGGAGATAAAAAAATTTAGATTTCATAGTAGAAATAATAATAGTGGTGAAAAGTAAAAAACATTTCTATGAATGAAAAATCCATTAAAAGATATGAGAATTACTCTCAACAAAAATTCATTTTCAAGAAATAATAGAATCATTAAGGTTGAAGAGTTCAACGTGATACATGGTTTTCAAAAAATGGATTGTGTAAATACATTGTTTAATCATTATAATTTATAATATACCAATTAGGAAATATACTAGTCAAAGAGGAGAGAATATTATCCAATTAATGTATTTGAGTCATGAAAACCTCTTACCCTTATTCCTTCCTAGTCAAAAGTGAATTATCCTCCTAGAAAAAATATAAAAATATAAAAATATTATTATATAAAAATATTTATACCTAATACTATTTGTAATTTTCATATGTTGTCATTATCTATTTTAACATTATTTAGTTTTTTCATATTTTTTCAAATAATGTGTTTATATTATTTACAAATGGTATTAGATTCATATGAGTGAGGTCAATATTAGTTCTTATTCAAATTGTTATCACAATAAATTTAATTTAATATTATTTTATGTATTTTATATAATTATTTCTAAATTTTTAACTTTTCTTTGATGAGTGTTTCATTGGTTATCTTTGAATAGGAAATCAATAAAATTTAGACATCAGTGATTTTCTTGACCAATTAAATATATTTTTTTTGAAATTATTTAGTTAAATATTGAACAATAATTTCATATTCCAAATAAATAATTATTTAAATATTTATATCATATTATGTTATTTTTTATGTTTTTAAAGTCATCCATGAAATAATTTCATAGAATATTTCAGGTAGGTGGTAAAACAGACTCAAACATGGACATACAATAATTAATGGATGATCATGAGGTGATTAATTAATAATTTAATTATACCAGTAGAATAATGATATAATTTACTACATAATACTATGATATATTATAATTATATAGAAATAAGTGTAAAAGTTTATATATATTAATATATTATATAATTTGAAAAAACAATCCTCTCAGTACACCTATTTAAAATTATTAAATTAATAATGATCAGTTTTTGATAATATCATTAATAGGTTATACTATTAATGATAATTTAACCTTAATTCTATCATAAATATGATATTTATTTACAATATAGAATATAAATAGTAAAAATCTGTTGAAGTGATTAAAATAAAAAGGAAAATCAATTATTCTCCACAGCTGATAGTCTATATGTACGCATAGATGAAGATTTCATTTTTTATAATGTAGGAAGAAATAAGTAACATGGTTTTTCATTTATGGTATTTATATATGATTTATAAATCATATATATTTAGTTTCATTATGTTTTGTACTTTCCAAGTTACGAAATAATGAAAAATGAAACATGTTTCATCATAGAGGTGGTTGTTTGCACAATGCATGGTTAACTATTTAATTTATCTAAATAGAATGGGGAAATGATTTTAATTATTATTACATAATTATAATAACCTGGTATTATATTAATTAAACTAATTTTATCATATCCAGATGGTGAAATAAATTTTTAGGAAAAAAAGAAAATAAAAAAACAAAAAATATGGAGGAGTAGGATAAAATCTATAACTTACTACATGGATTATGTCTCTTATGAATGTGGTTAAAACATTGATGGATGGAATTTTCTGAAGAAAAGAACATATTTAAGAAGTGAAATTGTGTTAATAATAGGTTTTAGAATATTTTACCCAAAAATACTGTGTTTTTTATGGGGTGTGAAGAGATTAATTTCCCCTTTATAACTGAACCGGGATGGAATTTTTATAAATATAAATAACTATTTTAAAATGCGAATCCATTCTCTTGGAATTTGGATCTAGAAGTGATAAATAAAATATATTATATGTTTTATGTACAATAAATACATCAACAACAAATTATCTTTCTTGTTATAAACATGTTCGAGTTCTTTTACTCTTACTGTTTTACTTTTACAGTTTTATCTTTTACCATGGTTACTTGTTCTTACCTAAGATAACGTAATCAATGTGTTTAAAAATAATTTTACCCTAATTAGATAATTATATACCAAATTAATCTAAATTTTAAATCCACTTCATATTAAATTTGTAAAAGGGTTAAGATTTTATTCTAAAATAATAAATCTATAACGTATAAAATCTATTTTTCAGAAAAATAAAAAATGAGTTATAAAATATAAAATATTATCTTGTAAAAAATAATAAATATTTAAAATATAAAATTTTAATTATAAAATATTTTTTTTCTATTTATTTTTTTCATATATATATATCATTCCTTTATAATAATAGTTTCATTAAAGTCACAGTATCGGTGTACTGCACTATTCAGTAAAAAATAAATTTTTTATAAACAAATTCAACTTAAGATAATTTTGAAATTTAAAAACTTGAAATAAAGTTACTTTTATCTAACTATGATTCAAAATAAAATTAATTTAATTTTTAAGTGAATGTATAAAATACATAAAAAATCATTTTTTAAATTATGATTTTAAACATTAAGTCTTTATTATATTATTTCATATAAATTTCATTTTTAAAGATATTAATATATATTTTTATGTAATATTTTTCTAAAATTGATAAAATTAATATTTTATGATAAAATATTTAGAACTTAACCAAACTATTATTTGAAAAAATGATACCTATATATTAAATAATATTTATAAAATACTAATAAAATTAATTATTTTTATTATAACATTTCATTTTACCACTCAATTAGGATTAAAATAGGTATTTTAAATTTATATACACATCATACAAAATATTAAAAATAATATTAATATTTATAAATAACATATAAATATATATATATTTGTATATTCATAATGTTTTTAATATGATAATATTATTTCTTAATAGTTAGGGTATTTTAAAAATTCATGTTATAAATATGAAAACATGTTATACCTATTGGATATATTACCAACAACATTATTTAAAATGGCCATATTCTCAAAAATTATATTTAAATCGATCATATTATCAATGACTATATTTTCAAGGGCGAAATTTCAATCCTATATATACTGAATTAATAAATCATCATTTTATTCCAATCACAATTCACAAGTCATTGAAATTATTTTATATTATTGGTTTCCATAATTATTTCTTCTTTAATTATTATCTTCTTCATTATATGATTTGTTTGGAAACTTGTGATCTTCAAGGTTTAAGATGATCAAGGTGATTTTCTAGTAATGATGGTTTTATTCTCCTTAATATATTTTTCTCCTATAGATCTATTCACTTTTAATGGATGTATTTTATCCATGGTGAGTAATAATCCATAGTTTGAAATAAATATTTTTTTAATTTTTCTGTAACATTCCACTTAGGAATTCATAATGTTTTCATATTTATATTTGTATCATGTCTGAATTATTTATTATTCAATTTCAGATTTCTTAATCAAATAGATAAAATAGTTTAGAATTAGAAACATGTGGTTGATAAAAATAATAGTATTCCTAAAAACTAATTAATTACATTTCATGATTAAATTCAATACATATATACTACATAAATTTTTTATTAGTATAATTGGAAACAATTTTTTTTCATTATTATGTTATAGAAGAACATAAGAGAGTGAAAAAATTTCTATTGAAATTCACACTTGTTGATTTGAAAAAAAGTTGATTTTAATAATGAACATTCAAACTCGATCTCCACATGTATCAAATTTCATTAGATATTTTAATATATGAGTATAATTATTTGCGTATAGATAGGAGATCATTACTAATGAATATTGTGAATCAAAAAATGTCAATCATGATAAAAACTGTTATACCAATTATCCTAGAAATATATCTTATGTTACTTCCATTAGTAGTGGTATAAATTAATTAAATGGTAAATAAATAATTTTATCTAATATGTTATTTTAGAAGCTAATTTTATCCATTTTATTGATATGTGAATTAAAAAAATCCTTGTACAATATAATTATGTAATAGTTTATTTCAAAAATAATATTCCTTATATATAATTAATTATAGATGATAATATATTTAATCATCCTGGATGTTGATATTTAAATTTTAATATAGATTACATTAAATAGCCACATTAATAAGTGGGTATTAATTTTAAATCATTTACATATCTCTATGGGGGCCATGATATGATCATAGTTGCTATTATTGTTTAGTTTTCTAGAGTAAATTTCATAAAGATAAAGAACCTAGAGGGTCATGCACAATTTTTTTCCAATGCTCATTATTTTAAAATTAAAAATTATTTTAGTAAAAAAAATTACCATATTATATAATAATTTTTATTTAAGTTTAATATATTTTATTCCAACAAAACAAATATAAGATTAAAGAAATATATTAGATTTTATCTTTGAGGATACGTACAATTTATTTTTGATTGGATATGTAAATATAAATTACATTCAATATGATTCCACCTATGTAATATTTTGAGATTTGATAAATTCATGTAATGACTCATGTTGAATTCATGGTCGATGAAATATATTTTTATATACATTAAAATTTTACTTATTTATATTTATATGTTATATAAGATTCCTATTTTTCATAACATAATGTAAATATATATATTATTTTCAAAAATGGTAGTGCTAATACTTTTTTTAACCAAAATTAAAGGGACATTATAATATTAATAGATTTATAAATAATTATATGATGGAAAATATGTAAAAATGGTATAATAATATTTGTAAAAAAATTTATATTTTTTTGGTACACGAGAATTATATAGGGAAGTCACTATCCTTTACCTCGAAATATAGAGACAAAAATGAGAGGTAATCCATCATGATTGATTGGATACTGTAAATAAAATTTCACAATTACTTTAATTACCCACATAAGTTGATGATAAAACAATTTCCAACCCAAAAATCCCACCTGTACTAGGCCGTTGGAAGGAGTCTACTGTTAAGGGTATAAATCATATAATATGATACACTACACTCTATAAAGCATATATAATTACAATAAATTTAACGTAAATTGCAAAACAATGAAAAATTTAAAATATATATATATAATCATGTAGTTTCATAAATTATTTATATTAAAATTAAATCATATAAAATTATAATACAAATTCTAGAAAAATAAAAATTATTTCAAAAATTAATCTCTATTTCCAAAATAATTTATAATAAAATATTGACAAATAATATACTTTGGAGGTAACCAAAAATTCCAAAAACCTAAAACACAGGATACCAACTATATAAATAGATCTAATTCAACCCAAAACACCACTAACATTACCCTACACACCAATATTAAAAATTAGGTGAGTAAAAAACATTATTCTTAGTAAGTCATCCACTAACCAATTAAAAATATCTTTTATACATAGCAATAAAAGTGGAAAATTCATAATATATAATTATATCCTCACCAATAAATATCACTCAGGTGTAAAAGTGTTTAAAAATCAACTACTAAATTATCATGTCCTCAATTTTTATCAGATGATTTATATTATTCAATACCATTACATATTTCTACACCTAATATCTTGTAAATACTGTTCATTGGATGATTTTATTTCCCTTGGTTTGTATAAAACAAATTATGAAATAACAATGTATATATAGTAATAATATTCCATTAAAATATTACTATCCCATCAAATCATGTTCCATTGAAAAATCCAATCATATACCCAACACTTCAGCACATAAAGTAAATTAACATAATAACATCCTCTTTAAGAACACATCAACAATAGGAGATTAACATAATTTTTATCAATATCATTCCCTCCAACTCGTGATATTTTTAAAAATATATACACAACATTATTTCATATAATAATATGTTAGTAACAAGTTAAAAATTTTGGTTTAATGAATTGTTTTTTTAAATGATACTTGTTTGATGAAAACATGTGTGTTAAATTATATAATAATATACACTTATAAAATATAAAGGAACTAAAAATACCTTATCTCATTAATAAATATAATAACATTAGTTATCTAAAAAACAAATAAAAATTTAAAAAATTATAATTGGAAAAAATACCATTGAAACGATAAAAGGAAAAATATGGATTACCCCAATATTCTTGAATCATCACCAAAATATAAAACAATATAGAAATTAATCAAAATTTTACTAAACTAAAATTTTTTTTAGAAAATTAAAATATAACCTTAAAAATAATTATATTGAATATTAAGAGAATGATTGTAGTGGGTTTTATTAGGAGAAATTTGACCATTAGTATAATAATATAACCACTAGTAAACATAAAATTTATCATATTTAACTATTGGGTACCTTACCTGTATAGTCCAAAGTTTTATCAAACTAAAATTTTGATAAAAAATTTATAAATTTTCTCTTAGATGCCTACAAGGGGTAAAACAATATTTTTACCATTTCAAATGATCTCAGATAATTTTTATAATCACTCTTTTGTTCCTTAAATAGACTATTTTCCTTAGGATTAGTGTTTGGATGAATTATGAGTAGTTCATATTTTAGCGAAATAATTAATACCAAATATTCAATAAATTGAATATTAATTTATTCATGTTGTTTTATCAAATCATATAATTTCAATGGAGCATCATATGGAGAGTTAATAAAATTTATTGAGTCCTAAATGAAGATTTTTTCATATCCGGGGCATAATCTTGAGTTGGGAGCTAGGGTCAGCCAGTGCCCCTTTTTCTTTTCCCTTTCTTTTTATTCTTTTTATTTTTTTCATTTTATTTTCTACTTTCCTACTCCATATTTTTGTGTTCAACAATAGATATATTCCTCCAACACATAACCACGATATAGGGATAGGGATATATATATATATAGGGATAGAATGAGGTATCTCCAGAGAGCTCATGAAATGTCGGATCATAGTGCATAAACTGGGGACCGCATAAAGGGGTGATGCTTTGGTAGATTCCACCCACAGGTACTCCATTTTTTGGTTTATTGGAGATCCTTTTTTATTTTTAGTTTTGGGCTGCATTCATGTTTTTTCATTCGGGAAAACCCATCTACATGTCATGTTGTTCAATGAACACATTTGATTTGTTCTACCTTTTGGGGGATGATAACATTTTTCAATTACATATTATGTATGGGTCATATAAATCATGTGATGGGACTCATCCATGTATCTGAGTACCCGACCAGGCTACCTATGTATGGGGAACATACCATGTGGAGTACACATCCAGTCCCCTTGGGGGTTGAACACAATGTATATAAATATGTCCATGCTAGGTACATGTCTAGACCATGTGAGGTATATGTTTTGGTACATCATGTATCGTACTTGGCATGTACAGTCCCTACATGCCACGTATATGGGAATTTACATGTCGAGTATAGATAAAATACACACCTAGATTGGTACTTGAAGGTACATGATGTGTACCAGGGAAAACACACCATGTAAAACTCATTTTCTACCCTTATTTGTTTTTTCCTATAACTCATCCAAGGATATCAAATTTGACCCATGAATAGTGTATCACCAAAACATTTTATGGCATGTTTCTCTGTAATACATTCTAGTCATAGCCTTTATTTCATAATGCACTATGTTTCGTTGAAAAAACTCTTGGTTTTAGGATATAATCATATCCTTTCCATTGAAATTAAATTTTCCACTTTTGTGTTTTCAATTTTTAAAATCTAATATACAGAGTTGTGTTTAGGAATATATTTAGAGTGATATAATTGACTTAATTTTTGGTGAATAGTAACATACCCTTATAAATAGTAACCTACCATATGAATAGTAACTTACCCTTAGGAATTGTAAAATTCCTCTTATGAAGTGTATCCATACCCATTAATGTTTAAATAAATATCGAAACCTTAAAAATAAAGATGAATAATTTATGTGTTTATATATTTTGATTAAATAATGAGTTTAATTAAATATTAAAATAATAATTTTAGGAAATTATTTTAGAAAATTGGACATCATATTTGGATTCTACATGTCGAAAAATTGTTAGGGAAAATTTTTGCGATTTTTCTGAAATACATGAATTTTTGATAAGTAGTAAAATTCAATAATTTATGATAAATACTAAATAAGGGAATTATTGAGTTTTTGATGATGATATGCTAATATAATCCTAATTGGTTTGAAGTCACATGCATTTATTACTATTCTTGGTCATGGAATACTTTCTATTCGATTTCTTGTGAGGAAATAATAAACTAATGACTAAACAATTATGAAAACCCTTCTCTCCACCACTATAAACTGCACCTCACCCCCTCTTCCCTTCACTCCACTCAAGACTTCTGCCTTGATAATATTCTTCCCAAATCTGTCCCCAAGATCCTGCCCTAGGATTGAAATTCTCTAGCCTCTTCGAAATTAAAAAACCACTCCCCTTAGAAGGTTCTCAAATGAGGAAGTCTCAAGAGGTAAATTCCTCTTTCAAATTCCTTCTTTTCGTTTATGTTCTTGTATTTTTGTTTCTTTCCACACCTCCATTCACCCAAACAGTATGATAACACTAGTAATATACATGTAATAGAATGTTTTTATGCTAATGGGAAATGTCATTATCTTCTCCCCTTTCCTCACCTTTTTTGAATTATATGAATTCACCGTTTGAGATGTGCCAATTTTGCACATTCATGGACAACAGTTTATCAATTTCAATTATGATCCGTAATTATACTCATTATACAATTTTGGTTTTGGTTGACCCAAATTATTATATATTTATTCTATACTATTTTTTGTTCTGTAATCCTTTTGTAAAAATGGTATTCAGGTATAATGAAAAACATGTTATTTGTAATCAAACCCACCAATTTACAAAAACAGTTGTCACTATGGATTTATATCATAATTCGACTTCACTCCAAGTAACCAGATTAAATTTAAAACCATGTAATCTCCATGTCGTTCACTAAAAGAATATAACTTCATTTTTTTAAAACCTCTTTCATCTTACAAGTTTATCCAAACATTAATATAAGCGAACCAGTAATTCAAACCAAGTAAACAAACAGACTCGAACAATGAAATTTACCCTCACAACCAATCAAAATAGTTATAAATGAACAAAAAATGATTGTACTAAATCAATTAAATATTGATGGGGTTTTGGAATAATTAATTAATAAACCTACTTTGTTAATTCATATATTTAATAAAAAGTGGAGAATAATAACAGATTTAAGTTTAGGGATCCTCTCTCTCACTTTTGTTCAAAAATCAACGCTATATTGACCTCTATTATTTTTAATACCCAAGGATGGAGTCTTTTTTCTCACATCCCCCATACAACCTTTATAATATATAAATAATGGCATACGCCTTTACCTACCATTAATCACTCACAAGAACACTTGTTGCCATGCTGAAATGTTTGAAAGGGGTTTTCTCATCTCATTTTCTATTATGGGTGACTTCCATTGTTCGCCTCTTATTTCTTATATTTGGTATAGGTGTATATAAATTTGATATCTGTTATCCCGATTATAATAATAGTCATTGACTTTTGTGATTCATTTGGTGGTTATTAACTTTTGGTCATACGACTCAATTGATTTCAACGTGTTAACAAACTTGGTCTCAATTTTCACTTCATTATGACTTTCTTAGTATTAGTCACCTACTCTTTCATATGTGGTGTACCAACTACCAATTTGATATCAGTTTTAAATTGAAATTATGTTCCAATCAAATTTCCATATTCTCATATCATGCATATGATTACATTCTAAGCCGTATACCATTTTACATATGGTATTTATTTTGAATGTTGTTTGGAGTGTGGAAATACTGATGAATCTTTATCCTCTATTTAGTATGGATAATGTAATGGAATATTGATGTTGAGTTGAATATATGTATATATAATTCTTTGGGCATGCATCGATAGTTGGGGACGCTACAACCCCCTGATGCATTGGTAGGTCTCATTAGTCAAATCAGTTGGTGGAAAAACCTTTGAGTTTTTTTTAAAAATCTGCTAAGTTTCTACCCACAGAACTAAAAATATTTTACGATATTATGGTATCATGTTCCAGATAAATTACTTCCAATTAATAATAATTATCTTTATTCATTATCAGTTATTACCATCCATGAGGTTTTCACTATGACACAATCTATGGATGCAGTTTCATTCTCAGTTTATTAATGGTGTGAGTTTTTCATTTATTCACCATTCCATATAGATTATATAAAATTGTTTAAAATTCAGTTATTATTGATTCATGGTTCTACCATTTGTAACCCTTAATTATCATTTGAGATCACCCCTTTCATTTTTTACCTTCAACATTTGATGAAGAGGAAATAATTTATTGAGTTCATGTGGTTGCCATTTTTAGTTTTTATTATGTATTGTATTTTCTAACCTTTTCAAAATTAATTTGAGTTATGTCAATCTATCTAGATTATTCATGAATATAATACTGATCACTCCATGGATAACTTCCTTCCTTCTAGAAATTCCAATATAACATGTATTTCACTGGCTCTAGTCTAGAGGGGTTGGGTGTTACAGTTGGTATCAAATGATGTTTAGTAGGAACCGTGGAAACAATATTAGAAAATATAGATTAGGTAAAAATTACCTAAGGTATTTTTTGAGGATATATATAAAATAAAATCCTATTATTTTGTTATGGAGTATATTATGTGAATTTTTCTAGAAAATAAGTCCATGTCTGGATATGAACAGGTAGAGGTGTTTTGGCCCATTTATACCTAGGAGTGAATTATCTAACTAGGAGTTTCAGGCTTGACCTAGGGTTTTGTAGTACAAAAAAACTATCCTTGCATCACTCTTAGTTACAAAACTATTTGGGGATATTCTCAAGATAATTTATATTTTCATTACAATACATTATGAAGGATTCAAATGTAAATTATTCCTCAAAGAGACCGTTTTTCTGATTATGGGATTAGCCATGCGTAGGATCTTAATTTATGATAAGTATTCTATTATGTTAAGATTATAAATTATTATTCATACCCTAATCTAGTGTGTGTCATTATTTAGAAATAGCGTTTAATGGATGAAGGGTAATAAATACTCATTGGAAATTTAGGGATATCCCCACTGAGCAAGTCCACACAGTCAATGTTGGGGTAGATCAGATCATAACCATATTAGGACAACATACTTGGGTTATGATTAATAACCATTCCACACCTATGTTGGGTCTTTTCATGCGGCAGAAGCCCCCTTTTTTATGTGGGACTACTAATATTGTGTTTGCTGATAAATGGATCAAGTACCTTGAAAAAATATTCATGTCTTTAAGATACAATGAAAATTAAAAGGTGGTACTGATAGTATATTGTCTCAATGATGAAATTGATTAGTGGTGGTCCTTGAATGAGAATACCACAGAGGAAGATGAAATATAAGTTATGGATCCGAGGAATTTTAAGGAAATATTCTTCAAAAATATATCCAATGTGAGCAACCAACAAAAATGAAGAGAAAATTACTTCTATTAAAGAAAAGTGATGAATATAGTGTTTCAAAGTACGAGGCTACCTTTACAAGGATATCCAGGTGTATCATAGATTGCGTACATGACTCGGCAGAAATGATTGATCATTTCATTGATATTCTTAATCCAATTATTCAAAGGGAACTGGCTTCTGAATCATTTTCATCATACGATATAATTGTTTCAAGTACTATCAAAATAGTAATGGAATTTTCAAGAACAAATTTTATCAAGGGAAAATAAGATAAAAAGAGGTTCTCTAATAACCAAGGGAAAGGAGAAGATCAAAGAATTACAAGGGAATTAAGAAATTCCCATTATGCGAGAACTGTTTAATGAATCATCTTAGGAAATTCTTGAATGGTAGGGGAGTCTGCTATATGTGTGGAGAAAAGGGGAATCTATCCAATGAATGCAAGGGTAAGAAAAAATATTTTGATTTTCAATGCTATAGTTGTGGATATATGGGACACTATGAAAATGAGTGTCATGATCACCAAGGAAACATGCCTCATAAAAGGCCATAAAAGAAAGGGAGATCTTATGTGATTACAAATACGAAAGTGGATGTTCCTAATGATGTTGTGGAAGGCACTTTAATTTTTTCCTCAAACATAGCCAACACATTATTTGATTCTGGACCATCACATTCTCTTATATATTCTCAATTTGTCAAGAAAATTAGACAAGCCTAATTTGTTTTAATAAAGGAGTTATCAGTCAAAACTCTTAGGGGATGCATCATTGTAACAAAGACATGTAAACTAGTCCCCCTTGTGGCACATAAATTTGATATAGTTTCTAATATTATCTTCATACAAATTACTTAATTTGATATAATTTTCTATATGAATTTGCATTCAAACTGTGAAGAAATGATTTATTGCAATAAAAAGGAACTTTCAATTTTTGAAAATGGTGTATATTTCCTAATATTTAGAGGAGAATCCTCGCCACCTGATTATTATCTAACCCCCGCCCCCCAGTGTCCTTATTTAATGAAATACATGGAATGTATGCTAAAAAAATATCTATGGGAATGGAAATAAATATTCATATTGGTGATATGCATGTAGTGCAAGAATACATTGATGTATTTCTAGAAGATTTACCAGGACATCATCCAGAGTGAGAAAATGAGTTTTCCATTGATTTAATTCCTAGTTCAAGACCTATATCAAAGACCGCCTTATAGAATAGAGACTATGGAATTAGTGGAGATAAAGAACCAACTAGAGGGTTTGAGTGGAAAAGGATTTTTTGACCTAGTGTTTCTCCATGTGGAGCCCATGACCTCTTTTTTATGAAGAAAGATGGATCAATTAGGATATGCATTGATTACTGGGAAATCAATGTTATTACATTAAATATTATGTTTTCTCTTCCCCTGATTGATGATTTATTTGATTAACTTCATTGGGCCCAATGATTTTCAAAGATTTACCTTTGATCAGGATATCATCAATTGTGTGTGAGGAAGGATGATATTCCGATGACAACATTTCGAACAATGTATAGGAATTACGAGTTTATGGTGATGACTTTTGAACTGACGAATGCACAATCAATTTTCATGGATTTATTTAATAGTTTTTTCATGGAATATCATGATAACATGGTTTTCATATTCATCAATAATATCCTAGTATAATAAAAAATTTATGAAGTCCATGAAGATCACTTGTTTATTATTCTAAAAACTCTTTGAAGAAATGAATTATATGGGATGTTTAGAAAGTGTGATTTTTGACTTCAATCAATTACTTTTTTAGCCCATATTTTTTCTAGGGATGGAATCCTAGTTGATCTTACAAAGACAAAGTAAATCCAAGATTGGCCTGTGCGAAAAAACATAACTGAGGTGTGCTATTTTATTGTCTTAGTAGGTTACTATCAGTATTTCATTGAAAATTTTCCCCTACTTGCTAACTCGCTAACCAAGATGACACGTAAAAGATTAATGTTTTTGTAGAAAAAATAATGTACCAAATACTTTTCTGAATTGAAAATGAGATTGTTCTGTGCTCCAATTTTGACTATTCCATCAAGAAGAGATGGATTTTTCATAAACAGGGATGCATCAAAGAATGGACCGGGTTGCATCCTTATGAAAAATGATAAAGTTATTTCTTATTCAACAGGATAGTGGAAGACTCATGATCAAAGTTATCCAAATCATGATCTTGAGTTAGCATCTATAATCATTGCCATGAAAATATGGAGACATTATTTCTATGGAAAAGTATGTGAGATTAATATAGACCACGATAATTTGAAATACATTTTCACCCAAAAATAACTCAACATGAGACAAAGGAGATGGCATGAGTTACTCAAAGATTATAATTGTTCAATACAATACCACCCAGGAAAAGAAAATAAGGTGGTAGATGCATTAAGTAGGAAAGATCAAGGAATCATAACCCAAATTCTGATTGAGATAGAACCAATATTCATGGATCTATTGAAGATAGACTTTCGAATTGTTAAGGAAGGGGAAACATCTTCCCTCTTTCAAATGATTGTTAAAGCATATTTATTAGAAAATATAAAATTCTCTCAATATTGATGATGAGAATCTTCACATGAAAATTAATGTTGTCATGAATGGGATATTGGAAGACTTCATGTGTGAAGGAGTTCTGAAATTTGGGAAGAGGTTATTCATTCCATCAATACCAAATCTAAAAAGATAAATATTAGACGATGCGCATAGCTTCGATTTCTCTATACACCCAGGTAGCACAAAGATGTATAGAAATATAAAGAAATATTTTTGGTCATATCATATGTAGTGGGAAATTGCTGACTACATGTCAAGGTGTCTAATTTGTCAACAAGTGAAGGTAGTGAGACAAAATCATAGAGGATTAAGGAAACATCTATCTATTCCTATGTGGAAGTGGGACAATATTATGATGGATTTTGTCACTAGACTATTGAGGGAATATATAAGGAATGACTAGATATGGGAAATTGTTGATCATCTCACAAAATCAAAACATTTCCATTTTATAAGAGAGGATTTACAACTTTAGAAACTAGAAAGACATTAAATCAATGAAGTTCTAAGAATTTATAGTGCACCTCTATTGATTGTTTTCAATCGAGATCCCCAGTTTACATCAAAATTCTGGAAATGTCTCTATATGGCATTGAATACTATGATTTATATATGTACTACTTATCACCAAGAAACCAAGAGACATTCTGAAAAGACTATTCAATCTCTGGAAGACATGATGGGATCATTCTCTCTTGAATTACAAGTTATGTAAGATCAATAATTTCCTTTGGTGGAATTTTACAACATCAATAGAATCAATTCAAATATTCAAATGGCTCCATATGAACCATTACTTAGAAATAGATATCATACTCCGACATGTTGGGACGGAGTTGGTGAGAGGAAACATATAGGCCGAGAACTTATTGTAGATACCATGAAAAAGGTGAATACAATCCAATCCCATATCAAAGTAGCCCAAAATAGGAAGAAGAGTGATGCTAGAAATTGGAGAAAGGATTTGGAATTCCATGTGGGAGATCATGTATTTCGTAAAGTATCTCCATGTATGGGTGTCTTAAGGTTAACTAAGAAAGGGAAACAGATCCCTATGTAAATCAACCCATTTAAAATTATGGAATGATTTAGAGCTATAGATTACAATTTAGCAATGCCCCAAAAGTATCTCCAAAGATCATGATGTGTTCCATTTTTCATTGTTTTTGAAATACATTCTAGACACAATTGATATACTCACCTATGAAAAAATCTAACCGGAACCTGATTTTTCATACTGTGAAGAGCTTATTAGTGTCCTTGAAACAAGTGTACAATTATTGAGAAATCAGAAGGCTTTTGAAGTAAATGTTCATTGGAAAAACTAGAATTTGGAGGAAGAAACATGGGAAGCATAGGATGTTATAAAGAGTAACCACCCACATATTTTTAGTGGGATTTATAAATGAAATATTTCTATTAAATTTATGAAGGAGTGAATAATGTAGCACCCCCAAAATTTTATGGTATGTTTCTTTTATATACATTCAATTCATTGACTATATATCATAAAGCACGATGATTCTTTGAAACAACAATTAATTTTAGGAGATAGTCATATCCTAGCCATTGAACATAAATTTTCTACTATGGTTTTTTTAATTTAGAAATTCTGACATACACGTTTGTGTTTAAGATGATATTTAGAGGATTATAGAAATAAATTAATTTTTTGGTGAATATTAATATACCTTTATGAATTGTAACCAACCCTTATGAATAGTAATATACCTTTATGAATATTAATATAAACCTTATGAATGGTATCCACACCCATGAGTGTATAAATATATTTTAGCACTATCAAAACGAAGATGAATAATTTATGTGTTTATATTTTTCTATTAAATAATGAATTTCAATAAATATTAATATAATCATTTATAAAATATAATTTTTTTAAAATGAACTTTATTTTTAGATTCTATAAGTAGAAAAATGGTTAGGTTGATCTTTTGGGATTTTTCTAAAATACATGAATTTTTGATGAATAGTATAATATGATAATTTACGATTAATGCTAAATAAGGGATTCATTGAGTCATTGATGATGATATGATAATTTAAGACCAATTGGTTAGAATTCACATACATCTATTACTGTTAATGGTCATGTAATACTTATCATTACTTGTCTTTTGAAGAAATAATAAAATAATGATTAAAAAATTATGAGAACCCTCCTCTCCTCCACTATAACCCCCCCTCACTCCCTCTTCTCTTCACTCATCTGAAGCACTGTGTGTTGACAATATTCAGCCCAAAATCTATCCATAAGCAATTTCCCCATGTCCAAAGACATGGACCTCTTCAAAATACCAAAACCTCTGCCCATAAGAGGTTCTCAAAGGAGGAAGTCTCAAGAGGTAAATTCCCCTTTCCAATTCCTTCTTTTCTATTAGGTTCTTGTATTTTTGTTTATTTCCTCACCTCCCTTCACCGAAATAGTATGATAACTCCAACAACATACATATACTGAAATTGTTTTATTCTAATTGTATATTTCATTATCTTCTCTCATTTCCCCAACTTTTATTTGAAAGAAATGACAACAATGTTTGAGATGTGCCAATTTAGCACATTCAAGGACAACAATTTACCAATTTCTATTATTATCTTCAATTATGGTTAGGAATACATTTATGTTATTGTTGAACCAGATTATTATATACGTAATATATCCTATTTTTTGTTTTGAAATATTTTTTTACAAATGGTATTATGTTATAAATCAAATAATTTTCTTCGTAATCAAACCCACTGAATAACAAAAATTGTTGTAAATATGGTTTTATATAATAATTAGACTTCACTAAAATATACCAAATTAAATTTAAAACCATGTAATCTATAGGATGTTCACTAATAGAATATATATTCAATTCTTTTCAACCACTTTTATCTTACATGTTTATCAAAAAATGAATATAAGAGAAGCGATCATTAAAACTAAGTAATCAAACGATCTTGAAGATTGAAATTTAACATCAAAACCAATAAAAACTGTTTGAAATGATCATAAAATGATATGACCAAACCAATTAAATATTTAAATTGTTCATTATTTATTAATTAATAAACCAAATTTGTTTATTCATGTCTTTAATAACATGTGGATAACACCAATGGATTTAAGGTAATGGATCTTGTCTCTCACTTTTGTTCAAGAATACCCCCTATGTTGTGCTATATTATATTTAATACCTAATGATGGGGTATGTTTTCTCACCTCTTGTGTACTTCCCTTATGATATATTAATAATCTAATTCCCATTTACTTCTCATTAAGCCTTCCCAAGAACACTCATTACCATGCATAAATGTTTGTAAGGGGGTTTCTCATCTCACTTTCAATTCTGTGGGATTTCCATTGATCACCTCTTATTTTTTATATGAGTAATAGGTGTACATACATTTTATATATATTATCATGATACTCTTTAAATTCATTGTATTCTATGATTAATTTTTTGGTTATTAACTTTTGTTCATAAGACTCAATTGATTATAATGTGGTAACAAGCTTTTCCTCAATTATCACTTCATTGTGACTTGAATAGTTTTGTGCACCTACTCTTTCATATATGGTGTACTTACTGAAAATTTGAGATAAATTTTCAATTGAAATTATATTCCATTTTAATTTCCACATTTTCATATCATGGATATGATTATTATCTAAGTTGTATACCATTTTATATATGTTATTTATTTTGAATGTGGTTTTGATTGTGGAAATATTGATGAATCTGTATCCTCTATTCTATATGGATAATGTAAAGTAATACTGCTCTTGTGTTGAATCTATGTATAAAGAATCAATTGGACATGCAGCAGCAGGTGGGTCCCACTATAACCCCTCGATATATCTGCTGGTCTCATGAGACAAATCAGTTGGCGACAAACACTTCGAGTTGGTTTCCAAAACTTAGATGGGTTTCTACCCATACAACTAATCTATTTTTACATTACTATGGTATTATGTGCTAGATACATGACATCCAATTAATAACCGTTATCTTTATTAATAATTATTTATTACTATCGATGAGTTTTTCACCATGACAAAATCAATGGATGTAGTTTCATTCTCAGTTTATTAATGGTGTGAGTTTTTAATTTATTCAACATGCCATATTGATTATGTCAAATTTTTGTATATTCATTTATTATTGATTCATTATTCTTCCATTTGTATCCCTTAGTAAGTATTTGAGCTCACCCCTTTCATTGTTCTCCTTCAACATGTGATGAAGTGGAGATCATTTATTGATTTTATGTGGTTGTAGTTTTTCTTGTTATGTATAATATTTTGTAACATTTTCAAATGTAATTGGAGTAACATCTATGTATATAGTTTATTTTAGACTACAAAACTGATTGTTCCTTGGGTATTTTCAATATTTTAACCATGCCAATATAACAAGTAATTCTCTGACTCTAGTCTTGAGGGGTCGGGGGAGTTATTGAGTCATTAATGATGATCTGGTGATGTAAGCCCAATTGGTGGGAAGTCAAATGCATTTACTACTTTTCATGGTAATGGAGTACTTAATATTCCTTGTCTTTTGATGAAATAATAAACTAATGATTAAACAATTATGAAATCCATCCTCTCCTCCAATATAACCCCCCCCCCCCCCCTCACCCCCTCTTATCATCGCTCATCTCAAGCATTGTTCCTTGCCAATATTATTCTAAAATCCCTCCCCAAGCTCCTCCCCCACATCCAAAATTCCCCAGCCTCTTCAAAATATTAAATCCTATCCCCTTAAGAGGTTCTCAAGGGACTATGTAGCAGGAGGTAAATTCCTCTTTCCAATTCCTTCTTTTCTTTTAAGTTCTTGTCTTTTTGTTTCCTTCCCCACCTCCTTTCACCAAAATAGTATGGTAAATACAGTAACATAAATGTACTGGAATATTTTTATGAAAATGGGATATTTCATTATCTTCTCTCTTTTCCCCCATATTATTTGAATGAAATGAATGAACTGTTTGAGATGTGCCATTTTAGAACATTCAAGGACAAGAGTTAATAAATTTCTATTATTATCCTCAATTCTCGTCATGAAACCATTTTTGGTTATGGTTGAACCAGATTATTATATATGTAATATATCATATATTTGGTTCTGTAATCCTTTTGTAAAAAATCTATTAAGTTATAATGAAAAAATGTTCTGTGTAATCAAACCCACTGATTGAAAATAACGGTTGTCGCTATGGTTTATATAATAATTTGACTTCACTCCAAGTAACCAAATTAAATTTAAAACCATGTTATCTCATGGATGTGAACTAATAAAATATAACATCAATTTACGAAAACCACTAGAAACATACATGTTTATCTAAACATGAATATAAGTGAACTGGTCATTAAAACCATGTAAACAAACAAGCTCGAACAATGATATTGAACCTCATAACCAATAAAAATAGTTAAAAATGAACATAAAATGATTATAATAATGAAATTAAATATAGAATTGGTTCTGGAATTATTAATTAATAATTCTAATTTGATTATTCAGGTCTTTAATAACAAGTGGATAACACCAACAAATTTATTGTTAGGGATCTTCCTACTCAATTTTGGTCAAGAATCTCCCCTTTGTTGGGATCTTTTATTTTTAATACCTAATGATGGGGTATGTATTCGCTCCTCCCCCAAACTGCCCTTATGATATATTAATAATGGGATACTTCTTTACATCTCATTAATCCCTCATAATAACACTCATTACCATGCCAAAATTTTTGTAAGGGGTTTTCTCATCTCACCTCCAATTCTATGGGATTTCCATTATTAGCCTCTTATTTCTTATGTGTGGTATAGGTTTACCTCCTTTTGATATATATTATTATGATTCTATTTATATTCATTGTATTCTATGATTCATTTAATGGTGATTAAATTTTTTCATATGACTCAACTGATTACTACGTGGTAACGAGATTTGTCTCAATTTTCACTTCATTGTGACCTGCAAAGTATTATGCACCTACTCTTTCATATGTGGTGTACCTACTTTCCATTTGATATCACTTTTAAATTGAAATTATGTTCCTTTTAAATTTTTATATTCCCATATCATGCATATGATTTTTGTCTAATCTATATAACATTTTTCATATGGTATTTATTTTGAATGTTTTTTGGACATTAGAAATATTGATAAATCTATATCCTCTATTCTATATGGATAATGTAAGGGAATTTTTATCTTCTATTGAATCAATGTACAAAGAATGATTTAGACATTCAGTGGTGGTTGGAGCCAACTATAGCCCCTTGATGAATCAGTAGGTCTCATGAGGTAAATCAGTTGGCGACAAACCTTTCGAGTTTGTTCCAAAAAATCAGATATGATTCAACCCAAAGAACTAAACCATTTTTACAGTATTACGGTATCATGTTCCATTATTACAATCCATGAGTTTTTCACTATGACTAAATCTATGGATACAGTTTCATTCTTAGTTTATTAACGGCATTAGTTTTTCATTTATTCAGCATGCCATATTGATTATGTCAAATTGTTTACAATTAAGTTATTATTGATTCATGTTTACTCCATTTTTAACCCTTACAGAGCATTTGAGAAATTTCAATTCATTTTTTCCTTCAACAGGTGACAAAGAGAATATCATTTATTGAGTTCATGTGGTTATTGTTTTTAGTTTTTGGTATGTATTGTATTTTTTAACCTTTTCCAATGTAATTTGTGTTAAATTTTTATATATAGATTCTTCAAGGCTACTAAACTTGTCATTCCTTCAGGATTTTCATTTCTTATAACCATGTCAATATAAAAATTAATACACTTGCTCCAGTCTAGAGGGGTGGGGTTGTTATAAGTAGTACATTGTGATTATCATGCCATGTAGATCATTATATCAAAACCCGTGAAGTGATTTGAGAACTCCTAATGGGTGTTTTCTGGATTTTATCTAAAAGAAGAGGTTCCACCTCCAATTATCAAATCTAGTGTATCATAAGACTGGTAATTTATCCAATATTATCCATGAGATATCCTTATAGACTTTTATTTTAAATATCATCTTTTGAAGACGTCTCCCTAGTGACATGTTCCCTTCTAGACTATTTGGTTGTTAGATTGGTGGAATTCATGGATCCCCTATATAATTCTTCTTCTAACACTTCAACCTAGAGTATCCCATGTAGGGTGACTTTATATTCTTTATGTTACTAAGGGTTCCCTATGGGATAACTTAATTTTTGTGTGGACATAGGGAGTTCCTAGTAGGATCCCTACACCTATGTACCAGTCTAAGGATACCTTGTATGATGACTTTGTTGAATTCTTGCTCAAGGATCACATGTAGGATTCGTCTGCTGACATTAAATTTGATGATAACTTGTAGAATTAATCCATTTACCTTTTCATCTAATGATACCATGTTAGATTAAATATCTTGTGTTTATATCTCAAGGATCCCATGTAATATTCCTCTTAAGTGTTTTGGCTTGAGGGACCCAACACATGTCCCACTGTTTGGCTGACCCTGAGTTAGTATGTTATAATATAGTAGAGAATTTAGCGGGTGTTACCATTTAACTCAAGATAAACATGTAATCCATTAGGGATATATAAGTAGTGTTAGGTGTATTCATTCATCCACACTCACTCATTGTTTATACTATCACATGATTATGGTTGATATTTTTATGTTATCTAGAGGCACTTCTTGGTTGGTGGCTATTGAGCATAATGTGAAGCATCATTCTTTCCCTTTGGGATGTTCATACATTCTTCTGGTGATCAATATTCAGATCCATGTTATATAATTCTGTTTAATCATATACCCAGAGTTCCTACCTGGGACATGGTTATTGAGCAGGTATATTTGATTATTACATTTTTGAGATTTACAAATGTGCTTCCAAGAATCATGTGGTTGAGTATAATACATTTGATATATGACATTGACATCCCTAGTATTGATCATAATATATGATTCTTATATCTCAAGTGATGATGATTATTTTTTTCTCCTAAGGTTTATGTGTGATGAAAATGATTCTCATCCAATATGGTTTATATGTGATAAGGATGACTATACTCTCTTATGGTTTATATCTGATGAAGATGATTTAGGCCACTTTTATCTGATTACTCTCATTTCTTTTTACTCTCTCCCAAGGGATATGGATGATAATTCTCTCCTTGATAGGTTACATGACTATAATTTTGGGCATGAAATCTAACGTTAGTGGATACTTTTAATGATTAAACTCTTTCAGATGATAGGGATGATTCCAAATTTCTTTAATATAGATTTCTATGGATGGACATGGTGTTTCACCTATGATATCATGTATATTTCAGTAGGGTCAGAACCCTAGAGATTATCCCAGTTTAAAATGTCATGACTGCCTACAAATTTTTACCTAGGGATCAAATATTGGACTAGACTTACATGGCATCTAGCTCAGTGACAATTTACTGGATGTATTGATGTACATACATATAATCCTTATATATTGTGACTAGAGGTGAGTATGGGTGAACCCAAGGTTTGAAATAATATCCCCATCTTGTGAGTTATCAAGCTCATATAGTTTTCTAGCTTTGGAAGTAGTAGGTATATGTTGATTTAGATTACAGACCCAGATATCTACTTAATGATACATTATTTGAGTGGTATGAAATCTATATCAATGCCATTTCATAGGATATTTAAACTATCAAGATGATAGGCCCATATAATGAATTCTAATGGGTTTTATGTTATTTCATTCACCTTAGTCATGCATATACATATATATATAAGAATGGGAATTTGCATGTATATTTGAATATAGATATCATGATCCATGGGGGAACATGCCCAATTGACAGGGATTATGCACTCAGTGTTCGAATGAGGTTTTACGATTTTTGGATTTACAAATTTTTTTAGTAGGATATCATCTAGGCGTGGAATATTTCTTTATATGCACTTATAGTTGTGTGTTTATTGTCTTATCATTGGTGTTTCCTAATGAGATCATCTATCAGCCTGAATATGGGAACCTCGGTTTGCATGATGGAATTCTGACTTATTTTTTGTTTGATCATAGTTTCAAGGTGGAGGGATGAGGCCTATAGTTGTGCGATTGAGTAGAGATTGTTGAGTGGTTTCTTCTGATTCGGTAGGAGCTATTAAACACTATATGGAGACTAATTATATGGTCTGGATTGAAGTTAGTCGTAGATCCATGTACTTATATTTCAATTTATTATGTACTTTTGTATCTTTAGGGTTAGATTAGTGGGAAACCATTATTGTTTATATGGAATAGCTATTTGAGATTTTATATCTTTTTAAATTATTGTTACAACATTTTATATTTATTTTATTTACTACTTATTCAATCTATTTATTTATTTCTGTGTATGATACAAGTCTGTTTACTCTATTTTATTACTCTGATATAAGAGAATATTCTCCCCCCTATCACAACCTAGTCCCTCAGGGTTTGTTTATAGCCTCTGAAATATGGGGAGGCACACTTGAGGATTCTTAACCAACCATCTCTAAGTATTGTTTTAGTGGAATCCGGGTTGGGACATTAAATATTGGTATTATAGGTGATCTTTTTATGGTATTTACTTTTTGGGATATGGTATATAGGATTATTAGGAATGTTTCAGAACCATTTATGGATATTATAATAGTGCATCAAGAAAACATGTTCTAGTATGTGATCTTGGTTTCCAGAGGTAGGGGATTGCAGTTCTAATATCTGATGTTATAGTTTTATATGATTTTAACATTGGGATACACAACTGTTTTGAAGATTTTATAATGTACTATGTATCTATATTTATTGTCCATTGACAGGTGGCCATAGATATATTTTTGAATCTTCTCTGGAAAAGGAAAGAGTCATCTCATGTATCAAATTTGGAACTCTGTATTCATATAATATAGGCCTTCTAGTGTTTGATTTTTAATGAGGAATGAGTCCTGTTTAATTGGACCTAGTTACACACACACACACACACGTATATATATCTTTTTGATGGAATCTTATGATAATCTATGTCAAGTAATTAGAGTTGAGGATAAGGAATCAGTCATTGTGTACGAGAGGTGCAATGACACTAGTATGTCAATATGGCATGTGATTCTCATATGTTGAACCCCTAATCAATGATTATCTTGTCTGATCGCTTTACAAAATTCCAATGTATACAATAACTTTTCTAGTGAACTGGGAATTCATGGGGTATTACTGTTTGGGGATTACCAGTGAGTTTCATTTCATGATCTCTTTTGTGTTTTCATCATGACCTCTAAGAAGCTGTTTTTTATTAGGTTGGTCGGAGAGGATTATTCCATTGTATTCGATGTTATTCATTTTTACCATCATAGGTAGGTTTTCTCTTATCCTTCTCTGGAGAGGTTAATATTTTGTGCTTGGTGGTTTGACCTTGAGACCTAGTTGTGACACATTATATATAGGTGTATGTTGGATTCCGAGAGGATCTCAATTTGAATCTTACCATGGTAAGATGTCGTCTTATTTATTCGAGGTCAAACTATGTGAGAGGATGGACTAGATTTTCATATTCAATTTTTAGAAGTGATTTGGGTTTTAGAATCATATTGAGATCGATGCAAGGTCAGTTCTCAAGTTTTGGGTTATTGGAATGTTGATGCATTAAAATTTTAACAATCACTTTTGGTGATTTCATATCAAGAATAGCATGTGGAGGGTAGTACTTTTTCAGTAGTTATCTTAGTTGAATAGTGTTTAAACTATTACTAATTTAGTTAGAGAACTGGTAGATGGTCTTGACAGGAATGATGCAGGGTGACGGACTGTTGTCGAATTAATTATGGCACATGTGGGGTGCCTGATTTTGAAGGGAAGTTCCAAGGGTGATTTGTTCTTATGGTGAATGGTGTTTTGTGTAGTATGGTCAATTTATCTTTGGGATGAATGATTCATTGTTGTATGATTCCATTAAGAAAGGTACCTGATGTTTTGTGTGGAACTGTTTAATTATAAACACGTGAATGATTTTGTGCTATATGGGGACCAATGGTTTCAAGACATATTGTCGGTGTGGATATTTGGAAGTTGTGATTATAATGGTTAATGTTACTCCATGGTATATGTGACATGTTGAATGATCAGGCACTATGGGATGGTTGACCCATGGTTGGACGTGGACATGTATTGTTTGGAGACATGATTTAAGGTGTAGGTTAAAGGAAAGTTAGCCTCTTTGTTATGAGAATGGATCAGAGAGAGCTCTACATTACATTAAATTAAATCATAGTGTAGTCATAGTTAGAGATGACCTTGTTCAGTATTGACTTCATCTTGAGTATACTCGGAGTTTAATACCTTGATATTTGTTCAATTTGTATTCAATTTAATTTAATATTTTTTAAATTTAATATTTCTAGTGAAACTAAAAATAGTTTATTTTATATTAAATAACTACATATAGCTTGCGATATATGAAACAATATGTTAATAATTCACTACACACCACATAAATGTTAGATTTCTCTTCACGGAACACCCAAGTTATCTTACATTACCTGCAATACATCTTTTCCTTAATAGATTTCGAAACATGCAAGACTGAGTGTAACAAAACAATAAATAATTATTAAAATACTATTATTTTATATGATATAACAAGAAAAATAATAATATTATTATACAATAATCTATCTTATGAATAAATATACTTTAGTTAATTTCATACCTAATAATTATAAAAGAATATAGAAACTAAATGGATATAAAGGGACTGATTTTATAAAAGTCTATTTTTATATCAAGAAAGATGATTTATAGTTATAAGTCAAATTAATTTCTTATAGTAAATGGTATTAGATAAATTTATATGTTATATATTCATCCAAATATTTTTTTAATCATACAATAGATTTTACAGACATAAGATAAGAACAGACCCAATTTTATGATTAAAAACCTATATTTTTATAAATGCACTTTAACCAACTTTAATTGGAGAATGCATTTTAAATCAAATTTTGTAAAATTTTATAGATTTATTATTCCAAAATAATATTTAGCTTTTATATCGAATCATGATAATTAAGTTATAATAATTTTTTGGTATTTTTATTAAAGGTTCCATTTCTTAAAAAATAGTAAAAAATACCGAATTTTAATTGAAAAATACATCTTCATATAATTAAATTCTATGACTGAATTATATTTTACATTACTTATAAAGATTAATTATATAATAAATTCATAAATTAAGTCAATTTATTACATTGTAATGAATCTAACTTTAAATTATGAAAAAAACTTAGCAAACTTTTAGACATTTTTACTTTAAAAACATGTAGTGTCATACCGTCAGTGATATTATATTTTAATTAATTTCATTCACTTATGTCATTACAATTTGGAAAAAGTGATTGTATATATATATTTAGAGTAATATATAATTTAAAATAAGTTCATTTCTTTTTGGCCAAAATGTTAGTGAAAGTGATTAAAATTAATTACAACAACTCGGAGAAAAATTACATTAACAAAGTTCTAAACATTTAATTTAAGAACCAAAACGTCCTACAAACTTGTCTAAGACCCATGTTACGTAAATTATTCATCCATTGACATTACCTTACTTAGTGTTTTTGTTTTTAGGGCTTTTTTAGTTAAAAACATGGTTAAACCTAACTTGTTTTAAAAAAATGCCATTTGAGTCCTTTCCCTTCCCAATAAAAGGCCACCACCTCTCCCAGTTTTTCACACCTATCAAACCACATATGGTTTTCCAATTTCTTCTCAATATACTTCCCAAAATCCATCCCATTATCAATGAACTCCCCCTTACAAATAAATCATTCCAAGGAATCCTTTTGGCACATTCCAAAATGAGTTATCCGATTAAGAGGTAATGACTCCTCTCAAGTTCCTTTATTTTATTTTCTTTATCCACCCTATCCAGTCTCTTTATTCCATGATTCTATAAGAAACCAGTATCTTCAATATGATATGATGTTTTTAGGATATTTTTTTACCTGAAATAACACACACCTTCATCTAATAAGTAACAACCATATTTATTATGTGTACGATGGACAACCACCTAACAAAAATATGATTTTACATTTATCCCTACCTTGTCTCATGGTGGAAATTAGGATGATCACTAACATTATATATGACACTTGTTATATTTATTATGTATTAATGTTTCAATAATTATTTTAAAATACATAACTTTATACTTTCTATTTTGAGTAAATATGATACTTTTGTTTCAGGATTTGTGGACTACCGCCCCCTCCAAGTGATGTGATCCATTCAGACACTACATATAGTGACCCCCACCTTTTACATGTAACATGACATGATTTTATGCATTATTATAAATCAGAGTACAAGCCATGGAACATTAATTCTAGTCTCTTGGAAGACTAGTTACATAAAACATAAGACATAGGGATAAAAAGCACTTCTTTATTTAATCTTTATAATGAGATCCTAACATCCTTGGATCCCTTACATCTGCATGGGGTAACATGCCGAACACATGAACAATGAGATGAGTTGGAAATCCCATTAAGGGAATGAATATAAGGATACGTATTAAGCAAAGGAGAAAGGAGGCATGGCATAATGATACGCAAAGCATGGGACATATAAAATCGTATCAAATAAGCATGCGATCATATAAACATGGAATAATATAAATGTGGTAGAATCATAAAAAAATTCTTTAGTATGGGTCAATGAAAACTACCAATCCTATTTCCCATTTTATTATGGGTCAAAGAAACCCGCCTATCAAGTTTCACATCACATCTCATGTTACTTAACTTTACACAATGCATTAGAGCACTGTTTACGCACACCCATCTCAACATTTCCATGAATATTAATTCAACAAAAATATTCTTTCCACATAAATATTCTTGCACATAAATAATCCTATGTAATCCACCATACATACACATTAGGGTACGCATGGAATGAATTGGGTACCACAAAAATAGCGTAAATCATAACCAATGGGCATATCATGAAAGTGTCCATGAAAGAAAATGATTAGAACATACATGGACGTTCATAGGGTACAACTGGAATATAAAATTCTATGTGGTGTCAAATATAAGGGAGAACTTATATGAAATGTATTTGAGTAACATTAGCATTAATATTTTTGTGGCGTTTTAAAGAAGATGCTGTAGAGATTTTAAAATAGAATATATGAAAATCTTATATATAAACCTAGAATTGAACCAAATAGTTTTCCATAAAAAAAGAATGAATTTATAATTAAAATGGTGGCTTAAAACGATGATATAATGAACTTTAAATTTGGAAAAAATTTGGGAGGTTCTCTTAGAAAGGATTGGTTATAGGAAAGTTCAATGAAGGGAATCTTTTAAAAACATGTATATCCCTAGAAGAGAGTGATGAAAGGTCCTTCATTGATGAATTTCGTAAAACCAAATTGTATTTATACTATGTTCATAAATGGATTATATAACTCGTCTTTGATATAAATAATGATAAGGAAACCTGAATGAACAAAACGTGTTCTTGTAAAATACGTTACAGTTTATTGGAATGGTGTTGGGTGTGCGTAAGAGGACATGATGAGAGAGAAAAGGGGTTTCTAATCACTTATACATCATGAAAGATATATGGGGAGGTGTGAAAACATACCCCATAACTTTTTTTTAAACATAAAAACGCATATCTCTCGTGCCTTAAATATGTTGGTGTTCCCCATCTATTATTAAATACCTGAATAAAAAAATACATTTATTAATTAATAATTCAATAACCACTTCTATATGTAATTGGTTTAGTATAATCATTTTTAGTTCATTTATAACCATTTTTATTTTTTATGATGTTCAATTTCATTCTTTGGGATCGTTTGTTTACATGGTTTTAATGACCAGTTTACTTATATTCTTGTTTCGATAAACTTGTAAGGTGAAATTTGTGGTCCAGAATTGTATTTATATGATATTAGTGAATATATGGTTTTAAATTTAATTTTTTTACCTAGATTGATGTTGAATTATTATATATATAACCTTAGTGACAACCGTTTTGGTTAATCAGGGGATTTGATTACAAAGAAAAGTTTTACTTTATAAATTAATACCATGAGTAAAAAAGGATTATAGAACCATAACAAGGATATAGTAACTATATAATAATATAGTTCAACCATAAAAAAAATGTTTTCAAGACCATAAGTTATGACAATAAAATATATTGATAAACTGTTCACCTTGAATGTGCTAAAATAGTGCATCTCAAACAATGCATTAATTTCATTCAAAAAAAGGTGGGTAAAATAAAGAAGATAATAAAATATCCCACAATCATAAAAACATTCTAGTACATGTATGTTAATGGTGTTATCATACTCTTTGGGAGATGGTAGGTGAGGAAAGAAAACAAAATAAATGAACTTAAAAGAAATGAAGGAATTGGAAGGATTAATTTACCTATTGGGACTTTCTCCTTTGAGAACCTCTTAAGATGAGAGGTTTTGGTATTTTGAAGAGGCTGGAAGCTTTTAGACGTGGGGTAGGATCACGGAGAGAGATTTGGGAAAAATATTGGCAAGGTACAAGGCTTTAGAGGAGTGAAGATAAGAGGGAGTTAAGGAGGGTTTTATAGTGGAGAAGAGGAGGGTTTTCATAATTTTTTAATCATTAGTTTATTATTTCCTCCTAAGACAAGGAATAGTATGTATTCTATGACCAGGAATAGTAATAAATTCATGTGATTTTGAGATTTGGGTTGATACATCACTTGTGAGGTTAGGAATAAGGGATTTTATATATAGTGTATTTATATGGTACATTATTGTATTTTACTATTCATTAAATATTCAATTTATTCAGAAAAATCCAAAAAAAATGAGCCTAAATATTTATTGACTTGTAGAATCAAAAAAAGAAGTCAATTTTTTCAATTTTTTTTTTCTAAATACCATTATTTATATATTTAATTAAAATCATAATTTATTATAAAAAACCTTTCATTTACTTATTCTAAAATATAGGTATATCAAATATTCAAATTAAATATTATTTATATATTATCATAGGTAATATTACTATTCATTATGGAATATTACTATTGATAATGGTATGATACAATTCATAAGGGTATGTTAAAATTCACCAAAATAAAACATTTGTTCTCAGACTCCAAATAACTTACTGATTACAACCATGTATATCAGATTTTTAAAATTCTATACACCGTTGTGACAAACTAATATCTAATAGTTACATAGAAATTTGTACTTCATTATGTTGGGATTTAATGACAAATTTATACGAAATTAATTTCCTTTGAAAAACATTGGGTCATTAAATTCATCCCCCTTTAAGAAATTTCGCACTCAAAATTTCATTTTACATTCTAGGTGAAAAACAGGTGGGGTAATTTTCCTTAATTTCTTCTTCCAATTCCCATGTTTCCTATTCGTACTTATGGTTTCCCCATAGTAACTTGACCAGATGAGTATTCTGGGGGCATAGAAAATTGTCTCCACGATCCAATATCTTCACAGGATGATCCTCATTGGAAATATCATTCCCCAACCGTACCACCTCTGTTGATAGTATATGTGTAGGGTCTGGTATTTAATTTCATAAGAGGGATACATGAAAGACATCATGCACATTCTTCATGGTAGGTGGAAGTGCCAGTCGATAGGCCACAGCTCCGACTCAATCAAGGATATCAAAGGGGCTGACGTACCTAGGACTTAACTTCTATTTCATCCCAAAACTCATGACTTCTTCCATGTAGATATGCGTAGAAATATGATTCATCCAACTTTGAACTCATGGTCTCGTCGATGGTTATCTGCATATCTATTATGTCGACTTTGAGCTGCCTTGTTATCATGGTGAATGGTTTTTACCTTCTCCACCATTTTGTCGACCATTTCAGGTCCTAGCATCTTACGCTCACTGACTTCATCCCAACATGCATGTGTTCTTCACATTTTCCCATAAAGGGATTCATATGGTGCCTTTCAGATGCTCGAGTGGAAACTGTTTTTTAAGAGAATTCAACAAGTGGAAGATGTTGGACACATCCTCCTTTGAATTCCAAAAAATACACTCTCAACATTTCATCTAGTGTGTGAATAGTTCACTCATATTGGCCATCAGTTTGAGAATTATATATTATATTGATGTTTAGTTCAGTGCTTTGAGCATGTTGGAGACTTTTCAAGAACATCAAGGTGAATCAAGGATAACATTCAGATACAATAGATAGTGGTACTTCATGAAGCCTTACCACATCTATGATGTAAATCCTCACATGTTGATATTATTAGAATATCTCTTGAATCTCAATAAAGAGATATGTCTTAGAAAGACAATCCACAATGACCCATATTGCATTGTTTCCTCTTGATGTCCTTGGATGTCCATTGACAAAGTCCATAGTAATTTTCTCCCACTTCCATGCTATTATGGGAAGTGGTTGCATCATGCACTTAGAATTTTTCCTCTCATCCTTCACTTGATGATATATGAGGAACTTTTATATATATTCCACAATCTCCCATTATCATATTTTCCCACTAAAGGTTTTTGCAGTGATGTTGATACATCTTTGTCCTCACTGGATGGATAGAGAAGGTCATTCTATGTGCATCATTCGATAGTTCCTTATTTATCTTTGGATTGGTTGGAACACATAATCTGGTCCCAAATCATACAACACCTTATTCAACA
Source organism: Viscum album (assembly GCA_963277665.1). Lineage (NCBI taxonomy): Eukaryota > Viridiplantae > Streptophyta > Magnoliopsida > Santalales > Viscaceae > Viscum > Viscum album. Next base: position 651,562,071 of record OY728138.1, on the reverse strand, counting down.
ATTTTGAAATCAGAGGATTTACCATTTCTAATAGCTTCCACCCAATTATGAATTTCAACATCTTTTTTTGATCATCCTTCATTTTCTCCAAGAGGGATGGTTGAGCAATAATTTGAGAAATGATTGATGTTGTTCCATCCTAAATGATTCATATGTCCATCCTTTTAAAATATAATAAAATTATATCCTTTTAAATAATCATCATTGATATAGATGCATGATCTTTTCTACTAATAGCATCAGGCACCTTGTTTTCCATACTAAGATGAAGGTGGATTTAGCAGTCACGATCCTTGATGATCTCTATCCATCTTTGCTGGCACATATTAATATCATTCTATGAAAATATATATTTGAGGCACTTTTGGCCAATATATTTCTCACATTACTCCCCATAAAGATAATGCAATCATATTTTCAATGCAATGACCACTGCAGCCAACTCCAGATCATGTGTGGAATAGTTTTTCTCATGGATTTTAGCTGCCTTGTGGAATAGGATATCACATTATCATTTTTTATTAGAACATAGTCTACGACCTTCTTAAAAGCATCACTATTCACCACAAAGAGTTCTCCACTTGTAGGGAGTGTGAGTACTGGAGTAGTGATAAGACTATATTCAACTCCATCAAACAGTCTTCACATTCTTGTGTCAATTAAATCTTTACTCCCTTCCATGTCAGCATGGATATTAGGATTGATAGTCATCAAATGTTCTTCACAGATCGTTGATAATACCCCACTAGACCTAAAATGACGCGGATCTTAATTACATAAGTTGTCCTGGGCCACTATTCAATTTCCATTGTCTTGGAAGGGTCCATAGATATCTGTTTGCTAGTGATAAATGACCCAAGAATGATACTTCCCCCATTCAGAACTCACATTTACTATAAATTGCATACATCTTCTCCCTTCGTCATTGATTTGACATAGTATTCAAATGCTCTTCATGTTCCTCCTTTCTCATGGAGTATATTTGAATATCATCAATAAAGACTACCAGAAATTCATCAAGGTAATCTCTAAAAACACTATTCATTAAATCCATGAAAATTGTTAGAGAATTAGTGAGTCCAAAGGGAATCACTATAAACTAATAGTGCCCATTCCTCAATCAAACGACTATCTTGGGAATATCTTCAATTCTCAAAATTAATTGGTGATATCCCAACCAAATGGTCAACATTAAAGAAATAAACGGCCCCAAAAAGTTGATCGAACAAGTCATTAATCCATGGAAGGGGATACTTGTTCTTTATCATGATTATATTGATCTCACAATAATCAATGCATAGTCTCATTGGCACATCCTTCTTCATGAGAAAGAGGATTGGAGCACCCCACTGTGAACCACTAATTCACATAAAAACCTTCTCTATATTCTCTTATAACTGCTTCTTTAGTTCTTTTAGCTCTACTGTGGCCATTCTATAAGGTGTCCATGAGATAGGCAGATATCTAGAAATATGTTCAATATAGAACTGAACCTCTCAGTTATGAGGAATAATAGACATCTCTTTAGTGAATAAATTAGTGTAATCTCTTACAATGTGCATGTCTTTATGCATGATTCTCTCCTATATCGCAATTATTCGATATAGATATGCTTGATCTCAAAGAAACAATATCCAAACATGAGACGATAATTAAAAATGATAATCATCATCCTCATTACACCTGTAAAGAATTGGAGGATGCTTTGGGATGTGAAAAGTGATATCCAATTCCCAAAATTTTTATTTTATTTTTATAAAGATAAGAAATCCATGCCCAAGATAGAGTCAAACTCTACTAAAGAATGTATAACGAGATTTTCTGGGTGGTTCAGTCCACCAATGTTAACTAGGGAGGATTTATGAACCATGGGCACAAGGATTTCCCCATTCTCTATTCTCACATATAACATTTCCAATAAATTGTGTGGTTTTGTTTGAATATTTTTACTAAACATGAAAGATATGAATGAATTCATAAAACAAGAATCTAATAGTATGTTCTCTATACTTGAATGAATAACTAACGTAGTTGTCACCACATCATTGTCTGGATCCTCCTCTAAAGTAGTGATATCATATGCCCTTCCTTATTTCTTTGGATGCTGTTGTTGATTTCCTCCGATAACCCTTAGCTTAGGGAAATTGTTCACATAATGCATATTCTTCTTGCAGTCGTAACACTGCACTACATGCATATTATTGATCTGAACCATCCTTTCTTCTTCCACATTACCAATATTTTTCATATCCCTTCGGCAGTTCTTTTCCAGATGACAAAACATTTGATATTAGATGAAATTTTGGTTCCCTTCAAACAGTTACTAGGATGCTTCTTCCCGTAATATTTACAACGGGAAATGGCATGCTTCTTTCCATCATGGTATTAGTTTGATAAAACACCCATGTGGTTCACTATTTTTCTCTTCTTTTCACGGGTGACATGAGACCACTGAGAGTCTCCGATCTCCATTTCATTCTTGAGGGAAGAACTAAAAATCCTATCATAACTATCAATCTCATGAATTGGCAATTATTTTTATAGACTAGGGTTTACTCTGCTAAAGAAGAGATACACCTTCATTTCAGTGTTCATGTCAAATCCACATGGGTACCTTTAAATATTTGTAATTTTTTTCTTCATACACCATGATGGAATCTTATTCTTTATACATGAGTCTTAGGAACACTCTTTCCTTATTAAGATAGAGGGGTCAAGGAAAATATTTCTTGAAAAACATCTTCTTAAATTCCTCCCAATCCATGGAATCAATTTCCTATTAGGACTCTGTATTCTTGAATAGTGTCCACCACTGATCTGGTTCCCCATCAATATGATAGACCACGAGTACAACCTTATCCTTATCTAAGAACTGGAGGACAAAGAATATGTTTTCAATGCACATAATACACTATTCCACAAGGAGGAGATCAGAAGATCTGATAATCATGGGAGGCCTTTACCACATGGAGGATTCTGCAGCAACTTTCTCAATCCATGGTTGAGGAGTCTGTTCCTCACGATTCATGTTATTATTCGTAACACAAGCCTTCTAAGAAAGTACTGTCAAAATGTTTTGAGAACCTACTCCCATAATATTAGGAATATCATTAGATCAATCTTCATATTTCCTAGAATATTGGTTTTTGTAAATTTTTATTCTATTTCCCCACATTAACAATGAAATATAATGTATAATTAGAGTCCTTGAATACATAGCTATTAAGCATAAAAAATAATGTTTGAACAGAAAATGATAAACATATAAATATGAAGTATATCCTAACTTGTGATTTCGTAAGTTTATATCTAGGATATACTCAATCTATTTAATAACTTATATTCTTATGGGAATTTATATCCCTTATTAATGGTTTTAAATTAGCTTGTGAATCTACCAAGGAATATCTCACGGGAGTGTCATAACCAAGAGTGTTTCAAGCCCAGTTGTCATGTACGAGGATACCCCCAGTCAAACCTAAAACTCCATGTGGATGTTTTCACTCCCAGATACATCTATTCTATCATTGTCATTACCTGCACATATCCATACACAAATGTATATTCTTGATAAAACACTTCCTCAATTCTAACCAAAATTTTGGAATGTTTTCTTATACATAGTCTCATCCTTAAGGTTCTCACTAAGGTACACCATTCCTAATCTCCAAAAATAACTAAACCATCCTATGATTACAACTATAGTGACCAAAGACTTTTATATATAACATTAATGTATTTTGAGAAAAATTATACATCATAGTATGAGGTAAGGATAATTATGTATAGTGTATTTGATAACAAGGTACATAAAACATAGAATATGGGGCTAAAAAATCTATATTTAATCTTCATAAAAGAGATCATAGCATCCTTTGAGCCCTTAAATATTCATAGGATACCCTAGGGAATACATGAACAAAGGGATGAGCTGAAAAACCCTATAAGGGAATGAACATAACGATACATCTTAAGAAAATGAGTTAGTAGGCATGAAATATAGATATCCAAAGATTGGAACATATAAAATAGTATCATATAAGCATGTGATCATATGAACATGGAATCATGTAAATGTAGAAGAATAATTAAACATTTCATTAGTATGGGTCAAGGATAACCACCAATCTTATCTCACTTTTTAGTACAGGTCAAGGCTAACCACCAATCCCGTTTCACATGACATCTCATGAGACATAACATTACCCAATGCATTTGAGCGCTATCTGCGTGCACCCATCTCATCATTTTCATGAATATTATTTCCACATAAGTATTAATACCACATAAATATTCTTTCTAGAAAAATAATCATACATAATCTACCATACATAAACATAAGGGTACCCATTGAAATAATTGTGTTCCACAAACATGACATAAATCATAACAAATGGTCGTATCAGGAAAGTTTCCATAAAAAAGGATTATAACATAAATGGACGTTTATAGGGTAAAATATGCATATAAAATGGTAAGTGGTGTCATGCATAAGTGAAATCATATATGAAATGTATTTGAGTAACATGAGCATTAAAACATTTTTGTGCGATTTTAAGGAAAATGCTATAGACATTTTAAAATAGAATAGAGGACAATCATTTATATAAATCCATAATTGAACCAATAAGGTTTCCATCATAAAAATAAATTATTTTATTATGATAATGGTGGATAAAACCTAGGATATAGTACACATGAAATTGGGTACAAATATGGGAAATTCACTTAAAATAGTTTTGCTTATCTGAATGTTCTAAAGAGGGAATCTTTTAAAAACATGTATATCCCAGAAAGAGAGTAGTGAAATGGCCTTCATTGATAAATTTTTTAAAACTACAAAAAATTTAAAATATGTAAAAAAATAGATAAGGTAACTATATTTTGGTATATATAAAGATAATTAATCATGAATGAACAAAAAGGGTTGGGGAAGAATTTTTTACAGTTTATTGGCATGGTGTCGGGTGTACCTAAAAGGGATTGATGAGAGAGAAAAGGGTTTTCTCATAACTTATACATCATGATGGAAGTATGGGGTAGGTGGGAAAAAAAACCCCATATCTTTATATTACAAAAAAAGGAAAATAATATAGGAAAATCATAATTAAAGAGTGAAATAGAAAGGATCCATTACCCTAAATCCATTACTGTTCTCCACTTGTTATTAAAAACCTGAATAAAAAAATTTGGTTTATAAATTAATAATTACATTACCTCTTATATATGTAATTAGTTTAGTGTAATCATTTTATGTTCATTTATAAATGTTTTATTTTTTTATGAAGTTCAATTTCACTATTTGGGTTTATTTGTTTATATGGTTTTAATGACTGGTTCTCTTATATTCATGTTTTGAAAAACATTTATGATGAAAGTGGTTTTCTAGAATTGAAGTTATATATTATTAGTGGACATATAGGAGATTACATGGATTTAAATTCAATTTGGTTACCTAGAGTGAAGTCGAATTATTAAATATATAACCTTAGCAACAATGGTTTTGGTTAATCAGTGGGTTTGATTCCAAATAACATGTTTGGATATATAAAATAATACCATTTTTACCGAAGTTATTATGGAACCAACACAAGAATATGTTACATATTTAATAATCTAGTTCAGCCATAACATAGATGGATTCATGAGAAGAATTATTGATAATAAAATAAATTGATAAACATTTGTCCTTGAATGTGCTAAATTAGAACATCTTGAAAGATTCTTTCTTTTCATTCAAATAAAAATGGGTGAAAAGGAGAGAAGATAATGAAATATCCCATTATCATTAAACCATTTAATTACATGCATGTTACTATTATTATCATACTATCTGGGTGAAGGTAGGTGAGGAAAGAAACAAAAAGAAATGAACTTTAAAAAAATGAATGAATTAGAAAAAAGAATTTAGCTATTGAGACTTCCTCCATTGAGAACCTATTAAGGGGAGAGGTTTCGGTATTTTGAAGAGGGTGGAAGCTTTTGGACGAGGGGGAGGATCTTGGGAGAGATTTGGGTGGAATATTGGCAAGGCACAGGGCTTGAGAGGAGTGATGATAAGAACATATAATGGGTGGGTTATTATAGTAGAGGAGAGGAGGGTTTTCATAATTTTTTAATTATTAGTATATTATTTCTTCACAATAGAATAGATAGTAAGTATTCCCTGACCAAGAAGAGTAATAAATGCATGTGAGTTCAATATTTGGGTGCTTACATAATTGGTGTTGTCTAGAATAGTATATTTTCTATATATTGTATTTATATAGTAAATTAATGTAAAAAACTATTCCCTAAAAATTCTTGTAATTCAGAAAAATCTCAAAAATTCTCCCTAAATATTTTTTGAAGTGTATAATCCAAGATGTAAGATCATTTTCCCAAAATAATTTTCTAAATATTAATATTTAATTATTTATTTAAAATCATTATTTATGATAAAAAAACATTCATTACTTATTCTAAAATATAGGTATATCATACTTTCAACTTGAATATTATTTATATATTATCATAGGTATGGTTACTATTCATTAGAGTATATCACTATTCATAAGGGTATGTTACTATTCATAAGTGTATGTTAATATTAAACAAAAATATATTTTTCTTATAGCACTCCAAATAACTTACTGATTGCAACCGTGTATGTCATATTTTCAAAATTCCAAAAACAAATGTGAGAAACTTATGTTAAAAGGTTAAATAGTTTGTAGTTGTTCATTATGTTGTTATTTAATGACATATTTATAAGAATGTAATTTCCTTTAAAAAATAGTTGGTCCTTACACTACATGTAATGTATTAAGGAAAAATTCAGTGAACATATAAGATATATATGATATAATAATGCTACATGAATAATTATATATAAAAATACATAAACATATGCATCATTTACTTAATTTCATTAATTATGACTATTAAACAAAATCAACATCCATTCATATATACAGTGTACCGTCTCAATGAACAGTGTATTCCATTTAATACAACCATATTATATAGATTATTATTATAAAAATAAACTGAATATAAATGATATTTAAATCTTGGTTTAAATTCTGGAAATCATTATATAATTATAAGGACTAATGATATAACAAATTAAGACACTTCTGGAATGAAAATTCAATATTACCCTAATGATAACCTTTACATGGAATTGTTAAAAAGAATATAATATAATGTCCTAATCAAACTTAATATGGAATTATATATAATTATATGATTCTGTGATATATTTATAGTAAAATTATATTTATTATACAGTTAATTATAATGACTACAATGAGATTCAAGACACAAGGTAAGGTAACTTCATCTCTATTTTTATATTTCTGAGATACATGCCATGTTCACAAGTCCTTTCTCTTATGGGGTGTATATAATACACATGAAGGTATTATTATATTATTATTCATAAATATATGGGTATTTAAATATCCATTCTATTATATTTATTACATGGGATTAATGTTTCATAAGTCACCAAATCGGTAAAGTAATTTAATCCCATTTTTCCTCTTTTGAGACACTTTACAAGTTATGCACCTTTATTTTTATATAAGGTGTATAAAAAATATTTTACATGTTATATCATGATATTTTAAGCTTCATGAAAATTTACATTATTATATGATGAGTGTGATTCAAAATTACCAAGTGGTAAGATGTTTATTAAAACAATCTCATCGTTTATCAGGGTTATTTCAAAATTTGCTTCCATTGATGAAATATTCAAATCCATATTTCATGAAAAATATTTATTTTTCTTCTTATCTAGTTATTAATGATATATAAATGTGTAGGTATAATTTTTTCACTCTTTTTTACATATTATTTTTAATAACTTTTTTTAGGAAATCTATACTTTACCCTCTCTTTGGGATTCCTTTGAAACTATGTCTTCAAAAAAGGGTCCCCATGAGTATTATACTATTCTATTATAATTTTAAAAGACATGTTTAAGATTATTTTAATTTAAATATTATTTCAAAGGATTATGATTGTCAATTTCTAAACAAGTTAACATGCAAAAATTTTTACCATGAAAAAGGAATGATCATTTTTTCCACATACGATAGGTATTAATTTACCTATCGTCAATTATGTGAATCTTCCCATGCATATATAAAAGATTAATTTGAAATAATATGTTTTAAAAAGTAATTTTAAAAAAATGGTTTTCAAAACATTTTTAATAATTAGTACTATGTTTTCAAAGTAGTTTTTGTTGTAAATTATTTTCAAAATGATTTCAAATTTATTTTAATCGTTTTCAAGGAAAATTGGTTTCAATATGATATCCAGATTATTTTATAAGTTTTGAAGTAAAAATTCTTTAAAATCATTTTAAATATATATTTAAAATTTTAATATGTGATATTTAATTAAATGGTTTTCAATAAGGTTTCAATATTTCTTTTTAAAATTTCAAATTTATTTTCAATGAAGGGTTTTAGAAACAATTTCAACCTTTATTTGAAAATTTTTAAACGTATATTCAAATAAATAGTTTTCAAAACATTTTAAGGATTTATTTATCAGTTTTCAATGTATTTTTCAATGAAAATAATTTTAAAAATATTTTCATATTGTTTCATAACTTTTCAAGGAAAATTGATTTCAAATCATTTTCATGATTCATTCATAACTTTTCATTTAAAAACGTTTTCAAAACATTTTCAATATTTATTTAAAATTTTTCAATGTGATTTAAAACTAAATGGTTATCAAAACATTTTCAATCATTATTTAAAAAATTTCAAATTTATTTTCTATGAAATTGCTTTCAAAAAGTTTTTAAGATTTATTTATAAGTGCTATAAGCAATTTTCAATGAAATGGATTTCCATACATATTGATGATTTATTTATAAGATTTCAATGTATTTTAATAGAAATATTTTTTAAAACCATTTCAATAATTCTTTATAATTTTTGAAAGTATTTTCAATGAAATGGTTTTTCAAAATATTTTAACGATTTATTTTAATGATTTAAAATTAATTTCAGAGTAATATGTTTCTAAATATTTAAAAAATTAATCTATTTGTTTTTAAGGAATAATCCTTTCAGATTATTTTCATGTCTTATTTTTAATTTTTTAAGGTAATTTAAATGAAAGAGATTATAAAATGGTTTTATGCCTTAAAAATATTTTTCAATGAATAAAGGATACTTTTGTCAAAATAATTTTTTTCAATGATATTTAGAAATTATTTTCCAACTAATATGGTATTCAATGATGTTACTCAGTACATTATATAAAATTATCAAAATAATCATTTAATATTCTCTCTCTGAATAGTTATGCTTAATGTAATTTTAGTTATGCAACCAATTTATCTTTCATGGGATATATATTTATTAAATATATTTCCTTTTCATAGGATATATGTTTATAAAACCCAGTTCACATTCATGGGTTATTCTTTTGATGAAATGATTATTAAACATATATCATTCTCTATTGGTTATTATATGATTACATGTTTATGATACCCATTTCATTTCATGGGTTAATATATGATTATTTATACATTTATAGAACATGTATGTATGATTTAATTTTCAGATGTGTGTGACTTATATCTCTCTCCAATGCATTGGGTAATGGTTTATATCTAATGAGATAGACTAGGATGATCATTTGAGTATACCTTGACTACTAATATGGTCTTGGTTGTGAACAATTAATTCCAAGATGGTATGAGGAATAAACTCATGAAACTAAATGTCCATGGAGGTGAACCATGACTAACATGATGGTATGATGAGTGACATCATGATACTAAGATAGAAGTGGGAGTGAACCATGACAACCACTATGGTATAGGGAGTGTACCAATACTACAAATATGGCCTTGTTAGTGATTACATGGCTACTATGGATTTCAAATTATATACTTTTGTGTTTTCCACAATTCCAGTTTTTGTTCCAATGATATGATTTCATGGGTTATGATCTTTATTTACTTCTGATTCATGTCTTATGAACTTAAATTCTTTATGCCATGATTTAGATATATGATCTTTGATATGTAGATTATGATCTTTTATATTCTTGGTCATGTTATCATAAAACTATGCTCTTTATTAGTCTAATATATCTCCATTTTTTACCCTTACCGAGCATTTGAGCTCACCCCTTTTTATGCTTCCTTCATCAGGTTAAAAAGATATGTATGATGTTTGATGTGTCTAAGAAGTGTAATAGTAAATAAGAACATTGTGGGAGATAATTTAATTGTTTTATATACCAGTTTTTATGTTTCCAACTATCCAATTGCATTATACTGGTATAGTCTTTGGTCATCTATTTATATAATGTTTTATGCATTCAGAAAAACGTTTTGTAATATTAATGTATGAAATGAAAGTTTCACTTTAGTTGGTATCATATAAAAGGTTTAGTTAACCTTTGGAATCCAGGATGATAAAAAATTAGTGAGATCCCAAGGTATATTTATAAGGATTTGTCTCGGGATGTATCTATGGATATGTATAAGGATGAGTCAAAATTTAGGAAAATGTCCTAAAATATTTGCAAAGGATAGAGTGATTGGTTTCCAAGAAATTAATCCCTCTCTGGATACTATATGTAGATGGAGATCTAGAATATATGTTCCTTGAGGTAACCACTAAAACATGATGTCCTGGGCCTAACTCAACATAATCTGGCACACGACAACAGACCTTTTTTCCCAATCAGTTTGACACTTTTGGAGGTATTCTTTGGGATTTCAAAAACTATTTACAAACCATCATGAATGATTTATATAGAAGATGAATATGAATATTAGAGGATAAAAATATGTTGTCATAGATTAAAGAAGTAAGATCCATGATTTAGGCACCCTATAATTATTTTTTATGATTATATGGTATCCCAATATGATAAATATATATCACAATATGCTTTTGGGTTTAATTCATCGAAGTGAACTAGGATGAACATGGCTATAATTTATTATTTCAGATATAGGAAGTATATGAATTATAAAAATTTATTTTCCAATTTGAAATCTCATAAAGATAATCTGGAAGGTGTTACAATTATTGGTTATACTTCCTAGGATAATGAGACCACATACGACATTTAACAGTAATGTGAAATTCTTGTAGTATTGTTTAGATTTAACAGAAGAAGCGTGATTATATTGATTTTGTGTAATCTTAAGAATGCTTTATATTTGACATTCTTTGAAAGAGGTATTAAAGAAAAATGTTGATGTTTCCTTTATAATGGTATAATAATAAGGTCAGATAAATTAATTATTTATTATTCGGAATTCAAAGATTATGTTATATGAATTATGAAGTATATAAGTATTTTTATAATAATTTGTCATTGTATATTGAAATGGACATGATTAATGGTGATGAATACATATAAATGTGACTTCATTGAATGTTCATATTTTTATTAGGGGAAGGTAACCCTTAATTATTTCCTAATGTTGAGATAATGATGATTGGATAATGATATGATGGATATGAATAAGTTAATTAGATAGTACATATTACCCTAGAACTTATTTTTTAAAAAGTGTCATATGTCATCAAGGATGAATTTTACAACATCACAGATTTAATATTATATCCAATATTAATAGGAATAAGGAACATTCATGGTTTTCAAAAAATATTTATGGTAATTAATGTTGTTACCTTGTTTTAAGGGAATATATTATTTGGGTATTCACATGATTGGAATGTGACAACGAAGTTGCACTCTGTTAATTATGGGGGGATAAATGTTAAGACAATTTCATGACATTACATCGAAATAATTCAATTTAAATTTTTCATAAGTATTATGAGGTTACAATATTTGGATATTTTAAGTTAATCATCAGATATATTCAGTAAGATTAATGTGTTATCAATCTATATGAGGATTTATGAATATTGGATTGCCCATTCAAAGTACTTTTTATTGATTATTACTAATCAAAAATGGGATGGAATATCAAGGATCTCATGATCTGTTAGAACAAAAGTAATGAAAAAGTCACCAACTTTTCTAGATAAATAGGTGTAGTGTGTAAATGAACAAAAAAGGGTGATGTTGTCCTGGAATCATGAAAGTATATTTTCATGAAAATTTATAAACTTTTAGAAATAGGATTTTGAAACCAAAAATGTGTTCATAGTACCTTCATTTTCGATGAATCAAAAGGCCCCTTGGATCATCACATATTTATGGGTTTTTATTGTTAAATTTCTCATGATATTGTTCTCTATTAGTATCCTTTAGAACATGATGGTAATATTTATCTTTAATGTCTATTTGTTCACTTCCCACAGATGTTCTTCTATTTTAGAAGCTCTTTATGAAATACTTTGGAAAAAATTTATGGTTCAAACGTTCCCTTTTAAGGGATGTTTTTGTATTATTTTATATGATGTGAGTTTAATTAAATGAAACTTATTAACCACTTGATCAACTAGACAAATTTTGAGGGGGAAATTAATTTTATGGGGGTAGAATGTAACCCCCCAGAATTTTTTGAAATATTTTTTTCAAATTAATTAAACCTATTCGATATTTTTAATTTAATGCCACACTGAAAATAGTATATTTTATACTAATGCACTTTGTTTGGATTGTGATATATGAAATGAAATTTTAATAATGAACAACATGAAACATACATTCTATCTCTCTCTATATGTAACACATAGTTTATCTCACAAGAAAAAAATACTATCTTTTTTTGATAGCTAACTTAACACACATGACCTATTGTTTCTGAAGAGTAATTCTTTATTAAAATGTCATTATTTAATAGTTTATAACATGTCCATTAAATTGAATATAATATTATTAAATTAATTATGAATAAAATAGTTTAATTATTTGGTCCCTTAATAATTATGAAAGAATATAGAAACCAAATGAATATAAATGGGCTAATGATATAAAAGCCTATTTTTATGTGAGGAAGTTGATTTATATTAATAAATTAAATTAATTACTAATACTAAATTATATTAATAGAATTTATAGGTTTTATATTCAAGAAAATATTTTTGATAATAATCTAATATATTTAAAATATAATGATAAGAACAAACCAGATTTTATGCATAAATCCCTATATATTTTTTAAGGTAGTTTTACAGCCTTTTAATGGAGAACCGATTTTAAATAAATTTTTTGGAAAAACGAATATTTAATATATAAAAAATAACTTCATATAAAATATAGAAACATAAAAATTAGTTAAGGATAAATTTTTGGTATTTTTCTAGAAGTTTCATTTTTTAATTAATAGATAAAAATACTGAATTTTAATTCCAAACTACTTTTTTCATATAATTCATTTTCAATGTGAAATTATATTTTAAAATTTATTTAAAAGTTAATTATACAATAATTGTATTAATTAATCAAATTTAGGTCATTTTAATCAATTCAAATATGGAATTGGGTTTAAAAACATAGGAAACATTTGGATGTTTTTACTTTATAACCCCTTAGTGTCGTCCAGTCAGCGAGATTATTTTTAAATTAATTTCTACCACTTACATGGTCATAATTTAAAAAAATGAATTATATATTCGAAAGAAAATTAATATATAATATCTAATATGGTCAACATTTTTTTACAAAAAATATTAGTGAACGTGATTAAAACTAATTACAATGAATAAGAGAAAAATTAGACTAACAAAGTATTAAACCTTAAATTTAAGACCCAAAACTACCAAGACACTTGTAAAACACCCATTGTTTCTATTATTACGCCATTAATCTTCAATTATTGATTTTATTTGGGTTTTTATGACTTTTTAGGTGAATATGCGAGTACCCCGAACTTCTTTTCAAAAATTCCATGCGTGCCCTTTCCCATCCCAATAAAAGGACACCACCTCTCTCACTTATTCACCCCATTAAAACCAATTAGGATAATACAATATCAAACCAATAATCTTCCCAAAATCCTTAACTTACTCATATAATCCTCCCGTTTGTTCAAAAATCAATCCTAGGTTTTCATTTGGCACAAAGCAAATGGAGTTACCCGATTATAGGGTAATCACTTCTCTCAAGATCCTATCTTTTATTTTATTTATCCACTATCCAATAACATTATTACCTTATTGTATAAAAAATAAATATAATAAATATTCTCGGAATTTTTATGATATTTTTTCAATCTAAACTTACACACAATTCCATCTAATGTATAACCAACATAATATTTATGCGTACGATGATCTACCACCTCACAAAACGATGATTGTTATTTTTCTGTACCGCCTCTCCTAGTTGAAATTACGACATAAAACCTTTATATATATGATATATATTATAATTATAATGAATTAAATATTCTAAAATTATATTTCAAAACATATCTTTATAATTTCCCTTTTGTGTAAATATGTTAATTTCGTTTGAGGAAGTCTGGACTACCACACCCTTAAAACAATGTGATTCATTCACAGACTAGATTAAATGTATTAAAGATGTGTTTGGTGAAAATATATTATATTTTTGATATAACAATTCTATTGTAATAATTATATTTCAATATACATATATATATATATATATTTCAATATATATATATATATATATTTCATTTACTTAATTTCATTCAATACAATAATTAAATGAAAACAATGTCTGTGCATGCGTACCTCCTACCGTCTCTAGGAACGGTGTTTTATATTTCATACATTTATATTATATAGATTATTATAATAAAAACATAATAAATATAAATCAAATTTATATCATGGTTTAAATTATGGAAATCATTGTATAAGTATAAGGACCAAAGATATAACGAATTAAGACACATGTGAAAAATACTGGGAATATTACCCAAAGCAAAACCAAAACATGGAATTGTTAACAACTGGTTAATATAAAGTCATAATATAAAATATATGGTATTAGGTATAAGAATATGGTTTTCTGATACATTTATAATAAACTTATATTTTTATGTGGGATATTTGAATTAGTACGGTGAGAGTTAATACACAAGGTAAAGTAATTTCATCTCACTTCTTATATCCAGGAGACATATTTCATGTTCACCACGATTTTCTCTTGTGTGGTGTATATACTGCCCATGAATATATTCTATGATTTTTAATATTAAATTTATCATTATTTTCATATACATTTTACTATCTTTCTTTCATGGGATTTATGTTCAAAAAGTCACCACATTGGAAAATTAATTTCATCTAAATTTTCCTTCTTTTAGATGCATGACAGGTTGTGCACCTATTTTTTTTATATAAGGTTTATATACTATATTTGAAATTTTATATCATGATATTATAAGATTAATGCAAATTCATTTTTTTACAATATGAATGTTATTTAATGTGACCAAGTGATAATATGTTTATTGAAATTATCTTATCATTTAGTGAGAATACTTTTTATTATACTTCTATTGATGAAATCTTATAATCCACATTTCAATAAGACTCATGATTTTTTAATCCTTATGTTATTCATGATATATTCATGTGTTTTTAAAAAAATCACTATTTGGTACAAATTATATTCAGTAATGTTTTTTTTGAGAAATCTTGACATTAACCTCTCTTTTTTAGTAAATATGTGTTTCTTCAAACCTATGTTTTGAAAAAATGGTTTCCAAGATTATTATAATATTATCATATAATATTTCAAATACATTTTTACCCTTTTATCTTTAACCATTATTTTCAATGGAATTTTTATATCCCCTTCGGAAAATTGAATTTCTTAACCATTTTACCATGAAATAATAATATTTTTTACCTCATATGATATGTACAGATTTACTCACCATTATTTATATGAAATTTAAATTTAATGTTTAAAAGGTCAATTTTTTAAAACAATTAAAATTTATTTTCAAAGATATCATTTTAAAAAAAATCAACATTTATTTATAATTTTTAAATGTATTATTCATGAGAAATGGTTTTCAAAATGATTTCAAACATCTATAATATGATTCCAAGGAAAATGGTATTCAAAAAAATTTCAATATTATTTCATTAGTTTACAAGTAAAAACTTATTCAATAAAAATTCATTATCGCTTTATAAGTTTTAAAATTTATTTTAAAATAAATGGTTTTTAAAACATTTTTATGCATTTTTTCAACATTAAATGTTATTTTCAATGAAATGGTTTTCAAAATGTTTTCAATATTTCATTACATGTTTTCAAGTATATTTCAAAGAAATGGTTTCAAAACATTTTCAAGAATAATTTACATGTTTTCAAATTATTTTTCATGTAAAATATTATTTAAATTATTTTAAAAATCTTTTATATGTTTTCAAGGAAAATAGTTTTCAAAAAAATATCATGATCCGTTCTTAAGATTTCATATAAATTTTTTTTCAAAAAAATTATAATATTTCATTTCAAGAGTCCTATGTTATTTTCAAGTAAATGGTTTTGAATTTTTTTTGATATTTTTCGATGTTTTGTAAACTATTAGGAATTAAATGGTTTTTAAACCATTTTAAAAAATTGTTTACTTGTTTTTAAACATATTTTCCATGAAATGTTTTTCAAAATATTTTCACTATTTCACTATAAATTCTTAATGTATTTTCAATGAAATGGTTTTCAAAACATTTCAAATATTTTTTGTATTTTTATAATTATTTTCCATGAAATAGTTTTCTAAACATTTTAAATATTTATTTTAAATTAATAAAGGTTTTTCAATGAATTTATTTTAATTTTTTTTTATCTTTGTTCAATATATTTTCCATGAAAAAGTTTTTCAAAATTAGTTTATGTCATATTTATATTTTTTCAATGTGTTTTCTAGTAGAATTATTTCGAAACGGTTTTATGCATTAATATATTATTTCAATGAAGTACAGATATTTTACATAAAAATGTTTTTTCAAAGATATTTCAAAATAATTTTCAATCAAATATGACATCCATTTATGTTAATCATGCCATTATATGAAATTATCTAAAGGTTGGATTGATAATATTTCTCTAAATGGTTATGCATAATGTCATTATCTATATTAAATCTATTTCTATATCATGGGTTTCATGAATATGAAATCTGTTACTCTTTAATAGGTTATATATTTATAAAATCCATTTCTCATTTATGAGTTAGGATATTAATGAAATGATTATTAACTATATATATTTTCCACATGTTCTGATTTGATTACATGTTTATGATAATCATTTAACTTCATGGGTTAAGATATGATTGTTTATAATTTTTTTCTCACTAGTATGTATGATTTCATTATGATATGGGTGGGATCTAAATCTATATCCAATTTACTGGATAATATTTATATGTATTGTGATAGAATAAGATAGTCTTGGGAGTGAACTCTGACTACCAAGACAATATGATGAGTGAAATCAGGCTTCTCTGATTCCCATGTGAGTGAACCATGACTACCAAGATTGTATGAGGAGTGAAATCATGCTACTGATATATCCATAGAAGTGAACTATTAATACCAATATGGTATGTGTAATGAACCCAAAATACTAAAATGGCCATGGAAGTGATGCATTGGCTATTATGAAATTAATTTCATATTCATCTATGTTTCCAGATTTCCATGTTTTCTTCCCATGTTATGCATTCATTGATTATGTTATTTATTTCATTATGATTCATATCTTATAAACTTCCATGATTTATGCCATGATTAATGTATATTATCTTTGATATTTATGGTATTATATTTTATATTCATGATCATGTTCCCATACACATATCTCTTGATTATGCTTATATATCACCCTTTCTAACTTTACTAATCTTCTGAGCTCACCCATTTTTCTGTTTCCTTCCCCAAGCTATGATAACATTTATTATATATTTTTTCATCTAAGAAGGGTGATAGTCAATAAGAACCTTGTTATAGATAATATCTTTATTTTGTGAAACACTATTTATGTTTACATGATTCTAAATGCACTGGGATAATATGGTCTTTAGGCCTCTATTTTTGTAATGTTTTAAGTATTACACAAAATATATGTAATGTTAATGTATGAAAAGAGAAGTTCATTATATAGAGTGTTTCGAAAAAATGCCTATATACTTTTATTTTCCAATATCCTTCCTAGTTGGTTGGAGGAAACCTATTGAGGTTACACTTGTTCAGTAGTATAAGGTATGGCATATGAACGGGAGTACACCATTGGAATTCTGAGGGAGGTAACACTTATGTTAGTTCAAAAACTGTATTTTCCCTGAGATTTAAGGGGTTATAGTCGGTTTAGAGACTATGATAATGGTATTAATATGGTGTGGAGTTCCAGATCGTTCATAGTTAACTATCTCCAATGTTGGAGATAGTTGATGATGATATGAGAAAAGTCATTGGATAGTCCAGAGAGATTTTTTTTGATGACACATTGGTGGAGTAGATAGAAGTTGGCGTTACCACCAGGTTTCTCACTGATGTGAAGGCTTATTGTGGGGATTTTTTTGGTCCTATGTCTTTTCAGTCTAAAATATTGAGTAGATATTTCAATTTTTCAATCGAATACTTGTAAGGTTTTAAATGGGAGTTCCACTAGCATATAGTCAAAAAATAATTTTTTAACCACTATATTTGTATGAAAATATGCATTTTACCAAATTATATGAGTTTAGTGGAATTCTGAGATATTTGAATTTTAGTAAAATAATTAATAATTAATATTTAATAAATTAAATATTAATTTATTCGTACAAGTCTGTTAAGTTATATCTTTTGAACGCAATGTCAAATTGATATTCTATATTTTCAATTTGGCTCATACAATTTTCTTTAGTTGATACATAAAATCGAGTTGGTCATCGGGACCAGCATGGGCCCATTTTTATTTTCCTTTTATTTTTGATATATTCTTTATATTATTTTTCATTTCTTCCTTCTACTTATATCTTCTCATGTATACCCCCAAGGGGCCTACTCTACAGTGCATCCAAGGTAGATAGAGAGGGAGGGATATATATATATATATATAGTGTGTGTGTGTGTGTGTGTTTGTGAAGTAAGTACTTCTATGTGGCTTGTGATGCGTTAGATCATTGTGCGACAACCATGAAATATAAAAATAGAATAAGTTCCAATGGATATGACCCAATTTATTCGATTTATATTCTCTTATATTGATACAATTATATTTTTTCCAAGTTATATTCCCATTTTATTCGTTCTTATGACTTATGTTGGCCCAATCTGTGGTTTTTAGGGAAAAATATGGGGTTTTGGGTGTTTTGTGGGTTTTCTGTTAGGGAAAACTTATCTAAACTATGGGTGGCTTGCGAAACACATGTTGTGGTATCTCATAGTTTTGGTCAAGATGATCATTTTTACATACACACCATGTATGTGTCATACATACCATGTACTAGGACATGGTTGTGTAGCTGATTACTCATCCAAACTACCCATGTGAGGGGTACATATCATGTGGAGTACACAACCACACCCCATTTGAGTTTCACACAGTGTACAATTTCATAGCAATGCCATGTATATGGTCATTCCTTGTGAGGTGCATGACTAGGAAAACCATGTAGTTTACTAACCACGTACAAGGCCAAAACTCTATGTACTTGGGCCTTTACACACCAATTCCTGCAAGAGTACATGCCCGGGTAACGCATTGAGGGTACACACCATATACCAGGGGAACAAAATTTTTAACTACTATCTTGCTAACCTTATTTTGGTTTTTCATATCTTCCACCTAGGAGTTTTGATTGAACCCATGAGTAGTCCATTTTTAGTACCGTTCCACATATATGATGATGGTGAAACTATTGATGTGATTTGAGAATTCCAAATGTTTTTTTTGGGGGATTACTAAATTGATAGGTTTTTCCTTTGGCAATTTAATATAATGTCTTCAAAGAGTAATACTTTTATCTAAGAAGAGACATGAACTATATCACTATACCAATATTTCATATCTCTTTCTTTTATTATGTATCCCTAGTGGGACATGCCCTTCTGGCCTAAGAGTCCATGAGACCAATACATTCAAGGATACTATATATGATTCATATTCTTAAGTTTTGACCTGGAGGTTCCCATGTAGGATGCCTCTATATTATTCTTGCTAGCAAGCTTCTTCTATGGGATACTTTTACATATAATTTTACCAAGGGAATCCCTTTTAGGATCCTTAAACCTTTGTATTGTTCTAAGGGTCCCAATAGGATCCCTCTATTGACTTTCTACTCGAGGATCCCTTATAGGATGCCTCTGCCATCTTTTCATTGGAGGATCACATGTATGATTCAGTCTTTTACATTTTTATCTAATGATCCCATGTAGTATTCCATTTCAAATTCTTAGACTGTGAGGATCCCATGTAGTATGAATATTTAGTTTCTTGACTTCCGGGACCAAACATGAGTTCCATTTTTTGACTGACCCTATGTTAGTAAGTGGGGATTGGGTTGACATGGTAACGTGTGTCACCTTAGAACTCATGATGAAAATGTATTCCATTGGGAATGTAGAAGTATTTTTGGGTTTAGGCAGTCATACATCCTCACTCATTCTTTATACTTTCATTTGGTTATTTCTGATGCACCAATGTTATCTAGAGGTGCTTCATAATTAGAGTTTATAGAGTGGGACATTAGGAATATTTCATGACACTCAGGATTCGTAGACATTATTCATGGGATATAGTTTATGATCTAATTTATTTATATTGTTTACATGTATACCCATATATACTACTAGGTACTTAGGTTTGGAGCTTGTATATTTGATTATTTTGTTATTAAAATTTCTAGAGGCATTTCCTAGAATCTAGAAATTTATCTTACTAATATGTTATATGATCATGGATTCCCTAGTAATGATACTCATGGATTATTCCACTCTCTCAGGTGATGAGGATGATTTATCTCTCCCATGGTTTATATTTAATGAGGATTATAACACTATCCTATGGATTATATGTGATGAGGATGATTCAACCCTCCTCTAGTTTATATGTGATAGATATGATTATTCTCACCGCAATTTTAATATTCTTATGGATGATTACACTCTACCTTGGGATATAAATGATTACACTCTCCATAAAATGTTTCTGGACTATGGTTTTCAGCATGGCGTCTGGCATATTTGGAATTATGGAATTATTAAGGTCCTTCGGATGATACAGATGATTCTGGTCACCCTTATTTGAGTCTTCCATTGGTGGGAATGGTTTCTCCCTAGCGAGATATCTTATAATTCCTACAGTCAAACCCTTAAGGATTATCTGATTTCTAAATTCCATGACCACATATGGAATGGGACATTGGGATGAAAAATTTGATTGGATTTACTTTAAATGAGCTGCATAGAATCTATACTAGTGACGATTTATATAATGTCCTAATGTACATCCCTTGAATTAGTACTTATAGAGATTAGATGAACATAATAGTGAACCAGGTGTTAGGATGAGTATTCTGATGTAGTAATATAACATTCTTAGTGAATTTTTTTATGTTATCTAATGCAGTTATATGTCGATTGGGGTTACAGACTGTGATATCGACTAAAAGATACATAGAATGAGTTGTATGACAACTAGCTCAATTCCCATGAACAAGATGTCCTGAAAATATTGATTAAATACCCCTGGATAAATTACTAACAATATTTATTTTATTTCATTAACATTACTCATGTATATTTATATTTCTATATATATGCATATTTATTGGACTATACATGTATACGCATGTAGATATGGAAAAAAATGGTGGTAATTGACCAATTTACTGGGATTATAGACCCGGAGTTCAATTATGGTTTCAAATTTATTTGAATTTCTTATCTTTTCTGTTATTTCTCTCGTAGGATGATCGAATTTCTTTTTCATTCACTTATAGAAGCATATTTATAAGTGTGTCATAGGGTTGGCCAATTGAGTTTTCCTCTCACCCATGAACATGAACTTAATTTTTTGTGAGTGTATTGAAATTATGCCTTATTTTTAGTTTGATAAGAGTTTCATGGTAGATAGTTAAGGGTTAGAGTTTCATGATCAAGTGGAGATTCTAGAGTGTATTATTCTGATCTAGTTGGGGCAGTTTGATTTTGTGTGGAGACTGGGTAAGTGGTATTTCTCTCAATTATATGTATATGCATGTACTTTAATTTCAATTTCTTTTTACTCTTATATCTGTATGGTAGGGTCTGTGGGTGACCAGTGTTGTATGTATGGAATAGACGTTTTGGATTTTACATTTTTCTATTTATTATAATAGTGTATTCTATTTCAATTATTACTACTTATAGAATCCTTTTTATGTAATGATGTATATGATACATAACTATTTTACTTTTTTTCTTACTCTAATATTGGGGAATAGTCTTCCCACATTAACACCATATTCCATTATAGATAGTTGGTAGCCTCCAGCATATGGGGAGGCACACTTGAGGCCTTATAACCAACCATCTAATAGAACTATTTTAATGGAATCCTTGTCGGGACATTAATAAGTTGTATAATAGGTGTTCTATTCAGGGTCTTTAATATTTTGGATATGATTGAAAAAGTATTCGGAATGATTTAGAACATTTAATGCATGTCACACTTCTCTACTAAGAACCCTTGATTTGGTAAGAATTCCTTATTTCTATGGGTGGGGGATTATTATTCTGATCTATGATATTATAGGTTTATATTGTTTTTTCCTTGAGGAAAAAACATGTTTGGTGGGTTTTATGATTTATAATGGATCTCTAGATCTTTTCCATTATTAGGAGGCCATATATTGATTTTTCTTCTTGATCGACAAAGGCATGTAGTATCTCATGTATCATATTTGGAATGTATCATTCACAAAATATATTCCTTCTAGTGTGTGATATGTACTGATTATTGAGGAATATTCAATTGGGACTAATTATATATATATATATATCATTCTGATGGTGGTTCATTTGGATCTATGATGAGGCATTGGTGTTTATGTTGATAACATATGCCTTGTGCACTGGAAGTAAAGTGCCCATATTAGGGTGATATGGAACGTGATTCCCATGTGTTGAACCCTTATCATATGATTATTTAGTCTGATTTCTATGTATGATACTAATTGATACAATGAACATTCTTGTGAACTAGACCTCAATGTGGTATTGCTCAGTACGGATGCCTGGTGCGTGCCATTTCCAGAACGCTTTTGTATTGTTATCGTGACCTCTAGAGGGTAGTTCTTCAAGAGGATTATTTGTGATTATTAGTCCCTTATACGTCATTTTCTTAGTTTCTACGCTTTCCAATCAGTTATCTCTTCACTTTGTCTACAGAGGATGATCAGTGGGGCTGGCAGGTCATAACTTTTGACCCATTTCATATACTTTATCTATTAGGAATGGTGGGATGCCTGGATGACCATAGATCCACATAGACCCTTCTTGGTAGATATTTATTTTTATGTTATAAAACAATAGTGGTTAGCCTAGTTATTTAGATTCAATATTTATAAGTATTGTTGTTTTAGGACCTTTTTCAGATCGATGCAAGGTAGATGTTCATGTTTATAGTTATTGGAATATTGATACCATGAGATTTTCAATAACCCCATGGGTTATTTGGATTCAGTCTTTGATTTGACATATATTAATTTTTATGTTCTTGGCCTAGTCAACTTGTGTTTCCACGATTTTTAATGCAGTAAGAGCATGGGTAGATGCAGTTGACAAGAATGGCTCTGAGTGATGGATGGTGGTGGAATAAATCTTGGACCGGTGAGGTGACCAATTATGAATATGAGATCCAAGAGATATTTTGTCATAATGTTACTAATGTTTCCAATATGATTTTAAGATTACACTTATGATGAATTAGGTATGGGATTTTGAGTCAGGGAATAAATCTGCACACTGGTTCTCATGGTAATATTTAATCATCAATCGGCGAGTGATCTTGTGCATTACAAGGAGTGATGGTTTCAAGAATTTTTTATAAAATTGTTGATTAGGAGTTCTAGTTTAAATAACGATTGGTGCTCTAATTTTTATGTGACAGTATGAATAAATAGTTTCAATGAGTTGGTTGAAGCATGGAGGTTCCTTGACATGGATTGTCAAGAGACGTGGTGTAATGAGTTGGTTAATAGAAAGTCAACCTATTTTTTATTATCGTGGATCATAGAGATTTGTACACACCTTCCAATTAAATATTAGTGATCTATTGGATAGATATAATCATGCTCTATCTTGACTTTTTCGTTAGTACAATGAAGGTGAATTAGGCCTATGTCAATATCCTTTTCATTACAAATGTCCTTCCTTGTAGGATGGAGTATACAGATTGAGGTTACGCTCAAGGTATGGTATAAGGTAATATATATGGTGGGGAGTACACAATAGGATGTATCAGGATGATTTCCCTTGTTTTAGTTGATATTCGTTATTTTCTATGTGGCATTGGGATCAAAGATGGTTTTGAGATGACAAAAAGGCTATTCCTATGGTGGGGAGTACCAGATCGGTCATAGTTAAGTTTTTCTCATGTAGGATAAAGTTGTTGACAATAGAATATTTGTTGGTAGAAAATCCAAATACATTTATTATAGAAATTATTCGGTTGAGTGCATGGCTGAATTTATACTACCAGCCTTATTGGGGATAATATGTTTTATGTTGGGGAGATTTTAAGGACTCTTGGTTTTCCAAACTGAAATTTTGAGCAGAAATATGAATTTTTGTTATTAGATTCTTCTTAGAAGTATAAATGGAATTTCCCTTAGAATATAACACGGGATAATTTTTATGACAACTGTATTAGTACTAGAATATGTTTTTTACCCCAACATATCAGTATGTAGAAATTCCAAACTATTTATGTTTTAGCAGAATACTTTATATTTAATATTTAATAAATTAATGATTAATTAATTCAAACTAGTTTGTTTGGTCATAAATTTTGAAAAAGTAATTGAATTGAAACATTCTCTATGTCATTGAGTGAAAAATAAAGAGGTTTTTTAGGTGATCTCTAAACTCTAGTTGGGCTTAAGGGCTAACCTGGGGACTTTTTCATTTGTTTTTATTTTTCTACTTTTCTTTATTTTTTTTATATTCAACCATCCCCCTATAGCTTCTTGCATACAACCCCAAGGGATTACTAAACATTGTTCCTAAGAGAGATGGAGTTTGAGAGAGTTATATATAAATATCTATGGATAGATGGATGTACCTTCATAGAGCTTGGGACATGCTCGATCATCATGCGGAAAATGTAGATGTCAAAAATGGGCGAGGCATCGTTGGATTCAGCCCAATGTTGGGCCACTTTTATTTTTTCATAAATCCCCATATTTTTTTAATTTTAATGTTATAATCCTCTTTTATTATTTTTGATGAACTCTTTTGGTCTCATCTATGGTTTTTGGGATGAAAACATGGTTTTGGGGGGCATATTGATGGTTTTTTGATCTGGAAAACCCATCTACATGGTTTGTTGTTTAGGTAACACACATTGTGTGTTATTTATTTTTAAGGAATATAGAAATTTTTCTATGCAATACATGTTTGTGTCATAAACTGGGTGTGCTGGGAGTCATCTTTGAAGCTGAGTACCTGAAAAAGCTACTCGTTTTAGAGGTACATAACATGTGGAGTACATAGCCAGACCCCATGTGGGTCCAACACCATGTAAATATACACAGCCAAGAAATGTACACAGTCATGTCCTATGAGTTAAAAGAGAAATTACCTTGTCTGGGTTACCTTAAATGTATAGGGATGACACGTTATGTACTTGGGATTTTTACATGCCAATTATGACAAGAGATACCACCCACATGCAGCACTGAAAATACACATTGTGTACAAGGGAAAACACACAGTGTAATCCTACCTTCCTACCTTTATTTGTTTTTTCATATATATTTTCACCCAAGAGTTGGAATTGGATACATGAGTAGTCTATTTTATGTATCATTCCTATTATGTTCTGATGGTGAAACTGATGATGTTATTTGAGACCTCTTAATGGGTTCCTTTGGTGGTTTTACCTAAACAGATAGGTTCTTCCTTCAGTAATAAAATCTAGTGTCTCCTGAGAGTGACACATGGATCAAAGATAAGCTATGAGCTATCTCTCTATACTTTTTTTTCATAGTTCATCCTTGGAGGGAATATCCTTGATGATATATGCCCTTTAATCCTAAGAGGCCTTGATACAGGTTCCTTTTGGGGATCCCTAATTGTATTCCTCTTCTTATATTTTAACATAGAGGATCCCATGTTGGATGCCTATATCTTTTTCCTATTACAAGGGACACATATGGATTATTTTGCTTATATTTTGAACTAGGGAATAAAAATTTGGATTCCTTCGCCTATGTACCATATTGAGGATCCCTTGTAGGATGCTTTCATTGACTTGATTCTTATGGATCCTTTTTAGGATGTATATGTCAACTTTCATTTAGGGATCCCATGTTGCATTTTTCCTTTAACCTTTTCAGCAACGGATTCCAAATAGGATTCCTTAACATTTCTTTTACATCTAGGATCCCAAGTAGAATTCTACCTTACTATTTTGAATTCCTTGTCAGAGAAGTGTTAAGTCAAAAGTCCTCTTTTGACTTTTATGTATTGTTTTGGAAATCACAAATCTATTTTCTTATCATACTAACTATTTTTATTGTACAGAGTATTCATATCGTATTGAATATGCTTATCTTATTGACTATGCTTATTGTACTAACTATGTTTATCGTACTGAATAAATTATACTGACCATGTCAATTGTACTGACTCTGTCAATCGTACTGACTATTGTGCATCATACTCACATTGAATCATATCAATACAGGGCATTAATTAATACATATTATACTCTTTTTTTCATCTATCACATGAGTGTTTATTTTTTATTCTTTTTTAAAACACATGTTTTATATCAATCGTACTCATGATTAGCATTTTCATATATCCATTGTTTTGTCCAAAATGATGTCATGGATTTAGTTATAAAATAATCAAAATGAATTCATTTATTCTGTTTCAATATTACCATTATAATGTCAGGTGTCCATGTCCCTTGACGTTTTCCAGAAAAAATATGATCGTTGGAGGAAATATGACCATTGGAACCTAAGGCCTATAAATAGGAGGTCATTTGAAGCTAAGAATACAACTGATTACCTTTGATCATTCTATGCTTCTATGAAGATCTAGAGAGAGACATTGTGACCTCTATCTATCTTCTTGTGAAATCCTTGAAATTACAAATTGTGAATGTCTTGTTCATATTTTTTGTATTTCAATAAGTGCCCTATTTTTCATTGAGGGACTGGTCAGGTGAAAAAGATCTAGGATATCAGAGGATAGGTAGACGGTGCTACTGGTCTTCATATAGAGGTATTTCATGTGTTTGAAAGA
Source organism: Viscum album (assembly GCA_963277665.1). Lineage (NCBI taxonomy): Eukaryota > Viridiplantae > Streptophyta > Magnoliopsida > Santalales > Viscaceae > Viscum > Viscum album. Next base: position 651,534,676 of record OY728138.1, on the reverse strand, counting down.
TAGTGGTTCAGATTACCTGCAAAATCGAGGGCTTGTGGGGATAACAAGATAGAAATACCGATCATCATATCGAGGGCTAACCAAGGTGGTGGTAAGACAGACCCCTTATCCTAGGTGAAAGGACACCCTTCTCTTTGGGTTAAATGAATTGTATTACTTTTACATTTCCATTACTGTTTGCATTAGAAATGAAATTGTATTGTTTCCTTTCTTAATTTCATATTCAATTGTAATTGTTTAAATTACGATTATTCTGTAACATATTGTATTAATAGATTACATACACGTTATTGTAAAATCTATCTCATTTTTATTAGTCTGGTTATTTTATTTATTTTGAATACAATTAATTTACTTTACATATAGTATTACATTGTATCATGAAATTTATATCTATGACAATTGAGGATAATTGTATTTTTTTGTGAATTTTATTACTTTAAAATCATTTAAACTCATTTATTAAGTGATTAAACACAATGTTTTTAAACCTACAATTCACCCCCTCTTGTATTGTTCTATCTAATATTCCTATACATCTATATATAGATCCAACAACTAGTATCAGAAGAGGTTTCCACTGATATGTATTAGTAACTATATAATTGTGTTTTTATTACAAATTTTTGTTTATAACTACTTACTGCACTTACATGACGAGTGGAAATGATTTTCTTTTATTAGATAGCGGGAATGAATATTGCTTCAATTGACAATCTAAATCCAACTTGACCACCAATGTTTGATGGGAATGATTATGACTATAGGAGAGATCGAATGAAGAGACTTTTTATTAATACTCATTTAGACAAATTTATTATGCTTACTAGAGATTATAAAATCCCTGAAAAAAATTTAATACATTCACCAATCAACAGAAGTAAGAATATCAACTGAATAACAAGGTATTCAATAATTTTTTGTCTTCTAAGACCAGGAATATATATATCTAGATATCATCATTTGATATAGCCAATATTATTTGGAAGAAATTGGAAGACACACATTTTGGTACATCTAAGGTTATATTAACTAGAAGAGAAAAGATTCGAGGAGAATATCATGGATTTATTTTTCCTTATAAATAACCAGTATGTAAGGTGCAACAATGATTTATTACAATTGTCAAAAGTTTACAATATATCAGATAAAAAGTACTTGATGATGAATCTTTTTTGGAAAATATTATTGATATAAGGCTAAACAAGTGGGAATAATAAAGGAAAACTATTGGTAAAACTGAAAAGTATCTCATATTACACTTGATGACCTTTTTGAACCCATTCTACGGCACAAGAGAATAATGAAATGAGATGCTTATTTAAATTTGATGAAAATGGAAATGTAAGTGTAGCTTTTACCACTACATCTAATGCTAAAACACCTGAAAGGATATCAATGTCCAAAGCTAAGAATGTTTTTAAGTCAGAATAAAGTGATAATGATCACTTAGATAATGAGTTATCCAATCTTGCTCAAAGGATGAAAAATATTGTCGGAATGAAAGATTTCCAATATATATTCAAAAAGAAAGATAGGAAGGATAAGAAATATATAGAAGTAACTTGTTATGAATACAAGAAAGCAGGTTAGATAAGTCACAATTGGCTGTTACTGAAAAGAAAATATAGAAAGGAGAAAAATTCTAAAAAAAATAAGAAAATGTATTACAAGAAAATGATAAATAATTTCTTGAAGGAAAAGTATTCTTGGAGTGAAAGTGGTGGTGATTCATCAGATGATCCTTCAGAATATAAATCTTTAAAACAAAAGAATATTAGAATTCTATCCAGACTACCAATTGAAGATCATGGTTTCATGGATAAGTTACACAATGCTGAGGCTTTTTCTAATGTGTCTTTGAATGAAAATTATACTGATATTAAATATTATAAATCTTCAAATGATGAGTCTTCATCATCAGAAGATAATACATTACCTTCTTAGGAAGAAGTGTCAAGATTTGATAAATTACATGAGAATGAAAATTCTAAACTCAAGATAAATTGTGATAAAAAAATTATATAATTTCTTTTTCAACTAAATAAGTATCAGATCTTTCAAATGATCTTGATATGAAAACTTAAAATTTTGAAAGTATTTTAAAAATCCTTGGAAAATTCAAATCTGATAAGGATAAAATTTCTAAGGATCATGAAAATTTAATTTCTAAGAAAAATATTTTAGAGACTAGCTCTAGTCCTAAAAAGAATGTTTTCAAGGATTAAAACATAGTTTTAAAAATAAAGTCAGAAATATTTTCCTTGAAGAAGTTTTTTTAAAACATTACGTATAGCGAGGAAATTTATGATAAAATATATTTTCAAATTCTACCTTTAAGGAATCATTCTGGTTTTGTTTATACTCATTCTAAACCAGTTTTTTCTAATAACTATTTAGTTTCTCAATGTACCCCATTTTGTACTAAGTTCCAGTGTGGTGGACAATGGGAAATAAATTCTTCTCTTAACAGAAATCTATATTTAGGATTTCATAAACCTCTTCTTTTAAAAAAAATGTTGATTCCTAAAATTCATTTATCTAACCCATGTAAATACAAAGAACTTTTGGTTCTAAAAAACTAATTGTTTCGTTTTCTGTAAAATAAGGAGTATACCCAAATGAAAATTTGGTACATGGATAGTGGTTGTTCTAGACACATGATTGGAAACAAATATTTCTATGAAAATATTATCGAATCAAAAGGGGGAAAAGTTACCTTCGGAGAATATTCTCATGGAATGATTGTTGGGATTGGTAATATTTCTTTTCTTGTAAAAGTTAAAATTTCAAATTTTTTGTTTGTAAATGGTCTTAAGCACAATCACATCAGCATAATTTAATTATGTGATGAAGGATACATTGTAAATTTAATAAATGATAAATTTTTAGCTCACAATTCCAAGTATAAATTCATTCTATCTACCCAGAGGCAAGATAATGTATACACTATTAACATAGAAGACCATTGGATCTATAATTTACCTTGCTTAGGTGAAATAGAAGACCAATCTTGGATATAGATTAGAAGATTAGGACTCTACAACCTAAGAAACAATTTTAAACATTAAATAGAAAGACATGTAAAAGATCTACCAGATCTTAGATATGATTCTGTAATGGTTTTTGATCCTTGTTAATTTGGAAAGCAACATAAAACTGGCTTTGAAACAATCAATGAAGTTTCAACATCCAATGAATTATAGCAAGTTAACATGGATCTTTTTTGTCTTTAAAAAACAAGAAGAATTGGAGGAAAATACTATGTATTTGTTTTAGTTGATGACTTTAATAGATTAACATGGGTCTATTTTCTAGTAATTAAATATAAAGTATTTTTCTATTTAAAATTTTTTAATGCCCAAGATAAAAATGGGAAAATCCTACCATTGATAACTATCCATAGTGATCATGGTGATTAATTTCAAAATTCATATTTTGAATGTTTTTGTAGTAAGGAAGGTATTACTCAAATATTTTTAGCTCTATGAACACATTATCAAAATTTTTCCTTTGAGATAATAAATTTTACTCTTTAGGAAATGACAAGAACCATATTCAGTGAATACTCAATTGCTAAAAACTTTTGGGCTAAAGCTATTTGTACTGCTTGTTATACTATAAATCGTGTTTTAACTAGTCATTTTCTAAATAAAACACCTTATGAATTATAGACTAGATGAAAACCTAAAGTTTCATACTTCAATGTTTTGGGATTCAAAGTATTCATTCCGAATTATAATGATATTCGACACAAATTCAAACAAAAATCTGATGATGTAATCATTCTAGGTTATTCTAAAACATGTAAGGCTTGTAGATTTTTAAAAAAAACTCAAGTACTATTGAAGAAATAGTACATGTAAAATTTGATGAAAATAATCCCTTTGTTTTGAAACAACCTCAACCTACATCCTCGAATGTGTTTTCAAACACTAATTATCCACCCATGATAGAAAATCATTATGATAAGGAAAATGTTCAGGAAAGTATTTATCAAAATCTTACTCCATATGATTTCCTACAACATGTTGATGAAAAGGTCTTTCAAAACCCAAATCAATTGTTTCTTAGGAATCACCCCAATGATAATATCATAGTGATGTAAATCAACCTGTAAGAATTAGAAATTCCTTGAGAAATGAAATATAACACCTTGCATTTCATTACCAATTCGAACATAGAAGTCCATGTGTGGCTTTAGGTGATGAAGATTGTATTAAATCAATGCAAGATGAACTAAATGAATTTGAAATGAATCAAGTATAGAAATTAGATGAAAGATCTAAAGAGACAACTATAATTGGTTTAAAATGGTTCTTCAGAAATAAATGTGATGAAAATGGAATCATTGTATGAAAAAAAGCATGACTTGTTGTTATAGTCTATAATCAACAAGAGGGAATAGACTATGAAAAACATATGCTCTGGTAGCTATACATGAATCTATTCGTATTCTATTAGCCTTTCTAGCATAATTTAATTTCATATAATTTCAAATGGTTGTTAAATGTGATTTTATAAATGTTTTTGATCAAGAAGATGTTGTTATTGAACAACCACTTGGTTTTATAGATTCAAAATATCTTAATCATTTTTTTAAAACTTTCCAAATCATTATACAGTCTTAAACATGCCCCTAGATAATTTTATGATAAAATTACAAGATTTCTTTTACAAAATAGTAATGCAAAAGGGACAATAGATCCAATGATTTTTATAAAAATGGAAAATAAAATTGTTTTGATTTTTCAAATATATGTTTATGACATCATATTTGGATTAACTCAGCAATCTCTAATGAGTTCCATGGTAGATTTAATAAAATATGAGCTTTAAATGAGTATGATTGGTGAGTTAACATTATTTTTAGGTTTTTAAATATAAAAAACCATAAATAACCTATATATCTCAACATAATTATACAAATGATATACTCAAAAATATGGATATGACAATAATAAAAGTATTATCATTCAAATCGGTACCTCAAATACACTTGATCTTGATGAAGCTGGGAAACTAATAGATCAACCTACTTTTAGAGGAATGATATAAAATTTGTTATACTTGACAGCTAGTCGACCAGACTTAATGATTTTTGTATGCTTATGTGAAAGATACAAATAAAATCCAAAAGGGACACATTTAAAAGCTGTGAAAATAATCTTTCGGTATTTTAATGGGACTTTGGATTAAGGCCTTATCAATTCTTCTAGAAATGATTTTATTTTAAATTTTTTTTTCAGATGCTGACTTTGGTGGTGTTAGAATGGATAGATAGAGTTCTTCAGGAACATGTCATTTCTTAGGATATTTCATAGTCTATTGGTCATTTAGGAAATAACCCTAAGTAGCACATTCCATAGCTGAAGCTAAATATGAAGTAGTTTGAAGATGTTGTACTAAAGTGTTGTGGATGCTACACACACTCACTGATTATGTATTGAGGTTTTCCAAAACACAAATTATTTGTGACAATACTAGTGCCATATACCTTAGTAAAAACCCAGAACATCACTCTCGTGCAAAAGACATAGATATTTTGTATCACTTTCTTAGGGATCACACCCTAAAAGTGATATTAATTTACAATTCTTCAGAATGCAAGAACAAATTTCTGACATTTTTAGAAAACCATTATCTTCTGATAGATTTTAGTTTATAAAACAAAATCTAGTAATAATTACACTAAAATAATGATTCATGTCTACATCATGTTTTACATTTCACCTTATATTAAACAACTCCTCTTAAAATGGGGAGAACATTTTTTCTTTTGTTCACTAGATGTATTTTTTTAACATTGTTTTTATGAATGTATTTATTAGGTGATTTTCTATTCAATCTTTCTGATTTTTATCCCGATAGTTCAGTTATCATTTTATGTTTTTGTTTTCCATCATTTCTGCCTAGTTTGCTTTTTTATTTTCTGTTCATCGGCATGTCAACCTATGGTAATGAATTTTTTCCATCAGCTTGACAACCTATGGTAATGACTTTGTTTTCCACCATTGTGACAACCTATGGTAATTAATTTGTTTTCCACCAGCTTGAAACCCTATGGTAATGAATTTTTTTATCTTCTTGGAATCCTATGGTAATGAATTTGTTTTCCATTGGCTTGACAACCTATGGTAATGAATTTGTTTTCCATCGTCTTGATAACCTATGGTAATGACTTTCTGTTCCATAAGCATGAAAACCTATGGTAATGAATTTTTTATCCATTGACAAGAAAACATATGGTAATGACTCTGTTTTCCATCGTCTTGAAAACCTTTGGTAATGACTTTGTTTTATATCATTTTAACAACCTATGGTAATGTCATTTTTTTCCAACGGCTTGACAACTTATTATAATGAATTTGTTTTCCATCGGTCTCACAACTGATCATATTCTTTTTCCTCGTACACTTTTATTTTCTTTCTTGCTATTGTACTATACAATGTTAATACTATTAAACTAATAGTTTCCTTATAATCTCCGACATGGTATATTATTTCTTTACATTGTATTGTTTATTCATACATTTTATTTTTTATCGTTTTTCTAAAACCCCTTTAAATCCTTTCCATTTTATTTATTTATTCTAATCTCAACTGTAGAAGACCAACAACCATCTTTTTTCACCTATAAGTAGAGCCCCCCCCCCCCAAACACACACCAGTTTTTTCAAATTTCTTGGTGAATTTCTGCCTTTATTGTTGTATGACTCCATATGATCTTCTCTTTATCTCACCTTTATATCTATGTCTAATGCCAACACGCCTCCCAAAATGTCATCAATGATGCTTTCAGAGAAAGATTTCATTATATAAAGGTTATTTTCTTAGGATTTATTTGACACATATGATTCAACAATCAAGAGGATTATTTTTTTAAGGCTAGTAACATCTTTGTGTTGAAAAACCCATATCATAAGATCCAATTCTCATTGAATAAGTCATTCAATTCTGCAAAAGGATTTATTTTGACAAAAATATGATGATCAAATTTGTTGTGTATGATATAAAATTTTCAATGTCTGTGAAACAAGCAGCTCACTTTCTCAATGTCTCAATGGAAGGTGATTCTTTTTTTCCATCTTATAAAATATTAGAGTAATTTGGTACGTTTAATAGAGAAAGAGTTGAAAAATCAATATTCCTCATAAATGAAGAGAAAATAAAAGTATCCCATTTACCTCCAGATAATAGGTTTGTTGTCCATTAGATGCATGGTTTTCTTATCCCAAGGAAATGGGATAGCGAAACACTTAAAATTCTGATATCTTTATGCTAGACTATCTTGTCAACATGAGAAAGATAATCACATGGGGTACATCTTTGAATCAATAAATAATTACATGTCCAGGGTGATCAAGATTATGTATCTATCTATTTATACAATGTTCATTATTGAGAGCCTAATGTTTTGTAAAATTCCTCTGAAAGGGATGTTGAAAGAAATAAATACTTCTTGGATAAGTATGAATACACTGAATAAGTTAGTTGTTTGATTTGATAAAAATTTAAAACATGTTGTTAATGATGTGGAAGCCGAATCGACACCAAATCAATCGGCACATCTAATAATTGAATCTTTTCCAATTGTTGCTCCTCAAAAGTCAGATCTGCAAACTAGTACTATGCGAATGAAGAAAGGAAAATACAGCAAGGTGGTTGTGGCCAAGTAGAGGAAAAATGAGAACAATTAATAGAAGTCTATCTTAAGTTTGGTCATGATCCTGTTGAAGCTTTAGCCTAGGGGATATGGGTAGAGGATACTCTTCAGGCTGAGAAGAAAAATAAGACTATTTTAAAAAGTAAAGCTTAATATTTGGATGTTACTAAAACCATGAAAATGGTTGAGGTTGCTAGTGCTCAACTAACGGAAGATGTGACAAAAGAACCAATCGTATAGATACTTTTTGAAAAAGATAAAGGGAATGAAATATTAGAAGAAGTTCAAGAATATGAATAAGAGGAAGAATATTTTATTTTTCAATTTATTTAAAGTTAAAAAAAGAGTATATAATAATCTTTTCAAAAGCAAAGTGAAGGTATTCAATAAGTTCCTCATAATGATCAAGGAACTGTTGAATCTCTTGAAACTCTCCCTGAAAGATTTTGTTCTCAATAAAAGAATGGTTCTCAATATTCTCACACAAAAAAAGTAATTTCTATTAATGAAAAACTATAAGAATAATGAATGAAAAAATAAAAGGAAAATGGAAAACATCCAGTTGAAGGCTCAAGACGATCAAATGATCCGGATTCATACTATGAGGATACTGATTCAGAACGCACAATTTATATCAAGAAAAGTGATTAAATTGATCATGAATCGAGGAGAATTAAGAATACTATTACTTATTTTCCTATAATTGAAGGGAAAATTTATTTCATCACAGACAATCAGAGGAAGATGTTTTGTACTGTATGGGAACATAGAAAGAGGGTATTGTCAATAGATGCTGATTTAAAAGTATTGTCTTAAAGTTCAGCTTCCCATAAGAAGGTTTTCTATAAGATGACTAAGTGGTGATAAAAAACATAATTCTATGTGAATGATCACGAGGTTTTAATTTAAGATATAATAAGGCTTTATAATGATCTTGCTATTTCATTAAATAAGCTTGACCAAGAAACTATTGAAAGGCTGAATTAGATGTCAAAAACTCATGAAGATGATACTCCATTAAAAGAGTTACAGGATAGGATGAAATCTTTCTAGTTATAGTTTTCGAATGTTTCATCTTTCAAAGATGAAATATTTTTGTTGAAGAAGAAAAAGTTTGTGTTATCTCAGGATAATAATAATTTGCAATACAAAATTCATACTCTTGAAAAAGTAATCAGAGTTCAAGAAGTGACTATAAAGAATCGGGATTGGATTTTTGCTGATCAAAAAGAGATTCTCAAAACCCAGGGAGATTCTATTTTAGAAGACAAGAAAGAAATAAAGAAGATAAAAAAATTTCTTCATGAGCTGATCAAGAAAGAAAAAGAAAGTGAAAACAAATGAATCTTTGTTTTATTATTCTTTCCTTATTCACTTTTCAAATTCTATATACTTTTGTTATCTCAATAAGTTTTATGTCCTCTTTCCCATCGCTTTGAAAAAAAAATTCTAAATTTTTTAGGCAACTCATGTTTACCTCATTCTTTTTGTAAATCACAAAGGGGGAGAATATTTTAAAATGGGAAGAATGTTCAATAAAATACATCTAAATCAAGTAAAATCAATGATTTAAATCCTTATGAAAGTATATAACTAAGGGGGAGTTAGTTTTATTCAATCTCTTTTTCATAATAGTTTCCATAACTCATAGGGAGATATATATTTATTTTATAGTTTTACATTATGTTTTGTGCATTTCAAATGGAGGGTGATTGTTAAGTCAAAAGCCCTATTTTGACTTTTATGTATTTTTTTGGAAATCAGAAAACTATTTTCTAATCGTACTAACTAGTTTTATCATATTGACTATACTTATCGTACTGACTATGCTTATCATATAGAATATGCTTATCATAATAACTATGTTTCTTGTAATGATAAAATCATACCAACCCTATCAATCATACTATCTCTATCAATCATACTAACTTTTGCGCATCAAACTCACTTTCTATAATATCAATACATTGCACTAAGTAATTCTGATTGTACTTTTTTTGTTTCATTTATCACATGCATGTATATTTTTTATCCTTTGTTAAAAACCATGTTTTATATCAGTCATACTCATGATTATCATTTGCATATATCCTTTATGTTGACCAAAATTATGTCGTGCAGTTAGATATAAACTAATCAAAACGATGTCATGTCTTCTGTTTCAATATGATTGTTATAATGCCAGGTGTCCATGTCCCACCGAGTTTTCGGGAGAAATATGACCGTTGGAAAAAATAGTCTATAAATAGGAAGTTATTTGAAGCTGAGAATACAACAAAGAGACTTCGAGTATTCTTTACTTCTATCATGTTCTGGAGAGAGATTTTATGATTCCCACTTATTTCGTGTGAAATCCTTGAATGTACAAAACGTGAATGGCTCGTTCTTAGTGTTTGTATTTCAATATGTTCTTTCTTTTTCTTTGTGCGACTGATCTGGTGATAATGATCGAGGACTACTGAGGATAGGCAGACGGTGCTATCGATATTCATATCATGTGTTTGAAATACATAAGTTCCGATTACCTATGAAATCGAGGGCTTGCGAGGATATTAAGAAAGACGTATCGATCATCGTACCGAGGGATTTTAGGGATATCAAGATATACATACTGATCATCGTTTTGAGGGCTGAACAAGGTGGTGGTAAGACATACCTCTTATCCTAGGTGAAAGGATACCATTCTCTTTGGGATAAAAGAATTGTCATACTTTTACATTTACATTGTTGTTGTCTTTAGAATGAAAATTGTATTTTTTCCTCTCTTCATTTCATATTAAATTGTAATTGATTCAATTATGATTATTCTAAAACATATTGTGTTAATAGATTTTATACTCTTTATGATAGAATATATTACATTTTTATTACACTGAATATTGTATTCATTTTGAATACAATTGATTTAATTTACATATAGTATTGTATCATATCATACCTTTTATATCCAAGACAATTGTGGTTAGTTGTATTTTTTGTGAATTGTATTAGTTTAAGACCATTTAAACTAATTTCTTAAATGATTAAACAAAATGTTTTTAGTCTTAAAATTCACCCAGTCTTGTATTGTTCCATCTAATATTCATATACATCTATATATCATTCCAACAAGAAAGTGCCAGTTTGTTTGACAGACCTAGATTTAGAATGTCATGGTTTGGAGGAGATAGTCACAGGATTCACCATAGAACTCATGATGAATGTGTAATCCCTTGAGGTGGTTGTATTAGTGTTAGTTTTAGGAATTAAACAACCATCACTCTTTTCTTATAAATTCAATTTTTTATTGTTCACACAATTGTATTAGGCAGAGGCTCTTCTTGTTTAGTGTTTGTTGAGCCCGATGTTGGGTGTCATTGTTTCTCATTGGGATGCATGGTCTTTCTTCATTGGATCCAACTTATGAGCCATATTATTTTTTATTTTCACTAATATACTTAGAGTTACTACCTGATACATTTCTATTGAGCTTCAATATTTTATTATTATATTATTTTAATTTCTATAGATTCTTTTTAAAAAATAGCTATTTAGTCTAATACTATGATATATGGACATGGTGTCACCAGTAATGATACATGTGGATGAATCTTCTCTCCCAGGTGTTGAGGATGATTCTGATCACCTATCTTTTATATGTGATAAGGAAGATTCAACTCTCCTATGATTTTTATGTGATGGGGATTATTTATATATCCTATAGTTTATATATGATGAATATCATCACAATCCCCCCATTATTATTATTATATTGGATGATTATACACTCCCAAGGGATAGGGATGATCACACTCCCCATCATAGGATACATGACTGCATTTTTTGGAATGGAATCTATCATTATTGTATACCTAGTATAACAACTATCTTCTAGATAATAGGTATTATATCCATAATCCTTAAAAAATATTTCCATGGGTGATCATGGTATCTCACTGACGAGATCTAGAAAATCACCTAAGGGAAATACCCTTAGGGATTATCCATGTTTTTAATTTCATGACCATCTATGATCCGAGACCTAAGGATCATGAATTATATTAGATTTACATTGAACGAGAATAACATATTCTAGCTTTGTTACATTTTATAGGATTTCTATATTTACATGCATGGAATCCTTTTTTACAGTTATTACAGTCGAGTATGGGTGAACCCAGAGTTAGGAAGAGTATCCCCCTATGGTGACATAGCTTGCCCAGATACATCTGTTGAATTGGTTAAACTAGGTATATATCGATTGGTATTACTTATCTAGATATTGACTTAATGATACACTACTTGATCGGTATGACATCTAGCTCAATTTCCTTGCAAAAGATGTCAAGTCAATCGGGATTATTGACCCATGGATTTATTGCTAATTGTTTTTTGGAATTTTGTTCACCTTTCTCATGTATATTTAGATATATATATATATATAGGTTTCGGACTATTAATTTTTATGCATATAGATATAGACATCCATGGTGGCGCTTTCCCTGTTAACCAAGATTATGAACTCAAGGTTTGATATTGGTTTCCCTTTTAATAGATTTATTTATATTATAATTTAAGTCTTGTATTTGATGATAATATTTTGTTTCTATAAAATTCTAATAGCATATTTATAGTTTTACCTTTGATATGGCTTATTGAGATTTTTTTCTCACACAATTATGTACACCACAATGCGTATATAGACCACATATATTATTTTTTAGGATGATCATAGTTTCATGGTGGATGAATGAGGCCCAAGGTTTCATGCTTGAGTGGTTATTCTCGAGTGGGTTTTGCAGATCAGGACATAGATATTCAACAATATCTAGAGACTATTTATGTAGTCTGGCATCGATTTGGTAGTAGATAAATGTACTTTTATTTGAGTCTCATATTTACACTTTTATCTATATGGTCAGTCATGTAAGTGACAAGTGTTGTATATATTGAGTAAATGTTCATAGTTTTAAATATTTTTCATGTTCTATTTTTTTTATTTAATTCTTTAACACACTATTCATTTATATTTTTTAATACATATTTATTTAAACTATTTTCTTACTCTGATATGAAGGAATAGTCTACCCACTTTAACACCCCTGGACCTCGCTGTTAGTTGACAACCTCTGGAATACTAGGAGGTACGATTAAAGCTTCTTAACCAACCAAATCAGTGAACCATTTAAGTGGAATCCATGTTTGGATGTTACATTACACATTGTTAATCATTTTACCATTATAATTATTGTTTATAGGTAATAATTACAAATGATAATTGATTCGTAAAATAGAAATGATGACCTCAACCAGTAGATTCATACCATTTGAATCTCATTTTTCTGAACATGGGAGAGATGTACTATCATTGGGATTCACCAGTGAAAAAGACCAGTCAATGAATAAAAAAGTGAGGCTTGAGTAAAATCACCTTTGATGGATGTTAATGTTAGTGGTGATTACCACTCGGTCGATGATTGTTTAGCCACCCCATGAAACTACCATCATCGCACACCATACCCTTAGGGTTTATGTGATTTTACTAAGGGGTTACATGTACATGCCTTAGGTGAATAAATTTTACTTTTATTTGTATAAATAAATTGGTTATTCAATGAATCAAAATTTTATATCAATTTTTTTTAACAAAAATCATATGTTTAATTAAAACAAATTTGATAAATTGATAGTTAGATGTAAATAAAATATAATTGTATTTTTAAAATTTCTATAAACTTTTATAACAAAACTATGTATTCTTAATAATATTTTTTAACGAAATAATATTTAAAAAGTCTTATTTAAATATAAATGATAAAAAAAAAATTTATTGTCCTAAGAAATTTTTAAAAAAGTCAAAATTTTGAATGTCTGAAAAACTGCTCTGTTTTTTTAAAATAAATATGCTTATATTTAAATTTTAAAATTTTCTTATTTAGGGAATTATTTCGATAAAATAAATATTATTTTTGAAATCATATTGCGGAAATAATTTTAGGTTTAATTTTTTACAATGTTCTAAAATACATAATTTTATAGTGAATAGTAAAAATATTGTTTTGGATTTTCGGTATGTTTTATGGAATCATATTTAAGTCAAAATGATTTAATAATTAATTCACCAAAATCCAAGACATAAAATATATTATTCTAACAAAATTAATTATTTTATTAAATTTAAATAAATTTCCATACCTATAAGTTATATTCGAAACTAAAAATGGAAACATTTTATTTCAAAAACACAATTTGTTGGAAAATCTATTAGTTAATGTCCAAATAAGTATAAAAAATGGTGTTTCTTAATAAGGAAATAAAATATAAAAAAATAATAATATATATAGAAATATGAGCTTACCCCATGGGAAGTACAATTTTTTGTTATTTTCCACAACCTAGATTCCGAAGAATTTTATTTGAAAATTAGTAAACAATTATTCAACTTTCTCTATAAAAAACAACCCTTTTATCATTTTCAATTCACTCCAATTATACCCTATTATATGTATTATTAATGTTTCCTCCCAACTAATCACCCTGATATTTCTTTAACACCCGATTCTCTAGCCTCGAGATTATGTAGAAACACTTCATGGTGAGGAAATTATCATCATATTCTTTTCCATTTAAGTAAATGTTTATGCGTACATCTTCTAAAGGGAATGTTAAATTCTTTTATTTTTATTTTTATCATACCCTCACATATAAAATAATATTTTATCAATGTGATACCTTCATTATAATTCAATTTACTATTTTCTAAATCCACATTTTATACCTGTCATGCTGGAGATTTTACTTATCAAATTTATTTAGTTTGAAAAAATAATTCATATATTATAAATACCCAAACCATTATTTATCCTTGATTATTAATTAATATTTATAAATAGATTATTGTTAATGGTAACTAAATTTATGATACCCAAATTCACTTTTTTTGGAAAAAATTTATGTTATGGTCAATAGTTTAAGAACATATATACTCAATGATTTTATACGAAACTCATACACTATTATCCTCAGTTTTTTAACAAAATGATTTATTATTATAAATATCGGTAAAATGAAGTAAATAAAAATTATGGGGCAACCTGATATCATTATATTTTATTAGAAATATAGTTTAATCTCTAGAGATGACTTGTTTTACGATACCTTGTTGAATAACCTTGGTAATATTCATTTATGGAACCTTGGGGATAAACTATGTGGATATACTTATAAATTCCTTTTTATTATGTTATATCTATATATACATGTCAGGATACATGTTATTTTTATTTTTGTATTCCTTATTTAATTTTATTCGTGGTATATTCTTATTCCTTATCATATTATTCATATGACTCATGATCACAAGTTAAATTTCATTCTTTATTATTCTCTTACTTCACTTCATACTTACCCCTATACTTTGATTTATATCTCTAAGATATGATATGTTTTAAATATAATTTATGGTGAACCCATGAAGATTCCTTTAATGTTTATTAGAGGAATTATTTATGGTTTCTTGTCTTATGTTCCAAATTACCATGATACTAAACATTAAAAGATCATGTTTTTTATTCCACATAATGAAATGTTTATGAAATAAAACGGAGGGATTCCATAGATGCTATTAAAAGGAAAAATAATTTTTTATAGAAAATTGTACTTGATATATTTTTAAATAACTATATACCTAATTCTACATATAGGGAAACATCAAGGTATTTTGGTCAATTATAAACTGAGTGGTTTCCATGAAATGAAATCTCTATCTAGATACTACAAGTATATGTATCTGTGGGAAAGATTTTCTTCAATGAGAAAACACTAAAAAAATTAGATTGACCTATAATCAATCAAGAAATGGTGTATCAAAATGGGCCTTATTGTACCCCAATTTTGACACTCCCAAGTGATATGTTTATTTAGGAATATTTTTATGAATACCTATGAAGGATCTATAAAAAATTTTATTATATGGGATTAATAAATAAAATAGTTAGGAATGATTTTTTAAGACATAAACTACTTCTAGAATAATTAGATTACTAAGAGTATAAATTTTCTCACTAATTATTTCTTATATCATCAAAATTGATGGGAATATGAGGAACAATTTTAATGATGAGTGTAATGGTTGCTGCGTTAATAGAGTTCCTAACATAATGGAACCAAGAATAGAAAATCATATGAGGACGATGAATCAACTATATTATGTTATGTATAATAACATCAATCATGCTGATTGACATTATTATATTGAAGTGAAAAATAGGTCTTTGAGTCATTCATGTCTCAATGACCACCATCATATAGCAGAACTACAGACCCATTAATTTCCAAAAAAAATGATTACCTTTATATGATGGATACATATATTATTACCCTAATCAATGATGTAAAAAATCACCAAATAATTAGACCTCTTTGCAGTAGAATTTGATCAGTGGTGAACACTAATTAGAAATAACAATCCAAGAAGGGAGTTTTTTTTCTATGGAGTGGGAAGATTTCAGGGTAATATTTTTTAGGAAATATTTTCCCCATTCGGTGAGATAAAAATTAGAGACTAAATTAATAGAGTTAAAGCTAAATTAAAATGAATTATTGGGATCATATGAAATTATATTCATTATAGATTCTCAATACTCCTATCTCATTATTACGGATCTCAAGGGAATGTTTGATAAATTATTCAGTAGATTGAGACCCCATATGTGGAAGAAAGTAGATAATTGAGACTATGAAATCTATGAGGAGATGGTGTAGAGTTAAATGATGTCTTATTTGTTGTTTTATATATGAATTCGTCACATATGTTTAACTAAATGTAGATATAAATTGATCCAAACTCATAGTGGAATTTAGATGATATAATAGGAGGAAAGAAAGAAAAACTTCCCACATAAAAATATATGGAAATAATAATTCTTGGACCTTCTCATTTGGAAGTGTAAAATGATAAAATTTTGGAGGATAAGGGAATATTGTTGTAAACTATCATGGTTAGGTGATTCCTAAATGTAACACCCCCAGATTTCATAGTAATTTATTTCTTCAAAGTAACTCAATAACATGAACTACATGAAACACCGAGTTCAAGCGCACCACGACTTACCAAACTAGCCATTCAAAAGCGTTTATGAATATTATTAACTGAATATTGAACTATATATAATCCCTAAAATTTTATAATCCATATTATGAGTTTCTTAGACATAATGTAAGAACTAATGAAATTTTTTCTAGTAAATGATGTATTTTTTTAAAAATGCACTTTTACCGCCTTTTAATGGTGAAACCTTTTTAAATCCAATATTTGAATCTTTAATATATTTAATTTGATAAAATAAAATTATTATTTAGAATTGGGAAATAATAATTTATTTTCATTAATATTTTTGTGTTTTTCTAATAACTTTCAGATGTGGGTGAATAGTGTAAATTTTTAAATTTTAATTGAAAACATCTTTTTTAATCAAAATAATTTATAGTATTAAATTATAAATTTTAATGGGTTGGAAGTATAAATAGATTATATTTTTACAACCTAATCCAATTCTTGCCATTGTATATAATTTCACTTTGAATTTGGACATAAACAAGTGCCAATATTTTGATAATTGTTATTTTTAAAAAATACGCCTTTCTGTATTGACAATGGGAATTAATTTGAAATTAATAAATGAAACTTTTATGCTTTTAATTTGGTAAAATAGACATCATTTTTGGATTCATAATATCTAAATTATCTTAGGCTGATTTTTTTTTATTTTTTTGAAAAGATTCAATTTTTGATGAATAGTAATAAACACTAAGTTATAGCTTAAAACCAAATTTTTATTAAAATAATATTTTATTTTATATAAATTTATATTTTTCAAAAATAGATACATAATTCCTATATATGTTTAATGTAATTAATTGGAGGTAGTTTATAATAATTGTAGATATATAAAAAATTATATTGAACTTTTCACCGTCTTTTACCCACCTCCTTAGAGGATTTGTAAATTCACATAAAACATAATTTTACTGTTTCTGTGAGTGTAATTTAAAAAATTCAAGATAAATGGTTGATATCAATAAGAAAAATTTGGTTCAATAAAATGAAAATAATTTTTGGTGAATTGTAACTTTTTACTTTTATTTACCACGGTTAAAAGTAAATAAGGTAATTAAGGGTAACAATGATATTATTCATAAGACATGTAATGATTCTATTTGTTAAGTGTAATTCTACCTAATACAACATTAGGAATAAAATTTGAAGTACTTAAGTTCACATGGATTAGATTATGACATTTATTATTATTTAATTTAAAGAAGAGTTAAAATTGTTAAATTCAAAGTTTATTAACTAATCCATTTTTAATATAGGGATATACATAATATAATGTTGAGTGTAAAAATTAATTTTAAAACCAAATAAATTTACTATATCATGGTATTTTATTTGTAATTTTTAGACATTATATAATTAAATTTATTTTTGACACAATGATGATGCAGTAATTCCTTTATTAATGAAAGAATCAAATAAATTGTATTATAAATATAAATATAAATATAATTTCAATGATTTTATGACATAAACAAATTTAATAGGTTAATATTACCTGTTAGGGATGATTCAATGTATCTTATTAAAATTAATCAAGTTGTGATGACGTTTTCAAAAATAAAATACCAAATACTGTCAAAATTGACACAAATTATTATTTAAAACCAATACTATATTATTGATTGATATAATATTCCTAAAAATGTAAGGTTCAGCCAAAGGTCATAAATAATATTATATATTTCATTAATGGTCCACTTTAGGTTATCTTTGAATTTTAGAGTATTTTTATTAACCATATAGTATAAGAATACAAGAAGACACGATAAAAGTTAAACTATTTAATTAAGAGTTAAATCTAAATGTTAAGATTAATATAGTTACCTAAAACTGTCTAAAACCTATTGGATGAAAGGTTTTGGACCCATACCCACCTTATTCTTAAAATAATTCATTTAGGATCCATTATAAACCGAAAATGAATTTATTATAAAATAATATTTTATGTTTTACCTAAGGTGCCCCTCACCCCTCTTAAAAAGGGAACTCTCCCTTCACTCTAATTGTCAACTTCTAATCCTTTAGAATCAGCCTAAACCTGCCCAAATACCCTCTAAACTATCTTAACATCATACAATAGGCCTTACTTTAGTCATAAAGCCAACCTAAGGAGCCCTTTTTGTCAAATCAAAAGGTAGAACCCGAAGAAAAGGTAATGATTTCGCCACCCACTTTCATGTTCTCTTATTCTTTCACTTACTCTTTCTTTGTTGTTTCAATTCTAAAATAATAACTCCAGTATATTCTATTTACTATTATTTTATTATAAATATGGCACAACTATATTCATTATCCTATCTATCTTATGAATGACAATGTCACCATACATGCGTACATACGGCTTAACGTCGGTACGCTGTGGTGTAATTTGTTATTCAACACTATGTTATTTGGATGGATATGATCCAGATTAATATGTGTATAAATAATGAAAATAACATGATAATTTATATATAAATTTAATATAGCATCTAATTCCACACCATTAAGGAAATGATATTGTTGTGAGTGCGTACGTACGGATTATCGTCTCCACAATACGATGTGATTCATTTCCACGTTCACCATTCATCGACAGTTATAAATAAATATATATATATATATATTTAATATGCATGTAATATATGACATAATAATGATACTGGATATATATATATATATATATACTTACATATATCTTTTCAACTTAGTTCCGTTCAATATGAGATGAAAACGGAAACATCGTTTATGCGTACGTATGGAATATCGTCTCTATAAATGTTGTTTTTCATTTCATATATATGTCTATTATACATAATTATATTATAAATTTATATGATATATAAATAATGTTTTATATTCTGTATGTACATAAATATTTATCTAAGCGATACAATCAAGAGTAACAAGTTAAAACACGTATGATAAAGAAAGCTATTATTACCTGAAATGTTAATTTTACATGAAAATTATTATTAAATTGGTAGTATAAAGTAATAAATGAATCATATATGATATCATAAATATTAATATGGTTCTTCTATACTTTAATAACATACTATAATCTTCATACAGGAGGTTAAACGTACCCTCGACTAAATGAAAGAGCAAGGTAAGGGTTAATTACTCAATCTCATTATTATATGAGATTGTTTTTGTGTAAGTATTTACTGGAAAATTTTTATCATCCATGACCATTTTTCATAGAAATGATTCCAAAATGAATATTTTAAGGATTTTTTGAATTTACTCTTTATCATGATCATAATTTTAAATGTTTTAATGATTTATCATTATAAATATTTTTAATTAATTTCCATGTTTTCAAAATGATTTTTAGGATTTATTTATTTGCACAAGAATGTTGTGAAATGATAATTTTTTCAAAATATTCAAAGTGCTATGGGAAACATTGATTAAAAAATATATTTTTAATTAATTTCTTTATAAATATGTGACATTTAAATTATTTTGAAAAAGGTTATTTCTCTCAAAATGTTTTACTCATCATTTTCAACTATGTCAGCATCCATTACTTGATATTATTTTTGATTGAGGATGATTTATTATAAAACAATATTCAATATTGTATTGAATGTGTTATGATATGTTTGACTATGGATGTGTTACTTTTACACTATTCATGGTTTATGGATAAATTTTCGACATTTCGTATGATAGTTTAATACGAATTTTTATGATATGTTTAAACCTTTTCATATTAAGAATGCATGGGACTTATTATGTGACGGTTGGAGATCACTATAGCTCCTCGATACATCGGTTGGTCTCCTGAGATAAACTAGTGTCTTGGAACAAGGCCTTGACAAAAATCTTATTTTTATTCTTGGCACAAGGCCTAGAAAAAAATCTTATTTGTATTCTAGGCACAAGGCCTTGACTATGTGGTTATGATAGTCTGACATTATGAATTCCATCATTATAAAAGTGGACATTGATATTTCATGTGGTTATTAGACTAGTAGAGTATCCATATGAGTAAGTAAATGGAATTATTTTGATTTAAATTTATGATATTATGATGATGTTTATGTTTAAAAGGCTTTTGTTTTAGTTTTATACATTGTCTTAAATTTTTAGGCTTATTTATGAATGTTTCTTCTGTATTACTTACAATTACGGAGTGTTTGAGCTCGCCCCTTTCTATGTTTTATTTTTCCAAGGATTCCAAAAAGTGTATTTTTTTTATATGTAGGGTTAAGACATGGGAACAATGGTGTTCATAAATATTTTTTTTGTGTTGTATGTTATAATGTCTGTTGTAATGTTAATGTATGAAATCTATTTTCCAAGACTGTTAAACTGATCGGTCCTTCAGGACATGTTTTTTTGTAATCATGCCAATGTATTAAAATAATGCACCAAATCTGGATAACTTGGTTCGGGGCGTTATAGTTGGTATTAGAGGAATTTAATCAATAACCTTAGAGACTATATTTAGATAAAATATGATTAGAGCAAATTACCCTAAGATGGACTTTGAGGATTAGTATAGAATAACATCTTAGAATTTTGGTAATGTAGAGATTTTGTGAGTTTTTCAAGATAATACATCCATTTCTGGATACAATCAGGTAGAGATGGCTCTGGCACAGATGTACGTAGGGGTAAAACCCGAAAACACCCCTTTGAGCTAGACTCAAACGGGAACTGGTGCATGACAATGAGCCTCGATACACTCTTGGTTACGATACTCCTCGGGGTTATTCTTAAGACAATTATTATTTTATTTACAGATCATTATAAAGGACGTATGAGTATATACCTACTCAAAGAAAATATTTTTATGCCTATGGATTATATCCATAAACTGTTCGATTTTTGTTAGGTATTTTACAAGTTTGGGATTATCCATTTGAATTAATAAGCTGACCTATTGTATGCCATTGTATAGAAATGTCTCCTAGGAGAAGGATTGTGAACTCCAGCAATACGTATGATCTAAAGAGTAAGAAGGATCATATATTTCACAATATTATGCCAGCATTTAGAAGGGAAATATTCTCCCATATATTCTCATCATATGAAGAAATAATATCATGTGTTAGAAAATAATTTTCTAAGTAATGTGGCTTTGAAGGGAAGAAAGAGAAGAAAATGATGGTAGAGAGAATGATGGATAAGGGAAAGAGGGGAAAAATGAATTTTCCATATCTGATAATAGTGGAAGGAATAATCTTGGTAAATTCTTTAAGGGAATGGGAGTTCTTATAAGTATGGAGATAAAGGAAACCAAGTTCATGATTCCATGGTTAATAAAAAAGTTTCAAATGTAAAATGATCCTACTTCAAAGTAGTGGGACATTATGCAAATCAATTTCCCAGTCATCAGAGTATACTGCAAATGATTATATTAGATAATAATCATGTTAATATACTACCTCAGATGAAGTGGAATTATTTGTGTTCTTATGTTATTATTATAGAATTATTTCATTTGAGTGTTGTATCAACAATATACAGGTTAAATGAATTATCTAGATAAATAAAGACTGTATTGCAGTAATATTTTATTGATTATTTGATATTATATGGTTCTAAGAAAATTGACTTATTAGTAAGCTACACATTTCAGAAAATACATGGTTGAAGGAATGGTAATCCTTCATATGGTCTAGATAAAGAGGTAGTAATTTTGGAATAATATATGGTTGATTTAGATATATTATATTGGATATTATTGAATATCATAGAACTGATTAATGGATTATTTATTTCATGATTGTTGGAATATTCAAAATTTTTGGGTATAACAAATATATCTAGTATTATATAAAGGATAAGGGAGCGTGAATGTAGTCAATAAAGGTTTTATGGTAATTCAGGGTGTTACAATGTTTTAAAAGAATAACTGATAAATGTTTTCACATGTTCTTACTAGGAAAAAAGGATCTCCATTATGTTTACCTTCCTTATAAATTATGGACAATGAGTTTGGACAGAAGTATTTTCGATAATTCTAGTTTGAGATTATTCTCGGATTGCCCAAAAAAAAAGACAACCCAGAGGTCGGGCGACATCTTGTCACGGCCGGCAAGGCTACCAGACATGAATACACAACCAAAGGGAAACAAGGGTGTATCACCTACCACTATCCCACGTGATGTCCTAGATTGAATAATGATGTTTCTTCTTAAAAAAGGTCTAGTAGATGAATTATAAATTTATTTCTTTGGAACCCTATACGATTAGGATATTTTGAATATTTTTTGATATATTTTGGAGTGAAAGATTAGTTTTTGTTAGGAATTAGGTAATTATGTAACTCTATTGGTCAAGTATATATATATATATATATATATATATATTCTCTCTTATTAGGACTATGTTTCATTAACCCAATTTCTGATATGAGTCCTCCATGAAATTATTTTCTATTTTCAACCTCTTATTTTTGAAGAACAAATTCAAATTACAAGGAGACAATTTATTGAATGTGTGAATAATGTAACTTCCCAAGATTTCATATAACGTTATTTCTTAAAAAACACAATAAATTGTACTACACGAAACACCGAGTTCAAGAGCACCACGACTTACCAAACTAGCCATTCAAAAGTGGTTATGAATAGTATTAACTGAATTTTGAACTATATATTATCATTATAATTTTAGAATCCATATTATGTGTTTCTTAGATTAAATGTAACAACTAATTCATTTTTTAAGATAAAAGATGTATTTTTTTAAAATGCACTTTTACCTCCTTTTAATGGTGAACCCTTTTTAAATCCAATATTTGAAACTCTTATATATTAAATTTGACAAAATAAACTTCTTCTTTTGAATTGGGACATATAAATTTAGTTTCAAAATTTTTTTGGTGTTTTTCTGATAACTTTCATATTTTGGTGAATAGTGAAAATTACTAAATTTTATTTGAAAATAATTTTTTTAATAAAAATAATTTATAGTGTTAAATTATAAATTTTAATGGTTTGGAAGTATAAATATATTTTATTTTTACCATTTAATACAATTCTTGTCATTGTAAGTAGTTTTACTTCGATGTTGGACATAAACAAGTGTCAATCGTTAGATAATTATTATTTCTTAAAAATACGCCTTTTGGTTTTGACAATTCAAATTTATATTAAATTAATAAATGCATATTTTTTGTTTTGAATTTTGTAAAATATAATTTATTTTTGGATTTGGAATATCGAAATTATCTTTGGTTGAATTTAGGTATTTTTTTGAAAATATTCAATTTTTGATAAATAGTGAAAAACACTGAGTTATAGTTTAAAAAAAATTATCTAAATAATTATATATTTTATTTAAATTTATTTTATTTTAAAATAGATAAATAATACCTATATATGTTCATTTTAATTCATTGGAGTCAGTTTATAATAATTTCATATATATAAAAAAATTATTGAACTCCTCACCGTCTTTTACCCACCTTCTAGAGGAATTTTCAAATTTTCATAATACATAAGTTTACCACTTCTATGAGTAGAATTTCAATAATCTGATAGATACGGTTCATATCAGTAAGAATAATGTGGTTCAATAAGATAAAAATAATTTTTGTTTAATAGTAACGTTTTACTTTTATTTACCACAGTTAAAAGTAAATAGAGAAATTAAGGGTAAAAATGATATTATTTTTACCCTAAAACATGTCCTAATTCTATTGGTTAAGTGTAATCATCCGGTTACCTTCTTCTCTCCCGCTAGGGTTTCCCCATCTCTATTTGGAGCCACTCCTACCTGGGGTTCCTTCATCTTCCCCCATGGGTTTCATGCTCGATGGGTTTCTCTCTCCCCTCCCCTCTTTTAGTGGCGGTTCTTCACTCCCCATCTCATGGTTTCATTTCCATATTGTGTTTCCACTTCCTCATTTTCTGCCACGGTGTCCTAGCATCACCTTTATCTAGTGGATCTGCCGTAGAAATCCCCCCGTCCAGGTTGCCTTCGATTTGGTCTCCCTTGAGATATTATTGATTGTTCGAGTGATGGAGGGTGAGAATGGCTTCTTAGCATCTCCGGCTACTATGTGGGTGGTTCACGTCGAGTTTCAGGGAGTTGGGATCTCGGATGGCGGCATCCTCGTGTGTTTGTCTTCTGAAATCATGCGGGGATCTTTGGCCTGGATCGTGCGGCGATCTACTCTGGTTTGAAGTGTGGAGATGTGATATTTGTTAGATTTTGGAGTGGATCTGGCTATTTTTGGTTGTTTCTTCACTAATTTATCTCTTGTGTGTCCATTTATGCCATTCATTGAGCTGATTTTTATTGTGAAGCATTTGTCGTGGTGGGAGCTGGATGTCTGTCTCTTTTGCATTTGGATGGTGTGTTCTGTTTGCAGATTGCGTCAGGTGGGCGACCTCGAAAGAGGGATGGGTGTCTGGACACCCATCATTAATCCATTTGTACATTCGGTGGATTTATTGGTACCCTATTAATTTTTCACAGTGTTCTCTAGCGGATATTGCGGCACATCAGGTTAATGGTGCATTGAGTTTCTCAACGGCACCATCGGGGGGTGGCTCGAAAGAGAGATAGGTGTGCTGGCATGTATCGTCAAGTATTCCTCTCATTTTCAAACTGAGTTAGAGGAGTGATCAGCCATGTTTGTGTTTTCGACACAACACATTCATTACTGAGGGGGTGCTGCAATATTCTTGGTGGATTTCACTGTTGCATTATCGGTTAGGGGTGGTGATGATACTTTCTGGCTTGTTCTAATTTTGAATTTTTCTTCTTTTTGACATTCGGTATCCTGTATGGATGAGTTCCCTGTTTATCTATATGTTATGTATTTGTCTCTGTTTAGGTTTCCTCCTTTTCCCCCAAAAGAGCAGTTTCTTTCTTATTTAATAAACGGGGGCTTGCCCCGGTACCTTTTTTAAAAAAAACGTGTTAAATTCAATGTTTATTAAATAATAAATTTTTAATATCGGGTTATACATAAGTAAAATTTGAATATAAATATTCATTAGATAGATAAAAAGAATAACTATATCATGGTATTTTATTTATAAATTTTAGACATTATATAAATAAATTTATTTAAGACATAATGATGATGTAGTAATTACCATATTCATGAAAGAATCAAATAAATGGTATTATAAATATTAAAATAAAAATAATTTTATTGTTTTTATGACATCCACAAATTTTCTAGGTGAATATGACATGTTAGATCTGATTCAATGTATCTTTTTCGAAGTAATCAAGTTGTGATGACTCACAAAAACAAAATAACAAATAGTGTCAAAAATGACATAAATTAATATTTTAAAAAAATACTATATTATTGGTTGATTTAATATTCCTAAAAATGTAAGGTTAGGAAAAATGGAATAAATAATATTATATAGGTCATTAATGATCCACTTTAGGTTCTCTTTGATATTTAGGGTATGTTTATTAACCATATAGAGTAAGAAACATGAAGACCTGGTAAAAGTTATACTATTTAACTAAGAGGTAAATCTAAATGTTAAAGTTAATATGGTGACCTAAACCTGTCTAAAATCTATTAGATGAGTTTTTTTTGACCCATCCTTACCTTATTCTTTAAATAATTCATTTTTGAGCAATTAAAAACCGAAAATTATTTTATTATATAATAATATTTTATGTTTTTCCTAAGGTGCCCCTCACCCATCTTATAAAGGGGAACTCCACCTTCACCCTAATTCAGACATTCTAAGACATTTGGCTTAGCCAAACCCTGCACAAATACCCTCTAAACTATCTCAAATTCATAATAGTGGCCTTACATTGGTCATAAAGCCATCATAAGGAGCCCTTTTGATCAAATTAAATGGAAGAACCCGAAGAAGAGGTAATGATTTCACCACCCTATTTTAACTTCTCTTATTCTTCCACATATTCTTTCTTTTTTGTTTCAATTCTAAAATAATAACTCCAGTATCTTATATATAATGGGATGTTATTATAAAAATGGCCCAACTATATTCATTATTCTATCCATATTATGAATGATAATATCACCATGCGTGCGTATGTACTGCTTACTATTTCCAGGCTGTGGTCTAATTTGTTATTCAACACTATGTTATTTGGATGCATATAATGATGAGTAATATGTATATACATAATAATAATAACATGATAATGTATTTTTAAAATAAATATACCATCCAATTCAACACCTTTAGTGAAATGATATTCTCATTTGTGCGTACGTACGTATTATCGTCTCCACGACGTGATGAGATTCATTTCCACGTTCACCATTCATCCACTATTATAAAAATATATATATTAATAATAATTATGTAATATATGAAATAATAATGCTACTAGAGATATATATATATATATATATATATATATATATTTGTGTTTACTTACATATATCTTATTCTCTTAGTTCCATTAAATTTGAGATGAAAATAGAAACAACGTTTATGTGTACGTACAGACTACCATCTCCAAAAATGGTGATATTCATTTCATATATATGTCTATTATACATAAATATATTATAAATATATATGATATATAAATCCTGTTTTATATTCGAGAATACTTAAATCTTGATTTATGTGATTCAATCAAGAGTAACTAGTTAAAACATGTACGATAAAGAAAGTGATTGTTACCCAAAATGTTAATTTAACATGGAAATTATTATTAAATGGGGAGTATAAAGTAATAAATAAATAATTTATGATATCATATATACTAATATGGTTCTGGTATACTTTAATAATTTACTACGATCTTAATACCAGAGGTTAAACTTAACTTTGAATAAAGTAAAGTGCAAGTTAAGGTTTAATTCCACAATCTCATTATTATCCGAGATTGTTTATGTGAAGTATTAATGGGGGCAGTTTTATCATCCATGTCCATTTTTCATAAAAATGATTTCAAAATGAATATTTAATGTATTTTTGAAAGGTACTCTTTATCAAGATCATAATGCTAAATGTTTTAAAGATTTATCTCTGTAAATTTCTTAAATTAATGTCCATGTTTTCAAAATGATTTTATGGATATATTTATATGGGCATGAATGTTTTGAAATGATCATTCTTTTCAAAAGTTTCACAGTGGTATAGGGAATTTTTATTCAAAAATCACTTTTAAATTACTTCCTTCATAAATGT
This sequence comes from Viscum album, assembly GCA_963277665.1. Lineage (NCBI taxonomy): Eukaryota > Viridiplantae > Streptophyta > Magnoliopsida > Santalales > Viscaceae > Viscum > Viscum album. The sequence continues at coordinate 651,506,814 of OY728138.1, read as the reverse complement.
GTGATGTTTAAATGATTTGGAAAAAATGATATTTCTCTCAAAAAGTTTTACTCATCATTTTCAACCATGTCAACATCCATTATTGAATACTATTTTTGATTGAGATTGATTTATTATAATACAATCGTCCATATTTTATTTAATGCATTATCATATATTTGATTGTGGATGTGTTATTTTTACACTATTCATGTTTTATGGATAAAGTACCGACATTTCGTATGATAGTTTTAATATGAATGTTTTTATAATGTTTAAACATTTCATATGAGGAATGAATTGGGCTTAGTAAGATTCGTACGTAGCCCACTATAACTCCTCGATGCATCGGTAGGTCTCAGGAGAAAAACTAGTGTCTTGGCACTTGGAGTTAACAAAAATATTATTTTTATTCTTGGCACAAGGCCTTGACTATGTGGTTATGACAGTCTGGCATTATGCATTCCATCATTATGAAAGTGTTTATTGATATTACATTTGATTATTTGACTAGTAGAGTATTCATGTGAGTAAGTAAATGGAATTATTTTGATTCTACTTTTCTATATTATTATTAATTTTATGTTGAAAAGTATTTTTTTTGATTTATACATTGCCTTAAAGATTTATGCTTATTTATGAATGTTTCTGCTGTATTACTAACCCTTACTGGGCATTTTATCTCACCACTTTCTATTTATTATTTTTCCCAAGATTCCAAGAAGTGTATTGTGGTTGATATGGAGGGTTAATCCAAGGTAACAATGGCGTTATTAATGTATTTTTTTGTGTGTTGTATGTTAGAATGTGTTATGTAATGTTAATGTATGAAATGTATTTTCCAAGACGGCTAAACTGATCGGTCCTTCGTGACTTGATTCCATGTAATCATGCTAAAGTGTTAAAATAATGCACCAACACTAGGTAACTGGGGTCAGGGAGTTACACTAAACATCAAAAAACTAACTAAAATGGGAAAATATGGTAGACCTGGCCTAAAGTTCAATGTTCTATGTGTAGATAACATGGGAAATTTTCAAATCAATTTCTTAATTAGAATATAATGGAGGGAATCCACCATTAACCAAATCCTAAGCTAAGGGATCTAGGTGAAGTATATCCTATCAAGACAGTAGAGTTAGAGCCTCAAAATTTTATGGTGGAATATACACTTGTTGTGATCTCAATGCATTTAATTACATTTTTTGAATTTTGTTCTACACATTCCATTATTGAATCATAGTTTTAAAGGAATATTTGATCAATACCTAATATTATAAAATTATTGTTATCAATAATGACTCTTGGAGGGATTATCCTAGAATCAATCAAGTATATAAAATGTAGTATTAACAATTTCATGTAAAATCTCATAAAAAATCTAGTATCCATTTCTATGGTGGATTTTGAAACAATACAAGGGAAGGTATGGGTCTCAAAATATATATCTATTATAAACTTCATGATAATGTAAATTTCAGGAGTATTGAACGGAAAAACTATAGTTATTTTAAAAGGATAAGTATCTTAACCTTTTCATTATCTTAAAGAAAATCCCATAGACATTTTAATGGATATGATCGCTGTATAAAGAGAATGAAATGAATGTATAATGATACGAAATATCATGATAATTAAGTAAAAAATTGATTTATTTCTTAATGATTTACCTGGACCTCCTTCAGAATGAGGGTTAGATTTCTCTATTTAACTCATGCATGGATCCATTTCAATATCAAAGACCCCGTAAATAATGGAAAATTTGGAGTTATCAGAATTAAATAAACAACTTCAAGACCTTTTGGATAATGTCGTGTGCACCTCCATGGTGATCAATTTTTATATTTTAAATGAATATGGAAGTATCAATGAAACTATGGATTGACTATAGTGAATTTAATGTGGTCATAGTGAAGAACAAGTACCATCTCCCAATGATTGATTATGTTTTGACCACCATTGTGGGGATAAATTCTTCTCTATGACTTAGCTCTAATATGGTTATCTTTAATTGGTGGTGAGGAATGAATATGTTAAAAATAAAACCTTCCAAACATGATATGGGAATTATTATTTTATTATTATGATCTTCGGCGTGACTAATGATCCTTCTATAATTATGAATAGTATTATAGTGATAAATTAATGGTTTCTTGTTTAATTATATTATTATACATTATAAAATTCATAAAGATCATGGGGATTGTCTAAATATTATATTAAAAACTCATACGAAGAATAACTTATTTAGAAAAAATATTGAAGGTGAATTCTGATTATAACTAGTTGAATTCTTAGGGCACATTGTAACCAATAAAGGAATCACATTTTATCCTACCAAGACAAACACTATAGAGGAGTGACCTCAACCTTAAAAGTAAATAATATTCATAGTTTCCATATTTTAAAAGGATATTATAATTGGTTTGGGAAAATATTTCCATGGATTTATAATACACAGACCACGTTAACACAAAAAGGTGTTAGGTTCTTCTAGACAAAGGACTGTGTAGAAATTTTCCAAGAACTATAGAAGAGACTAGTTACTGCACCTATGTAAACTATACCATATATCAGATAAGGAATTTTTATTGTGATTCATATCTTAAATGATTTGGTTGTGTCCTCATGAAAAATGTTACGGTGATAGATAATTTATATTGATATTTGAATCCTCTTGAGTAGAATTATCTTACACACAAACAAGAGTTAGCTATAGTTAGTTTTACTCTGAAGAGATGGAGGCACTTTCATTATTGGAATAAATGGGTTATATATATAGGCCAACAAAGTTTGAATTATATATTGATACAAAAGCTATTGAAAATGAGAAAAATAATAATGTTGGATATTTTTTAAGACATTTAATGTTCAGTTCATTTTTATCATGGAAGAGAAATAAATTCCATAATTCATTAAGAAGGAAGGACACAATTGTACTAGAAATGATGATTATTCATGGATATCCATTGTTCAAGGACCTAGTAATGTTCAAAATGCTAAAAAAAGGGAAAGGGAAATCATAAATCCTATCCCAAATGATATATCAATAATCATTACTAGCGAACATTAAAAGATCTCAAAGATAATATCATGTTATTCAAAAGAGGACATATTCTATGACGAATGATAGGTTTCTAGATGTCAATATTGATAAAAATAAGTAATATATTTTTTGACAATGATATCGGTCCGATCAATCTTATAGATAAAGAAGGAGATAATGGATGAAGCTCATAGCTCTATATTCTCTATACATCCTTGAAGTAATAAAATCTATAGAGTTATTCATAATCATTATGGGTGGGATAATTTGAAAATGGATATTATTGAAAACATTTAAAGATTATGGGTGTGTCAAAAAGATAATGTGGAGAATCAACTTTCTAAATGGATATTTCAACCACTTCCCATACAAACATATTAGTGGGCTAATATTTAAATGGAATTCATCACTGGTCAACCAATAAAATCCCTAGAAAATATTGAGATATGGGTTAGAGTGGATTGACACACACTACTACAAATCAAGGATTTAACAAAACTATTGAAGGGTTTTATCAATTCTTAAAAATATATGATATTATGAGAATTCCTAATAGGGGGTTCTAATCGCACATAAAAAAAAGAACTGTTAAGGGAACCATTTAAATACATTTTTTTGAAATGTTGAAGGTTGTATTTGATATTTCATTTTATAGTGCTGTTAAAGGTTTTCTATTAACAACAATAAAATTCATTGTTAAAAAATATGGTAAAATTTTAATTTTTCACCAACCCCGACCCCCTTTTATCAACGATTACAACCCCCTTTCGATGTTCTTTCCACTACCTGTCCACCATCATGCACCTCTCCTCCCTTTCTCAATGTAAAAAGGATACAAAAAATAATTAGAAGTTTCAAGATTCGATATTAGGTCCTCCCTTATGTGAATGAATGATCTTTAACACTATTCCATTAATCTTATGTTGTATATTTAATGACACATTTTCTTTTTATTAGTATATATTTTGAAATGTATGATATATATACTCAATTATATTTATTTATATATATTATATACTAATATACAGGCATATATATTAGAATATAAAAAATATATATCTATATATCTGTGTGTGAGTGTGTGTTAATTAATATAGAAAAATATGTATATATAATAATTATATATACTTGTGAATGTATTTTAATAAGGTAAATAAAATTAATAATATAAAACTTAAATAAAATTATTAATAAATATCTATTTTATATATTTAAAAATTCAATTCTATGTAGATATGTTAGTATATTAATTTATACAAGTGATATATTATAACAGAGAATAATAAAATATCCATATATTATTAATAAAAAATTCTAAATTGAAAGAAAATGATAAAATTTTAATACCATAATATTAGTAAGAGTGTACGACTAGGAAATAAATTCAGTCCCCACTAAAGATGGGAAAAAATACTCCCCCCTAAATGGAGCTAAAATTCCATAAAATGTTGAAAATTAGGGTAACTTTAAAAACAACTACATTTTGGAGACCTTCTATGAATATTGGGGCCTCAAAAAATGTGACATATATTTATCTGTGCCACTAGGGCTGTAGATATCATCACTAGATTCAATTTGATATATGGTATAGAATAAATGGACACCTAGATCAAAATTTATTATCGTTTGAATTTTGAGTAATGTTTTATACTTTTTTAGATCTTATATTAATTTCTTTTATTATATTTTATCTTCCTATTGATATTAAAATACTATTAATCGATAATAATTAGAAAATTATTGATTAATTGTTTTTAAAAAAAAATTGGATATTTTTACTAAATATGTTTTATATTAATTGTAAATTCCAATCTACCCTATCTAAAACATATTTAAACTATATATATTATATTTATGTGAATATATATATATATATAATAATTAGTGAAATAGTTTTTAAAATATAAAATTTATGAGTGTTTTTTCAGTGCGGACAAAGTGCGCCTTAACAGCACTTTTAGATAGCAATATTAAATCCCTAGTGCTGGATAAACCCCATTTTTTAGTAGTATCACCAGGAATTCCCATTTAATCACTAATCTAGACGAATTATCGCTTGAATAACTTTCAAATATATAATTAAAGAATGTGGTGAGGTGGCATGGGGTGTTACTTTCAATCATTTCTGATCATGAACCAAGATTCCCCTATAAAATCTAGAGGTGTCTTAAATATTATCTGGATACTAAATTGAATTTCAATATGTCATATCCCCAACAAATTTTTGGGAAACCTGAAAGAAATTTTCAGATTTTTGGGAACATACAGAGAACATCCCTAATGTAAATTATAGGTATATGGGATCAACCACTCTCATTAAATAATTTATCATTTAATAATAACTTCCACTCAAGTATTAAATTGGAACCCTATGAATATCTATATGGTAATTGATGTAGAACTGATACTTGTTAGGATGAATTTAGTGAGATAAAGACACATATGCCCAATATTTCTCATGAGATAACAGAAAAGGTTCATTATATCCAACAATACATAAAACCTTCTTAGAGTTAGTAGTAGATCTATGTTGTAAACCATTCTGGGGACATAGAGTTTAATGTTAGAGAAATTTTTTTTTGTTGGATGTCAATATGTAAGAGTAAAGAAATTATAAAAGAATTAAATATTATCCCTAGGTACATTGACCTCTTTTGAATCCTTGATCATGATGGATTATTACCCCATTAGCTAGAAATTCCACCAAATATGACTCAAATTCCCGATGTAGTCCATGTAAATTTCTAAAGGAAGTATATAACTAATCCCTCAGATGTACTGAATCTATAGGTTGTACAACTGGATCATGATCTCTATCATATGAAGAAGTAGGTAGAGAGATTAGACTATAGAGACATTGTTCTATGTAATAAGAAAACACACATTTTCAATGTGTTATAGAGGTAACAAAATGATGAATAAGGGAAATGAGAAATAGAGGAAATAATGAAACTGAAGTAATTTCACATATTCTCATTTGAGAATATGATTTTAAATTTTGGAGATTAAATTTCATAAGGGGGAAGAATGTAATAATCATTTTTAGCTGATATTTTTATTGGAAAATTGTGTGTTATATTATATAATATTTTACCCATAAAAAATATGGAGGAACCAAGAAAACCATATCTCATTATTAAATATAATTAACTTAATAATTTATTAAACAAATGAAAATTTTAACCATTATAATTTCTTCATAAATATTAAATAAAAATGATAAAATGGAAAAAATACACATCACCTTAATTGGCTCGAATAATCACCCACATGGCCAAGAAAATATAAATGAAACAATATATTTGTAGAAAAACAATATATTAGAAAATAAAAATATTTCCTTAGTAATAATTTTAGTGAATATTGAGATAAGGAATGATGTAGAATTTATAGTGAGAAATGTTACCATTGGAATTGTTATAAGACCATTGGTATAATATCACCATTAGATAATATTACTATTAGTCAATTTGACCACCTAGAATAATAACAATTGGTAATAATATTATTTTTATAATTAGTGTTTATATTTAGCAATGAAAAAAAGATAGTAGATTCAGAAAGGAAAAACAATTTCTTCAAGCATTAGTGTCATGTCAATTAAATCCCATATGTTAGAAATTACAAGGAAAGTGGCATCATTAGGGTTCAGCCTTGATTAATTCCAATCCAAGATTCATTATGTGATGATTGAATGAAATATTTTATGAGATATTTTTGGGTTAGTGGATATTACCACTCAGAAAATTTTAGCCAAACCACCATATGAAAACACCACTATCGCACACCATTCCCTAATGGTTTACATGGGTGTAATAAGGGGTTATGTTTATATGTCTCAGTTACATAAAGTTTAATTTTATTTTTATAATTTTTTATTCCATCAATCCCATTTTGAGAATAATTTTGATAAATAAATAAAATATTTAAGTAATCACAATTTGATAAATTGATAGTTGGACATAAATAAAAGATAAAATTATTTTAGAAAATATATACACATTTATAATAAAATAATATACCCAACATAATATCTTTTTAATTAAATAATATTTTAAAACCCTTATATTTAAATATAAATTATAAAATAATTATATATTATCATACAAATTTTTTATAAATTTCAAATATATCAGATTTCATAAAGATGGTGGAGTACTATGGGAAGGGAAAAACCCCAAAGTCTGATGATCTATGAGCCTTGAAGATTCAAATCCTTGTAACAAATTAAACTGTGTAAGATCGGATAAAAACTCAGATTGATCACATTGGACACAAAGTGATTTTATCTTCTGCGAGAAAGTAGGAAAATGAAATACTCCTCTCTTTCTGATGTTTTTGATAAGAAGAAGAAATTTCCAGATATAGTGAATGATTTTTCCAAGCTCTCTTTCTCTTATACTGTTACATCTCAACTTGGAAGGGTGATAATGAAGGGAAATGTTTATCATGATTCACTAAATCAAGAATAGGTAGAGGAATAGGTAAATTTTTTAATGTACTTTATCATTTCAAGGGTCTTGATTCCAATAGTGTAAAATATTTGGAATTTTAGTTATTATAACAAAAATATATATGGAGATATGGGTATTTGGTGAATGGAGGATGACAATGATGGGATGGGGGTACATTCATTGGTTTTTCCCTTTTGAAGAATGTAAGTGAAGAACATGGAGCATGAGATTCATCTCCCTGAAACAAGCTTCTTTGGAATAAAGGAATGGGTTAGGAATTTTTATCCGACCACTGTCTAAAAAACACAAACTTAAGTATGAAATTAAATTTTCATGATGGATTTGTTCTACTAGAACCTAAAGATCTTATAGGGCATAGCTTCATCAATGTGAAATCCCATTATAAAGGATAAAAATCTATACAATATGAAGTTTGGGGAAAATTCACAGACATTTTTGGTGGCTGGAATTTTTATATACTTGGTTGAAGAGTTTTTCTATACAAATTTTGATGACAAAATGAGACATGAGATTCATTATGAGAGGATTCCAATAAAATTTCATAGGTTGAAAATTATTTGTCCATTTGATACCTAAGTTTAATCGGGGTAATGAGTTCATATTCTTCAAGATGAACGGGCATGATTATGACATATTTAAAAGGATGAATGTTATATATACGATAAAACCTCTAAATCACCTAAAAAATAATCCATGTTGAATCCTATAATTATGGGGAGGAAAAGCCTCAGAGTGAGAAGCTAGAGAACACAAAAATAGATGTAATTAGAGGGTGATCAAGAATGACCTATAATTGGAAGGTTGTAGAACTACTAAAGGAGTAGGATCCCATCATAATGGAAGAATACATGAAGCAACACTCTATTTCTAATACGGTGATTTCCTTCAGTAATGAAGGAAACTACATTTAGTATAATGCTAGAGTGAAATGTTTTTTCTTGATAAAATCCCATACTAGGAATTGATGGACCCTCCTCCCCGTATAAATCTTTCCTTAGAAGATCATCTTGATGATGATTTTAATGTGACAATACATTGTCACCCATAGAATAATGATGGTGTGATGAGCCCTTGTGGAGATGTGCTAGATGATTCAAGGAATACACCTAGCTTTGTTGATGATAGTGGTTGTAGTAACAATCAAATGTATTGAAGTGCCCAGATCAGTGTGAATCACTGAGAGGGGGGGGGGGTGAATCAGTGATCCCTTAAAACTTTTTACTAATTGATTCCTTATCAGTTAAACCTCTATGGCTGGTTAAAGCCTCGATCCACTCTTCTTGTATCTCTCAACCTTTCTCGGATAATGCAGTAATGAAAAGGCACAGGACACAAGGATTTACAAGGTTCGGCACCAAAGGCCTACATCCTTGCCATGCTCTCCCAGCATGGTTTCTCCCATTATAATCGGTTAGTATTACAATGGTCGATACAGCTTCCCACCGTATCTCTCCTGAGTCCCACAGGAGGGTCTTTATACTGCGTCCCACAGTGTTACCAGAGTCCCACTGGCCTGCTCCAGAATCCCACTGAAGACTTCCTCCACCCTGAGTCTCACAGGGGTCTTCTCCTGGCTCCTCGAGTCACACGAGTAGCTCTTCTTCACTTTAAGATTCTTCAAGTATCTTCAGCAGCCTAGGATAAAGGCTGCTGGCCTTGCTCTGTACCTCTGATCACTTGAGTTGATCAGGTCTTCTCGTCTTGCTCAGGCTTTATCTCCTTCTTCTCAGGATGACCTGGCTTCTCTCTAATTACTAAATACTCAGACAAATGATGTCTTTAACTTCAGTCTGGTCCAGTCTCAGTTCACTTCAACATCATGCACTGAGTGCATGGCAACTCTTCATCTTCATGCACTGATAGCATGGGTTCTCAAATCTCTTCAAGATCTTCAAGTCTTGGACTCCTCAGATGCACACCACTGATTTAGCACTGTTCACGTGTGCACATGCATGCATGTAAGCATGCACTCCCCTTCTTCTCTTTTTGGTGCAGTAAACCCTCAAAGGGTGTAGTCACTTTAAGCACACACCTTCTCACTTTAACTTCACACTTTGTTCAATGTGTTTACACACTTAAATGTGTGTTATACTTTGTGTGAGTCTTCTTCTTCCTCTAAGTGTGTTCACTCCACTTAGAGCACACACATAGGTTCGGCCACTTCACTTTGTTGTTTTGCACACACAACTTTGTTCTTTTATTTGCACACACACAATGAGTGTGTATTTGGCCTTCACTTAGCACACTCACTTTGTTCTTTCTCTTTTAATCTTCAAGTGTGCACAACCTCCAAGGGCTACGGCCTCTTCTTGTTCTTTTTGCACACAAAGGCACAAAGGCCTCGGCCTTCCTTCTTCACCTCTCACACACACAAAGTGTGGTATACTTGGCCTCAACTCTTTTGCACACACTCAACCTGTAGGTTCTTCACTTGGCACTTGTGCACACACTTCGGTTCTCCTTTATTTGCACACCTACAGCCTGTAGGTCCTTCTTCTTTATGCACACACAAAGTGTATGTCTCGGCCAAGGTGTGTTCAACCCGAACTCCTACTCAAGTGAGGCGTGCAAGGGGTGTGTCCCTCCTTCTCTTCACAGCCGCGCTAATTCCACTGGCCGTGGGTCGCGCAAGACACAAGGCACGCAAGTGCAAGGCACAAGCCGCGGGTGTGCAAGCCTTCGGGCGCGCAGGGTGTCATGCACCTCAGCCACTCAAGCTCCTCCTACCACGCAAGTTTGCAGGCAGTGAGGGCTCCTTCTGCCGCGTGAGTACGCGGGAAGGGACTTCCTTCAGAGCCTCGGGTGGCTCCGGAACTTCAGCCGCGCAAGGTTGTTGCGCGGGGCTTCGGCTTCGCAAGGCACAAGGTGCACTCACGGTTCTCCGGATCTTCAACAAAGAATCAGCAAGCATTTAGAATGCCTCGGGTGATCCTTTTATAGGCAGAGGCGGTGCGGTTCATCCGCGTGAGAAAATTCCAAATCCCCGAAAGTTTCGGTTCTTTAAAATCTTTCCAAATATTGAATTCCTTCGTTGTTTCATCGCGGGTTTCCTTTTCTTTTCCTTCTTCACGTTTATGCGTTTTTGAACGCGTGCATGCCTCTGTTTAGGCTCATGCATGCAAAGCATGAACACCCCAATGGCCCGGAAACTTCGTTTGCCTCGGCCTCGACCGAAATTCTCCATACACTACATGCAAGCCCATTTTAAGGCATGGTTGTGTTCGGTATGCTCAGACGATCCCAATGGACACTTCGGTTTGATCGGAGGTGGCCGGATACTCAAAATCTTCACTCGGGAGGGCTCTAGTTCAGCGGCGGACGTCGGGGAGCCTCGGGGTGGCTCGAGGTTGAAGACAATCCGCAGATGCATCAGACTGTTAAGATCTGGCGCGCGATTTAGATGGGCGGCTCAGATTAGATCGCGAGCGGCGCGATGCATCGGGCGGCCGAGATCTGGCGCGCGATCGATCGTGCGGCAAGGATCACTCCCGCAGAAAAAATCTGCATCCCACATCGAAACGACCTATGGTTTTTCCGCGGTTTATTAATATGCCACTCCCTCAACCCGGCAATTGAATCTCCTCCCCTCTCAGTGCCGCCCCACACCGAGTTCTCCCTGCGGGCGCGCTCTGCGCCCGCTCTCTGCTCCTGCGGGCGCGCTCCTAGCGCCCAATATGCACCTCGGGCGCGCGCTCAGGCGCCCATGCTGCGCAGGAACTGATCCCCTGCGTGGCCCGGGGCTTACACACGGCCCCCCTGCCTCTCGGGCTGGCCACATGGGATCCCCCCTTGGGCGTGGCGCCTTAGGCCCACATGTGCCTTGGGGGTTGAACCCTTAAGGCTGGCTTGAGATGGCTAATTTTTTGCAAGTAAATAGAACAAGTACTTTGTTAAAAACAAAGTAACCAAGTTCAAATGCCATTCCTTCTTCTAAGCCATTCTTTCCATTTCTTCTTCATCCTTCTTCCACAAACATCCTCAACTCCTTTCAATCATGTATTCTAGACTTATGAGACATTTGTAGAAGGTTCTTCATCAACCGAATCACTTGATAAATTATTTCTGCAATATGCTTCATTGATCTAATCAGAGATCAATTGGAACATCTTCTGATTCACATGCACTAAGAGTTAGTACATTGACTTCATTAAACCACTTCATCCACTTAGAACTTGTGGATGGATCATCTTCTAACTCCTCATGCATTGTCACTACAATGCATGGTCTTCTAATATTGTTGTGACTTTGTATCATCAGGATACAAGTTCTATGAACTTAAAGAGCAGCTCGGCAATCGTCAGATGTCCATGGAGAATGTTTCAACCATATTCTCCTATGTCACTTAGTGAATCTCCTAAGTGACATGCATCTTAGTACCATGGCCATTCTCCTTCATCACCATCACCATCACATCCTTTGACATTCACATCTTGACTCCTTGACATCCATTCATTCCAAGACAACTTCATGCCTCATTGACAACAAATGCAACACAATGCACTTCAATCTCCCCCTTTGTATTTGTTGTTAATACACTCCTTCAGCACATATGAATGGGTCAATATGTGTGCCAATATTTTCTACCCCTTATTGGCAATCAAATGAAAAGGTGTGGTGTGGTTCTCTTTCAAAAATCTCTTCCTCCCTTCGAATAGAATCTTCTTGAAAAACACTAGGAGAGGGATGATGTCACATGTTCTCTTTAGCAAAGAACCTTTAGTAAATCAGCTCTAAGTCTACTTGGGCTAACCCGGTGTAGAAAACAAGAGTGATATGACCAAGGAACTCAATGCTGTCCTCATTCACTATAAACATGTGAGATCATGCTTAGGGGTTGAATTTTTTCAGATATTCAATGAATTGCTGAATCCTGCACATACTTCACAAAACTCATTAGAAAGTTCAGTGCAAAGATAAAGCTCCCCCATTCATTCATTTTCTTAAGATGATATTAATCTCAGAACATCATCTTCTTCATATTTGCTCCCCCTCAAGGGGTGCACTCCATTCTTTCCAAACCATCCTCCAGTTGAGAATGATCATCATCTTCAATTCCCTGTAATGTTAGCACATGTAAATACCAATAGTATAAGGGAATAAGATGGAACCTCCTTGGTTCATTAATGTGAACAACAAGGTTCAGAAGATTCTCTCAACCGAGATGTCCCATTTTCACCAGTCTTTACACTTGCACATTTGATCTTCAATGATGTTTGTGCTGGTGTGGATCTCAATACATATTCATGTGAAATCTTCTTCTTCCTTTTTGCCTTAGCAATTGCCAAAACTTCATCTTCAGCTCTCTGGAGATCTTTGGCAAGTTGCAACTGATTTGGCCATATGACTAAAGAGTCATTTGGAAGTGTGTCCTCAGTTCTGGAAATTCCACATGGTTCTTTTGATGCTGTCAAGCTACCTCTCTTAGGAAACTTGTTTTCAATCAATCCCTTCTGCTTCTTCTGGATTGATTGTCTGTTTGAGTTCAGTTGGCTTCTATTGATTTCCATGGCTTGTTTGCAAAGATCCATGGTATGACCTTTCTTTCCACAGTAGAAGCACTTCTTGGTGGTCCTTCTGGATGCATCACCCTTCTTGGATTTAGACTCCAAGGACTTCTTTTCCTCTTTCAAAACCTTCTTGGGAGCATTTTCAACTTTCTTCTTGCTTCCCAAGGAATCTCTCTTAGCCAGGTTCTGTGATCTTTTCTTCTTTTGAGCTCTGGATACAGTTGGAGATTGACATGTATCTTTTTGACCACTTTTGCAATCATCCGAGATGTTGTCAAGTAATCCAAATCTATTTGCAGTAAACAGATGTCTCTGGACCTGTGGATGCTGCTTCTTTTCTTCTGGCTTGCTCCCCCTAGGCATGGGCTTCCTCTGTGCTTTGGCATTCAATGGATTGTACCAACAATCCTTTGCACAATGCCCATACTTGTTACAACACCAACATTGACCCACAAATCTTGACCTCTTGTGTACTTCTGATTGCTGGGTACTTTTCTTGACAAGTTGTGTTGTTTCAGGAGAGCTCTGATTCTTTACTGTCTTCATCCATATTTGTTTGGAGTTATTCTTCCATCCTGCAGTTTTTGTGGAAACACAATTAGAAGCATCAGTACAAGATGGTATGGATGGTACCTTCTTTCTAGAAGATGTTGCACTTTTATTAGAGTATGTCTTTCTCTTAGAATCATCCTGCTCAAGGCATACTTGAGTAGCAACATGTCTTCTTCCAGCTGACTGGGAGGATTCAGCTTTAGGTGATTGCAGATGTTTCAATATCACCTCCAGTTCTAAGCACTTCATGTTAAGGGAGTTCTTCTCATCCTCAACAGCTCTTAGCTTTCCTTCCCAACTTTCTTTCAGCTGATTCATCTGTTCATCATGCACTGTCTTCAATTCAAGCAATTAATTGTCAAGCTCCTTCACCCTTTTTGCTTTGTCTTCAAGTTGAGCATCCTTGACAACCATTGAAACTCTGTGTCTCTTTTCCAGTGCACGGAAAACATCTTTGATCATTATCAAAAATATTTCTTTCTCAGAAGAGCTCCTTTGCAATTCTTCATAGGTATCTTCATATCTTTCATTGCAAAGGGAAACAGTTTCATCTTTGGCCTTCACCAGCTTTCTGAGAGTGTTGGTTATGCCAACCCTTTTTGCCAATTGATCTTCCATTGCATTGGCTTCTTCATCTAACTGTGATTTTTCTTCTTGAAGATCAAGGATGCCTGTAGCTATACACATTACCACTTCCTTGGGGACTGTCTTCTGAAGATATTCGATTGCACTTTGAAGATCTTTCATTGTTCCAACTTCATCACAGCTAGGACAGGCTTTCTTCATCTTCTTGGCCTGTTTCTTCTTTCTATTTTTCTGAGTCTTGGCAGATATCTCCATTTGAGGCTGGTCACTCATTTCCTCAAATCTGCACTCCATATAGACTCTCTTGGATCTTTTAGAGGTAACTTGCCTCTGATACCAATTGAAGTGCCCAGATCAGTGTGAATCACTGAGAGGGGGAGGGGGTGAATCAGTGATCCCTTAAAACTTTTTACAAATTGATTCCTTATCAGTTAAACCTCTATGGCTGGTTAATGCCTCGATCCACTCTTCTTGTATCTCTCAACCTTTCCCGGATAATGCAGTAATGAAAAGGCACAGGACACAAGGATTTACAAGGTTCGGCACCAAAGGCCTACATCCTTGCCATGCTCTCCCAGCATGGTTTCTCCCATTATAATCGGTTAGTATTACAATGGTCGATACAGCTTCCCACCGTATCTCTCCTGAGTCCCACAGGAGGGTCTTTATACTGCGTCCCACAGTGTTACCAGAGTCCCACTGGCCTGCTCCAGAATCCCACTGAAGACTTCCTCCACCCTGAGTCTCACAGGGGTCTTCTCCTGGCTCCTCGAGTCACACGAGTAGCTCTTCTTCACATTAAGATTCTTCAAGTATCTTCAGCAGCCTGGGATAAAGGCTGCTGGCCTTGCTCTGTACCTCTGATCACTTGAGTTGATCAGGTCTTCTCGTCTTGCTCAGGCTTTATCTCCTTCTTCTCAGGATGACCTGGCTTCTCTCTAATTACTGAATACTCAGACAAATGATGTCTTTAACTTGAGTCTGGTCCAGTCTCAGTTCACTTCAACATCATGCACTGAGTGCATGGCAACTCTTCATCTTCATGCACTGATAGCATGGGTTCTCAAATCTCTTCAAGATCTTCAAGTCTTGGACTCCTCAGATGCACACCACTAATTTAGCACTGTTCACGTGTGCACGTGCATGCATGTAAGCATGCACTCCCCTTCTTCTCTTTTTGGTGCAGTAAACCCTCAAAGGGTGTAGTCACTTTAAGCACACACCTTCTCACTTGAACTTCACACTTTGTTCAATGTGTTTACACACTTAAATGTGTGTTATACTTTGTGTGAGTCTTCTTCTTCTTCTAAGTGTGTTCACTCCACTTAGAGCAAACACATAGGTTCGGCCACTTCACTTTGTTGTTTTGCACACACAACTTTGTTCTTTGATTTGAACACACACAATGAGTGTGTATTTGGCCTTCACTTAGCACACTCACTTTGTTCTTTCTCTTTTAATCTTCAAGTGTGAACAACCTCCAAGGGATACGGCCTCTTCTTGTTCTTTTTGCACACAAAGGCACAAAGGCCTCGACCTTCCTTCTTCACCTCTCACACACACAAAGTGTGGTATACTTGGCCTCAACTCTTTTGCACACACTCAACCCGTAGGTTCTTCACTTGGCACTTGTGCACACACTTCGGTTCTCCTTTATTTGCACACCTACTGCCCGTAGGGCCTTCTTCTTTATGCACACACAAAGTGTATGTCTCGGCCAGGGTGTGTTCAACCCGAACTCCTACTCAAGTGAGGCGCGCAAGGGGTCCGGCCCTCCTTCTCTTCACAGCCGCGCTAATTCCACTGGCCGTGGGTCGCGCAAGCCACAAGGCACGCAAGTGCAAGGCACAAGCCGCGGGTGTGCAAGCCTTCGGGCGCGCAGGGTGTCAAGCACCTCAGCCACTCAAGCTCCTCCTGCCGCGCAAGTTTGCGGGCAGTGAGGGCTCCTTCTGCCGCGCGAGTACGCGGGCATGGACTTCCTTCAGAGCCTCGGGTGGCTCCGGAACTTCAGCCGCGCAAGGGTGTTGCGCGGGGCTTCGGCTTCGCAAGGCACAAGGTGCACTCACGGTTCTCCGGATCTTCAACAAAGAATCAGCAAGCATTTAGAATGCCTCGGGTGATCCTTTTATAGGTAGAGGCGGTGCGGTTCATCCGCGTGATAAAATTCCAAATCCCCGAAAGTTTCGGTTCTTTTAAATCTTTCCAAATCTTGAATTCCTTCGCTGTTTCATCGCGGGTTTCCTTTTCTTTTCCTTCTTCATGTTTATGCGTTTTTGAACGCGTGCATGCCTCTGTTTAGGCTCATGCATGCAAAGCATGAACACCCCAATGGCCCGGCAACTTCGTTTTCCTCGGCCTCGACCGAAATTCTCCATACACTACATGCAAGCCCATTTTAAGGCATGGTTGTGTTCGGTATGCTCAGACGATCCCAATGGACACTTCGGTTTGATCGGAGGTGGCCAGATACTCAAAATCTTCACTCCGGAGGGCTCTGGTTCAGCGGCGGACATCGGGGAGCCTCGGGGTGGCTCGAGGTTGAAGACAATCCGCAGATGCATCGGACAGTTAAGATCTGGCGCGCGATTTAGATGGGCGGCTCAGATTAGATCGCGAGCGGCGCGATGCATCGGGCGGCCGAGATCTGGCGCGCGATCGATCGTGCGGCCAGGATCACTCCCGCGGAAAAAATCCGTGTCGCACATCGAAACGGCCTCTAGTTTTTCCGCGGTTTATTAATATGCCGCTCCCTCAACCCGGCAATTGAATCTCCTCCCCTCTCGGTGCCGCCCCGCACCGAGTTCTCCCTGCGGGCGCGCTCTGCGCCCACTCTCTGCTCCTGCGGGCGCGCTCCTAGCGCCCACTATGCACCTCGGGCGTGCGCTCAAGCGCCCATGCTGCGCAGGAACTGATCCCCTGCGTGGCCCGGGGCTTACACACGGCCCCCCTGCCTCTCGGGCTGGCCACATGGGATCCCCCCTTGGGCGTGGCGCCTTAGGCCCACATGTGCCTTGGGGGTTGAACCCTTAAGGCTGGCTTGAGATGGCTAATTTTTTGCAAGTAAATAGAACAAGTACTTTGTTAAAAACAAAGTAACCAAGTTCAAATGCCATTCCTTCTTCTAAGCCATTCTTTCCATTTCTTCTTCATCCTTCTTCCACAAACATCCTCAACTCCTTTCAATCATGTATTCTAGACTTATGAGACATTTGTAGAAGGTTCTTCATCAACTGAATCACTTGATCAATTATTTCTGCAATATGCTTCATTGATCTAATCAGAGATCAATTGGAACATCTTCTGATTCACATGCACTAAGAGTTAGTACATTGACTTCATTAAACCACTTCATCCACTTAGAACTTGTGGATGGATCATCTTCTAACTCGTCATGCATTTTCACTACAATGCATGGTCTTCTAATATTGTTGTGACTTTGTATCATCAGGATACAAGTTCTATGAACTTAAAGAGCAGCTCGGCAATCGTCAGATGTCCATGGAGAATGTTTCAACCATATTCTCCTATGTCACTTAGTGAATCTCCTAAGTGACATGCATCTTAGTACCATGGCCATTCTCCTTCATCACCATCACCATCACATCCTTTGACATTCACATCTTGACTCCTTGACATCCATTCATTCCAAGACAACTTCATGCCTCATTGACAACAAATGCAACACAATGCACTTCATGTATACTAGCACTGATCTGGTAAGGCTCTTTTTAGAAATACATTCTTCTATGGAAGCTAAAAGAAATCCTCACGGGATTGGTGACCATAAACACTATTACTCCATAAATATTCTCACACAACTAAATAGAATTTTTTGGTTTGATAATATTATGGAATCACAACTTTCTATATAATTTGAAACCCCTCCAAATAAAGAGGAGGGAAAATGTAATGTTAGAATATATGATAATGATCTGGTTGGAAATAAAAATAAATTAAGAGTGGACATAACTCATAAATCAATGAAGAAGAAAGGTAGTGGAAGGAAAAGTAAATTCCAAAGGGATGAGACACATTATGAAGGTCCCTAGACAAGGAGTAAACACTTTTATAATGAATCTATTTAATTGGTATTTTCAGGTTCTTGGAAATCCCACAATGGAAAAGGGCCTTAAAAATTATATTTTTTCCACTAAACCCAGGCTTATTGGAATTATAGAGCCAAAAATACTCTTTGTAAATTGGAGTTCCTTCAAATTAGAATATCTTGGACATAGTTTTGTTTCTCTTAACTTGAATGATATCAATATAGATCACCATTGGGTCCTTTAGCATGAGATCATTCTCATACATTCAACTATCAAAAAATTATCGTGTATATATATATCTTGAAACATCTTATAAGGTAATATTTATTTATATTTTCGCATACCTCTATGTAGTAAATCACAATTTGGGAGCTATGGAGTGAGATTTAGGTAATCTATTGAAAGGAAAATAAAAAAGGGATGATTATGTGAAACAACAACATTGTCTTTAATCATGAGGAAAAAACTGGAGTGACTTTTAATGGAGCATCATCAATGGATTTCTTTTCATGCATTGATCAATGTAATCTTATTGGAGTTCCAATTGATGTTATTGAATTCACCTAGAGGAGGTACACTTTGAATGGAAAATAGTCCAGAAAACATGATATATATTTGACCAGATGGATGATATGATTATTGCTACCAGATTATCACTTAACACACTTCACAAGCATCACTTTGATCATAAACCAATCATTTTAATATAGTCAATCATATTATAAGGTCAGTTCCCCTCCCTATTCAATTCAATAATGGGAGTCTTATAACTCATGGATGTAGGGAGATTATTATGGAGTCTTTTATGATAGAATTACATGGAAGACCAATACATATCCCCATTGGAAAGTTAAGGAATGTAAAAAAAGGATTCTATGATATTGGTGAAAAAATTCATTATCTATGATTGACCTTGAGATATTGGATGCTGATATAAATCTAAAAGGCTTAAAAATAAGAAATCTATACCAATATAACTTCTCAAGAGAAGAAATGAAATATTATTTATGGAATGATGATATTATAACTATTAAAGAAAGTTTGGAATGGAATTATTTAAATGTTAAATGATTTATGAATGCCGATAAGAACTAAAAATTATATCATTTTATACCTAAAGAGAAAAATAATATGGGTAATAACAATGGACATTTATATAAATGGATGGATTTAATCATATGAAATTGAAATTTCAAATGTAGTGGAGAATTATTTCAATGGGAACTACATTAATGATCTGATATACAAGACACGTAATATGATTTAAAAAAATATTTTTTCCTATAGGTTAATTAAAACATTTCCCTTATCATCGTACCTTCTAAAGAGGATATCAATGAATCCATCTTCACTCTAAATATGGATAGATATAATAATCAAAATGGTTTTACCAATAAATATTTTATGTTTTACAAGTATATATTACATGATGGAAAGTCAAAAAAATATTATATATCTTACTTAGACTCGTATTCCTTATGAGATCAACTCAAACATCATTTATTTGATATCTAAGAAGGAGAATATAGTTGAAATTAATGAATTCGGGATGATTTCTCTATTGAACACTATCCTTAAGGTTATTAGTAAAATCATAATGGCCAGGATGGGAGGCCAAACTAAGGATCATATCTCTTCGAATCAATTTGGTGTTTTACCTGGTAGGGGCATCCCAAATTGTCTTTTTTTCTTCATTGGAATGTAATAACCTGATGAAAAGAATGCTAAAAAACAGGAACATTTTCCTAAAAATTAAAATATATCAGGATTTTGAACCACTAAATTGAAGATTCCTAATTTTGTTCTTCAAAGGTATGGATTTTTATAATATTTTATCATATTAATTAGAAAAATTAGTAAATATCCACGGTTTTTCATACTTATAAATAGACCCCCTAGTGTTTATTTCCAATGAATTATAGGTGTTAGATAAGGAGACCCACTTGTAGTCATCTTATTTTCCATTATTAAATTATAAATGAGTTGTTGATTTACAGAACACAATCATATTGAAATATAAATGAAAATAAATTCTAAAAATAGTTTTTTTATTATATCCCACATATTATATTCATATTACATTATTCTTTTATGGGATATCCTAATAAATTATCTATTCTATAAAATCCGTTATTTATAAACCAAAGGAAGTGGTTGGTCAACACTAATATGGAAATGAATCATTCATTGTTTTTAGAGATGGAACATTTGATGGTAAACAAAAAAGGATAAAAATAATCTTAAATTGAAGAAAGGATTTCTTCCCTTAAATTATCTATGTATTACCTTGTTAGGGGGGAATTTGAAGTGTAAATATCTTATGGAAGTATGATCTAGAATAATTAATTAGTTTCCTAGGTGAATGCTCAAATCTATGTATCAGGTTGAAAGTGTGTGGAATATTAATTTGGATATCACATATAAATTTGTGTATTCATTATCTCTTTAGAAATTCACAAGAATAATCTATAATTATCTTGAATTAATGATAATTAAAATCATTTTTATAGGATGAGTTCATGTAATGAAGATAATGAGAATTTCTTGGATGAAGTGCATCAAAACCATTGAAATGGGAGGCATTGAAATTAAGGATTTAATATTTTTCATGATGGCCTTATTAATAAATTTACATTTAATATCTTAACCACTAATGACACAAATATTTATTTACTATAATTAAGGATCAAAATGATGACTCTAAATTGGTTCACATTATTGTACTTCTTCTTTTTGGGCCTCACTCAGTTATTATTTTATTGATTTATTGAAGAAATAAAAAAAGAGTTAGAAGATTGACTATCCTTATTTATTGGAATATTCTCGGTTTGGGAAGCTAACTCAACAATATGGATGTGCCTTTTAAAAATCATTTTATGAATGTTGTTGATTTTTTGATTCACAATAACAATATTTATGGCATTTTTTCTCAACAAGAAGACCATGAAATAAAGAATCACACTTTCATTGATGATGACAGCATAATTTGGAATCCCAACAGAAATTACCATTTTATTTCCGTGAATAATAATGCCTAAAGTGTGATAGATGTAGAAAACCACCATTATTTATTACTAATTTGAAGGTACCCTTTACCCATCCATAAAAGTGTATACTTATTTAGAGGATCTAAAATAATCAATTTCACACACATGATCAATTGAGGAGGGTTGTACAGTTTACTGCCTCAGCATGACATTTATGTTTCAGGGATGAGGAATATGTGCAACATATTTTTATGAGCTTCACCATTTCTCTAGATATATAAAAATATGTTTTAATATTTTATAAAATTTATATCTATAGAAAAAGGTATTTGGATGAATTGATGAACTACATCAACAAAATTGGAAGAAGTGAACAGATACAAAATCCCCTTTTGGTGGCATCTAGAGTTTTCTATACAACTGTATAGAAAACAAGAAATGCATCCTTGTTTGAAAAACAGTCTCCATCTATTTATGTTGGTACCCTAGCCATTTAAATGGATATACATTCTTCTTCTAGTGTACAGATGGGTTCCATGGATAGATTCTGTATAGATCTCAACACTCTTAGGCTGTTGCGAATTTCAGGAAGACTAATGAGACCTCTAATGCTGAAAATTATTCATTAAATTCCTTTCAAAACTTCATGTATAATGGTTTATGTTGATGGAGTATCTTCTAGAGTAACATGGCCCTCAAGTTTAATAGGTGTATTTCACACTCATCATGTTTTTTTATAGGTTTCTTCCATCACTTTATTGGGTAGGGAATCACATACAAAGTTGATTTATAAGCCATCATTTATGCTATTAAGCTTGTTTTCAATCATTAATGGGATTGAATATTGATGGAATCAGACCATGAACATGTTTATAGTTCCCTAAAATAATGAACCACAAATTTCTGTAGATGATCCTCACTCATTAAATCATTTGTCTCAATTAGGTCAAACATATCAATTTGATCATTTCACATGTCTATAGTTTATCAAATCAATTAACATATTCATTTTCTAAGAGATAAATTAAAAAAATGAGAACTATGTGGTATTTTTGGACTCATGATTGTTATGAAGCATTGCTGGATATACATATGTGGTCATTGGTCAACTCCCTCATTTTTAAACCCCCTTTTAATGCTTGAATTGTTTACTTTTACGTTTAGTTTCATAATATTTGGTATGTCTTGACTGGATATTTGATCTTCATGGTTTATAAATGTAAGAAATTTGACTATATCTTAAAAACATATATTTTTCAATAAATATGGATGCTATTATTTATGTAATAAAATTCTCATATAAATATTTTTATTTTTATAAAATAAAAATATAATTGCTAAATCTTCATGTCTAAATTTGGTTGTGGGAATTTTTCATAATTTTTTAAGAATACTGTATTTTATAATGAACAAAAAAATACCATTTTGGGTTCTCCGTTTGTTTTATGACATCATATTTATGTATTAATGATTTCAAAATTAATTAAATATTATAAAAAACCAAAAATATCTTAATTTATTAAGAGTAATTATTTTAATATATTCTAATCAATATCCAAAATTTTAGGTTACCTTTATAATTCTATAATGTGAAATTTTATTTAAAAAAAATAATTCTATTGAAAATATATCTTTCTTTGTACAAAGATGTATTAAAAAAGATATTTAATTTTAATGAATTAAGACATCATAAAAATTAACCTAAATTTTCAATTTATTTGGAATAAATCATAGGCAAGACAATTGTTATTCATTTACACAAACTATATTTCCTATACCGGTATATGGAAATTACAAAAAAATTCTTCCACATTTTTATAAATGACCTCCCATTTCAACATCATCTGTCACTCTCATCCTCCATGAAATTATCATCCTTTCCCCCCCAAATAGTCCCCCAATGTTTCTATAATCCTCAAAGTTATATCCTCGTAAATTAGGACCAACTATTCTAGGTAAGGTAATTCTCATCATATTCTCTTCCATTCATGTATATATTTCTATGTATGTCCTTTTAATTCTTTGTAACATTATTTTTTTTCATTTTTTCATACCCTTACTTCTAAAATAATTTGTTTTCAATTTTATAGCTTCTTTCTCTCTCGTTTAACCCTTTTCTAAATACACATTTTATACCAATCATTATATCAAATAAACTTCTCAAATTTCTATTTTTTGATAAGGAAATTTTATATTTTCAATAACCAGTATATTTCATTAAACATGGGTATTCCAAAATATTTTAATATAATTTTCTTATTTGTGGATTTACATAAAAACTCAAATTCTTTTTATATTGGGTAAAAAAGATTTCATGGTCATCCCTTTACGCACTTACAAACTCAATGAAATTATATGAAACCGGTACATTATTCTCCTTTGGTTATTGAAAAAATGATATATTATTTTTAATGTGGCTCATATAAAAATAATAAATATGACCATTTTCCCCAGATATTGAACTAATAAATTGCATAAATATTTTAATCTCTTGATATGACACGTTTTATGACCCCTTGGTAAACATCCTTGGTAATTGTTTTATGAAACCTTGGTGATAAACCATGGTGATATGATTATGAATTCCTTTTTTATATTTTTATCAACATTTCAGTGTTATGATACAAGTTATTTTTTTCTGATATTCCTCATTTTCTATTTTTCATTTTGTAGTGTTATTCCTCATGTTATTATTTTTATGCCCTGTGATCACATATTAAATGTCTCCCTCGATTATTCCCTTAATGGGATTCATGCTCACCCATTTTTTGGATGTACATCCCAATGATATGATATACTATAAAAGTAACTTAGGGTGAACCCATGAATAATCCTTTCAATTGGAAGAAAATATGTTTTATGTTTTCATAAATTATTTTCCAAATTTAAACTACATTATTATTAAAATATCATCTGTTTATTCAATTTAAGGAAACTTTAATGTAATAAAAAGGTGGGGTTCCAAATTTATCATCGCAATAATACATTATGTTTGTGTATTGGGTTACAATGAGGTATCCTGAGCATTTAATACATAAATATTACATAATTTTATATAAATATTCAATGTGTTACATAATTATAGATTCCCTTGATCCATAAAGGATTATAGTATTTATAGAGTAGAAACATAAAAATAATATTTCATAAAAAATCATCAATATCTCTTACATTGTCTTTTATATTATTATCATTCTAGAATTAGAATACTTAGAAACATTCATCAAAACCGTCAAAAGAAAAATATAAGAATGGGTATGCTCAAATGGTTAATAAGGGTAAACATAAGAGATATCAATCAATGATCAAATGTGTGTAAAAGGGTATATGTACCTGATCAAAACATATGAAATACATTCCCAAAAAATTAATTATCATTAATCACGAATCATGGAGTAGGTATTTGTCATACGTAATGTCAAAATTTGTAAGAGTGCTTAATCATCACTAACCAATCATGATCCTCAATTTTATATCAAAAACATAAGAATGCGTCATAATAAAATTCTTATAATATTGTCTATATGTTTAAAAAAATCATTTTAAATAATTAAATTAATGAAATTAAATTAGGCGCTTCTATATCCTTTTAAATAGGAATCCAAGTCCATACATAATCTTATGGACATGAAAATAGGCTAGTGAATAATGTTGTGAACCAAAAATTATGTATGTGCATAACATTTTTAAACAATGATTTATCCATATTTACCTAACACAATAGAGGGATATGATGTAACCACACATAACATAATATTACTCTATAAATGTACTATAATATCGTAATAAAATCCTCTCATTTTTGTATAACCCCTGGAAAAGAAATTTACTTCAAAAGAACACCAGTGTCTGGTTTTATAAAATCATATATAAATATTTTTCATCATAAACATTCTAAAGATAATTATTGGATGAATCAATTGGGAAATTTCTCAATTGAATCATATTTTACAACAAAATATGTTACTATAGATGAAGAATTCCATTAAAATATCATTATAATATTTCACAAGAAAAACACACATTTTATTTTGAAATCAAATATTTAAATAATTAAAAAATATAAAGGAAAACATTTTTTAAACAAATATATATTATCAAAAATGAAAATTAAACGAAAATATTATTTAGGATTAAGGAAAAATTATTTCATATGTTATACGTTAAAATAAATATTTTGTTCATACATTTAGGAAAAAGAACATCATTCAGAAAATGACATTAAGTTTCTTTTTTAAAAATCATGGTCAGTATAATATGGGTAAAATTGAATTTAATAAAAAAAATTATATCTATAAAATAATTAATAGAAAAAATTTAATGAAAATATTCACATTGAAGAAACATATTCCCAATTAGCGAGGAAATAATGTTTTTTTCTGTTAAAAACATTCTTGATCCATTAAGTACCAAAAAAAAGAAAAGGTTAATTTTAAATGAAAATTTCATTGATAATTATTGGATAATAAAATTTATAAGGTTTAAAGGATTATAACTATATAATTTCCCTCTATAGAGATTTTAGAACATACAACCCCAAAATGAAAAAAGATTATAACATAAACCTTTAACTCCAAATTATCATAGTTTGTATGAATTATAATATAAATTATAATAAATATAGATATATTCTAGATATAGTATAAAACCACATACATACATATTTTAATTTTTATCATTGTTTTATTATATATAATTATCCTTTTATTAACAATTTCATCATTAGATGGATATTCAGGTGAAAATTTGTTCATTTTCTATATATGTGTTGGTTTGATGGTTTTGGTCCTTACAGCGTTTTCTAGGTTTCATCACATAAGAAAACTAATTTTTAAATTTTCACCATATAAATTCACCATATACACTTTTATAAACATTCATATAATGTAGGCATGAAAATTTAATTACATCACTTCATGGAGACGATAGTCCATACAAATGCAGAAGTGATAATTTCACTTTTCGATTGATTAAATGAATGAGAGTTATATTATAATTTAAATTTAAAGAATGATTATTATGTTATAAATATCATATATATTCACTAAATAAATACTTATTAATATAAATTTTTGTTGGAAATGGAAAAAAAATCCCATCGGTTCATGGATTTGGTAGTCCACACATACGAACGAGTGATGTCGTCATTTTCCAATGAATGAGAAGGTTATATGGTATATAATTTATTATAATAAAATAATAATAGTTATTTAATAAATAAAATATATAAATATTTAATCCATCCTAATAACAATACATGAATTTTTTTGATGGAAAATGATTCATATCAGTACTTAGAGGCTGTAGTCTACACATATGTATGGGTGATTCCTTCATTTCTCATTTGATGGAAGTTGAGATTGATAATGTTTATGTATTAAAATTAATTAAATTTTAGTATCTTTTAGTTTAATATTTTATTATATAATAAGGATGATTATATAATTTAATAATTAAAATTAAGACGTTAAATGAAATAGATTGGTTAAATTGATTGCCTCTACATTGAGGAACCCATGGATGGAAATTTCAAGATACCACTACCTATAGTGTGACATCCAAGACCTAGATTCCAGTTAATGATTCTCAGATATTTTTTAGCCATATATCCTCACGCTCATCTCCTCGAATTTTAGAGGCTACCGACTAGCAGTGATGGTCTAGGATGTGTCTATAGGGATAATACGACTTCATTACCAGAGTTTAGTATATCAGATAAATAAGAAAAATAGGATAATAGAATAAAAAATATAAGTAAATTGAAGTAGAATTGTAAATAGAAAACATCAACAATAACTGAAACAACTAGGATAATTGATAATAATTTAAGAAAATGATGATGATATTATAGGTATTAGTAATGTTTGAAAACATGTACACCATGTAATCGAAAATCAGGCTACACAAAAGTAGAAAAACCAAAACAAAAACTATCCCTAACATCCCGAGATCTAGCTTAGTCAACTTATGCTATCTACTTCCTTATGGGGAATGAAATCAAGTGGCTGAAGTGACACGCTTCCCTTTATCAACACCTTTAAACATATAGTTTCTTTGGTTGCCAATGGCATCCCAGATATGGTGTGAGATAAATCTCAGTAGGCCCCCATCAATGATGATTATAAAATCAAAACTATGTATTATAAAAAAAATAGTGCAAAAAAATTTTATATAATAATACATTAGTATAGTAAAATAATTTCCCAAGTATCTGCATTATCCCTCACCTGGTGTCTGAACATGTAACTAGTTCATTAATTACTTAAGTTTTAGTTTATGTATTTATGTCATGTGTGGCATATCCATTACAAACATCACCTTGTGATAGTGAAGGTTCGCTGATGTAACAAGGAAAACAGTGTTGATATTAATAATTAAAGGGGTTAAATTGAAATAAACAAGGAATCCTATAGCTCAAGGATCACTGACATAATATTAACTGGATCCAAGATATATGTGTAAGAGTGTAATCCATGGAGCATCTTCTATGGAATTCAATAAAAGTATTATCTAACAAAGACCAAGGAATACATCCAATGTTAAATGAGATAAACTATGAAAAATCCCAAGGATGTATACAAAGAAAATAATGTTTATAGAAGCCATACTAGATCAAAGGAGTGCATCCAAATAATAATGTAATGATATAAAAGGATACATATAGTGTCATATTGGGGATCCACTAAAAGATGAGGATCAGGTTCTAAAGTTGGTATCAACCAAAGAAACCATGTTCCTTGAATCGGAATGTCCTGCTTGAGTTATCAAGGCATTTCCCAGAGAATTCTGGGAAATATTGAGTCTTCCCAATTCCTATAATGTTTTCAAGGTCTATATACATATTTGGGAAACTTATAATTAATTCATTTAATATTTATGTTCATGTAATAGTTAATCCATTTAATATTTCATAGTGTTCAATCCATTTCCTTTCATTATTCATATGAGGGAAACTAGACATACAACCATTTCTATATCCCAATTGGTTATAGTAATTTCACTTTGTTCAGTCCACTACCAACCACCACAAATTTCAAGGGATTATAAGACATGTATCCAAACATTCATTTCTTTTCAATTAGGCCATGTCTTAAATATATATTATACAATACAACTCCAATTTGAGATTTATTAATCTTGATAAAGAACGTGTCTTCAGTGGGTAAAGTGAGATTACCAAGGGTAACCATCACAATTCAATAGTAATATTAACGTTGAGATCTTATCAATAGCTTGGGAAATCCATGTCCCACCTGAATTGTGGCACGAACACACATAATGAGCTACCACATCTATATTTATGGAATTCACTCTACATGGGGTGGTCTTTGATGAAGAAGTATCCTACAATAGTGAATAACATATATGGAATGGGTCTTAGAACATGGCTTTAATGACTAAAATCAAGGAATTTAAATTTAACAGATGATTCCCAATGAAATAGGTGTGACAAAACAACAATTTACAAAATGATGAATCTTGAGGTGTGAGTTATAGAACACCTAACTCTTACTCATACACCTCTCCTAGTTTAGATTATTCATCTAGTTCCTAATATGTTTGATTATATATGAATAATGGATCAACGACTAGAATTTGGGTCCTATGATCCTACATCTAAATGGAATCATTAATTGGAAGATGAATGACAAAAGACTAAATGAAAATTGACAAATTACTAACACTAATCCAAAAAAATGAAAGACTATTGATTTGGAATCTGGACGAATGATGTATATCAAACCATAGATTAGGCTTGATAAAATACTAAAATAGGAGAAAAGGGCGGGGTTTCTGCTATAATATAAATAGATAGCGGGCGTTCATTTAAGTAAATCTTATAGTGGAAAACCCAAAATCTCACCCAAGAATAGGCTTCACACATTTTGGTCAAAAACGTTTTCCAAACATTTTATAAATCAATCACAATCACTTGTATGAGGGGAATACCATGTGTTAAGGCCACATGTTTAGGCAAACCATTCACCAACCATTTGAAATACCACTGTAGTATTCTATTGTTCTCTAGATTGTTGTGCGATTGAAATTACATGGTTTGGGAAAACTATGCCCCTTACACAATATTAAATCATTCATTGATATAATCATGGTATTACACTCTAGATCCTGGATCTAACAGAATCCTCTTCATATATTTAGTTTTCACAAAATTCACATAATCAACCATTTATAAATTCATTCCAAAAATAATATTTTATTAGTTTTATGTAATAATATCATAGAATAATCCAATGATTAATGATTTCATAATATTTTCATGAAAGAGATTCTAGAGTGTATATTCAAAAAAATTTAATGTTGGATCTCTATTGAATGTTAGATCTATTAATTTTAAAATAATAAAAACATATTCAAATGTACCTTGTTAGACTCAAAATTATCATCCACACCATTATGGTAAAAAACATGAAATATTGAATATTAAATTCCCAACATCAGATATCCCGATTAATATATCATTTTTTACAAACATGGAATAGATTGTGAACATGGTAAAAATGGAGTTATGAGGAGACTAAAATCATTATGGAAAAAATAGAAGTGAATCTTAAATTAATGAGGGTTGATTTTCCTGAGATGTTTGTGGGACAAAATTAAAGACTTCTTTGATCCATGGATGCATTGATAGAGAAAAATGGAATGTATAATGATGGATTGATAGTCCATTGCAATGTGACTATAGTAGTATAGGAGAAATATATAATTTCAGGGGAGGTATTGTAAATAAAAATTAATATTTATAGATTATTGGATCTCGTAATGTCATTTATTTATATATAGTGCAAGGGGGAATCTTTATCAAAAGTGAAATATTTCATCTCCATGCCATAGAGGGTCTAATAGACCATTACAAGCATATGTTTCACTAGAATTTTGTATCTAGTGGGACTAATATGGGAAATTCCACTTGAACAACCAAAGATCATATTCCACATGTTCTATATACTTTAACTTGACCCCTATTATGGAGCTAATTTGGGTCACTTCAAAATTATTTTTTTAATCGTGGTCATATAGGGGTGATATCCCTTTAATGATTAAAAATATGAAAAATAAAAATTATTATGTACCTAAACTACAGATTAAACAAATTATTGAGAAAATAAATAAATGTATCTTCTAAAGGAATACTTCCAACAGGGATTTTTTATTCGATAACATTTCTTATCAAGTTTTTCCGTAGAGACCATGTAAGTGATAATTTTAAATATAAAAACCATTAAAAGGGTCTTTTGGAAATAATAAATTAATAGAACATATATTTTAAAGTTACATGGATAACAAATTATAGACAAAAACCTCTTGAATCTCTTTTTATAGTATATAATTATAGTGACTTGTATCTCTAATTTTATTATTTAATGAAAATGATATAGTATTGGGAGCTATTATTATAGCCTATACCAATGGTTCTTATAATTTTTTTCAATCCATTGTGAACAACCAATTCCAAAATTATAGTGGGGTGGTTCGTATAATATTTTCATAATTTTCATGTACCAATGGTTCATACAAACAAATGGTATAGTTTTCCCCACTAACTAAAAAATTCCACCCATCTTTGAGCCACCCCTCAATAACTAAAAAATTTATACTGCCACCTTTGAATAATATATATATATATACAAGTTGTATAAATTCACATTAAAAATAAAAAAAATTATATTTATATTTAGTCATATAATTAATTGAAATATATAATGAGTACTAGACAAAATTCTCCATCAACAGAGTTATAGGTGTCATAAATATTAGGATACAAATATATGGGAATAATATATTACTTATCAGTACAAATACCACAATGTTCATAATTATCTTCACCCCCATCATCCATGTCCCAACAAGAATCATTTCCCTAAACATCAACATCATACCCCCCACTAGAAAATACATCTCACTAATCACTACTAAGACAAAAGTCTCTATCCCCTAGTGTTGCATATAATGATCATATCATCAACTTATAGGAATCAATGACCATAGTAATACTGAGGGTGTGATAGAAATAAATTCATTAATGTTTTTTTAGTAATTTCCCATTGAACATTTTACTTCTTTGATGCCCTTCAATAGATTAATATTTGTCCTATTCTACTGTTAAAAAGATTAATTCAGATATCTACAACCAATGGTTTTAGATTTTCTCAAATTAGGGAAATAATTAGTGGGAATTATAACCTTCCTTGGATTATATTAGTCTATCTACTACTGATCATCACCTGATATCTCTCTCAATTGATCATTTAGATAGAAACTATGATTTCTCATTAACAGCCTCTAAATCATGTCATAAACAATAATTTTGATATTTTTAGTCACTAAATAATAATTATTATTTGAATGTAGAAAATTAGATGATAAATCATTTCTTGAACATATTCATTTCATGCACTCTTATTTATTTTCTTTTTACTGTAGAATAATAAGTGTGAACTAAGAATATGTCCATTGATGTTTAACAACATTCACTATAATTAAAATTGGTTGGAAGATAAATTTTTTCAATAATCCTATATTTATGACCAAATTTATTCATTATAATCAATATTTTTCTCAATGAAACCAATATAAATTGAATTAAATATCAGAAAAATGAATCATATCCTTGGAAAATAAGTTAATCAAGAATAAATCAAACCAACATTGACAAACATGGATTTATTTAGTAAAAATTACTTCTTATAAGTTTTAAAATTTTTAGATTGGGTTTGGTTAGACCCGTTTAACTAAATTTAATTTAAATAATTTCTATTAATTTTGTTTTAAACTTGTTTAGAGTTATTTTTATTTCCCGAATAAATCTTTAATTCAATTTAACACATTTAGGTCCACTTATCCTCATTTTCCAATTTTGTTTTGAAGAAAATATTTTAATTTGATTCAGTCTAGGTTAATATGGTTCTATTTAGTTTATTTTGGTTTTATTTAGGCCAATTTTGATCGGTTTATTTTTGATTAGTTAATTTATAGTTTTTATCTATTTTATAATAAAATACATATTTAGAAATACTGATTAAATTTTAATTGGTTTGATTATATCCAATTTCACTCATTCATGATTGATTCAATTTTGTTACATTTTTTTATGTTTAGTATATTCTGAATTTCATTTTCCGGTTCATGTTTTCACATTTTAGTTTAGTTATGTTGTGATTTTATTTATATTTGTTAAATTAAATTTTATTTACATTCCATTAGTTTAGGTCTCTTTGTTAGTTTATATAATAAGTTTAATTTTTTTGTTATTTTTTATCTGGATTGGTTAATGTGTGTATAGTGATGTTTGTTTATATTTAGTTTCACTAAATTATTACAAATTTAGTTAAATATCATTTTTTACAATTTATTATATTCATATTAAAATTATCTATTAACATTTCTATATATTATCATTAATTTTATCTATATACATGGTAGTATAGTTTACAATTTACATGTTTAATTCGAAACAATTAAAAATTTTTCTTGATTTAATAATTTATATTTTTAAATGATTACATGTTAATATTATTTGAATGTATTTTCATGTTTATATGTTAATATTAATTTAATTTATTGATATTATATAATATGAAAAATCTCATGGACATATGAAAATGATTACACTATTAATCTATTTATATATTAATATTTTTTAATAAAATTAACATGTAAATAGAAAAACATTAAAATTATTAATATATACAGTAGGGTATAATTTTTAGTTTAAATGTAAACTATAAAAAAAATTTACATTGAAGCTAAAATTGTTTATCGTTTCATAAATCTTTAAACATTTTTCTGTTTATATGTCAATTGTAAACTACTAAAAGAATATATATAGTTTTTTATTGACTACATGTTAATATAGTTTAACTTAAATATAGAATTTATGAAACAACAATATATATATTTATTTGATAATTTATTTTAAGTTAAACTATACAATTTTGATATAATTTATTTGTTAATATTGATTAATTTTTATTGATCTTTATGTGTTAATATTCAATTCTTGTATTTTTGGGTAAGTTTGTATTCAATTAATTCATTTTAGTTTAAGTATATTCCATTGAATTATTATATTTTCATTAATTTCATATTTATAGAATTAATTGTTGTTCAATTCATTTGATATCAATTTATTGTTATTTTTAAAGTCAATTCAAGTCGGTTTTGTTTAGTCTTTATATTTCAGGATTATATCATGGGAGTTATTTTTGAATTGGTATGGGTTAATTCCTCCTTGATACAATCATATCATTCCAATATTTATTTGTTTTTCATTTTATTTTTATTCAATTAAAATAGATTTTTGAGTAAAATAAGTTGTGGTTTGTTTTATTTGGTTTGGTTTGGTTGTTGGTACCTAATTAATCTCTTTTGTAAATGAATGATTCCTAACTTTATTCATTATCTTTCAATGTATTTCATCCTAATGTGTGTTCACACTTTATAATACCCATGTTTTTTATATCAACATGAAAAATGTTGATTAATAAAATTAAATAATATGATTTTTTGAAATTAATCATAATCATCTTCAAAAAAAGACCATTACATTTTAATTACTTCAATAATTCATTAATCTGTCAATAAGAAATCGTTTTTGGGTATTATGTTATTAAAAATCATTATTTTTTATTCTCTTGAATTTTATTCTAACACGTATAGCTGTTCTATTTTATAACTCATGATTATATGTTTATGATAACTCAGCTAACTCTATAATTCAAGCATCCCAATTATCTTTATGATAATTATAATTATATATAACATTTTAATGAAAATATTATTTCCTATAAATTAAATTATAATAATAAATATTAATCTCTTAACATTTTATACCCATATCTAATCCCATGAATTATCTCTATTTTCAAATCAAACATGAATCATAGAGACTAGTTTCACAAGAATTATGGCATTATGATTAGAAAGAATCAACATAAAACTATTACATTATATCCCAAAATTTTCATTTTTTTTATTTTCCACATTGTACTCAACCATTACGTATGTTTTAAATTTCCCTATATCTCACATATCAGTACACCCACACTTCCTGAGAGTAGTAGATCAATTTTTGAATAAATAAAAGAAAAATATTAAATTAACACAAGTTATAACAAAAAAATTATTTTTAACCAAATTAGTATTTTTTAATATATATCTTATATAGGATCATCAATAAGGTCTAATGGATCTATTGGTATCAAATAATTGGAAATCCTTAATGTTAAAATGTATCCTCATGTGTGCTTCTGATGAACAGTTTCCTCAGGATAATCAGAATTCACTGGATGAGAAGTGGAAGGAGCATAAATATAAAATCCTAGAGTGAATGGAGATGTAAAAAATAGAAGAGGCATTTATGCTCATGAAAAATATAATAAGGATGATGAGTGGTATACATGTTCTGATCATAAAGTGGTATGTGATAAAAATGATCAGACAAAATGGGGGTAATAGTATAGGCAGCCTGAAAACCCTGGGTACCTGTAAGGGAATCATGGAATAAAATGATTTTTTAGATTTTAAATAAGTTAATTATTCTATTATTTTTCAAGTATGACAAGTTTTATGAGTTGATTCTATAATATCCCACTTGAACATTCATGTTTTCACTACTTTTACTTGTCTTGTGACAGAAGATTTTTCTCATGGATGGAGGTAATTCATTAATATTTCAAAATTATTAATGATGTTGCATTAAATGTTATTTAAATAATATATATATATATATATATATATATATATATATTTGTTTGTGTGTGTAACTATATATATATTTTAAATATTTTTATCACAACAGAACAAGTGGAGGAACACCCATATCTTTCATGTGTCGATTATTTTCAAAAATTCTCTCCCTTTGTAGCAATTCAACTTTTAAAATTTCCTATAAAGAAAAATAAATATAAATTTAATTGGAAATTCATCATTAATTGACAAGGAAAAAGGATATAATTTGTGACATTAAAACATTAATACATTTCCACTTTCAATACCAACAAGTGGTATGTAATAACCAAAATATTTGGGGGTTAAATTTTTTGAGGAATTTTTAATTATTATCCCAAACAGGGGTATATCCTTGAATTGGGACTCAAATAATGATTATAAGAATTTGGAAATCTGGAAGAGATTATTTTCGATGTGGTTAAATTCTAAGTGAGTAACTTGTGTTCTCAAGTAAATGTTCAAGATGAAACAGTTATAAAACTACAAAATCATAATAGCCTATATATTTTTGCACCAGGAACGTAGAATTTCATATCATGAAAGATGTTAATCAGAGGTGGAAACCAATACACAGTAGCCTTCACACCATGAATTGTACAGATTGTCAGAATATACACCATGGATAATGGGGTCCTACCTACCTCTCATAATAATGTCTGATTAATGCAATAAATAATGGTCAACCTATATATTTATATAGCAAAGAGACTCTTCACACTATGAAAACTGTTAGTCACAAACAAATAGAGGTGTGGGATTATATTTTTAAATAGGGGAGTTTCTGTATTCTTTAATTTGGTTTACCTTAGGTTTTGAGGGGTTAGGGGCATCGAAGTGAGAAATTTTAACTGGATCCTCAATCGTTCATTCTTCCTTTAATATCTAATGAGAGGTAATGTTTATTACTATGATCTAGCTATGAAAAGAAGTACATTAATATTTTATTTCCATTTTATTTCCAACCATTATGACGATTTATTTAGATTCAGATTGGGACAGGTACTTAGTGATGATTTCTGTAATTATTTATAACATTTTCCATAATTTATTAGGCTTTCGTGTGAGGTGTCTTGAGTAAATTATTGTAGGTTGATTATAAAACATTTAGAGTAGTTTAAGTGGGGAGGTTATTCCTAGTGATCCATTCAGTGAGTTTTCAATTTAATATTCCTTTTTATTTATTTTTGAAATATTATTTTTAATTTATTATAATTAATTATTTTCCTATTTGGCATGACATTCATGCTGGGCTAGATGTAAAATCATAGAAAATGCATGGAAGAGAATAAAGGAGGCTCTTCAGTGTAGGACTTGGGTGGTAACTGTTTTTTTGATATAGATGGTACCATTAATATATATTAATATTCTAATTCATGAATGGTTGTTCATCCCTAAATGAATTTCATAGGATTCAGTAGATGGATGGGTACATAAATGGCCATGTTTAGAATAGATACGATGGTATTGTACCTCCTATAAAATGAATAAGTGATCTCTATCACTTAAATTAATCTGAATCACACTATTGAATTGTCGGCAAGTGTAAACAATGCTGGTTAGGTTGATATAAGGTTTTTAGTATGAATTAATATGTTAGTACCATAGGTTGGATTCTGTTAGGATAGTTATGAAATCAGGTTGGGTTTAATTCAAGTGAAAATAGGGGATATAGTTATTTGTCTCATGTAGGATGAATTACACCCTCCTTATTGTTGATTGAGGCGTGGTGATTGATTTTTGTTGGACGAGTGTTGTAGGATAGGATGATGGTTGATTGATATGGAATTCATCCTAATATCAAGTTGAGATATCACCCTTTTGATATGTGATATGGGACTAGGGCACTAGTTTTTGACACTATTTAGTCACTTTCATCTGCATTTCCAGAGTCTTAGAGTCAAATATCAATGGATGGTCTATTGGTCTTATGACTAGGTGTGGGGAGGTTTCACCAGGCCTTTAGATCTGTGTTAGAGGAGTATATTAGTATAATTTTCACCAGAGGGGGATTTGTGAAAAACAGTAATAGAAAATAGATATTTGGATAGGTCAGATGGACCCAAGTGGGGCCCCAACAGACATGGCATGGTGTATTTGAGATGAGGTGATATGCTCTGGTGAATTACACACAATGATGACTTGATGAGCTTTGTGATTGATAGGAGGACCTATATCTTTATTCTTATGTACTCTTTCACTTATTATTGGGGATAAACACTTATTGAAATGATGAATCATGAATGATCCCCTTTATATGTAACACCCCAATCTTCTATGGTATGCTCCTCTTTGAATAATAGAGCTGCATGTGTTGTACGCAACCTTCAGTTCTAACACACCACGACCAATAAAAGTAGCTGTTATGAATATTAATACTCAATTTTTAAAATTATATATATTTTATATTTCATAATGGACTTAATTTTTGGATTTGGAATATCGAAATTATAGCTTAGGGTGAAATTTTGGCATTGTTCTGAAAACTTCAAATTTTGATGAATAGTTAAACAAATAAGTGGTAGTTAAAAACTAATTTTTGATTAAATGAAACATTACCAATTATGTGATTTGATATTCAAATATCCAACGTACATGGTTTTCATTAGGAAGTAAAATGTGGTTCAACGTGATTAAAATAATTCTTTGGTGAATAGTAACTTTTAAGTTTAATTAATCGCGATTAAAGGTAATTAGTGTAATTTAAGGTAAAGATAACATTATAATAATAAGAAATGACCTTTACACTTTTCCTACCCCTATTGGATGAGTCATGGCCGACCAATACAATCCATGGGTCAACTTGGTGACCCCATGGAGCCACTTTGGTAGGAAAAATGACATTAAAAACTTTTTATTTAATGTTAAAATATAAATGTCACAAACATGAGTTGTTTTACAAAACCAATTTTTAAATGAGTTTATACAAGTCATATTTTTGACTATAAATATTAATTAGAAAGATAAAAATATTTCCTACATCATGATATTTTTTTATAATTTTTAGACATTAAATAAATTAAATTTTTTATGACACCATGATGATGCAGCGATTACATCATTAATTAATGATTTAAATAAAATGAAAAGATAATGCAAAATCAAAAAAATACACTTGTCAAAAACCTATTGTATTAGTATATTTCGAACCCTTATCACCTTATCCTAGAAATATATAAATGTAGGACCTTTAAAATCCGAAACTCATTATATAATAATGTATCATTTCATGACATTCCAAGAGTGCCCCTCCTCTCCTCTTATAAAAGGCCCCCACCACTACCACCTTACTCACATCTTCAAAGCCTTTTGTCTCAGCCATCCGCTTCCCAGATACTCTCCAAAAATCTCTCTCTTACTCCTAGAAGCCTCACATTGGGCACAAGTCTTCCCAAGGAAGCCTTTAAGCTCAAATCAAAAAGAGTTACCCTTTTAAAGGTATTTTTTTCTCTTCCGTTCTTATGGTTTATTTTGCATCTCCAACCTCCTAAACACATTTTATTAATTTATTTTGTAACAAAAACAGTATCCTCAATATACTAGGATGTTTTTATAATAATTATTTGAGCTTCACTTACACACACATACATATAATGGTTAAAGAACATACTGTTTCTGTGGATGACGAATTTATGCCTCACGAAACGATGATTGTTCAACACTCATATAACACCTTCAAAGGTGAACATTAAGATGTAAATATATTTATATATGATAAATAATATGTTTATGTTTTACTTAAGCTTCTGTAATTTTTATTTATGGCATACCTTTATGGTTTCTATTATGGGTAAACGCGATATCTTCATTTTAGGAAGTGCGGACTACCGCCCCCTCAAAGTGATTTGAATCATTAATGCCATATTTGGGATGTATAAAGGATATAGTAAATGGTATTATAAATTATATTATATTGGAATTATATTATACCTTAATATAATTAAAACTTCATTCCATTAAATACGAAATATAAATGAAAGCAGCGTTCATGCGTACGTACGACTTACCGTCTCCATGAACGGTGCATTTCATTTCTTACCTCTAAATGTTTTGTAATATTATAAATGAATGTATATTCTGGCTATATATGATGTATATGATATCTACATCATGAATATAATTATGGATATAATGGATATTCTACCACATGAACAAAGTGTAATTATAAGATGTTTATTTTTGACTCAATTACCCAAGATCGACAAAACGACCGTTATTAAGTTAAATAATTACAAAATATTTATAACATGGTAATAAGTGATATAAATGGAATAATGAACATGAAAAAGGTTCTTAAGCAGGTAGATATTAACTCTACTTTATTATTCAGGAGGTTAAAGAGTGGTCGAGTCATGTCGGACACGAGGTAAGGGAACTTCTTAACCCAATTTCTATTCATTGGGTTAATCTCCTACTTTCAAATTATGTCATGATATTATTATGTCCTAACTTTTATTTTTACATTCATCATGTGTAATTATAGTGAATACAATAATAGATCTATTTTATTTAAAAAATGATCTTTGTAAGGGACTTCATCTCAATCTCTTTTCATTGAGGCATATTTGGTTTTACAGACAACTTTCCTTTATACGGTGTATAAACCCCTTTGACTTTTACATTTATTCAAAAGGAATATTTTTATACGAAGCGTTTTTAATAAATGACAAAAGGAATGTTTTTTTCTTACGTATGCGGCGACAACGACTTCCCCGCCACCATGACCATTATTTGAGTTTCGGCTTCCTTTACAAGCCATTACTTTTTTTAAAATAAAAATTAAATATCAAGTTTTAATTTTCTTTTATTTTGGTATTGAAAATGGTTTTGAAAGTGTTTTTATTATATCAATGTGTTGTATTGATATCTTGTGATTGACATGTGGAAATTTTATGTTTCCATTTTGCATGTTTTATGTGATATGATTATGTTATGGTTTATGATATGTTTAAACATGTTCATATGAGGAATGCATTGGACTTAATAAGTGATGGGTGGAGCCTGCTATAGCTCCTTGATGCATCGGCAGGTCTCATGAGACAAACTATTATCTTGGCCAGAGGCGTTGACAAAATATTATTTGTGATCTTGGCATGAGGCCTTGTCTACGTGGTTATGATAGTCTGCCATTATGCATTCCATCGTTATGAAAGTGGTTATTGATATTACATGTGATTATTCGACCATTAGAATATCCATGTGAATAATTAAATGGCATTATTTCATTTTACTTTTTCCATATTATGCTAAAGTCAATCATAAAAGGATTTTGTTTTAGTTATACATTTCCTTAAATGTTATGTTTATTTATGAATGCTTTTGCTATATGTTTATCCTTACTGAGAATCTGAGCTCACCCCTTTCAATGATTTAATTTTTCCAGGATGTGATGAAGTATATTATGAATGACCTGTAGGGATTGTATGAGGGGATATGATGAAAATATGTTTTTTTGTTAGTTTTTTTTACATTATGATGTAATATAAAACTTATGATTGTATCAAGGGTTTCCAAGACTACTAAACTAATCGGTCTTTCGAGACTTGATCTTTTGTGATCATGCCAATGTTACGCAATAATGCACCGACTCTGGGTAACTGGGTTCAGGGCATTACAGTTGGTATCAGAGGCAGTTTAGTACTAACTTTGGAAGCTAGATTCAGAAAAACTCTGATTAGAGTACATAGACATAAGATAGACTTTGAAGATTAGTATAGAAGAACTTACTATAAATTTGTTGTTGTAGAGATTTTGTGAGTTTTCCGAGCAATACATCCCTGTCTGGATACGAGTAGGTAGAGGCGGCTCTGGCACAGATGTACCTAGGGGTAAAACCCAAAAACACTGCTTTGAGCTAGACTCGAACAGGAACTGGGGCACGACAACGGGCCTTGCTGCACTATTGGTTACCACACTCCCGTGGGATATGCTTAGGATAATTATCATTTTCCTTACAAACCATTATGAAGGGCTTATGAGTACATAATTCCAAAAGGAAAACATTTATATGATTATGGATTATATCCATAAATTGTTTAATTTATGTTAAATGTTTTACAAGTATGGAATTATGTATTTTGATTCATAAACTAATATAGTTTATGCCATTGTTTAGAAATGGTGCCTAGTGGGAGGAATGGAAACCATATCAATGAACTCACTCCATGTAGGGATTTCCCCCCTACTCAGGATAATAATTGTGGAGCTAGATATACAACTGGTACTGATCAACTTATTAGCATACAGGGACAACTCACTCAGGTTATGAATAATATCCTTACTCATATGGAGAACTCTGATCCGCAACGTGGAGGATCAATGTTAGATCATTTCATAAGGAAACAACCACCAAAATTTAATGGGGGGTAAAAATACATTAGTAGTTGAGCAATGGATAAATTCCATAGAGAAAATATTTCATGCCTTGGGGAGTAGTGAAAGGGAAGAGGTTATCATGGAAGTTTACCGCCTCACTGGAGATGCTGATCAATGGTGGTCATTGATTCAGAAAAAAGAAGATAAAGAAGTATCATGTATGGAATGGAGGGAGTTTAAGGAAATTTTCATAGAAAAATACTTCCCTCGTGACCATAGAACAGATATGGAAAGGCAATTTCTGAGTCTGAGGCAGAAGGAGGATGATAATGTCGCAAAGTATGAGGAAACCATTACAAGGCTAGCGAGGCATGCTCTAGATTATATACTTAACCCAAGAAGTAAGATTGATCATTTCTTTGATGGGTTAAAATTTTTTCTCCGTCGAGCCTTAGTCTCACAATATTTATCATCGTACGAAGATATAGTCTCGTGTGCTATCAAGACAGAAAAATAATTCTCTAAATCTTATGACAATAAAGTAAAGAAAGAGAAGAAGAGAACGGTGGAACAAGAGACAGATAAAGGGAAAAAGGGATCGAAGGATTTTACATTATGCGATAATTTTGGGAAGAATCACCCTTGTACTTCCCTGAAAGGAATAAGAGTTTGTTATAAATGGGGAGAAAGAGGTCATCAGACTCGTTATTGTAAGGGAAAGAAAGAGGCTATTAATGTTGAATGCTACAACTGTAGGGAAATGGGGTATTATGAAAATGAATTTCCTAAGCTTTAGGGAACCTGACCATAGAAAAGGCCAAGGGATTAAGGACAATCTTATGCTGTTACTACGGTGAAGTGGAATAATTAATGTATTGGTGCTTTTGGAAAAAAGGATTAAATTCTGGTTATATGAATAATGTGATATATATAAGGATTGTACTACAGTATTTGTTGTTTTCATTATGGTTTTAATATGATGAAGGTAATCATATTTTTAGTATTTTATAATAAGAGAATCATTACTTTGTTTGGGTAATCTAATGTTACAATTGATTTTGGAATTTAAGGACCTTTTAGAGAAAGTCTTGTTGGAGGTATTTTGGATAACTATAAAGGTTGGAATGGATTAAGTTGTAATTTGGATAGTATTGTTTAATGTTAAAACATTTTTAAAGATTATTTTTGGAATATTATAATACT
Source organism: Viscum album (assembly GCA_963277665.1). Lineage (NCBI taxonomy): Eukaryota > Viridiplantae > Streptophyta > Magnoliopsida > Santalales > Viscaceae > Viscum > Viscum album. The sequence continues at coordinate 651,464,373 of OY728138.1, read as the reverse complement.
ATAGTTTTAGGAAAAGGACAACCTGTAGGTTGGGGATAACACGTCGTGTCGGACAAAGCTGCAGGAATCGAACCCACAACCATAGTGCGACAGGCCTTTATTACCTACCACTAGCCTACAGGATGTCCCTGGTTATTACAAAATAGTTTTCCTTATCTAAATGGTATGTGTTAATATTTTGAACCTTGTACGATTAGGATAAATATAATATTTTTTAGTTCTGTTATCTTTTTGAGTGAAAGATGAGTTTGTGGTAGAAATTAGTTGAAGGTTGAAACTCTACTTGTCAATTATAAATATATGTATACCTATCACTTATTCTATGAATAAATTAATTATTAAACTTTATTAAATGTATATTAAAACAAAAAATTTGTTATCCTAATATCTTATGTCTTTTTGAACTGATAATATTTTAAATCAACATAGATTGAAGGCTTTGGGGCCCTCAATTTTACACTTGTTTGTGATTGATAACCTCAATCACTCCCTACAAATATTTACATTTTTCCTCCAATTATATGTCTCTAATTTCCACCAATGTTCTCCTTATAGAGATCATAATTTGGTGGGGACTTTTTCATTATCGTTTCCCTCTTATTAAGGCTAAATTTTATTAACCATATTTCTGATGTGGGTTTTCCACAAAGTTATTTTCTATTTTCAACCTTTTATTTTCCAAAAAAAAATTGTAAATTGCGAGGATGCAATTTATTGAAGGAGGGTAGAATGTTACACCCCAAGCTTCCATGGTACACTCCTCTTTGAATAATAGAGCAGCATGTGTTGTACGCAACCTCGAGTTCTAACACACTGCGGCCAATAAAAGTAGCAGTTATTAATAGTAATACCTACTTTTTAAAATTATATATATTTTATATTTTAAAATGGACTTCATTTTTGGATTCAGAATATCGAAATTATTGTTAGGGTGAAATTTTGGCATTGTTATGAAAAACATCAATTTTTGATGAATAGTGAAACCACTAAGTGGTAGTTAAAAAACTGATTTTTCATTTAAATGAAACATTACCACTTCTGTGATTTTATTTTTAAAAATCCGACATACATGGTTGTCATTAGGAAGTAAAATGTTGTTCAATGGGATTAAAATATTATTTTGGTGAATAGTAACCCTTAAGTTTAATTAATCGCGATTAAAAGTAATTAGTGTAATTTAAGGTAAAGATAATGTTAAAATAATATGAAATGACCTTTACACTTATCCAACCCCTATTGTATGAGTCATGGACGACCAAGAAAATCCATGGGTCAACTTTGGGACCCCATGGAGCCAGTTTGGTAGGAAAATGACATTAAAAACTTTTTATTTGATGTTAAAATAAAAATGTCACAAACATGCGTTGTTTTACTAAAACAACATTTAAATCATGTTATACAAGTCATGTTTTTTGACTATAAATTTTCATTAGAAAGATAAAAATATTTCCTACATCATGATAATTTTTTTATAATTTTTAGACATTAAATAAATTAAATCTTTTATGACACCATTATGATACAACGATTAAATCATTAATTAACGATTTAAATAAAAAGAAAAGATAATGGAAAATATAAGACATACAGTTGTCAAAACCCTATTTTATGAGTATATTTCGAACCCTTATCACCTTATCTTCGAAATATATATGTGTGGGACCTTTAAAATCCGAAACACATTATATAATAAAGTAACATTTCATGACTTTCCAAGAGTGTCCCTCCTCTCCTCTTATAAAAGGCCCCCACCACTACCACCTTACTCACACCTTCAAAGCCTTTTTTCTCGGCCATCCTCTACCCAAATACTCTCTCAAAAGCCCTATCTTACTCTTAGATGCCTCACTTTGGGAAGAAGTCTTCCCAAGGAAGCCTTTGAGCTCAAATCAAAAAGAGTTACCCATTTTAAAGGTAGTTTTTTCTCTTGTGTTCTTATGTTTTATTTTGCTTCTCCAACACCCTAAAATCTTTTTATTCATTTATTTTGTAACAACAACAGTATCATAAATATACTAGGATGTTGTTATACGAAGGATTTGATCTATACTTACACACACCTAAATCTAATGGTTAAAGAATATACTGTTTCTGTGGATGGGGAATTTCTGCCTCACGAAACGATGATTGTTCAACACTCATATAACACTTTCAAAGGTGGCCATTAAGATTTCATTATATTTATATATGATATATAATATGTTTATGTTTTACTTAAGATTCTACATTTTTCATTTATGGAATACCTTTGGGATTTCTATTATGGGTAAACGCGATATCTTCATTTTTGGAAGTGAGGACTACCGCCCCCTCAAAGTGATTTGAATCGTTAATTCCATTTGTGGGATGTATAAAGGATGGAGTAAAAGGTATTATACATTATATTATACTAGAATTATATTATACCTTTATATAATTATAACTTCATTCCATTAAATACGAAATAGAAATGAAAGTAGCATTCATGCATACGTACGGCTTACCCTTTCCATGAATGGTGCATTTCATTTCTTACCTCTAAATGTTATGTAATATTATAAATGAATGTATATACTAGATATATATTATGTATATGATATCTAAATCATGAATATAGTTATGTATATAATGGATATTTTACCACATGAAAAAAGTGTAATTATAAGAAGTTTATTTTTGACTCAAGTACCTAAGATCGACAACATGACCGTTATTAACTTAAATAATTACAGAATGTTCATAACATGGTAATAAGTGAAATAAAAGGATAATGAACATGAAAAAGGTTCTTCTATGGGTAGAGATTAACTCTAGTTTATTATTCAGGGGGTTAAAGAGCGGTCGAGTCAAGTCAGACAAGAGGTAAGGGAACTTCTTAACCCAATTTCCATTCATTGGGTTAATCTCCTACTTTCAAATTATGTAATGTTATTCTTATGTCCTATCTTGTATTTTTACTTTATTTATGTGTACATATAGTGAATACACATAATAGATCTATTTTATTTAAAAAAATTAACTTTTTAAGGGACTTCATCTTAATCTCCTTTCATTGAGGCGTATTTGGTTTTATACAGAACTTTCGTTTATACGGTGTATAAACCCTTTTGACTTTTACTTTTATTCAATAGGAATATTTTTATACGAAGTGTTTTTACTAAACGACAAAAGGAATGTTTTTTTCTCACGTATGCGGCGACAACAACTTCCCCGCTTCCATGACCATTATTTGAGTTTCGGCTTCCTCTACAAGCCATAACATTTTTTTAGATGAAAAATAAATATCAAGTTTTAATTTTCATTTATTTTGGTATTGAAAATGGTTTTGAAAGTATTTTTATTATATCAATGTGTTGTATTGATATCTTGTGATTGAAATGTGGAAATGTTATGTTTACTTATGCATGTTTTATGTGATATGATTATGTTATGGTTTATGATATGTTTAAACATGTCCATATGAGGAATGCATTGGACTTAATAAGTGATGGGTGGAGCCCGCTATAGCTCCTCGATGCATCAGCGGGTCTAATGAGACAAACTAGTGTCTTGGAACGAGGCCTTGAAAAAATATTATTTTTGGTCTTAGAACGAGGCCTTGGATACGTGGTTATGTTAGTCTGGCATTATGCATTCCATCATTATGAAGGTGGTTATTCATATTGCATGTGATTATTCGACCAATAGAATACCCATGTGAATAAGTAAATGGCATTATTTAATTTTACTGTTTCCATATTATGCTAAAGTTCAAGTTTAGAAGGCTATTATTTTAGTTAATTATTCCCTTAAATGTTATGTTTATTTGTGAAAGCTTCCGCTATATTTTTATCCTTAATTAGCATCTGAGCTCACCCCTTTCAATGTTTTAATTTTTCCAGGATGTTATGAAGTATATTATGAATGACCTGCATGGATAGTTTAAGGGGATATTAAGATAGGATTTTTTTTAGTTTTTTTACTTTATGATGTAATGTAAGACTTATGAATGTATCTAGTGTTTCCAAGACTACTAAAATAATCTGTCTTTTGAGACTTGATCTTCTGTGATCATGAAAATGTTACGCAATAATGCACTGACTCTGGGTAACTGGGGTCGGGGCGTTACATTATATGAGTGAGATAACAATTTCACTATCATAATGAATGAGGTTGAAACATACTGTATATGATTTATGTTACAATAATCAGTGAGATAGTACTACATCCAACCTTTATCATCTATGTGGGTTAAGTGGTATGTTCTATCCCTAAAAAGAGTTATATAGTGATGGTTATACCTTCCTGAGTGATATGGTGTTCTATATGTGACAGAACAGAATCAGTCGATGAACTACCCTGAGTAATGTGGTGTCAAAGATGTGGTGTGAAATTTGATTGGATTATGGTACCACTATAAGTTATATGAGTCTTAAATGTGATGTAGGATTGAAATTATGGACCCTACATTTGTTTTTATGGTATAATTCAATTATTAGATGTTGAATCTCCTTGAGTGAAAAATTATGTTTTTAGATTTGACATAAGACATTGCCGTAAACATTTAGGTATATTTCTAGAAATGGATTAGTTCCAAACCAAATTCCTCAGGTATGTTTTGGGTTACATGGATGATGGGTCTAGGATACACCTACATCCATCATGGAATTTATGTAAATATAGACATGTGTGTGTGGACTAGTTGGAAAATGGTTACCCGATGTGAAATGAGTCATGGTGGCCTAGTTATCTGGTGTGGAACTATGTTATTATAGAAAATGTTTATTTTCCATGTAAATAAAAGTATATAATCGTGTATTCTAGGTTAACATGGAAAACCCTACTATGATTAATTTTCCACACCAATCACGGGAACTCCGACTTGTATGAAAACCATATGTTTTCATTAATGTTGGGTACACTATGTGAATCCAGTCAAGTTGCAGTGGTTTTCACATAATTGGATTCCATTTTTGTTGACAATCAAGAATGGATATAGGGATAACATGCATTCTTAGTTAATTTTATTTTTATATATGTGTCCTACACAATAATTGGTTAGTAGTGAATTCTAGAAGGACACTAGGTCAGTATGCCTCAGTATAGTATATTTGATATAGCATTGTGGGGTTTTGAACATACTTGATGATTTTTATATATTTATTTTTGTTATTTTTTGTTATGTTCTTGACTATAATTCATCATAATAGTGTCACCATTGCATAGATTATTCCCTCATATATTTTCTGTAGCCTCTAACATGTAGGGTGGTTTGATTGAGTTTCTATGGAACTACAGGTCTGATCGAAATATCATTATGTGGTTTTAAAAAGTTTTATATGATATTTTTTTCATCAAATTTATTGATATGGTGGGCATGTGATCTAGGAATGGGTTGAAGCCTATGATGGACCTCAAAAAAGTGAGTTATAAACACCATTATTATAGGAGGAGCTGGTTACCAGGGGTTTGAGGGTGATTTTATTCATTTTTGATGGATGATATATTTCATGAATATAATGTGTTTTAATAGTTTTTTATTTAATATACTATCACTTATACCATTATAAATAGGATAATTTCCGTGAATCATATTGGGAATATATGACTGACATATCATATGCCTATTTTGGTGTGAATTGTTTTGAAAAAGGTGGTTTAATTTTTTAATGTTTCAACATTAACTTATATAGAACATTATAATAAATCTTTTGGTGGTAAATATACATTATTTAATTGAGTAATTTTATTTGATGTAAATTCATGTGGATCATGGTGCATGATTTTCTTCTGTGGTGCCTATATTGTCCATATGTGTTGGTGATGTAAACATAACTTTAGTGGATCAGTGAGGGAATGGTATAAATGTGGAATGATTCTTGTATGTTCTAATGTTTATTTGAGGTTGATTTTTGGTTGCATTAATTTTCAAAAACAACCTATAAGATGTTTTCCCATATATATTCTTTTTATAATTCTATATAATTGAACTGTGAAGATGTGGAGAGTCATGTGAATGCCTTATGATATGGGATATGAAAATATTAGAGTTTATCAAGTATCTAGGATGGGTTTGTGGTCAAGATTAGTTAGATTAATGTCCTTGTATATATAGTGTTGTCGGATCATGGGAATATGTTCATGGTTTTAGGACAACTATTTCTAGTGGTGATTGTGTAGTAATCTATAACAAAGGTGTGGTGTCAGGGGTTGTTTGATGAAATTATACTATAAAATGAGCTTGGTCTTTAGGATAGAGAAAAATATTTTTCTTATAATATTATTGACTCATTTATTCATTATTTTAGGTTTTTGAACAGGTTATAAGAAATAATGAAACCATTGTGCTTGAGTGAGATCAAGGTTTATAGAGAAAGGACTTGTGAGAGGTTATTTGTGGATTACTCTTCCTTTTGGAACAGTGTTGGATTTGGGAATTTATTTTTATGTAAATTATTACTATGAGTGGGAATTTATTTGTAGGGTACATGAAATCTCCGATTAATTTATGAGTTTATGAATTGGTTTTTTGTGGGTCTATTGGAGATATTTTTTGTAACCTATATAGCCTAGTGGTGTTGTGTTGGTAGTGTAGAGGTGAGATACTTTTAGGGGTGATGAATAAATGTTTTGTTCCTGATAGTTGTCTTTTCCAGGTGGAATTATTTTTTGACATGTTTGGTTTAGTTCTCAAGGAGTAGGTTATGGTAATATATATAGTAGAGAAAATACAATATCCTATTAGAGGATTTCATTCCTGGTATGGCTGGAATGTGAAAACATAATGTTTTTTTTCTGGAGATCATGTATGTGTAGGATGGTAGCTTCCAGAGATTATGCATAGTAATGGATCTAGTGTAGTATATAGAGATATGTTATTGGGTTTATTAGGATAATATAATGATACTCACATGGTGTAAAGCGTTGAATAAGTAACCATAGAATGACCATCATGTAAAACGACTCTTCAAGGTGGTGAACAAATTGTAGGAAGGCCAATAGAAACAATAGGTTACTAGAGTGGGTTGATATTTTATGTGATATTGATCAGTTGGAAATAATAAATAAAAAATTCAGATATGATGTTGGGTGGAGTCTGTCCATTGGCATTGTATTGAGGAGGTTTTTTGTGATCCAATAGTGGAACTAATTAAAAGGTAAATATTGATCAAGGTGACATACTGATAGTTAGAGTACAAAATATAAGATCCAACTAGGTAATTATACTAATATTTTTGCTTGGGATTTTTTTTGGATATTTTTTGGGCCTCATTTTGTCTCAAAGCGTTAAGGAATAATAGTCCAATGTGTAAAAGTAGATCGATGGGTCCGACCAAGGGTTTTTAGGAAAAGGTAGTAATTATAGTAAATATTAGTGTTCTTACATGAAAAATGTTTTTTGTATATAGAAACCACTTTGATAGAATAATTTTATATTTTATGAGGTGTTATAGTGATAAAACAAGTTCATTTTGGGGAAAAGTCATTAGATTTGATCATGGTGTATAGATTTTATCATTGGAAGCTTGTTTGATCATTATATGTGGAACATAGTGGTTTTATGGTGAATTGATGAGTATGATTTCTATGAGGTATGTTTGTAAGACAATAGTATTTTTTTGAAAGAACCATAATCTATATAGTGGAGAGTTTTTAATGAAAAATGAATTTTAGGGTGATTGTTTCAAATGAGAATTTGAAATTCATACTCAGTAAGGTGTTCATTTTATAAATTGGGACTCGTATCCACTTTTAGAGCATTGGGGGATTAAGAAGATATGATTCTATAATTATTAGGATCTCAATAGTTTTCATGAGAAAATAGCTGTTTTTTGAGAATAGTTAGGTTGGCCGACTCATAAATTTCAATAGCATGACCGTGTTGTTTTTGATTGATTCTATAACGGAGGTTTTCCCAATGTGGATCCTTATAACTAATGGAATTATCATTTAGAATTGAATTGTTTGTGATTTTTTACACTAAAAATATGTTGTCGATTGTTTAATAACCTTGTGTGGGAGTGAATTGTTCCATGAAATATATTCTGGCTACAAAAGTCTCAAATGAAGAGACTCTTTACGTGCAACCCCTACTATTCGAGTAAAATTTTTATCTTGTATGTGTTATTCTAGATAGGTTCATTTTATTATTTTCATGTTTTGTAGATTTTGGTTTTGTTCTGATATGGTCATCAAGGAGAATCATTTTCTACTTGATCCTCCCTCATTCATCCTCTATTTTATCGTACATGAGATATAATTATTTTTGGGTTATCTGATGGAGATTCATGGTACATTAATCAATTTTCCATTTTATCCTTCTTTCATTCCATCCAATAAATTTAACTTAAATTTAATATAGGACTTGGTTTATTATTACACGGGACAATGTTGAAATTGTATGTGGCTAAAATAGGAAAATCTGTAAGGTGTATCACTTTCCATTGAATGAATTTTAATGTGCAGTGATACAAAAAGAGTTTTCTAAGGAATAAACAATTCAATTTTATTTAAAAAATAATTGTAATGGTTTTTAATTAATTATTGTGGGGTTTTTTAATGATATTGTCACTACGGAAGTGGTATGATCATGGGAATGGAATGGACGTGCTACATGGTGACTCGATGGAGCTTGGATTTAGGGTAAAAACTATTCTAGAGGTTAGTGGTTCCATTATATAAATTCATATTCTTGTTCGCGGATTCATTTATTTGATTTAAAGAATTTCATGGAATCATGTAGATGTATTTAAAATAAACTGGTCTTGGGTTGAAGATGTAGGATGGAATTGAGACTTTTATTCTTCGAATATGTTCACTCTAACATAAGGTCAATTGATATTTCATGATGACTATATATCCATGGGAAAGGGTATTGGCATGGTTATCATGAAGCATTGGGTAGGTCTTAGGAATAGAAATGAAAAAAATTCAAGGTTTTCTTCCATTTCCAAATCAACCAAGAATGTGTGGATTAGGCCTAGATATGACAGGTGAAATGTTTTTATGTCTCACACCTAATGAGTAATAGTATCCAAAGCATGGATTGAATCTTAGTTAGTGTTTTGATTTGGCCGATTTTTGTAGTACTATATTTGGTTTTATTTTTTGGGATTCCTCTATGTTTTGGGTTTATTGGTATCCCATATGAGATAATTAGGGGTATGTAGCTTTTTATCATTAAATTAATTTGGGAAATTGCATTGGTATGAAAAGCGTCTTAGAGTAGGATATATTCTGTCGACCCCTCGGTAGTGGGGCTCGGGCTGGTGGGGATAGAAAAACCAACATGATCTAGGTTAGAGGAGATTATGGTAGGTGTTTTAATTGATTATAGATGGTTGTGATAAGGTATTAGTGAGTAGAGATTTCTAATGGTTAGAGAGACCCTAACAGATTCAATGATTGTTAAGGGATGATGTGTTCGAGGAACGGGGTCAGTTGTTGTGACTAGGTCCGTGTGAGGAGATGATGAGTTGGTTGATTGGATAAACACCTTGCTTGTGGATTATTATGAGATTATATTCTATTCATACGATAAAGACTCTAGTGTGGGGATTTTATTTTCTGTAATTAACCCATTTCATCCATCGATTTGATGTGATATTCTGTCAGGTACATACATATATCTCATTCCAAATATCCATGGGATTGAAACTTGCACTAGAGCCTCAAAACCTAATCAACTTGAAAAATCTAAACCTTGATAAAACAACAAGATCAATAATAAAAAAACCAAATCAAATTTAGACAAGATAATGTAATAGAACTGGATACTTGAAAATAAAAAAATAAGTATCACATACATATGAACATAGTAAAAAAATGAACAAACATTAACATCACATTATCATGAAGGAAAAATACAAAGATGATATATATATATAAATATTAAAGGGAAACAAAAAAACTACTACCCAAAATCTACAAGTGTCCCATGATCACTATGTTCATATCGTGCCAAACATTAATCATTCCTCTCACCCTATCAAAATGTAGTCCAAATCCAAGGAACATGAAATAAAATCATACGATCTATTTACACCAAATGGTGTGTAAAGGGTGTGAGTGAAACTAATACTAGTAGGTAATCCCCATAGAATTATTGTAATTCCTTAAAAATTAAAATCCATTTTACATAAGTTTGTCAAGAATATTTAAATAAAATTAATAATAAAGTAATAATAAATTGAAAAATCATTCCCACAAAACTCATTAAAATTATTATATAGGGTTTTAAAGAAAACAATCACTTGAAAAACACCATGGGAAAATTATCCCCTTTTTAAATAAAACACTTCACCATTCTTATCAACGAACAAAGTGTTGATTTCAAATCTTTTCACAAAACAAATTTGAAACACTGAAAGAAGATCATTTTTTCAAGAAACCATAAAAATATGTAAAACCACAATTTTCATCTCACAAAATTCTTCTCAAATACCAATCTAAAAATCCCATCACTTTTATTTTCAAATACACTTCCATTAACATTTTTACAAACTAATTTTAAAGTGATCATAAAAATATCAATGCAATAGTAAACATGCATGCACCGTAAAATAAATCAAACATGCAATAAATGGACCGAAGTAACTATGGTTCCATAACAAAGTCAATTAATTGGGAAATAATAAAATAATATATACCAGATTATATTCATCCTTAAAGAAAAAAATAATCATGGGAAATCAATTAGGACTCATGTACTGTGGTAAAAACTAGGAACAAACTCATTATACCAATATTGCTGATTATGTATTATCCTTGATAATCACATCAAACAATCCAGTTACAAAGCTGCCATGTGAAAAACTGTAAGATGATAAAGGATTAATTTCCACATTATCATTTTGTCTCAGGGGTCATATTTAATTCTACTAGCTCACTTGTCTTATCTATCTACCATCTCTAGTAAGAACAAATTATTAACTACATCTTGGACTTATCCAAAACTCTTCTTAGTCGCCTGAGACCCCCATGAACAACATCAAATAGAGGTGAACAATTACATGAATAAATATATAAAATATTGTAAATATCATCTCACCTTCTAGAATATATTAATAAATTTTCCCTTATACATTACATTCATTAAAAATAAAATATAAAATATTCCCTTAAATAATGAATTCACAAAAATAAATATAAAATAAACCCCTGAAGTGTCCTAACACATCAAAGGGTGTTAATAATATCACACACTAACCCACACCATCAATATATCATAAAATTTTATAATTGGACTTTACCTCATGAACATAGGTTAATAATCCATTTCTTAGTTTTTCAATGTCCCATTTCAAAAGATTTTCTAATATGAATCTCTTAAATTATATTTAAAAACCAACTTCCAAAGTTAATCACTCAAAATTATTATTATTTTACTTGTCAATATCCAAGGTATTTTCTTTTAAAATATGATACTACCTTAATAAACAATTTTCAATTCATATAGAGAACCATATTATGTCTTGGGATTTCAAAACAAAATAGTAAATTAAAAACATATCTTTACATGTTTTTAAAGAACCTGGAATTTTAAATTTGCACTATAGAGTTCATGGAAAAAAAATTATAAGTCCAAAGAAACACTCCCAAATATGTATCATTACCCAAATGCGGTAAAAATTCATTAAGATACATTATTTATAGAAAAGCCATATTTAAAAAATATACCACCTCTTGAAATTTCATGTACGATATGAAATTCCACGTAAAAAGTATTTTTCCAAGTTCAAAACCACCTTTTACACATTTAAAATCTCTACCAAACAACCACTCATGGATTTAATTGAATAAAAATATAAAACTACCATGAACACAAGATAATGTCAAATTAAGGTGATTAATAGAGAAACCCTAACCCATTTTTGCATGACTCGTGTAGAAATTCATTTCCAATGATAGTGAATTCTCCTACAAGAATCAACAGATATCTACTAAAACATAACAATAAAAACCTAAAACCCTAAAATCAGACTCAATATCCTCTAGGAATCAGGGAGAGAGGAACCCTCAAAGTGAAGGGAAGGTGGTTGAGGGAAAATGGAATATGTGTACAACCTGGAAGGAGACCACAAGATAATGGGTTGGAGAGACATGAAAACCCCAAGTGATGGGAGGGAGAGACCTCCAATGGTGTTCCCTAGATTGGTTGATGTATTGGGAGAGACCTCATATAGGGTCTCTAGGTTGGTAAACCATGTAAACATAATTTATTTTTCATTATGAAAAACTACCACGGTATGGCTTATCCTAGGGGACTCACACAACTAATCTAACATATAATGTCTCATCCTAAAAAAGATCAAATAATTAGTAGCCAGATTTTTGGGTCACAATGCCTCAAACGTGCCTCCCCATATGACATGGATTACCGAATTGCATCAAGGGTATAAATAGGTGATAAAGGAGAGACTATACCATCAACTTTAGAGTAGTAAAGTGGTACATTATAAAATAATTAGAATACAATAGTGGGCGAATTAATAAGGGAAGTATAGATAAGTGGTAAAATAATATAATTTTTTTAATAATAATATAGCCAACACCAATGTACTAAAATTCATGCAAGTCCAAATGAAGATGCATATATAGAAAAGTATACATACAACATCAAATAATATACAAGGATGTGCATGAATAAATAAAAGAATTAAAAAAAATCTAGGGTGAAATCTATGAGAATAATGAGATGTAGCTCAATATTTTTCTCCTAACTCCCATTAACATGAAAAGTAGAACATGCAAGCATCCATGGTCATGTGAACATGAAATCAACTCAGGTACCCTATTTCATTGGTTCCCCGAGCAAGTTATGAGATATAAATATCCCAATATGTTAACACCCATGGTGTCTAAAAATAAGACCAGTCCTAGAACATAAAGTAAGGTTGTGGGAAAATACAATTTAAATAATAAACAACACTAAAATAATAAATAAATTCAGGTTAGAGCAGGTTCTAATAAGACACATGGCCGACACTGCCTTATTTGGCTCATGTCTTGAATGATTGTCTGATCAATACTTATATATATAGTATAAATATTTATAGTATAGCTCTATCTTTTTTCCAACTATATGAATAAAGTACTTGAAAATATAAATGGTCATATACCAAGAATACATGGCACTGGGGTGACTGGGTCATAACTCAGACATCTATAACTAGTTTGAAATAGCCTCAGAGATCAAGGGATATTATACATTCCTTACATTTCCTAATGAGTGGGATACGTCATTCTCCTCTCTCGATGTGTTGAGTGTGTCTTAATGTAAAAACTTGAAAATTTTTTAGTGTGCCGTCAAGTCAACACTCAATAAAGGATGTGGCATGTCATGCACAGTATCCACAAAGAATCAATACAGGGAGACATCATGCTCAAAACTTAATATAAGGGAGTGTGATCCTTCCATGCTCAATAGAAACCTTACTATCATCCATAACCTATGTATAAATCATATTCATATTCACAATAAAATCCACGAGTCATTACCTCTAATGATTTACATTTTCTTTGAAAATTATAAACATGGTAATTCCATTTATCACAATTGAAATTATGAATATAATTGAGCATGAAATTAATGGTTTGGCCTTTCCTCCCTTTTAATATTTATTTGGTAAATCAAGCCATTCATGAATAAATCTTCCCATTATAAAAAAACTATATCATTAATAACTTTTAATTCATTCTAGGATGTAAATCAATCATGTTAATCCATTCGATTCTTTTCATTTGATTTATTAAAATTATAACATGGGAAATAATTTAATAAGAAGGTACAAGCACTTATGAGGTTTGTGGCGTGATAAACATTATTATTTGAGGAGGGAAACATTATTTATGAATAATATAAAATTCTATGAAAAAATATTACTTATCTCAAACCATGAAATAAAAGAATAAGGTAACACCAAAGCATTAATACAAGAATATTATATATACAACTAGTAAACTTTTTTTGATTTAGAATACAATACACCTCATTTATAGGGGTTTTATTATAAAAATATAGCACTATTTATCAAAAAATTATTGAAACATGATTACACTTCAATGTAGAAGAGTCATAACTCAATTCACTTTAAAGATTCATTTTAGGAAGCTACCACATATGGATATTAAATACATGGTTAAACATAACACTTAAAAGGTTCCATTTTTAATAGGATGAATGCATATGATGTTAAATTACATTATTAATCCAATATGATTGCCTATAAATAATTATGTAAATTTATTAAATTATTAATAAAATGTAAAAATGAGATGTCACACCCATGGGGTGTCGTTGATCACGATTCTAACCTCAAATTACAAAAGAATGCTCAATGGAAATAATAAATAGTGTATAAACCAATTTAATATGAAGATATCAATTTTAAGCCAATGCATGAAAAATCTCGACATGATGCACAATGGATATATTTATAATTCAATGGAAATTTAGGGATATATACTAAGTCCACTAACCTTATGCTTAGGATGCTTTACTCATCCAATATCAGGGTCATATTTTTTATGGTTTGGAAGAAATTGACAAAATATACATTCTCTCTAAAAATAAGAAAATAAGATTTCATGAATATAACTTCTTTGAGAGGAAATTAAATGAAGAAATATTCAATATGAACTAATATTTTATTAAGAGGAATCCATTGAAACTGACAACCAATTATTTGAATAATAGGTGGATGATATCATTAAAAATCTAGGATATACTTGGAGGAGTCCGATAAGGAAAGGGAGGTGGAGACTCCCACTGGAGGAAGAAGAAATAAAAAATAAAAGTGGTTATAAGTTTCATTAAGGGCAAAAGGGTAAATTGACTCACATAATTCAGACATGTGGATTTTCTACATGGGTTTTTAGACCATGCTCCAACCTTGTGGCTCCCAATTTAAAGGAAACCCACCTCGCACGATTGTGTCACCGGATTACCCCTAATCATGAACAATAATTGAAATTAATAGTGAATAGGTTCTACCTTAGTGGAACTTACCATTAAATCGAGGCACATGGTTTGGGATACCATGAATTTCTCATTCAAGGAACATCTTCTCACCTAATTTATTCACATCGTTTATTCTAGTGGGTTGTAGGGTTTTGGAAAAACCATGAGCCTTATTCAATGTTTCATATTTTAGAGTTTTCGGACCCCGACACTACCAAAACATGATTCCCCACCTTATGAACATCTCTGTCCTTTAACCAAGTCTCAAAACAACAACTTAAATTGTTAAAAATCTCAAAAATACATTCAGAATCGAAGTTCAAAGAACGTCCCATCCACAATATGAAAAATTTCAGATTTCCATGGAATTTCATTCATGGATCAAAACATGGGTCCTTACAACCACCCCACTATAGAACTTATCATCCCTGAAAATCCATGTGGAAACAATAAAAACATCACCCGACCAACAAGGGTCATGAAGTATCGATAAATTAGTAGCATCACATTCCTGATCACCCAACACACCTATAAAGATTACTTATGAAAATGACACATAATCCATAAAATCTCGATCCAATGCTAATTTTTTGATCGAAACACCTAAATTGTTCTAAATTGACAATGTTTAATTGAATAAATGACCATGTCATTGTCTCTTAATACATCCAATCATCGGTGCTCCCCACCATCAGTTAAACCTTAAAAAGGGGCCAATTCTGAGACACTATGCCTCCACCATCAAAACTTCCATACAAATAATGCTCTATAAGTTTTACAAATGCTCTTGGAGTGATCTAGATACATTCAAGTACTTTATTCTTCATTAAAATCATTAATACTTGTTGATCCGAGTTTTCATGAAAAGCCCCATCCAAAATATGGGGCACTCATCTCCACCTAATGACGTGAAAAACTAACTCTCCACTAGTAGTGCTCCATAGAAAAAAAATCAATCCACATAATGTTGACCATCATCATAATGATTATCCTAGATTCCTATCATTCTACCAACTGAACTAAAATACCTCCATTCCAGGAGGCTTGTGTTTAACACAAGTGCATTCAGAAAATCCCATGCACAACCTTCGATGATGTTGCTTGATAGAACCACAAACCTATATATTTAAATCATCATGTCTCAGCATGAACAACAGTGTAACTAGGTATAGACCATCAGAATCAACACCTATTAATAATTACCTCTAAGCCCAAAAACAAGTCTGAGGTAACCTCAGTATCCTTTAAATATATTCCAATGAACTAATTCATGGTAGTCCATACTCCATGCTTACAAGTGATACATTTGTACAAGTCCAAGAAATCCATATCATATCATTGAGTGAACCAACAGTGGCATCCACCTGGTGATCAAGTAGAAGAAGAGATGATGGTGTCCAAGAGTCTATATAAGGCTCTCCAACATGAGAACTGAAGTATGAATCAATACAAACCATGACTCAATATATACCACACTCTAAGTGTGCAACTTTGATAGAGAACATATCAATCCCAAAATCATTTAAAAATTAGAATGACATCTAACCAACTCTCTCTTAGTGCATCAATAATTATGTAAAGATAGGGGACATTCTATTATCAATGAAGGAGTACACTATGTGGATTTCAATATCTCCGAATGTAACTTGAGACACATCCAATAAAAAATTGAAAATGTGTTTAGTAAGACTCCACAACATTCAAACATATCAACTAGAAGAAATGTAGTCAAAATTTTATTGGTCGAATTCTTGGGAGAATCTCGGCTTCACCTACTGATGCATCTTCACAAGCTGATCACGATCCCATTCCACTTGAGGCATCACAAGACCATTCATGCTTACCCACTGAATTCAATCTATGTCCAATGGTTTTTATCAAGGGTTTTTGGAAAATTTGACCACATCAACATCATGATTCCAAGCGTAAATAGACATGACCCTCCCCATATTTGTAGTCTTTTAGTCATCAATATGAGAGATTCAAACTAGCCTCTAATAGGCACGCTAGGTCAAAATAACATTAATTGAATGTGTGACACTGTATAGAGTCTCAACCACATTCGTTAATGCACATGGCATGAAAGTAAAAATAAAGCTGGTAGGCATTTCAAAACACCAAATCCACTTGGAACATCATCCTGAGCATCAGGAAAAACATGATTCATTTAATTCATAGCTCAATCTACTCCGAAGATGGTATAAGAATGTACTCAACATCTCAAGGCTCAACAATTCTACAAAACTCAACCGGTTTTCTATACTGTTAGAAACTCTATAGGTATTGTTTGTATGAACATTCACTACCCTATGTTTTCTTAAGTAGGAATACAATCCTTGACTCTATCCATAGGGTGTCCATCCTATGCATCCAAGTATTAGGTAGTTCATATTAGAGATCTATCCTTGGGTCATATTTCTCCATACAACCATTAACGTAAATGATGATGTATCCAGTCGTCCATCATTAAAGATAACAAAGGGAGTCACATGAGCCACAAAGTAGTCGACCATTACCTTGGATAGTATAACTTATTAAAATTTGGAATTACATGATACTCACACCCATAATAATGGTCAAGGATACTTACAAGTACCAATACAAACAATGATGTCAGTTATAACCAAATAGTCCTACTAGGGACAACAAAACTCAAACAGTACCACACAACTAAATTCTCACAACATTTTGCAAGTAACATAAGATCAAAAGGTGATACCTACCACGGGATATCCCCTTATGAGATAATAATCATGGATCCTATCAATAATTCATTTCAAATAGATTTCCCAAGGATTAATAGCCTATAATTTAATCCATTGATTAAAACTTAATTTCCAAGGGAAAATGTTTTTGTTTCCATTCCAAGACCACTCAAGTAGAAGATTTTAACTACCCTTACATGAGGGTTTAAAATATTGACACCACCTAAGGTTACATTTTCATGTATTTAAATTTTTTAAAATAAATTTGTTAAATATATAAAAGATTTAAAACATAGCATCATGTAGTAATTATAAAAAAACACTAGGTACATGACTTAACTAAGACCATAAAAATAGGTATGTATTTTCAAAATTTATTTTTTAAATTCAAACATTTATTAAAATTCTGTCATTAATTAGGAAATATATCACATTATTTTTTTAGATTGTAAAAGATAAGGGAACCCATGTGGGTCCCACTTATCCAACATGGGTTCATTATAATTCAATGCAATAGCAGTTTCTTATTTTTTAATGATTAATTATACACATAGAGGGTTATCTCAAAAGAAACATTTCCCAACTAACCTACTTGGTTCTAGTTGTGAATTTTGGAAAGAAATCATATGGACTTCCATGCCTATGTGATTGAGTCACAAGGATTCATAGATGAAATCAATTCATTTTAGAATAAAATTGTACATGTTTTAATTATATAACCATTTCATTATAAAATGTTGTCATATATAATAGTTTGATTACATGGGTTTTCATCTCCAAATATTTGAAGTGCTCATTCACTTTATATACTACAAACTAGCTCTCATTTAATCGATACATATTCACATTAATGTATAGGCATTAGATTAATTTTTATATATAAACAATGTTATATTGATATATATAATGTTAAAATATGGTTTGAGTACACGGGTTACATTTTCCCAATTATAAGGTGAAGATACACCTTTCAACTGAAAACTGATTCCCATTTAATTCCAACCAATAAATGAAGACCGTGCAACCAATTACATATATGAAAACCATAGCTAGTCAGGTTATTAAAATAAGCATGATAACGTTAAAAAAAACATGGCATAACATTTAAGGCACACAACCCAAATTAACATACAACCTAAACATGAAACTACATGGAAAGGAATATGCATGACATGTGAATTTATATGTTCCTAAAATGATTTATGTAATGAGACTTAGTTTCCATAAAAGGAAAATTGAAAAAATACATTAAATTTTATAAATCAGTAAGTAGTGGAAATTACACCATTCACTTAATGTGAAATCTCATCAACCCTAATAACAAAGAGAATGAACCGTAACACCATCCCAATCCACATAGAAATTTTCCTCATACGTTGGATGATCACAACCAAGACCAACTATTTGTTAATATCTGAAATATTCCAAGTATTCTGTATAATATACCCAAATATTAATACAAAATAAAAAAGAAGCCTATTACACCACTTTGTAATGTCCTGACCTGACTGACTACTTAACTAGTAGCCAGAACACCGAGTCATATGGCTTTAAGCACGCCTCTCCATATTCTAGAGGTTACAAACTAGAAGTTAGGGTTTATGAATGTGATAGTGAGTAGTCTATAAGATTATAATCAGAGTAGCATAGAGGTACATCCAAAAAAATAATAGAGAACAAAGAGAAAAGTAATAAGTGAAAGGCAGAGTAGCTAAAGAATAATATAAACTAAATAATTAAAAGATGGCCAATGCTAATGTACAACAAGGAATTTATTTCTATATGATGTTGAATTACTAAAATAGTAGACATATATTATACAACAAGATAGATGAAAGCACCTCAATATAAAAAAGAAATTAAAATCCCCAAGGTAGAACATTAAAAGAATCCTAATCTATAGGCATGCACTGTGCTCTTAAATCCTAGGTATAATAAAGGCAAAAAAACCAAACATCCACAGTCCTAAAAACAAGATATCTACTTTGGTTACCTAGAGAAATGGTGGTCAGAATAGGGTGTGAGATATAAATACCATTAGGTTACCACCCATTATATGAAAATATAAAACCAGTATGTGAACATAATGTAAGACCATTTGTATGTAAAATTTAAATAGTAAAAAATAATGAAATAGTAAATAAATATCATTTGTCTCAGGTTCCAACAGCACACACTGCCAAATCTACCTTCGTCATCTCAATATTGGAATATTTTTTTGATCAGTAACTATATATATATATAGTAAATATTTAAATATAATATAGTTCTATATTCTATCCACCTATATGAACCTAGTATGTGCGGACATAAGTGACATATACATGGAATCCTATGTGTTAGATGGACCAAGGTGTTACTCATTCATCCATAAATAATCTTAATGATCATATAAGCCTAAGAAATATGGGTCATACCCTACATATCATAATTAGTGGGATACTTCATTCCCATCACTCTATGCAGTCAGTGTGTCTTCATTTCAACAATCGAACTTTAGTATGTGCGCCATCATGTCAACACTCAATAAGGACCATGGTGTGTAATTCCCACCATCCAAAAAGTATTAGAACTGTAATTTTTCATTCTCAACCCTTGAAGTAAAAGAGTGTGATGCCTCTTTGCTCAATAGAACCCTTACCACCTTCCACATCCTCTGTATAAGGCGTAATCATATTCACAATAATACCCATGAGGCATTACCTAACATTATCTACATTTTCTAATATCATTAGAAGCATGATCATAACATTTATTACAATTCAAATTAAACATGTACTTGAGCATAAAATAAATATCATACCATTTACACAATTTTAAAATCTATTTATGGAAGAAAACCATTCAAGAAAAATGTATTCCAATATAAACATATCATATCATTTACACCATTTAATTCATTAACAGAAGGAAATCCATCCTGTCAATCCATTCTACTCATATAATGTGATTTTGTCCAATTAATTCACATAAATTCATTTAATATGCCGGGCCAAGTACTTATATGTTTCTTTATCTTACAACCATTCATATAAAATGAGTGAAATCCATTTATAAACCATAGAACAAGCCATGTATTGTATGTTTATTATCACAAACTATGAAATCGAAGTATAAAAAACACAAATTTATTTATCCATGAATTTTATATAATCAAATATTCACCACTTTCTAATTTATAAGGCATTGCAGTTTATTGAAGTGGTTTATTATAAAAACATTAAATTGTTTGTCAAAAAAATTACATTACATCATTAATCTTAAAAATAGAAGATTTATAAATCAATTCACCTTATATAATCATTTTAGGATGCTACCAAATATGAAACAATACAGTGTCCTCCATGAAATGAAGCATTTTCCATTCTTAATTAGACAAATTCCTACATGGGGAATTACATTATTAATCCAACTCAAGTGCTTAGATAGTGTTTTGTACATTTATTCAATTAGTTATATAAGTTTAATATAATCCAGAACACCCATGGGGTGTCCATGATTATTGTTTTCATCCTAGAATTACTAAACAAGGATCAATTGCAGCAATACAAGGTGAATAATCAAATTTAATTAAATAAGTCAATTTTAAGGCAACGTGCAACAAAGGCCAACGTGCGACAGAACAACAACATTTATAATTCAATAGAAATTTTGTTGAAAATTCACTAGCCATGTACTATATTCTTTGTAAAATTCAATAATCCAATATCAAGTTCTAATTCTGTTTGATTTTCTAGAAATCAATGAATATTAAACTTGAAAAGAAAATACGGAAGTTGAGCTTGAACCATGATAAATTGTTTGAGAAAAAATTAAATGAAAAAGGATTAGAAATGAATCAAAATATTACCACGAGGAATCCCTAGACACTGATGACGTTCAATTAAAATGAAGGATGTAGGAGATCTTTTAATGCCTATGTTAGTATTAGTGGTGAACCATATTGCAAGGAAGGATGAGAACCCCACATGATTAAGAAGAAATAAAATGAAAAGTGGTTATTAGTTTCATTAAGGTTAAAATGATAAATTCAACAAAAAATTAGTTTTTACAGTTTGGTCGTATGCTTTTAAAATTTTTGATCCAATCATACAACTCCCATATCCTATGAAACCCACCTTGAATGGTTGTGCCACTTAGTTTGTGCTAACCATTCTCCAACCGTGTCATGAATTTTACATAGGTACTTCCTATGTTGAACTAACTATGTTGGATATGCACACTGTATGAGAAACCATGTGCACCCAATGCAGGGCACATATGCTCACAAACTATATTCACACCGTTTTATCTGGTTGGCCACACAGTTTCAGACAAACCACATGCCATGTTTAGAGCTTCCCATTACCATGTATTTTGGATTTAGATACTCATGAAACTCGACAGACCACCCATTGAACCTGTTATGAATTTACCCATGTCTAAAAAACACTTTGTAGTGTTCTATGTCATGGAATTATGTTCTAAATCTCAAATAAAAGAATGTTACATCCACTAAATTCCAAAATCCAAATTCCCTAGGAATTTATTCCGTGGATCATAACACAGTTCATTACTTACCAATTCTCCAATCATGAAAAATTAAAATATTTAAGCATAAATTCTTATCACACACTTGTCTCATAGTCTTCTTAACAAGAAATAATTCATGCTCTAGAAATAACTTGATGAATGGAAGAGTCTATTGAATACAATAAGATCCATCAAAACCATGTGCTAATCCTGTAAGTCAAATATTACATGCTCAAAACTCAGTCTAAAAATGCCCACAATATTGTACCCATATAGTTTCTTATATACTGTGCACCCAAAATTGTGAAAAAAAATTAAAAATTATAAAATAAATCCCTAAAATGTTGAAAAATTTATGTCACCCAATACTTATTATATATAAAAAAGATACCATGAAATAGAGTTTTAAAATATGCTCATTATTCCAATTTCAATCAACAAAAATTCATTAAAACAAATGAATGAAAATAAAAATATATCACAAACACAACCCATGGAATATGGTGAGTAATTAGAGAATCTAAATGGAATTATATAAGTATTGATGCTCTTTAACACTAATAATTCCTTTAAAAACCATCAATTCCACAGAACAATGGGATGTATCAACGACAAATCCATCCATGATTTACAAAACATGATCCTTAGACGATGATGAAAATGCATATGCCTCTACAAAATTTATAAAACCACTTAATTTTATAAGAAATAGAGAACATAACCATGATGAAAACATTCATTATTAGAATACATCTTAATGAATTATAAGGAATAGATAGTAAACATCCCTATAAAATATTCCTACTTCCTAAAAGGAATTACAACCTCATTAAACTAAACATCTATAAGGTCAATCCATCATAAAACATAACATTATTCCAAAAAAATATGGGATAACTCATAATCACTCCCCAAAAAGAAACGACAAAGCCTTTTGATTGAGGTCAGCCAACAATATTAGCAAACTATGACCTTAATCATAGAACTTTTTCCCACAATGAAAACTAAAAAGTGACTCCCATGGATTCATTAGCTTACTAAAGGAAAAATCAATTCTAATTGCCCAATAACTGACCTAAGGTTCACCCATGCTCAACCAAATAAGAAACTAGCCCAAAAATTTGTAACATCACCTGAACACACTAGAATTCCAAAAGGAAGAAAACTTAAACAATAAGTCATTCACCAAAACGCAAAAAGCCCCCAAAGGAATATACACTATCCAAAATGCATACACATTAATAAAAGATATATTTCTTTCAATAAGATAATGTCTCAACATTACTAATCACCTAAAAAAACCAAAACATCAAATTGACTATCCAATAAAGGAAATTTCATTGTATCATTTGAAAATATACACATGGAATCACTCCTAATAAACAATCCAAAAATTAATTTACTAAAAGAAAACTATAAAAATATTAACTGACCTATTAGAATGTGGTGAAGGGAATCAACCCCTTAGCTTTTTTGTTTGTAAATTAATATTAGAATCAATCACTTCATATAGAGTATGGGTAGTGTTAGGAACAAAAAAGATCAATTCTAGAAAAATTTAATAGATTATATAAGGATAAAAGATAGAGAAAAATAGTCAATATTCTATCAAGAAGTTCCTTGGAAAAACAAAACAGCTAACCAGAGACCTAATACTAGCGAATCATGATCCTCAGTCAATCATGTAATCTCATAACTAAGAGAATAAATTACAATAAAACACAAAAATTCCTTGATTAAAATCCCATTAAATTTTTTTTTACGAAATTAAATTTTGAACTAAATATTAGAAACTCATCTATAAACCCGTCTATTTTCCACAAACCCCATTATTGAATACTTTAAAACACTATTAGGGATAACTAGTCTAAAATTCATATAAAATAATTGTAAAAAAAATATTTTATAATTTTTCCTAAAATGTATCATCAAAATGAAATATCAAAATAATTTTCCAAAAAATATTTGATATAATTCATAAACATCAATATTTAAAACATTTTTTGTTTTCCAAAATTGACCCCAAAATTTTATTGGGCCTCAAATCCCTTTTCAAATCAACAGAAACATCAAAATTAAATCTCAAATCAATAAAATATTTGAAATTATTATAATTAACCATTTCTAAATTTATCCCCTTTTAAAATAAAATCAATCAATAAAATCCACCTTTTATGTAGAAATACTACTTAAAAACACATTCATCATCTGCATTTTTATTACAAAATATTACTTGTTTTATAAAAAAATAACCATTCCCTAATAATTAAAAAAAATCATAAAACAACTACATCATTAAATTAATCATTCTCATCCCAATAACTATTTCTAAACACATTACACAGAGTCATCATTTGAAAAAATAAAGCACACATTCTAAAATTAAAAAAAATTAATCACATCAATTAATAGAAACAAACATATGAAAAACCCATCATATGATATTATTTTAATGGAATACACAATTTAAATCAATCTAGGGATATAGGGAAGAATAAAATATTTCAATAAGATATATTGTGTTGTTGTCAATTTGATCACGTCGGCTATTAAATAGTCAACAAACTCTGAAATGGGCAATATCATGGTTATAGATCCATCATGCGTAGAAAATGAATGATTTAAGAGACCACATGTGCTAACTATTCAACTCTAGTTCATTCCCAAATTTCACCATTTAGACACCCACTGATCCTCCAAAAATAACTAATACACTAACCAACGATCAAAGAAACAACCCAAAATATTAAAATCCATCAATAATATCCATAAAAAATCAAATTCCTGACTCCACCCACATATGTCCACGGAAACTCAATCCTTCTTGTGATTAATAGTATCCCCATGTAGAACTCCATGATTTTATGATATCATTGTCTAGAGAAAAATTTATTTTTATGATATCATCATTTACACGCTATAATAACTTTTAAAAACTAGTGATAATCTACTAAAATAATAGTATTTAACGTCACAATAATCTCATAGTCATTGGATCGATGATTATGAATAAGAATAAAAAAACTATGAATGAATTATGGCTTAAACAAGTAAAAAATAATTTCATTTCACAATAATTTGTTTTAAATAAAAATAAGAATCTTTTGAAAGTAAAAGAAATGTTTTTTATTTAATCTATTTTTTTGCATGTAATGTATTCTTATCTTAATAAATTAAATTTATCAATATTTTTTTTATATTTTCAAAAAAATTATATATTATATGTTAACTAAAATGTTTTAAAATTCATCTATTTTTTCTATGAATGGAATAATAATAAATAAGATTTTATTTCTAAAATGTATTTTTATAAAAAATTGTTTTGTCCTATATTTCATGATTATTTTAGAAATAATTATTTCAAAATATATAAAATAAATCATGAAAATTTTATTCCATATTTAAAATCAGTATATCCAAAAATATTTAATTTGTTTTTTTACATGTTATGAATTGCATATGTGGAATCATTTATCTCTGTGGTAAATGTTTATTTGGGTTAAAATTGGTTAAAAATAAATGATAATGTATATATTTTTCTTAATAATTCTCATTGTATTAAGATACATTGAAATTTATTACATAAAAAATTAAAGTTATTTTTATAATGGACAGTTGTGCCTGAATATGAACGGTATAATATTTTATTCAAATAAAACTATAAAATAAAACTCTCTTAGTTGTAAATATATCTTATGTGTTAAAAGTGGCAGAAATGAAATTTTTTAATTAAAAGAAATTGTAAATTTGACCATAATAATTTTTTTTTCATCATGTCATATTATTTATAAAATTAATTATTGATATAATTATATTAAATAATTTTTCAATGCCGACATGATATTTCATCAATTATAGGAAATATAAAATAATTTATATTACAAATATATAAAAAAAATTATTTGGGTGAGTTATAGAGTTTCATTAATTCTATTGATTAATATAATTTTTTTACTATATTAAGAAATTATATTATAATTATATCTTTGTATTTGTGTATTCATTATCATGTTAAATGAGTAGATTAAAATATGATATTATTAATATTTTGTAGATATAATTTTTTTTTAATTTTATAAAAGACATAAAAAATATTGATAGAGGACATGGTAGATAGTATATTGTCAAAAATGTAATCAATTTTACATTTCTAAACTATTTGGAACCTTATATGTGGAATTATAACCATTCGTTAATGAAAAATGTGTTATTGTGGTTATGGATAAAATGAGATAACTAATGGTTTTAAGAAAAAGATAAGGTTGAAACCCCATATAAACATGTCCAAATTCTATTGGTTGATAGGATTTAAACCACATCATACCAATAGCTTCCAACATCTGTCCATTCAGAAGAATTATTATTGAGATATACATTTACATTTTAATATTTTATGAAATTCCAAGAGTTTGAATCCCCTAACTTATAAAAGGTAACACCTCCTTTCCATCCATTACACTACATTGATGATATATATCAATGAATAACTACCAAATACTCTTCTTATATTTCATGGACATGAATTATTTTTTATTTTCTTCTTAAAATTATTTTACAATGGTCTTTATGAAATAATATAATGGAGGATTACTGAAAAAGAGTAGGTTAGAATGTGTATGAAGAAAGACATGAAATGAGTTAAGGGGTTTATGTATCAATCCTATTTTAATATAGATTATTTAATCAGGAATTTTTATTGAGAATATTATATTCGAATTTAGTGATAAAAACCTTCCATTTTTAATCTCCTCTATTTATATTAAACGAATACATCTTTTTTATTCAATTTCCTTGCTTTAAGTAATCCTGATATCAAAATATTTTTTTTAAATAAAAACTAATTTATTTATCTCTTTGTTAAAAAATATATTTTTTACATATAATTGTTTTCTAATTTTTTTCATGAACACGTTTTAGTGTTATAATATTTTTTTAAAATTAACTTTTAATCATGATTATTTAAAAAAATGATTTAAATAAAATCCTTATATCTTTTTTTGAATTAAGTACTTATTAACTTTTCACAAATGTGTCAAAGGAATGTTTTCTTTTAACTTATATAGAATGAATGGAGTATCATTGTTCCATAAGCAGCAAATTCATTGAGTCTTACTTTATATATTTTATAGTTTTTTTTCAAATAAAAATATTTATTTAATATTTTGGAAATTTATTGATTTTATATATTTTATTTCAATTTTAAAAGTGTATTTTCTTATGAAAATATTATAATAAATGTTTTGAAGGGTTTTTATCTATGTTACGTACTTTAATGGTAATAATGTTTTACTGGGTATATAATCCAATGATACTATCATTATTCTTTCTTTTGATGGTCTATTATCATGGTGATGAGTTTTTTATGAAACCCATTAAATTTTCATGTTCCATGATATGATAAATTTATGTAATGTTTATGAGAGATAATTTCTTTTTGTATGGTATGATTTTATAATATGAAGAAAATTTGATTATCTTATGGAACACATATATATATATTTAATTATGCGATCAAAATTCCAAAAATTATATATCCCTCCAATTCATTGGGGATTAGATTATATCTCAAGAGATAACAATGAGAAACTAGTTGATGTCCTTGATCCACTATGAGAAACAAATCAATGTGCATGATCTACTATGATAAAATGGTTATTATTTCCAATCCATAATGATATTTGAAATTATTATTGATTCATGATCTACAGTGATTTTATAATCTATTTAGTAAACATTGATATACGAAATGGTTTCTATACCTATGGTGGTGCCACAATTTTACGATATGAAATTTTTGTTGATGACAAATTTATGATGAGATATCACTCTTATAAAATGATGGTGGTATATTATATGAATCATGTTTTTGATCCCAAATACATTGGTTATTAAATTTTTTATGTTGTGTTCATGATCTCATGCATTGAATCTTCTATTCTTCATTCATATAATATTTGATTGTTTTCTCATATTTTTAATATTCTTGAGCATCTAAGATAACACATTTTTTATGTTTACA
The DNA here is from genome assembly GCA_963277665.1 of Viscum album. Lineage (NCBI taxonomy): Eukaryota > Viridiplantae > Streptophyta > Magnoliopsida > Santalales > Viscaceae > Viscum > Viscum album. The sequence continues at coordinate 651,436,217 of OY728138.1, read as the reverse complement.
TTCATTAGGTTATGAATGATGTGTAATGTTGGGTATGTCTATGAATATTACTAATTGTGAATATATTAATTGGATATTTTTAATATCTTATAAAAAATAAGTAAATTGTTTTCTAGTATCCAAAGTTACTAAAACATTTTGGTCCTCATGTTTTTATTTTTGAAATATATTGACTATTCGCCTAAAAATATGTAATTGTTAAGTATGATATTTCAATATATATATAATTATATCAGAGGAAATATTTATTAAATATTTTTATATCTATAATATAAAACATTGTTAAAAACCTTCGATATAAGTCTAACTATTGGATAACATGATAAAGTTCTAGTAATGACCATGGATAACATAGGTAATCCAAAGGTACCCTAGATTGAAAAGAATGTGTCTTGATTTTGACATCATATTACTGATATTTCACTATTAAATGATATTTTAATTTATTATACCTTGATACCTAAACAATAATTTTTGGTATTAATCAATATCTCAAACTAAAAGACATTTTGAAAATAAAGAATGAAGTAGACAATGAAATGATTGTCCACCTGAGTAACCAAATGCTATAGGAAATAGAATACAAAATTAATTTTTATACTCGTGTATATTTCATAGGTTATTAATCATGTTCATATTTCAGATTATTAGAGGAATAATTTACTTATATCTCTTTTTTAAGGCAACACCCACCTTCTTTAAGTGGATCTTCTAACCCATTAGTGTATGAGCAATGGATCATAAGCATTGGGAAAATATTCTATATTCTCTTGTATATGGAATGTCAAAAAGGTGTTCTTTATCTTTAGAATCTTTAATAAAAAGTTTATCTATGATGAAATAGTACTATTAATATGATACAAGAGTACTAAATTGATTCTATGAAATGTTATGAGTGTATGATGATATTTATCAGTATTTACATACCTCATATCGTATGTACAATGATGGAGAATGAATTCCTTGAACTTTGGGAAAATTATGATAAATCTATTTGAACATATGATTAATATTTTACGTGAAATCCAAGGAATTTTTATGTTTTAATCCTTATCCCTGAAAAAAAAAATTGATCAATTCAATGTTGGCTTAAAATAAATTCTTTGAAATTTATTACCTATAAGTGACTTTTATATCTAAGAAGAAGTCATTAAAAATACACTCAAGGTAGAAATGGAAATAAGATATTCCATTTGTTCCCATGGTTTTGATAAGAAATGACATATTGAGTCTCATGAAAACTCAAATAAATCACATGGTGGATAGATTTTCTACCCATATATATGCTCTAATGCTTCAAATTCATAATGTATGGGAATATTTCTAACCATTAAACAAATATGAAGGTTTTAAATATAATAGTCATCAATAAACTCTTATTATCATTGTTAAAGGTAAATATCATGTCATAGTTAATATTAATGTTTCTTATTACAATTAAGTGATGAATTGGAAACTTATCATCCACTCTAGAATAACTAATGCCTTATTAATTCTGGATCTACCCACAGTTTTATATATAAGGAATTTTAAAAGTGTATTGATATACCAGATCACTGATTATATATTGAGATAATGTTCAAAAATAATAATGGTTGTATTTTCGTATCTCATTTCTATAGTTCCTATATAATTATAGTTTCCAGGAATGTTCTTACTTAAAATCTTGAGATTCTTAAATTATTTAAATTTTCTGTGATTCTCGGAATAGATTGGATTTTTTTTATATAGAACATATATAAATCGTTGTGTAAGGGATTTCACCTTATGTATTTAAAAAAAATTGTGTATTTATCCTTTAAGAAATTCATATAATCATTTATTATAAATTACATCTATTATGTGGTTCTTAATTAGTATCCTTTATGGCCATTTATCTAGAATGGTTATAGAGAAACTCAACCTTGAATAAATTTGTATTACTCATTACTTTTCTTAAGTCATTCCATAATAATTTCATGGTATTCTTCTAAATCATGGAGCTAGGTTCTCAGTAGAATTCATGCCTGAGGGACAAATATTTGAATGTGTTGATATAAAATGGCCATGATTAAGTTGAAATATTTGATAAAGAAACTCTAGGAGAATATTCAAAATTTATTTATTCATCAAAGTGCATCACCATTGGGTTCCCCATTTCATTTGGTTAAATTAAAATATGTATCAATGTGAATATAAATTGAATACATGGAACTAAACAAGGTCAAAATCAATAATAAGTATCATCTTCCTCATATTTATTATCTGTTCAATCAACTATGAGGAGCTATATACATAAATAAGATTGATTTTTGATATGAGAACTATTTTTTAAGGGTTAAAAGTGATGAAATTATTATGACAACCATTCATATGAGGTATAGACGCTTTGAATTTATAGTTATGTGATCTGGTCTAACTAATTCCCCCTCTATATTGATTAATATTATGAATTGTGTCTAGAGATGACCTGGTTAATTTTTGTTAGTCTTTATATATGGTTTTCATATTTATTTAAAAAGTAAGGATGAGAATGAAGATAATTTGATGATTTTTATAAAGACCTTTATGAAGGATATGTTCTATAAAAAAATTAAAAAAATTTATTTTTTTCAATTGAAAGATTCATTTTTAGTTTATATAATCTCATGTAAGGGTATTTCTATGGATCCATCAATGATGGGGGATATTGAACATTGGTCCAGGCCAACCATTGTGACTAAGATCCCGAAATTTCCTTGTTTTGAGGTATAGAATTGGTTCTTTGTGGAGAATTTATCACAATTTTCTAATACACATAACATTTTAACACATAAGGGATTCAATTTCCTTTGGATAGAGGGATGTAAAGAAAATTTCCATGAATTGAAGAGAACTCTAGTTATCACACATATTCATACACTATACTACATTAGATAAGGGTTTTTAATATATAGTGATGCATCAATGAAGATAATAGGATGTATCCTCAATCATAATTACATTGTAATTTCTTATCCCACATGAAAATTTATGGTTCATGAGAAATATTACCCAAAATCATGATAAGGTGTCATCTAAAGTAAAATTTTCATAAATGTTTTAAATTAAATTTTTTATGTAGAATGGTTTAATATATATCTTAATAATTAATTTTTTATGTATTTTATTACATGGAAAGATTTTAATATGAATCATTGAAGATGGTTGAAGTTGATTTAATATTATTAATACCCAATAATTACCACCCTATAACGGCTAGTAAGGTTGTTGATTTTTTGATCCATAAAGACCATATCATTTTTTAAGTGCTATATATTTATATATATCCAAAAATTATGGAATTTTAGAAGATGGAACATGAAATCCCATGGAAGGGGATAGATCCTACTTTTATAGTATTAATATTAAATAATCTACCCATTTAAAGATTAAGAATGTAAAAAAGATGTAGAGATGTAAAAGATGGTCGGAAATGTCCCTAACTTAAACCATGATTGAGATGAAATGATATGGTTTAAGAATAGTTTATATGTTTCATCCATACTAAAATTGAAGAATGAGCAGATGGATCAAGCACATATTTCATCATTTTCAATTCATCATATATGTACAATGATGTATAGAGATTTGGAAGAGTATTTATGGTGGGAAAACATGTTCAGGAATATTATACACTATATAACTTGATTCAAGGTATATAAGAATGTTAATGATGAGAGAAAGAAGACATAGGTAATGTTACCACCATTACCAAAACAAGAATGGAAATGGAAAAAAAACCATATATTTCATCATAGAACTACCTAAAAGATCTAATTAGAGTAATGATAATTTTGTTATAGTGGATAACCATACAATTTCAGGACACAACATTAATATTAAACAAAATATCACTCATGATCAGTATGTCATGTTATATATTAAGGAAGTGGTGTTATTTCCTTTACATCCACATTATATTATCACAAATAGAGATATATGGTTTACTATGATTTTCTAGGGAAGTATTCAATAGGATCTAGATATAGTGTTAAGGATTAGAACTACTTATCAACCTTATAAAGATGTTCAGTCTAAAATATCCTTTTGTGATGTCCCGTCCTAGGAACCACAGAACAGTTCCATAAGATGGTTGGCCACATGCCCTCATGCGGGCCACACCATATGCCAGAGGGTGCTGACTAACAGTGAGGGTATGGTAATTCAGTCATTGGAAGACTATAAGATATTTTATCAGAATAAAACACAAACTAAAGAAAATAATTGTATCCATGTGTGGATATGTATAAATAACTAGTAAAATACCACATCATATGAAAACCAAAACATGAAAATACAATATTCAACTATGTGTTAAAACATACTACGACATTGTAAATGTAACGTCTCTACAATTAAACAGAATGTGAAGAAACAATGACTCCCAAGTGGGTTCCGAACCATGTCTGGTTCCCTCCCATATTCCATTCCGAAACTGCAGCATATCCTATAGCCTTTCCCTTATCATTTCCTAAAAAACCAAAGTCTACTCAGGTGCCGATATGGTGGCACGAATAGTGTGTGAGTAAAAATTAGTAGGCAACCACCAACAATGTCTAAAATGATTCTAGTTTTTTTATAAAAACATGTAAGGCAATGAAATTTTTATTAGAAGAAAAACGAGAGACAATTAGAGCTGGACGAGGCCACACATGCAATTTTTCCCTCATTTAGAGAGATGAGAACATCAATGATTATAATATAATTAAAAAGAAGAGTCATCGTCTGAATACAAGTCTGATTCAGAATCAATGGGTCCATAAGACCTGGTAATCATGGTAGGATTACGATATGAGTAGTCTTTTATACACCTTGATTTCCAAGGAGGGACAAGTTGGAAGCCTCCCTTATCCACAATAACCTTCTTTCCCTTAGACATTTCCTAAATAAAGGAATGTTTTTTGGGGGAATCTTCCTCTATGTCGTCCCAGTTTCTACTGATTCCCAGTGTTTCTATTAATTTAATTATTTTCTTTTATATATTTTAATGATTATCAACATTACCTAGGTAGGGGAGTTCCTCTATTGCAAGATTGATGGCCTGTGCAAACTGTTCTCCTTTCATTGGTTCTCCCAACCATGATTCATCTAAATCAGGTATTATTTCCTCATCCATGTAGTTTTGTGTCTTTTGGTCATTGAGTTGAACTTCTTTATCCATCATCACCATATTCTGAGGAGATTTCTCATGTATTTTAATTAAAGAATCATTTACATGCTCTTTACCCCAATTAGGATGGGGTTGTTTGCTGCCAATAGAAACCACATTATTCTGAATTTTGTGTCTTTTTAATTTCTTCCTACATGAGGCCTTATAATGTTATTTTAATGAAAAAAAGAAAAAACCAAATTCTTATAGTAGATATGCTTGACATGAACAATAATGTGGTAGTATTGAAAATAATCTGGTAGTATTTCATACTCCACTTGTAGATATATATCATCATCCAATGCAGATAGTATTATGTTATAAATTAGTCATGATATTAAATCAACCTCCACTAAAATCCTAGAAATTTGACCATATTTGGCAATCAACATGGTTTTATCTATTTCGATTGTGATTCACATAGTATATGAAATATAAAATAAAATCATTGGATGCCATATGTTCTAGTTAAGACCAAAAATTTTTATCCAGACTAGGGCTCTAGTACATTTTATTGCAAATGGATTGAAATGAAAATCTCATTCCTGAATGAAAACCAAACCTAGATGTGACATAATTTATCCAATACCTCATGATTTTTGTTTCATGTCATATGATTTACAAATGATGTGATAATATCCCCGAACCATTGGGATACATCTCTAATCAGTGGAAATCTATGAAGAGGTTAATTTACAAACCAAATCAGTAGTTTTCCAAATCATTCCTCTCACATGTATAATTATTCTATAAATGATATAGTGCTTATAGATCTTGAATATTTCAAGGATGAAATATTTATTACGGATCACCCGATCAGTGTGTCCTTTCTTAATAACTCATTCTGTAACATCATCCCTAATAATTTAAAAATGCTTTATGTTGAGTTTTGTTTCAGAAATACTATGTGTCTATTTATCTATTTCTATACCACAATATTGAGGGTTCCTACCCACCTCATCTCCCAAATCATCCTTAGGTCAAGGATGAAACCCCTCAATTGGCTCATTGACCACCAATCTAAAACCATCATGTAAATCATGAATGACCTCTGCCGTATGCATTGGATCATGTCACCGTAGGACATTGAGCATTACTATCGAAGGACGATGCAAACCGTTGGTTTCTGGCACTATGAAAAAATGAGACCCATTGATATTTTCCATTGCAACAGCCGTTGTGGATCCAAATCCTTCCCGATGATTACCTAATCATGGATCACTCATCATGGCCATCTCCACCGTAGAACTTTTCTTTCCATTCCATGTAGACCAATCTATACCCTACTTCGAAGATCCTAATTCAACTAGCCCGATTCATCTTGTTGAATATTGGTGATTTCCATCAATATATACATCAACCAGTTTATGACGTTGAACACACTGTATAATTTAAACAGTTATTATATTTTCATCTAATCATTAATCTTCACATTAATCCTAGTTTCAATTGATTTTTCTCATTTGAATCATTATTCATCTTCATTAATCATTTGTTGTAGATATTCATGCCTAGAAACACAAACCATAGTTGAATCATCATTCATTATTATCATTAATATGGTGTATGTCATCTTGCCTAGCACCATAATCTCATTTAGTGGAGGTCGTCATGCCTATCACTCCATAATATCATTCGGTGTTCGTAATCATTCCTAGAAACCCATAATCTCATTGAGTGAAGGCCCACATACCTATAACTACATAATGTCATTCGGTGTAGGTCGTCATGCCTAGAAGCCCATAATCTCAAGCTTGGATAGCTATTGGGGAGGAACACCATGTCCATGTCCCACATTTTAAATAGTCTAGAACATCATGTCATGCACCATAAAAATATCATCCATTTAATTATCCTTTAATTCACAACAATTTTCCTCAATATGCCTTTTATAATATAATGATTAGTTAAACAATTCAATGGACATTAGTTAATTCTAGAATTAACTAAGAACTTAACCCACTTATTAATTCATCAATTAATTAATCAGCAAACATAATTCTCATTCCATAAATAATAATTCACAATTAATTATCCATATCAAATCCCAAAATGTCATAATTAATTCTCACAATTAATTATCATTGATAACATCCTAGAATATAATTAATTATTGGAATTAATTATCTTTTTTCAAGATCATGGAACATAATTAATTCTCATAATTATTTATCTTTCATTGCCAATATCATTGTTAAAAAAATAATTTACGCCAATTAATTATCTTAACACAAAAATTTAATATTTCAATTACAATATCATAACCCATAATGAATCTCCAAAATATATATTCGAAAAACCCCTTCATTAGTTTCAAGATTCATCTTTCAATTAACCACTGAGGAAAACTCAATTCAATTAGTCATTCCTAGATACTACAATTTAGGAAAACATTTATCAAGTAAAATATAGAAATCATAAAATCACATTCAAATAATTTAAATCAAGACTATGGGAGTTTGTATTAGACCACCTACCACGGTTTATTGATTAATGTTATCCTAATGGAAAATATAAAAAATCTGAGCAGCACAACATCATAGATCAATCTTCGGATCTAAATCCCTAAACCAAAATTAAGATCAAGGGTAATCAAGTTCTTTTAAATCTAGATATAGATCCCAAATAAGAGATATCAATCTCAACTAATGGGTTTAAATCAATAAAATGGGATGGATCATCCATGAAAAGATCTAGAAATTATAACATAATGAATGATAGAAGCATCGAGATGAAATCCACATCTCTAGAAGAGAGTGGATCTTCAATTTGGGATTACGATCTCAAAGAAAGGTGTTCAGATTGCATTGGAATCTCTTTGAAAGTATTTGGAATCACCTAGAAACTAACAAGCATGAGGCTAGGATGTAATAGAAAGGTTTCAGGGGTTTAGCTGGGTTTAAATCCAATTTTAATAATAAACTACTTTTCACATATGGTTTCACCTTGTAGTCCGCACTATTATGCCAAACCGAGTAATAGCCATTAGGTCTTCCAATACTTGCACTACTTGATGGTACACAATTAGGAATACCCATCACCAACTGTGTTGAAATCCACTATCTGCATGCTCAGCATGCGGATGGTTTGGCCAAATTGTGTGAAAACTGTGCACAGCCCCCTGTCTTCCAATTCATTAAATACTTCACCCAAACACAACACAGGTCATACCCCAACCCAAAGGTAAATAATATCAACAAAAACGATCCTAAAAAAATCCAAATATTTCTCCAAGAAAGGATGGGATATGAACATACTCCCTCTATATAATAGCTCATAATCATGCTTTACTCTATAGATTCTCTAAGATTCCATGTCAAGAATATTGGTTCATTGATCCCTCATGTCTACTTCATGTTCACATGTTTCCTCTTGAGAACTTCCTTGTTTCCATAACAAATTAACTAACATCACAATCGTTCCCCATAACACTTTCTCACTACATCTTAGTACACATATTAGATGATTTTAAAAGGAGTCATCTAACTAGAGATCAACCTCTTCCAAATAAATCTCATGATAATGGTCGGGGGGATATGACCATTGTTGTGACAGATGATAAATGTAATGAAATGATTGGAATTTATAGGGAAGTGTTAATCGGTATTCTATCAACCTAATTCTCTCAAGAACCTCAAACGCTCCCACCAACCTTGGTGCCAACATTCCCAGCCTTTTTATCCTATTGTGACCCAATCTAGGCGACACCCGATGGAATACACGATCACCCTCTGTAAACTCTAGGGGTTGTATCTGTCTATCATCATACAAATTTTAATTACAATGAGTTGTAGCCATATGTTTTTGAATCAACTAAACCTGCTCCTATGTCTCCTGAATGAGATTCGGTCCCAACATCTATGGCTCATCCACCTCTAACCAACATAGCAGTGATCTACAAGGTCCTCCATAATGTTCCGCATATGGTTCCATCTACGCAGTTTCCTAAAAATGTTTTTTATAGTCAAACTCCACTAAATCTAAGTGCTTCTTCCATGAATCATCAAATTGAACCACACATTCTTGTAGAATATCTTCTAACCCATGTAAGGTCTGGTCCAACATCCCATCTATCTACGGGTGAAAGTCTGTAAATAACAAAATCTATATACCAAACACTTTCTGTAAGCCCTATCAAAAGTGTGAAGTAATGCATGAATCATGATCTGAGACTATAGTATATTGCACCCCATGAAAATGAACTATCTCTCTCACGTACAGTTCTCCCAACTACTCTACTATAATGGTTTCTATGATAGTAAAGAAGTCTGATACCTTCATCAGTCATCTCACATTTACCCAAATACAATAATTCTTCCTAAGAGTATATAGAATTCCTACCACAAAATCCATTGTCATGTGATCCCACTTCCATTTCGGAATAGGTATCGGCTGAAATAGGTCTTGAGGTTGTTGATACTTTTCCTTCACCTACTAATAGGTGAAACATATTTCAATGAACCCTACTATCTTTTTTTCATGCTGAGGCACAAAAAATGACGTAGTAGGTCACAGTACATTTGTGTCACCCAGTACGTACCTGCAACATTGAAGCATGAAATTCACGCAATATTTCCTCTCACATACTCATTGAAAAAATAACCAAAATTTTCACATAGATGATCCCTTACTCAATTATTATCCATTTCTATGGTTTCTCCCCACCATTAGGGATTTACCTAAAGGATAAACTATATTGATCCTCATACTGTCTTCCTCTGGTCTATCAGAAGAGAGTAGAATCCACTATTATATAAGTCAGAGTCATCCACCCATGACTCTCAGAAACTACCACATGTATTTCCTCTAGCAAATTCATCATCTTCCACTGTGCACTCGACTAATGTACCAACTAAACCTAATTTTCCCTCCTCAAGGAATCATCCACACAATTCCCCCTTCAAAGTGTGCATACTAGTTCAAAATAAAAAGACTGTATATATTCTAACAATAATCACAGCTGAAGATCAATTTTGTGTTGTGAAAAGTAATAATTCTTAATTTTGTGATCCATAAAAAATTTAAAATCATCACCAAAAATATTGTGTCACCGATAAAAAAGATTATAAACCACTGCATCTAACTTGAGTTCATGCATAAGGTAATTCTGTTCATGTGGCCTCAGCTACCGAGACACTTAAGAAATGGCAATTATCCATTGCATCGACATAGCTCTGAGTCCGACCCTCGAAGTGCCACAACACTCTATGTACTCCTCACCTGGATCATGTAAGATAAAAAATTGGTGTTGTGACCTAGCTCTTCTTAAACTACTTGAAATAATTTTTTCATGCTCCTGTCAAATCAAACATTATCCATTTATTTTTCAAACCTGTATATGGTGCCTCCATATGGTAAAATTCTTGGATAAACTTCCTATAATTACAAGTTAATCCCAAAAATCATTGGATATAAAAAACATAATTTGTATGCTCCTAAAAAATCACCACCTACACCTTTTCTGGGTCCACTACCACACCTTATTCTAAAAAGATGTGCCCCAAAATGGGTACCATGCCAATCCAAAAATGAAATTTTGATATCTTGGCATATATTTGATGCTCCCTCAGTGTACCCATGATGATTTCAAGTTGTTGGGCATGATCGTAATGAGTCTTAGAACACACCAAGATGTCGTCCAAAAACCCAACCAAAAACTAAACTATGTAAAAATTAATGATCTTATTCATTAAGATTATAAACATTGCAGATGAAATTATCAACCCAAATGGATTTATAAAAAATGGATAAAGGCCATACGAGCTCCTAAAATATATTCTTGTTATATTAGAAGTATGATATCTCACTTGATGATACCATGATCTCAGATCGAACATTGAGAATGCACAAGCCCCCTTCAGCTGGTCAAATAGATCATCGATATGCGGAAGAGGATATCAGTTCTTCAAATTAATGTCATTCAAGTTCCATTAATAGACAAACAAGTGTAAAATTTGGTTGGCCTTATTTTCCAATGAATATATAGTTTTTCCCCATGGAGACATACTTGGATTGTTAAACCATTTTATCCTCCAACTCCACTAACTACGTTTTGAGCTCTTGAAGCTCAGTCGGTGCCATTCTGTAAAGTGGAATTGACAGTGGATTAGCCCCAGCATGATCTCAATAGTGAATTATACTTCTCACTCAAAGGGAAACCCAAAAAAGTCTTCAGGAATGAAATCCTAAAATAGTTAAACTATTGGTGGAAAGAAGGCATGCCTACCACTACCTTCATCCAACAAAATACTAGAAACATTGGCGATGAGCTCTGTCAGTTTCAATGTAATTGGCCTAGTTTGGTCTGCCTAGATATTCCAATCTACACAAAGAATATTCTGGTCAAACTCAGAAGATAAAATGGACAATCTCCTACGGTAAAAATCTACATAAGCTCGCTATGCGACTAGTTAGTATATAAAAATATTCAAGTCGAAGCTCGTTATATTAAAGACATAGATATCCCTAGGTAAATTGTACTCTCTGATCTCTAGAGAACATCCCATGTAGAAATAGAAATCCCTAGTCTGTTTTCCCAATGGTGTATCGATATTCATCATCCTTCTTAAATACACCACCTCTAGGGACAATCTATTAATTTTTTTTAGATATAATGAAATGAGAGGCACCAGTGTCCAACAAGGTACTCACTAAAGTAGAATCAACTATAATAGTACCTCTCACTATCGATGTACCATAATCGCTCTCTATATGTGAAGGTTGCACTATATGTAACAGTCCCACCCCTCTTCCATATGGTGTCATCTGACTCCCATGAGCAGAACCACTTTGCTAATACAGGTGCCCATTCCCAAAGGCACCATGTTCACTGCCTCTACTGCCAATTCCATTATAACTCCATCTTCCAAGCCTATACGGTGTAAAATACCCCCTTCCCACACACTATCTCTGAGAAGCTACTCCATCATCACCATCTTTCTAATACATTCTACAGAACTATAATTGTCCAATCTTTCCTCAAAACTGACACTCTACAGTTGGTCGAGGATGATGTGTATGATAGTGTCCCTGCATACCACATTGGAGGAAAACGACATGGGAATGATATGATGCAACTATTATTCCCGACATTCCTCCTTTCTTTCAACAATCCTTACTATGTTTCGCATGATGGTACATCATGCTCTCGAAAGGAACACTCTCAAATCGTCCAGATACCTATCCATTACTTGAAACCCAATCTACGTTTTCCTCTAAAATGAGAGAATTATTAACCACTACTATGAATTTATGTAGCCTAAAGATATTTAACTTGGACTTAGTTACACACTAAAGTTTACCCTTAAATTGTTTTTACTTTTATGCTTCATCTTCTGCCATAGTTGTTGCAAAATGTTGTAAATCTATGAAACATTTTTTTTAGTCCATTATGGAAATGCTTCCTTGGGTCTGATGCATTATCTAGAAATCCTTGCCATTTTTATATGTGTTTGGATCGATGTGTTCCAAGAACTTCTCCAGAAAGTCCTTCCATAAAATCTCATTATTCTAACCAGATCATAGATGAATGTCCCACCAGTGCTTCACTGAACCACGTAGTATATAATAATCCTACTGAATCGTCCTCCCAATCAATGTCCATATGAATTCAAATAACTTTTCTTTATATGTAATACAGTATTTAGGTCCCTTTGTTCCCCCATCTCCAAAAAAAGTTGGAGGGTGATGCAGTTGAAACTCTCTTGTGAACTTAGAAAAGAAGTTCAGAACCTTCTCTCAGCCTATCTCTATGAAATTTATGAAACGTGTATAGTTATCTCGTAATTGACCTATTTCCTCCTCAGATTTTACCAATTGTTCCTCAAGTACCCTATCTAGAAGTTCGTTCTAGGATATACCCCTCGGTCCCCCCTCAACAAGTGATGTGGAGGCATATCTCTTCAAATCCAAACACACATCTTATGTCTCATAACACATCACTGTAACATTTACATAAGAGGAGAAACAGACAAAAGAACGTTCAACATTCCCTTTCCCTTTTTTTCCAAATGGTCAACACTGTTTCCTTATCTCTACACTTAACCATCCAACACCAAGGTCTTGGTTAATAAGGGTTCACACATTAATATAAATTACTCCAACCATTAATTAATCTCATTATCTCAAATTTGTTATTTTAAGAATTAAATAATTAACAATACTCATTTTATCAATAAAGGTTCTCATTAGACAGAAAATAATTCTCATTTTGCATCATTATTTCAATATCACAATAAGGAAAATAGTTCATGTTCAACAACTTATCCACAACCCATTTTCACATGAGTTCCTAGAATGATGCATGTCACAACAAACCTGGGGGCCTAGAATGATGAATGAATACTCCAGTATCATGCCTTTTTAGGAAACGAATCAAAAATGAATAGTTTTAAAAAACCAATATCACATCACACCACAAGTGTATCACCTAAGGTGAAATAATATCCAATTTTAACAATAAACAACAATCACAACAATCCCACCATAAGGACTCAGATTTCCCCCATACATGGGTTATAAACTCCCATGCAAGAGCTCAATACCAATCCTCAACACTTCCTCTTCTTCTATCTACCTTTACCAAAATAGTTAGAAAAGGTAAGAAGAAATAAATGAAAACCCCACTGATACCACTTTGTGACATCCCGACCTGGGAGCCAATGAACTATGCCCAACGACGGTTGGTTACATACCCTCATGCAAGCCTCCCTACAGGCTACAGGGTTCCAACTAGTAGGGAGGGTCTGGTATGTCAATCTTGGGGAGACAATACCCTCTTTTAACAGAATAAAACACCCATAGAAGAAGATAACAATAACAAAGTGTGGGTGCATATAAATAACAAGAAAATACAACATCATATGGTAACCAAAACATGAAAATACAATACTAAAATGAATGGTAAAACATTATAATATAATGAGAATGTAATGTGTCGACAATTAAACTAAATTTGAAGACACAACGACTCACAAGAGGGTTCCAAACCACATCTGGTTCGCTCTACCATGCTCTAATCCCAAACTGCAACCTTTCCTGAGGCCTTTCCCTTATCATTTCCTACAACATAAAACTCGACTTGTGTTCTAATTAGGAAGCCCGAATAAGATCTGATTAAAATTTTTTAGGCCACCACTGATGGTGACTAAAATGAGTCCCATCAAAAGATAGTGCGTGTAGTTTTATGAAGTAATGAATACAATTCATAATTTAAATAGTTATCACATTGTCATATAATATTTATTCTTCACCTTAGGCCATATTCCAATTCATTTTTCCCATATGAATCATCATTTAATATTATTAATCATTCAGTGTGTGCCATCATCCCTGACACCACAAATTTGAGTTGAATCAACATTCATTATTATCATCCATTTGATGTAGGTCTCCATGCATAACACCGCAATCCTATTGAGTGTAAGTAATCATTCCTATCACTTCATAATATCATTTGATGTAAGTTGTCATGCCTAGTAACCCATAATGTCGTTGAGTGTAGGTCTCCATGACTATCACTCTCTAATCTCATTCAGTGTATGTTGTCGTGCCTATCACCCCATAATCTCAAGATTGGATAACTATTAAGGAGGAACTCCATGTCTATGTCCCAGCTTCTAATATGTCTAGAATACCATGTCTAGCACCACATAAATATCATCAATTGAAATATTCACTAATTCAAAAGAATTTTACACATTATTCCTTTACTAATCCAATTCTTAGTTAAACTTTTAAGAGGCCATTAGTTAATTCAAGAATTAACTATCACACAACCCATTAATTAAATCATCAATTAATTAATCTATCAACACAATTCTCATTCCATAATAAATTATTCCCAACTAAATATCCATAAAAAATATCAACTCTAAATAATTTTTTCAAACAATTAATTATCATTGATCACATCATGGCACATAATTAATTCTCTCCATCAAATATCTATGGTCAACATCCTGGAATTCAATTAACACTCACAATTAATTATCATACATATCTAACATAATTATTTCATAATTATTTTCCCCTATTAATTATTTTAGAAGAATAATTAAATATCTCAATTAAACTATTTAAACCCATAAAAAATCACCAAAATATCCATATGATAAAACCCCTTCATTTGTTTCATGATTCAATTATCAATTAACCACCGATGCAAACTCAGTTCAATTCAACATTACTAATTAATCTTGTATAGGAAAACATTTATCAAAGGAAAACTAGAAATTGTAAACTCACATTCACATATCATAAATCATGATTCTTATATTTTTATTTAGACCACAAAACTTGGTATATTATAGAATTTATCCCAATGGAAAATCCCAATAATTTGAGTTGAAAAATGTCATCGATCATGCTTCGGATCTAAATATTCAAACAAAAATTAAGATCAAAGGCAATCAAGATCTTGAAAATATAGATCTAGATCAACTATCAGATATATAGATCACAAATCATGGGTTGAGATCTAATAATACAAGGTTTATATTCCATGAAATAGTCTAGAAAAGATAAGAGAGATAATGGGAGATGCATTGGGATGAAATCCACTTACCGGGAGGAGAGCAGATCGTCAATTTGGGATTTCTATCTCGAAGAACGGTATTCGAATCACATTGTAATACCTCTAAAAGGCCTTGGGAACACTTAGAAACTATCCACACTAAGAATAGGTCCAATTAGAAAGGGTTTTGTGGTTCAGGTGGGATTGAACGATATTTTTGGAAAAAATTGTTCCACACGCATGGTTTTACCTAAGAGTCGGCACGGTTAGGCCAAATTATGTTCCAACCGTGAAGTATCCCACAAACTTCAGGAATAAAAGGTGCATTGTTAGGTAAACCATGCACCAACAAAGTTGAATTCCACTTTATTCATGGTTATATTTCACAAGGTTTGGCCAAACTGTACACAAAATGTGCACATCCCTCTATCTTCCCTTTTCATTAAAAGCTTCACCCAAACACACTCCATGTCACACCACAACCCTACGGTACGTAATAAAAAATATTACATGAAATAATGCATGATATTTCTCAAAATGGATGGGATCTTACACCTGTCAACCACTATAGGAAATGATAAAATCTTATTCCTTGGTTATCAATAGCTGTCGTTATCAACGCCTTATTCTAGTCTAATATTCATTCAACAATAGATTTTACTATAGAATTTAGATCGATCCTTATAAGGCCCCATATAGTAGATATTTGATAACTCCTCTATGTTGGGATGAATTTGGAGAATGAAATCTATTGGGACCAGAGACTGATGATGTAATGGAAAACGTATTCGTATTCATTCAACAATACATAAGAGTAGTTTAAATTTGATAGAATATTTAAGATGATCTTTTTCAGTGATATCATGAGTTCAATGTTGGTGAAATGTTATTAAAATGAATTGACACATGGAATATGTTTATGAAATTAACACATAATGTAAATATGAGATATAGGTATTTGTTACCTTTTAGATTCTTGACCATGTAGGGATGGTAGCTTATCACTTGGTGATTCCACTTCAACTCTCACAAGTTCAATATGTGTTCCATGTATCTCTCTAGAGAAAGTACATATCTATTCCTTTAAATGTACTAAACTCTGTATTCATAAAAGTGGAGCATGATTTTTCTTTTGAAGAACAACCAGTAGAAATATGGGATCAAAATGATAATGTCATATTGAATAAGACAACTCATCAGGTGAATGTTCTCTAGAAGATTCCAAAATTCAAAGAAGATCCTTGGGAACTAGTTGATGTAATGAAATAGAGATCACCTTAATTTTTTTATAGGAGTGATGGAATTTATTGGCAGTAATTATTTTTAATAGGGTATAATGTAACACATAATGATTTTATTATATTGTTCAATTATAAAACGTTTGATTTAGTTAGTAGCTTTCTTCAGACACAACATCTAGTTTGAATGATCAATGATAATTAGTTAACATATTGTTATTTAATGTTAGAATTATCTTATTTCCATTTGGTTAGAGGGAATGAATTGGATAAACTAAATTACTAATGTTTTATGGATTAAAAAAATATATAATTAATTCATTAGTTATCAATTGATTAGAAATGGAAATAAAATTCATATAAATGTAAAAGAGATGTTTTTTTTGAAAAATAGTTTTATGCACGAAGTGTATTTTTATCTTAATAAATTAATTTTGTCACTATTGGTGAATGAAATTAATGAAATGGATATATTATATATTATATAAAATGTTTTAACATTTATCTAATATTATTTTCAATGAAGAGGGATAATAATAAGTCTTGTTTTATGTTTAATAATTAATTCTTTTCAAAATAGGTTTTTATCACATTTTTCCCACTTATTTTAAATTATATTTATTCCACTTATTGTAATTAAATCATGAAAAATGGATTCCATGTTAGGACTGAGGAGGTATAAATATTTCTAACTAGGTCTCTTTTATTTATTTGCACTATGAATAGACATTTTGATAGATTTTATTACAATAGTAAAGGGTAAATTGAGTTAATCTAGGTTAGAACTAAATTTTTAGGTTTCCATTTCTGACCATAATAATTTTTAATTTATATAATTTGATCGTTTTCACCATATCCTTGAAATTTTATTTTTCAATGGACACATTTACTTGAATATAATGAAACACTATGTATTTATTACACATTAATTCTTGATTTCAAACATAATAATACACATTGTACAATCTAAATTCTAGATAATAGTATAATATATGGGAAATTAGGTGAATTATATAACAACATAAAACATGGTCAACCTCATAATTATAGAAAACTGACATATTATGCTCATAATATTCTATCATTATTAAAACTACATGGGATAACCTGGGGACACATATAAGAGAGAGGTAAGTTATAGAGCCCAATAATGGAATAAAAAAAGCATAACATGTAACACCCCAAGCTTCTACGGTACACTTCTCTTTGAATAATGTGATAGTGTGTGTTGTACGCAACACCGAGTTTTAACACACCGTAACCAATCAAACTAGCCGTTATGAATAGTAATACCTAATTTTTGAAATTATTATATTTTATATTTTAAAATGGACTTCATTTTTGGATTCAGAATATTGAATTTAGCCTAAGGTTAAATTTTGGTACTCTTCGGATAACTTTAATATTTTGATGATTAGTGAAAATTACTAAATATTAATTAAAAACAACTTTTTTAATCAAAATAATTTATATTGATAAATTATGAATTTGAGTGGTTTTAAAGTATATTTAGAATATATTTTTACCATTTAATATAATGTTTGTAATTGTACATAATTCTATAATTAAACTGGACATAAACACCTGTCAATCTTTTGATAGTTATTATCTCTTAAAACACGCTTTTTGTTTTAACAATGGGAATTAATTTTAGATTAATTTCTGCCACTTCTATGTTTTGAATTTGAAAAAATGGATTCTATATTTGGAATCAGGATGTTCAAATTGTGTGAATAGGTAACTTATATTTTTAGAAATTTTGAATAATTACTTCGGTAAATATTTTATTTACCATGGTCAAAGGGTAAATCCTGTAAATAAGGGATAAAAATAATAATATAATAAAAAACAATTACCCTAAAACGGGTCCTAAACTTATTGGTTGATACTTGTTCGACCATAGTCATCTTTGGGTCCATTTTGGGACCCCGTGGTTCCACTTGTAAGTGATAGGGACACATTATTTTAATTAAGATAAAATGAATACAAAAATAACATGAGAATATATCTTTTAGAAAAACAATTTTTACATAGGGTTATATATGTTGGATTTTTGACTAAAAATGTTAATTAGAAATATAAGAAGAATTCCTACATAATTGTATTTTATTTATAATTTTTAGACATTATATACTTTAATTTATATATGACACAATGGTGATGCAGTAATTTCAATAATAGTGAAAAATTAAAATGATTGATATTGTAGATAACCAAATAAATATTATTTGAGCCTTTTTATGAATTACACTAATTTTAAAAGTTAATATGACATGTTAGGAATTATTTAATTAAATTTTTTCGAATTAATAATTCTGTTATAATTTTTACAAAAAATCAATTATTGATTAGTGTCAAAAATGACATAAAAGAGTTTTTAAAACAAATAGTATATTTTTAATTGATATTAAATTCCTAAAAATATAAGGATCCGCCAAGAGACTTATATAATGATAGGTGTATCATTAAGGGACCACTTGGTGGTATTTTGGATGTATATAGTATGTTTATAAACCATATAATATAAAAAAAGAGACATTGTAAAAGTGAAACTAATTAACTAATAGTTAATAATTAAAGATAAGGTAAACATAGTAACCCAAACCTATCTAAATTATATTGGTTGAGTGTTTTTAGACCCATACCCACCTTAAATTTTAATAATCAACTATGGAGCCATTAGAAACCGAATATGAATTTATTATAAATTAATATTTCTAGCTTTTCCAAAGGTTCCCCTCACCACTCTTATAAAAGGGCACTCCCCCTCTCATTACTTCACACCTTCAAAGCCTTTTGTTTTGGCCAAACCCTGCTTATATACTCTCTAAAATTCCCTCAATTCATCCTAGAGGCCTTAATTTAGTCATAAAGCCAACCTATGGAGCCCGTTTGATCAAATCAAAAGGACGAACCCAACGAAGAGGTAATGTTTTCACCACCCTTTTTCAAATACATTTCTTCTTCCACTTCCTCTTCCTTTGTTGTTACCATTATAAAATAATAACTCCAGTATCATCTATATACTGTGAGTTTATTATAAATATGGTACAACCATATTCAGTATTCTATCCATCCTTTGAATAACATGTCACCATACGTGCGTACGTACGGCTTACCGTCTCCACGTCGTGGTGTAATTGTTATTCAATAAATTATTATTTGGATAGGTATAATAATGATGTGTAATTCATGTAAATAATAAAATTAACATGATAATGATTCTGTATATATGATATACCGTCCAATTATATATTATTTTAATATCAAAATAATGATATTGTCACTCGTGCGTACGTACGGACTACCATCTCCATGAACACGATGAGATTTATTCTCCATTGTATCCATTCAAGTATAATTCTCATTTGATGATTAATAATAGTATCTAAGGACTTTATATCATTTTTTATATGATTAAGATAGAACCTATCCATTACAAACATGGATTATGTAAGAAAACATATAAAATAAAATGAGTAAATTAACACCTGAAACAACGATAATAGTAAGATATTAATAACAAATCAATGTTAAAAGATCATATATGATATCATATTAATGTATATGATTCTTTTATAATTTAATAACAATTATTTCACCATTATATAAGAGGTTAACCTACCCCAACCAAGGAAAAGTACAAGGTAAGGGTTATTTCACAATCTCTTCATTATCCGAGGTTGTTTATACGTAATAATCTACTGGGATCTCTTTATCATCCACATCCCTGTTTCTTAAAAAAAAATTCAAAACATTTTTAATATTTAAAATAATATGGGTTAAAGTAATTTATACCCTTTTTTGACTTTTTTTTAGAGTTTTATAAATGAATCTTTCTGTCATTTTCCAAACAAGGTGCTTTTTAACCATTTCGACGGAATTAAGGTAAGAATGTCTTTTTTAACTTATACAGCATGTGCGGCTATTTTACGCCATTATATAATCGTAGAAGCTTCCCTTACAAACTTATAAGAATATTTTCAAAGAAAATGTTTTATTTTATAAATATATGACTCTTAATGGATTTCAAAATAGAAACAGATATTTCTCTAAAAAGAGTTTTGATTTCATCTTTGTCAACATCTTTTGATGGATTTTTCGCTCATTTGAAGTTGAATTATTATGATACAAAACTTCTATATTTTATTGAAGGTTTTGTGATATTTTTGACTGTGGATGTGTTATTTTTATACCATTCATGATTTATGGATGAAGTATTTACATTTTGTATGCTAGTTATAATACGAATGTTTATGTTATGTTTAATCCTTTTGATATGGGAATGCATTGAACTTAATATGTGACTGGTGGAGTTTTCTATAGTTCCTCGATGCATCGGTAGGTCTCATGAGACAAACTAGTGTCTTGGCACAAGGCCTTGACAAAATCTTCTTTGTAGTCTTGGCACGAGGCCTTGGCTATGTGGTTATGATAGTCTGGAATTATGCATTCCATCATTGTGAAAGTGGTTATTGATATTGCATTTGATTATTCGAATATTAGAATATCCATGTGAATAAGTAAATGGCATTATTTCATTTTTTTCCATTCTATGTTGAATTTCAAGTTTAAAAGGCTTTTGTTTTAGTTATACATTGCCTTAAATGTTTATTCTTATTTATGAATGTTTCCGCTATATTGTTATCCTTACTGGGCATTTGAGCTCACCCCTTTTCTATGTTTTATTTTTCCCAGGGTATGAAGAAGTAAATTATGAATGAACTGTAGGGATATTATGTAGGGATATGAGTGTGGAATATAAAGAATATATGTTGTTGTAGTTTTCATTTTTATGATATAATGAAAAACATTATGAATATATCTAGTGTTTCCAAGGCTACTAAACCAATCGGTCTTTCGACATTTGATCTTTCTTGTGATCATGCCAATGCTATGTAATAATGCACCGACTCTAGGTAACTGGGGTTGGGGCGTTATAGTTGGTATCAGAGGATGTTTATTACAAACCATGGAAGCTAGATTTAGATAAACTCTGATTAGAGCATGTAGACCTATGAAGAACTTTGAGTATTAGTATAGAAGAACTTCCTAGAATTTTGGTATTGTAGAGATTATGTGATTTTTCCGAGCATTACATCCCTGTATGGATACGAGCAGGTAGAGGTAGCTCTGGCACAGATGTACCTAGGGGTAAAACCTGAAAACACCGCTTTGAGCTAGACTCGAACGGGAACTGGTGCATGACAACAGGCCTTGCTGCACTCTTGGTTATGACACTCCTGGAGGATATGCTTAGGATAACTCTCATTTTCATTACAAATAATTATGAAGGGTTTATGAGTATATACTTCCTCAAAGAAAACATTCTTATGATTATGGATTATATCCATAAATAGTTCAATTTCTGTTAAGTGTTTTCGAAGTATGGGATTATGTATTTTGATTCATAAACTGATCTAGTTTATGCCATTATTTAGAAATGGTGCCTAGTGGAAGAAATGAAACCGTATCAATGCACACACTCCATTTAGGGATTTCCCTCCTGCTCAAGATAATTATAGTGGAGATAGTGAAGCAACTGGTGCTGATCAGCTAATCACCATACTGGGACAACTCACTCAGGTTATGAATAATAACCTTACCCGTATGGAGCACCCTAATCGGCAGCGTGGAGGATCAATGTTAGATCACTTAATGAGGGAACAACCACCAACGATCAATGGGAGTACAAATCCCTTAGTAGCTGAGCAATGGATAAATTCCCAAGAGAAAATATTTCAGGCTTTGCAGAGTAGTGAAAGTGAAAAAGTTATTGTGGCAGTTTACCGCCTTATTGGAGATGTTGATCAATGGTGTTCATTGATCAAAATATGAAGGAAGATGATAAAGTATGAAATATGAAATGGATGGAGTTCAAAGATCTGTTTTTAGAAAAATAATTTCCTCACGACCATCGAGCAGATATGGAAAGGAAATTTCTAAGTCTGAGACAAAAGGAGGATGAGAATGTTGCAAATTATGAGGCTAACTTTACAATGTTAGCAAGGTATGCTGTAGATTACATACGTAACCCAAAAAGTAAAATTGATCATTTCTTTGATTGGTTAAAACCATTTCTCCATCGAGCATTAGTCTAAGAATCCTTTTCATCATACGAAGACATTGTCTCATGTGCTATCAAGATCGAAAAGGAATTCTCTAAGTCTTATGACTTTAAAGTAAAGCAAGAGAAGAAGAGACCTACTGATCAATCTGGGAATGTAAATAAGGGGATGAAGGGAAAGTTTGAATATCCATAATGTGGTAAATGTGGTAAGAAACACCCTGGTACTTGCTTGAAGGGAACTAGAGTCTGTTACAAGTGTGGTGAAAAAGGCCACGAAGCTCGTGATTGCAAGGGGATGAAGGAAGCTACCAATGTTCAGTGCTACAATTGCAGGGAGATGGGGAATTAGGAAAATGAATGTCCTAATCGTCAGGAGAACTTACCTCAGAAGAGTCCAAGGGATCAAGGCCAAGATTATGTTATCACTACTACTGAGGTATAAGCTCCGAAAGACGTGGTGGCAAGTAATTTAAGGGTTTCATCAAGTTTAGAAAATGCATTATTTGATTCTGGATCATCGTGTTGTTTCATATCTTTCCATTTTTCTATGAAAATTAGATATTTCCAATTTGATTTAACAAGGGAGTTACCGGTTAAAACTCCTATGGGAAGTATCATTGAAACAAATTTTTTTGAATCAGTCCCCATTAGA
Organism: Viscum album; assembly: GCA_963277665.1. NCBI lineage: Eukaryota > Viridiplantae > Streptophyta > Magnoliopsida > Santalales > Viscaceae > Viscum > Viscum album. Next base: position 651,412,595 of record OY728138.1, on the reverse strand, counting down.
GCACATAAATGTTCTTTATCTGATGATCTCATCATCATACATATGATTGAGTTTGATATATTCCTCAGTATAGACTGGCTTTTGGACTATGATGAAAATATTTATTGTAAGAATAAAGAGGTTAAGATTCTTGATGATGATGATAAGGAACACCTTATTTTTAGAGCAGAATCTTCACCACCTAATTCTTATCTAGATCCACCCCCAGTAGCTCAACTAAATTCAATTATTGGGGAGGAAGAGAATGAAATAATTATGGGTGAGGAAAGGAATGTTCAAATAGAGTATGTACCTGTTGTTAAAAAATATGTAGATGTATATCCGGAAGATTTACCTGGACATCCTCCAGAACGATAAGTTGATTTTTCCATTGATTTAATTACTGGATCAAGGCCTATATCGAAGACCCCTTATAGAATGGCCACTGTATAATTAGTTGAACTAATTAAACAACTAGAGCAATTGAGTAATAAGGGATTTATTCACCCTAGTGTTTCTCCATGGGGAGCCCCTGTTCTTTTTGTTAAAAAGAATGATGGATCTATGAGGTTATGTATCGACTACAATGAGATCAATTCTATAAAAATAAAGAACAAGTATCCCCTACCACGCATTGATGATTTATTTGACCAACTGCATGGAGCTCAATAATTTTCAAAGATTGACCTTCGATTTGGATACCATCAGTTGTGTGTGAACAAGGAAGACATTCCGAAGACAGCATTTCGAACCAGGTACAGGCATTACGAGTTTACAGTAATGCCTTTTGGATTGACTAATGCACCCTTTGTATTCATGGATCTGATGAATGGAGTTTTCAAGGAGTATCTCGATGAATTTGTGGTGGTATTTATTGATGATATATTGGTATACTCTAAAATCTTGGAATATCATGAAAATCACTTGCGCATTATCCAGAAGACTCCGAGAAGACATGAATTATATGGGTAGTTTAGCAAGTTTTAATTCTGGCTTCAAGAGATTTCTTTTCTTGTCCATATTGTCTCTAAAGATGGAATATCTATTGATCCTTCTAAGACCAAGTCAATCCATGAATGTCCATCACCTACGAATATAACTGAGGAACGTAGTTTTATTGGTTTAGTAGGTTATTATCGACGTTTCGTCCAGAATTTTTCCCGGTTGGCTAACCCATTAATGAAGCTCACACGTTAAGGGGTTAAATTTGTTTGGACAAAAGAGTGTGAAGAATGTTTCGAATAAATGAATAGAATTTTAGTCAATGCTCCTATATTGACTCTACCATCAGGTAATGATGAGTTCGTTATTTATAGTGATGCATCGAAGAAAGTACTTGGTTGTGTCCTTATGTTAAATGATAGGGTTATTGCCTATGCATCACGATAGTTGAAAATTAATGAACAAAACTATGCTACTCATGATCTCGAGCTAGCAGCTGTGATATTTGATTTGAAGATATGGAGGCACTACCTCTACAGTGAAAAATGTGAGATTTATTCTAATCAAAAGAGTTTGAAATATATTTTCTCAAAAAAAGAAATCAACATGAGGCAAAGGAGATGGCTTAAATTACTCAAGGATTATGATTTTACGATACACTACCACCAGGGGAAAGCAAACAAGGTGGCAGATGCTTTGAGAAAAAAAGAACATGTAGTTTTGTAAAATATGAGAATTGAAAGGGATCCAATTTTCATGGATCTAGTGAAGATGGACATGGGAATAACCAGGGAAGGTGAAACATCAATGATTTTTCAAATGGTTTCCAAACCATTATTACTAGAAAGGATTAAAATTTCTCAAACCAATGATGAAGAATTTAAAAAGAAGATTAAAGCAGTGAATGATGGGAGATTGAGGGGCTTTGTGTTTGAAGATGGAATTTTGAAATTCGGGAAGAGACTTTGTGTTCCCGATATACCTGATCTAAAAAGGGAATTGCTGGATGATGCTCATAGTTCCAATTTCTCTATACACCCTGGGAGCACCAAAATGTATAGAGATTTGAAGGAACATTTTTGGTGGGATAATATGAAGAGGGAGATTTCTGATTTTGTGTCAAGATGTATGGTTTTTCAACAAGTGAAAGCTGGAAGGCAACACCCTGGAAGAGTCATGCAACCACTTCCCATACCAGAGTGGAAATGAGACAATATAACGATGGACTTTGTCATGGGGCTACCATAGACTCATAGAAGGAACGATGAAATATGGGTTATTGTTGATCGTCTTTCCAAGTCAGCACATTTTCTTGCTATAAGAGAAGATCTACCACGGGAATGTCTAGCAAGACTATATTTTAATAAAGTTGTGAGACTTCATGGAGTACCCCTATCGAATGTTTCTGATCATGATCCCAGTTTTACTTCACGATTCTGTAAGAGACTTCAGAAATCCTTGGATACTGAACTTCATTTGAGCACCGCCTACCACCCTCAGACAGATGAACAATCAGAACGGGCTATTCAAACCTTAAAAGACATTATGAGATCTTTCTCAATTGACTTTCACGTTATGTGGGATCAATATTTACCTTTGGTAGAATTTTCCTATAACAATAGCTTCCATTCGAGTATTCATATGGAACTATATGATGTTTTATATGGAAAGAGATGTCGTACACCAACCTGTTGGGATGAAGTTGCTTAAAAAAACTTGTAGGCCCAGAACTGGTGGAGGAAACGATGGAAAAGGTGAAGGTGATCCAAAATCACATCAAAGAAGCTCAATGTAGGCAGACGAGCTATGCCAATAATCGAAGGAAGGATTTGGAATTTGAAGTCGGTGATCATGTTTTACTAAAAGTATCTCCATGTAAGGGAGTTATATGTTTTGGTAAGAAAGGTAAATTGAGTCCCAGGTACATCGGACCTTTCGAAATTCTAGAACGAATAGGGGCTGTAGCTTACCGATTGGCAATGCCGCCAAGTCTCTCCAAAGTTCACGATGTGTTCCACGTATCTCTATTGAGGAAATACATGCCTGACCCAATGCATGTACTCACCTATGAGGAATTAGAACTGGAACCTGATCTGTCTTACTGCGAAGAGCCCGTCAGAATTCTTGATACGAGAGAACATGTGCTGAGAAACCAAACAACGTGTCTGGTAAAATTTTTGTGGAGAAACCAAAAATTGGAAGAGGCAACATGGGAACCCTAGAAACATATGATGAAGAACCACCCGAGTCTTTTCATGCGGTAGTATTATAGTAATTTCTAGGATGAAATTATTTGAAGGAGGGGAGAATGTAACACCCCAAGCTTCTATGGTACGCTTCTCTTTGAATAATGTGATATCGTGTGTTGTACGCAACACCGAGTTCTAACACACCATAACCAATCAAACTAGAAATTATTTATAGTAATACCTAATTTTTGAAATGAAATATATTTTTTTATTTCAAAATGGACTTCATTTTTGGATTTGGAATATCGAATTTAGCCTAAGGTGAAATTTTGGTACTCTTCAGTTAACTTTAATATTTTGATGAATAGTGAAAATTACTAAATTTTAATTAAAAACAACTTTTTTAATCAAAATAATTTATATTGATAAATTATGAATTTGAGTTGATCTAAAGTATATTTAGGATATATTTCTACCATTTAATATAATTATGGTCATTGTACATAATTCTACAATTAAACCGGACATAAACAAGTGTCAATCTTTGGATAGTTATTATCTCTTAAAAACACGCTTTTTGTTTTAACAACGGGAATTAATATTAAATTAATTTCTGACACTTCTGTGTTTTGAATTTGGAAAAATGGATTCCATATTTGGAATCAGGATGTTCAAATTGTGTAAATAGATAACTTTTATTTTTATACATTTTGAATAATTACTTTGGTAAATATTTTATTTACCATGGTTAATGGGTAAATCCGGTAAATAAGGGTTAAAAAATAATATTATAATAATAAAAAATGACCCTAAAACATGTCCTAACCTTATTGGTTGATACATGTTCGACCATAGTCATCTTTGGGTCGATTTTTGGACCCCATGGTGCCATATGTAAGTGATAGGGACACTTTATTTTAATTAAGATAAAATGAATACAAAAATGACACAAGCATATATCTTTTAGAAAAAAATATTTTACATAAGGTTATATATGTTAGATTTCAGACTATAAATATTCATTAGAAATATAAAAAGATTTCCTAGATAATGGTATTTTATTTATAATTTTTAGACATTAAATAATTTAATTTATATATGACACAATGGTGATGCATTAATTACCATAATAGTGAAAAATTAAAATGATCGATATTGTAGATACCGAAGTTAATATAATTTAAGACGTTTAATGAATTACACTAATTTCCAAAGTTAATATGACATGTGAGGAATTATTTAATTAACTTTTTTGAAGTAATCATTCTTTTATAATTTTTAAAAAAATCAATTATTGAATAGTGTCAAAATTGACATAAAAGATATTTTAAAACAAATAGTATATTATTAATTTATATTAAATTATTATAAATCTAATGTTTTGCCAAGAGACTTATATCATGATAGGTGTATCATTAATGGACCATTTTGTGGTCGCTTGGATGTATATAGTATGTTTATTAACCATATAATATGAAAATACAAAGAGACATTGTAAAAGTGAAACTAATTAACTAAGAGTTAATACTTAAAGATAAGGTTAATATAGTAACCCAAACCTATCTAAATTCTATTTTTTGAGTGTTTTTAGACCCATACCCACCTTAAACTTAAATTATCTACTTTGGAGCCATTAGAAACCGAATATGAATTTATTATAAATTAATATTTCTAGCTTTTCCAAAGGTTCCCCTCACCTCTCTTATAAAAGGGCACTCCCCCTTCTAATTACTTCACACCTTGAAAGCCTTCTTTTTCGGCCAACCCCTACCCAAATACTCTCTCAACTTCCCTCAATTCATCCTAGAGGCCTTAATTTAGTCATAAATCCATCATAAAGAGCCCTTTTGATCAAATCAAAAGGAAGAACCCGAAGAAGAGGTAATGTTTTCACCACCCTTTTTCAAATTCATTTCTTCTTCCACTTCCTTTTCCTTTGTTTTTACCATTATAAAATAATAACTCCAATATAATATATATACTGTGATGTTATTATAAATATTTTACAACCATATTCAGTATTATATCCATCCTTTGAATAAAATGTCACCATATGTGCGTACGTACAGCTTACCGTCTCCACGCCGTGGTGAAATTGTTATTCAAGAAATTATTATTTGGATGGGTATAATAATGATGTGTAATTTATGTAAATACTAAATTTAACATGATAATTATTCTGTATATATTATTTAAAATCCAATTATATATTATTTTAATATCAAAAGAATGATATTATCGCTAGTGCGTACGTATGGACTACTGTCTCCACGAACGCGATGAGATTCATTCTCCATCGTATCCATTCAAGTATAATTCTCATTTGATGATTAATAATACTATCTAAGGACTTGATATCATTATGGATATTATTAAGATACAACCTATCCATTACAGACATGTCTTACGTAACAAAACATATAAAATAAAAAAAGTAAGTTAACACCTGAAACAACGATAATACTAAGATATTAATCACAAATCAATGTTAAAATATCATATATGATATCATATTAATTTATATGATTCTTCTGTAATTTAATAAAAACTATTTCACTATTATACAGGAGGTTAACCTACCCCAACCAAGGAAAAGTACAAGGTAAGTGTTATTTCACAATCTCTTCATTATCCGAGGTTGTTTATACGTAATAATCTACTAGGATCTCTTTATCATCCACATCCATGTTTCATAAAAATGTATTTCAAATTTTTTTTACTATTTAAAATAATATGGGTTAAAGTCATTTATACCATTTTTTGACTTTTTTTAAGAGTTTTATAAAGGAATCTTTCGCCATTCTCCAAATAAGGTTTTTTTAACCATTTTGACAGAATTAATATAGTAATGTCTTTTTTAACTTATACGACGGGTGCAGCTATTTTCTGTCGTTACAAAATCGTCGAAGCTTCTCTTACAAGATTATAAGAATATTTTCAAAGAAAATGTTATATTTTATAAATATATGACTCCTAAATGATTTCAAAATAGAAAGAGATATTTCTCTAAAAATAGTTTTGATTTCATCTATGTCAACATCCTTTGATGGATTTTATGCTCATTTGAAGTTGATTTATTATGGTACAAAACTTCTATATTGTATTGAAGGTTTTGTGATATGTTTGACTGTGGATGTGCTATCTTTATACCATTCATGGTTTATGGATGAAGTATTTACATTTCGTATGATAGTTTTAATACAAATGTTTATGTTATGCTTAAATCTTTTCATATGCGAATGCATTGGACTTAATACGTGATGGGTGGAGCCTGTTATAGCTCCTCGATGCATCGGTAGGTCTCATGAGAAAAACTAGTGTCTTGGAACAAGGCCTTGACAAAATATTATTTGTAGTCTTGGCACGAGGCCTTGGCTATGTGGTTATGATAGTCTGGCATTATGCATTCTATCATTATGATAGTGGTTATTGATATTTCATGTGATTATTCGATTAGTATAATATCCATGTGAATAAGTAAATGGCATTATTTCATTTTATTTTTGCCATACTATGTCGAAGTTGACGTTTAAAAGGCTTTTGTTTTAGTTATACATTGCCGTAAATGTTTATTCTTATTTATGAACGTTTCCGCTATTTTGTTATCCTTACTGGGCATTTGAGCTCACCCCTTTTCTATGTTTTATTTTTCCCAGGGTATGAAGAAGTAAATAATGAATGACCTGCAGGGATAGTATGTGGGGGTAGGAGTGTGGAATATGAAGAAAATATGTTTTTGTAGTTTTCATTTTTATGATGCATTGAAAACTTTATGAATATATCTAGTGTTTCCAAGGATAATAAACCAATCGGTCTTTCGAGATTTGATCTTTTTTGTGATCATGCCAATGTTATGTAATAATCCACCGACTCTAGGTAACTGGGGTCGGGGCGTTACATAACCTGAAGAATGTATTATATGATATAAATAGGATTTAAAATTGTACATAAAATGATTTATAATCATAAACATGATCAATTTGGAATGACATAGAATGATAACATAAAAGAAACATGGGATTATTGAAACAACTTAAAACATGACATCAAAAGCATAAGTCTAGGATAACCACCATGAAAATATAATATAATGTGCTTAGGATAACATCTTGTACACTATACAGGGAATATCATTAGACTAAAATATTACCGAATTCATTAGAGTGATATCTTTTATCACCCATCATTATCATATAATGTACATGCATATGTGGGCCACATAGATCATATAACATAATAACATAATTAAATAGAATTATACCCATTATTAAGGATTTTGGGTAACATAAATTGAAAGAAATAATCATTTAATTATAGTAACTATTAGGTAAATATCCTTGAGTGGAAATGGATGGGGGTTATGTATCACAAATGTTTGGAATTGAGAATCACAGTAACATTTCAAAATCATGAAGTAAATTATTAATAATTTATAATATAGTTCAATAAGAGATAAAGGGTCTCTAGTTATATCTTATTTCAAGGGAATTTGATAAGGATATGTAATAAAATATTTCATAAAAAAATTTGGAATCAAAATTTATAAGAAAAAAATGTTAATTGAATAAAATATTGTCATGAATAATATCATTGAAATTTATCTAGCTTAATGGGGGTACATAATGAATCATGGGAGACCTTAATGAGAGTTAAATGAGTCTCTAATCACCCATACATCATAATGGTATTAATAATAATTTGGAAAACCATATCTTGAAAATAGGAATTGGAATACAATATTCATTATAGAAATTAGGTTCTTGAATAATGTGGAGAAATAGAGAATCTGTTAAAAACTTTTAACATAGTAACAACTTAGTTAAATACATTAATGAGACTGGATAAATTATTTATCATAATTAAGTAATAAATTGTACATTATTTTAATATTAATATATCCATGAATATATAGCTGATTAAAATTAAAATGGTTAAATAAAAATAATATTCTTCAATTTAAAATAATAGATAAAGGTCCCTTAATAAATATTTTTGTAGTAATAACTTAGTTAATATCTATAATGGAAGGGGATAAATGAAATATAATTATTATGAAATAATCATATAGTATAATAATCCTTTTAATTTCAGGAAAACATGATCAATTGAGAATCAAATGGGTAAACACAAAGGCATCATGACCGTTATATTTTTTGTGATGTTTTAATTATTCCCAATGGATTCTCATTGACAATACAATCTATGGTGGGGAGGTTTTAATGACCCGTGTTTTATAATTTGATTAAAATAAAATGGAATTATAATATTTCTATTTATTGGATGGGTTGTTTTTAAAACCTAGATGTAGAATTCAATTACGAGATTTAGAACACTTTAGTGTGATTTTATGTACTTTAGTAAAGACCCAAGATGTTTCTCAAGTGTTTTGTGGAGTTTTAGGATAAATGGGGGTAAAAAATACTGGTTTAGGTGCCCTATATAGGGCATACAGTTTTTTTAAATATGCAGCCCTTAGAAATAACCTGTGTAGCCCATATCAGAGGAGCAGAGAAAACCCACATGGGGGATATGCATGGTTTTCCCAAAATGTTCACATATATCACACTATAGATCAGGTAGTTGGTGTGGGGTATTGCTAAACCATGATATATAACCATGAAAGGTAGCTTAATGTGGTAGCAGGTGTTTCACGGTTGGCTCATAGTTTAGCCAAACTGTGTAGCCAAATTGTGTGACCCCGTTATTGAGGTGAAATTAATTTTTTCTTTAATAAAAATTTTATTTATTTTTCCCTCTTCATATTTTTTTCTTCTCCTCCTCCCATGGGAGTCATCCCCTATGCACATGGAGTCCTCCACAAGCCTAAGATAGGATTTAAGGGATCTCATCCACCGATTGTCTAAATCAATAATCGTTATTATCTATTGATAGGCATTGTTAATATATTGATTCCTTGTGAATGATTATTTGTTTAATCATCTGTTGGATGAGAAATTTCCGTGAAAGTTCATTTCATTATTTTTATGGTGAATGTTTTTTGATTTATTCTAGACCAGATAAAATGAGTCCTCGATATTGTACAAGCAGATCATCCTAAACATGAAGTTGGTGGTCTATGACTTATTCACACATTTTTTATCAATTTATATATTTTTTCTGGTTCTATATGCCAACCTTTTCTATGTGTTTCTTTTAATATGGTTTCTTCATTTTAAATTTATCCCCATGCCCTATATTACACCCATTGAGCATTTTTGAGTAATTAAAGGGTGAAAATCTCAATCACGGACACCCCTTTTTTGTTCTATATTAAATTTACCTTTATAATAAATTGATTTAAATTCATGAATTCCTTCTAAGAATTTATATTGGATTTACAATGGTTTTACCCCATGTAGATGTTCACCCAATAGAAAATAGAACCTCTTACGTTCCATTATGAAACAATATAAATTGAAGTTACATTTTTTATGTAGTTTCTATAATATTACACTTTTATGATTTGATTATTGTTTCATGAATGTAATGCATGATTTTATTGAAGTAATTATTTTTTCAACAATTTCATTATCTTATAACAAAACATTTTGATAAGGTGTGATGACTAATAAAATTAAATGTATTTATTTTATGTTTAATACATGTTTTTCCATATTTATTTAGTTCAAAATTATGCCTTTATTTCATTATTGAAATAAGGAATTTCTATTATGCTTCCTCCTTTGATGATCTAAAATTAATTTCACTCCTTCTATAAATGATAAATTAGACCGATGAATTTTTAAAATGTATGATTTGGCCTCACTTGTAATGGTAATTACCTATTTTGATAAATTTATAAATGAAAAGTGCACCTTCTAAGTGTCTCTTTCTCATTATAATTGAATTTTCATGTTTTATTTAATTAAATTAAATCTATTGATTTGAATATATTACTCAAAATAGCTAGTATTCCCTAAGTGTTTAAAATGATATATCATGATTATATTAAATGGAATGCTTTATGATGGATTGTACGGCTTGATTGTGTTAAATTGGTTAATTGAAATGAAATTGAATAAAGTTGTACGACCACAGTTTTTACTATAATTAAATTAGAAATGCTTATATGAATTGTAACAATAATAATGTATTTGATAATAATGGGTTATTTAAATAAAAGGCATGAGTGGTAAAACCTCAAGGATATTATTCTAAATATGATGATTCTTTTATATAGGAAATCTATATAAGTTTCATTAGAGTTTTTTCCTCGTTCCTTATATTATAAATATGATTACACCGTATACAATGGTTGTGGAATGATGGTAAGGGTTCTATTGAGTATGGAGGCATCACACTCCCATAGATTAGTTGTTGAGTATGATGACTCACACCAGTATTATAATATGGGATTGGGGTTGAGGTGCCTTGTACCATGATTAGAGTGTTTCCATGGGGCTCACTGGACATCCTGAGTGTTGTTTCATACCTTCTGTCAACCTACTGGTATGTAGAAAATATACCATACTTCGTCATATTATAGGCTTGTTTAGACTATTTATAGATGTCTAAGTTACACCCCATTCTGTTAAGATTATAATAATCTAGGTTTATGGCCACATACATTTATACATACATAGTTGATATTGGTGGATTAACTATAAAATTAAAAAATAAATATAATATTTAATATATATATATATATAGTCACTAGTCAAACATGTTTTCTGGCTATGAGCTGAATCATGTAGAGTTTCCAGGTGTCATTTAGGAACCTGAGAGGGAAATTGTCTAAATTATTTTAGTATTGTTCATTTATTCATATTACATATGAAACCTTACAATATACATGGACTATATTTTGATGTATGCTCCATGGGTGGGAACCTACTGGGATTATTATCTCACACGCTGCTCAAGCCTCCATTATACCGTGGTTCTCAAGTAAAACTTATGTTTTCATGACTTTGGTTGTTTAGCTTGTACCTAGGAGTTATGAGGACAAGACCGATCTAGTACTCAGGATACCCATAGAGACCACCCTTAGGGATTTTATTTTATTTCTTTTCTTTATTCATTTACTATATCATTGTCTTTTATTTGAATATTATAGTGATTATGTATCATCATATGTACAAGCATGAATTTTTTGTATATTGGAATTGGAGATCTTTCATATTCATATTATATTACTGTTCTACTACTCTATCATTTATTTATTACTACTTCTTCTATTTCCTGTTTTTTATTTCTTGATACACCATTATGATACATTAGTATGAGGTTATAGCCTTACTACTACACCATATTTACACCCTCACTACTAGTCAGCAACCACTGGCATGTGGAGAGGCACACTCGAGGCCATGTGACCCATTGGTTCAACAATAGTATTAGTGTTCAGTTAGGTTGGTACATTACAATTTGGTCAATTTAGATCAATTATGTTAGTAAATAATCATCCAATTTAACTAAAATTTAATGTAGTTCTAGAATAACACATTCCAATTAAAATATTCAGGAAATAATTGTTTGATATAGTAAATATAGGTGATGTCTTTTGAATTTAAAAAATATAGTAAAATGATGAATGGTAAAATTCATGATGGTATTCCTACTATTTACTGAAAATAAAATGTTATTAATGCAACAAAAATTTTAGACTTGATATAAGATTATTATAAATAATATAATAGATAATAATAAATTTATATTATACGTTTTTATCAAACACTAGAACATGTAAAAAGATGAAAATATTTAGAACAAATGAAAGATAGGTTGGGATGAAATTGAAAATTTAATTAAAGAGTCAGAGGAGTTTGGTACATCTAAATGGGACAGAGAAATGGCTATAAATGCTTCAAATTTTTTAAAATATGTATTTTTAAGAAAATAGGATATATTATAGAAGTATAAAATGAAATTTTATTATCCAAATAAGAATCTAATATGGAGTATAAACATACCTCTTTATATATTAAAATGAAAAATCACATGTAAATATATTTACAAACTAAAATAACCAACGACAATGTAATTATTAAAACATTTCACAAAAAAATTGATTGAAATTAATTATAAAAAAATTAACATTCATTAATTAAAATAAAATAATATTAAATGAATTATTTCATGACCCCTAATACATAATCCCATAATATATCTTACAAAATAATAATTTCTCATTGTAATTAGAAATAGGTAATTAGAAAATAAATTTATAAATAAATGTTTACATAGATTATATTTATTATACTAAAATATAAAAATTATAATCTTAACTAATATTAGTTTAAAAATTCAAAATAATAATGAATGAATTGTAACTCTACTAATATTTTATATATTGAAAAAAAATTAAATGATACACTGGAGAATACAATATGGGTCCAAAACTCACCAATTGGATGTTTTAGAAAAATTTAGTTATGAAATTTGTTAATGAGGGGAGGTCACCCTAGAATAAATTAATGATACCAACCCATGAAGTGGGAAAATTTGGGATAGTGAGAGGGGGTCATATACCCTTGTTTCAAAGAGATACAATACCATGGATCTTTGTTTTCATTATGAATAGTAAATTATATAACAATGATATTTTGAAACTATTGATATAGTGTAATGTAATAGAATTAATACCAACAGTATATATAAACTATTCGTATATGGACGCCTTGAACAATTATTAGATAAACCCTTTTATATAGATGTGCATGTATATATTTATTTTATATTAGTGATTCCTCTTAACTCTAAATGTAGTACATTAGCTATTAGATCAATGAATATATTTTATGGACCCTATTTTCTTAACTAGGGTTCTAGATCCTTCAATTAAGATGAATGATCAATGTTAAAAAATAGATAATATTTTAAATTTTGATCATAGTTTTTCATTTTTTTCAATTAAATGTTAACATGTTTTTTCTAAACTGATGATGAGAAGTGGTGATTCTTAGAGAATTGTTCTTGATTTATCTAATGGTTTTGGATTCCATGCTTGGAAAATTCTACTTGGAATGTATGATGGTTTTTAACTGATTATTATATCTTAATTATGTGCTAAAAATTTAAACATTGGATGCTACAAGGGAAGGATGTCCATGCAATTATTTATTTTCCTGAAGAAAAAAATAATTAAAGTTTCCATGAAAAAAATTATTAATGCTTGAGAAAGAAGAGGAGATAGTAGAGGTGGTCCGCATTTTGGGAATGATTATTCTACACATAGAATATATTTTAATAGGTTTTTTTAAAAAAATAATGGCCAAAAATTGGATCCCCTAAGGGATAATCCTGACCACACCTAGAGGGACCCAAGGGTTAACCCCATGGAAGACCATGCCCAAGGAGGCAGTGCATGGGGAACACTTTTCCATGTATAGTTCTCACCAAGTGTGGGTAGGACCATGTATAAGGAACACAAATCACTCATTAGGAGGTGAACATACGTTATGATATATGATAGTTGTCTGAATCCAACTTGAGTGTGTGATGTGTATCCAGGGGATGACCTTCTTATTAGATCTAGAAGCGGCAGTCATGAATTCTATTATGAAGGATCACTAGAATATGTGGAGTTTAATTGTGGAAAATCATCATGCACCATAATATTCAATCATAATATAAAATTAGAATAGAATGATCACCAATAGATTATATCAATGTTCATTATCCTATCTAAGTGAGGTGTTTTCTTCATCCATGGCCTTCATCCAAGTGATTTAGTGCACCAGAGTTCATTATAGTGTGTTCCATCTTCACCCTTGACCTTTACAAGGTCAATATTTGGTCATGACCGAGATACTATAATTCTATTTTCCACCATTCATACATTCTAATATTTTAATGAATTTGATAATTTGAATATATAGAAAATTTCCAAGAAGGAAAACAACAGTTGTAGGATATTTAAATAATATCATGACTTCAAGAATAGAAAAATGAGTATCATTTGGTCCTCATCGTATGCACATGAGAAGATCACCGCCAATGATGATATCACGAACTCATAAAGATAATATTCCATGAATTTTTTTGCACACATGAGATACCCTGAAAGACATTGGGGTTTAAATAAGAACCATAACTTGATAGTATTTGCAGAGCATCAATGGAGTCCTCAAAATTGCATAGAAATTATATATAGTGGTGAAAGGTAGTGATCCTAAACTATAATTTTAAGACTCTATAGCGAGTAATATGTTTCAGAAAATATTATTAGAGATCTCATTTTAATGAAAAAATAAATCAGTTAACCCCTATAGTTTTTAAATGCAATAGGAGATCTGTGACATTTTTATCTTGATTGATATTAGAGACCATGATCACATGATTGTTCTTTTCACACTTAATGTTCTTGTAAAAGACAATGATCTACAATGCACCTAGATGGAGTGATATATCCTTACACATATCATCATTGTTTATTTGAAAGATCTTAGTATCCATGAGAATGTGGTATCTATAATGTGTTTCACACATCATTGAAAGAAAGTGAGTATTTCAGAGAATTATTCCTACTTATGATCCTTAATTGTGTGATGGATATAATGATCATTCATTTTTCAAAAAGAAGAAAATTTTTTATTATGTTTTCATGATTAAGAATCTACATGTTCTCAGGAAAAGAATAGAATAAAAAAAGATAGATTGAAAAAAAACTAAAGAGGTAGTCCGTGTGTGTGAAAAAGAAAATAAAGGTGTGAGGTAGGGTATTTAGATGACTTACATCGCCAGATGAATGTGGATTGGGAGGAAAAAATGATGTACTAAAACATTCTGGTGATGAAATTTTGGAGGCAGCCTTGGTGATCAAGGCTACAAGGGTAAAGGTCGATCAAATGATGGGAAGACCAGTCCAAATTGAAGTTACCAGAGAGAAAGATGAATGAATTGACAAGAAAAATCACATATTGATTCAAGGATTTAATATGGAGAAGATTAGAAATGATGAGTACATGAAAGCTTGGGATTATCTAGCAACGTGTTATGAATAATTTCTAGAGACCGATCCACACTACCAGGTTAGTGCCTTTTGTTGGACACTATTTAGCGAAGGGGATTCCAATCACCTTAGAATTGTGTTTAATAAGTCTACTATAATCCTTGATGCTTGAGCTATTTTTACTGTGAGGGTTCTCAATTTCCCTTATAAAAGTGTTGGAAAATAAAAATGATAATTTGGAGGAAAAATAAAAAATGAATAAGATGGTTGGTGTTGTGAAGAAACCAATTCATGAATAAATGATCCCTTTTGTGATTATTATACCCAAACAATTATACACAAGAATTCATCTTGAAATTTTAATTACAATATTGAAATATAACACATTTAATAATAAAGTAATAAATAATTTATGATAGTGTTTTGGATTCCATGAAACACCTGCATGAAGTGGATTTGAATTTAATTAACATTGTGAAATCTATTCATGCATAATATTAGTAAAAAATTTGTTTTTATATTTTGAACACAATAGTGAGAAAAGTCTTTAGATAGATGGAAGAATTTTATCTTGATGAAATTTTCCACTATTGTAACTGAACATATATATGTGATTAGAGATATTTGGGAAAGACTATAAGTGTTTCCAAGGTATTTAAATGGCCAAAAACAAGATTCATTCAGAAAACATATGGATAAACAACATATGATCATATTATAGTTGATCAAACCTTGAAATAAATGTGAAATCTTTGGATGGATATATTTCATAATAAGACTCTTAGTTGGATCTTTGAGATGGGGATGGTTGGGAGGTATAACCACCCGATGCAGAAGAGTAGGATTTCTTTGGGGTCTAACCAAAATCATGTGGAGGATCGATTATCGGGTGGTATAACCAGTTTCTAACGGAAACACTGTAATTGACAATAAATATCATAGTAGATTACTCATGTTTGAGGGTATAACAACAATGGAAATAGTATGTCATTCTTTCAATCCTTGTATATATTGTGTGTCTCTCACTATTATTATTTTGTCACATGAGGTGAGTTCGAGAGAATATATTGAGTAGATCTTGAACCTTATCAAGTTAAGTAAATTTATTTTTAAAGAAAAGGTATTTGTAAAAATAAAACCCTAATTCACATCCCTACTCTCTATGGTTTATCCAACCTAGGGAACTTTAAGTGGTATCAGAGCATAGGTCCCCAACAAAGTTCCATATTATTATTTATGATGTTTAGTTTTATGAAATTATGTTACCTAACTAAATAGATATTTTCCATAGACATAAAATAATAGAAATAAAAATGAAAATAATTAGATGAATATTATTTCTATAAATGGTGATAATGCTTCTACTAAAGCTAATCTCAAAGGTACAACATGGAATAATTTTTTTAAATTATGATTCTTATAATAAATCGGATTCAAGTTGTGATGATATTGTATCACTTAGTGTTATAAATACTTTATAAAAGGAACTTTTGATTAATATTCCTAATGATTTTGTAAAATGTACTGTGATAGGCATCAAGGGACTTATCTTTTATGAAGCATAACTAGAATAAGAACTAGAAGATCTAGAATATGAACTAGGTAAATAGTTTATAATGTTCATCACTCTCACAGACTTTGTTAAATCAATGGATAAATCCTTTCTCCATACATAAAAATAACTAAAATTATATTACAATAAGAAATTTTTTTCTGAAAATTTTACGGAATAATCATTTCATTCCCTTGAGATATTACACAATGTATCCATGAATGACAAAGCTATCTAGTAAGAAGTGACTAAAAATTTGTGGATAGAATCTAACAATATGAGAATCTAAATATACTAAAGGAATATTGGTAAACCCAGATGAGATCAGTTTAGGGGGAGAAAAACTCACACAATAGTTAGTTCATGGACATGGAAGCGAAATTAAAAAACCAATAATCAATCTATGTTGGTAATTCTCAAATAGTTAGAAGAAAATATGTTTCTACTAAATTTTCTATGGAGAAAAAAACATAAAAAAGGAGTATCATACCATTTTCTAATCCAATTGAAGCTTCATCCAAAAAAAGGAATCCCACAACCTAGAAATAGTCTTATGTATGAATACTATTTTTACTATTGGTGAAAGCATTAAAAATAAATTTGTGAAAGTCTGGATGGAGAAAAATATTGATGATAACACCAAATCATGGGTGGTTGAGAAGGATATATGATTAGTTATTCCCTGTGTATTTTACAAATTATTTGAGTTTCTACTAAAAATAATCATTCCTCACAATCATTTTAATATAAACAAACTACACCACAAATGAAAATGAGAAGGAACATATATCATTGGTGGTGTTGTTTGATGTTTGGAAACATGGCATTGGAATGATATAATAACATGACAATTACTGAAAATGACATAACTAATGAATTTTAGGGGATAAAATATCAATAAAAGAGAAGTCATACACTAGAAAAAAACTCAAAAAGAGTGAATCTATGTACAAAAAATAGATTTGAATTCATTGAAGATTACTGTGACTACTACAATAAACATGGACACTTTTATTTTGAATTCTCATATATACCTATCATGCAAAAATAATATGATTATTTGAATAGAAAATCATAACAGAGGAAATGAAGGTAATTATAGACGCTGAAGAATCATTCTTAAGATATACCAAAACACGAAACCTATAAAACCAACAACCATAATGAAGAAAAATGAGTGATCATCTCATATATCAAAGGGAAAAGGAAATTTAATTCCATGTGAAAACTCTAAAAAATATTTTAGGAATCCCAAATACATTCTTGTTAATTTTCTAGAATATTTAGAGAAAGCCAAAAGGATAGAATAAGCATAGGAAAATTCGATTTCCAAAGTTAGATGTAAAGATTCCATATGATGAAGATAAATTTTACGAGTGGTTTTTAAAATATAAAAAATCATATATATAGGATATTCTATTAGAGATATGGAATGAATATAGATATTGTGAAATATTATGTTCAAACACAGTTCTATTATGTGGAATCCCGGGCCTAGATGCCACTCTGTAGGTTCCCCAAGCCTAATGTGCCACATGGACTCAATTGTATCTCCTTAAATGCCAAAGGTTGCTGACTAGAAAAGAGGGCCTAGGGTGGGTCTGTTGGGATACTATTCCCTCATTTGGAATGTGTGGTGTAGCGAATATATATAAACTGATGTAAATAGAGGAACAATAAAAGTAAACAGAATACACATAAGAAAGTAGTGACAATAATAATAATATCTAAAATAAATGGAAAAACATTCATCAAATTATAATGATATGTCATGTCACTAGAAAACATGAAAACATGAATACAAGATAGTAGGCATAAAAAGTTAAACAAATGTATGAAAGAAATAAAAATATTTTCCCAAGAATCCCAAGATCCAACTCGTCCCTCTACTATCAAGATCATGTCTAAATAGAAAATAATCATGTGTTCGAAGTCGTTGTCTTCTCTTTAACAAAACACACATTCATGTAATCTACTCTTAGATCCAAGTGGTTCTCCAAGAGGGTGTGAGATAATTCTTTGTGGCCCACCACCAATGGTGTCTATAATATTTTTCCCATTTATTGAAAATGTAAATGTGTGGAGGAATAAATTTATACATATATAAAGTAAAGAAATAAAATGTAAATAAATTCCCAAGTACATGCTTCATCCCTTAACTCGTGTCTGAACATATAACCAAGTAATTATTCACTTGTATCAATTTATAAATAATTCAGACATTATCGATGATGAATGTTTCATGATGTAATAAGGTATCCAAAATATATTTGTAATAAAAACATTTCCATGGTATTCACTAAGGAAACCTAGGCCTCAGGGGTTTCTAAATCTATTCTAATTGGGTCTATATAAGGGTAATAGTGTAATACAAGGAGCATATTCCAAGGAACTCCCTTATTACACGCCTACTGAATCCAAGGTGACTGACCAAGGTAAAATTTAAAAAGTAGTAATCAGGTCCTATGGTATTTAACCATATCACCTAATTTTAAAATATTGGATCCATGGATTGTATCCAAGGAATCCTTTGATAATATATAGTAGATCTTATAGTGTCATATCGGGAATCCAAATAATAAACATGGAATGGGATCTAGGTGTGTTTCAACCTAATCAAGCCCCACCCTTGAATCGAAATGGGGTTCCTGAGTGCTCATGGCATTCCTCGATAAGAATTCATGGTGAACATGAGTCATTCCATTCCTATTTGACAATGAATTCATGTAATAATTCAATTGGGTCAAGCCTTTACTTCTATTATTTGGAATAATCCTTATATCATGCAACCATTTATTTAATTCATCTGAAGTATATTTTGTAACCAATATTCATTTCGCTACCTTCCAATATTGTGTGAAGTGGTGTTATGAAAATGAACACTATTATTCATTAAAATTTTAGAAAATTTCATAATATTAGTACACATTAAAATTATCATTTAACATTAATTTATCAAATTTAATAACATAACGTAGGCGGGTCAAGTGGATGTTTCACGGTACATTCCATTCATCATTACATGATTCAACAAACATTTAATATGTGGAGGCTCACCATTAGTGTGTTCATGCTTGAACATATCTAAAATATGGCTCAAATGTTTCAAAATATTAAATACGAAAATATTTCATAACAACCAACGAGGTGTGTTGAGTGTTGTGGGCATAACCACCAATTATTAATCACCTGAATGGAAACAGCATAACGATATGGTTTCAAATAGTATATGTATTACATATAATTTTTAATAATAGTAATTGATTAAATTGGATGGCCCCAGATGACAAATTGAAAAACAATGAACATGATAGATGAGTTATAAAACACCCACCTTAGTATTGTATGAATCTCCTCCTCTGGTATTGGCCCTTGATTTGTCACGTATCAGACTATATCTAAGAAAAAAGTAAAAATTCTCACACCTTGATAACTTGGTTGAGAGTAAGGGATTATGAGAATGGTTTAAATGAACTCAAGTATGTACCGTTTCACATCCAACATGATGAACACAAGTTTGATCAGATCCCAGATGAAGGGTACCATTTAATCCATACTTTAGGCCTTAAAATAGCTTCAAAATGAGAGAAATATATGTTAATCCCAATAGATTTTATATTGGGAAGGAATAAGAGGCTTAATTAGAAAATGAATGGAAAATATGTGAAATTACTAGGAAATTGGAATCTACATGGTTTGTCGGCACAGTTTGATAAAGCATGCACACACCATGAACGAGTAACTGGGAAGAAGGGGAACATCTATGGTTAGAAAACATTTTCATGTGCCAACCAAGAGATATGGATCTATCTAAAAAACAATATCTACATGGTTCAGAAAATCATGCACCAACAATACGACATGGATAGTTTCCCCAAAAAGTTGTGTTCCAAGCTCTGAAGAAACCCTAGACACCCCATAGTCAGTTTTTAACACATTAGTATTACTTATTTTTTCCAAACTAACTAATTATACCCAAATTTAAAGTATCCATACTTGAGTAAAATCTGATATCTTACAGTATTTCCCCCTTAAGAAACTATTCCATGAGTTCACCTTCTAAGGTTTGAGAAATATTGTCTGAGAAAAACTCTAGACATTATGTGTAAACGTCATCTTCTCTCTCCTGAGCCTTATCCTGCACGTGACCATTCTAACATAGAACCCCTACAAGTGGGAATGACAAGACTCATTGATCTTCAGTTCTCTAGTAAATGATGTGTAATGGATACTCTTCAAAGGTATCATCAATATCTAACACAACATCCAAGGGATCAAGGGTATGAGATGGATTGTAATGATATTGTTGAAGAAATAAGACATGGACAATGTCATGAATAGTGTGGTTCCACTGAGGTAGTATCAACAGATAGGCTACTTGACCAACTTTGTCTTTAATTTCATAGGATCCAACATAACTAGGGGATAACGTACCTAGTATATGTAACCATCAATTACCTAACTTGGTCGATACCAGAAGGAAAACAGAATCCCCAACCAAAAATTCTAGAGGTCATTGATGGTTATCTATATTAGATTTCTATCTAGACTGGGCAGCAGTCAAAACATTCTGATTAACTGAAGTAGCTCTAAAGTCTCTTAAACTAAATGAGGACCTAGGTGGTCTGGCTCACCTACCTCCATCCATCATAGAGGTGAACAACATGGCCTACCATATAACATCTCAAAAGGATCCATCTGAATTGTCACCTGAAAGCTATTATTAAAGGAAAACATGATGATATGGATATACTTCTACCATGAACTGTTGAAATCAAGGAAACATGCTTAGAGCATATACTATAACACATGTACTGTCTGTTATGAATTTCAATTATTTAGAGGGTGAGATTATATGCTTTGAATCACATGTGTTCCCATAGACTTCGGCAAACCGTACAAGAATTGTGAAGTTAAATGAGAATCCATATTTGAATCGATAGTACGTGGAACCTTGAGTAATTTTATGACCTCATGGACACACAGTATTCCCAATTCCTTGACTGAGAATTATTCGTGAATAGTTATGAAGTGATCTTATTTTTCTAGTCAGCCAATGGCAACCCATACAACCTCCTTACCCCTCAGCGACCTAGAAAAACTATCCACAAAGTACATGGACATATTATCCCACTTCAATTATGGGAATTTAAGTGGATGTAAAAATCATATAGGTCTCTAGTGCTCTACCTTCACCTACTGATTGGTGGAAAAATGAGTGATAAAACATGTTATCTGATATTTCATTCCCAGCCACCAATACTAGCATTGCATATCTCGATACATCCTGGAGATTCTTGGTTGAACTTCCCATTGAGAAGTGTGGGACTCTTTCATCAACTCCACTCTCATATTTTTTGCGACGCAGACACACCCATGGATATGAAGTTTGTCATCTATTTCCAAAGGCGAATCTGGAGGTGGGTTATCTTCTGATATACACTCATGGTGATCCAAGCCTTCAGGATCTAAGAATTCCATACTCTCCACCTCCTCAAAAGAGATGAGGTTACAACTATAGATGAGAGATAAGACTACTTGTGAATATCATGAAACACCATATGAATCTCAAAGAAAATTTCAATAATCTTCTAATCATCACTAGATACCCATATAGCTTGTGTTTCAGTTTTCCAAATCAATGCATCTACAATGACATTTCCCATTCCAGGCATATAGGTAAGAAGAAAATAAAATGATAGTAGATATTCAACCCATATCTACTATCTGTGATTCATGTAATGCTGTGAAGAAATATATTTTAGGATCATGTGGTTAGTGTACACCACAAATCACTCATCAAATAGATAATGTCTCCAAAAAACATAAGGTATGGACCACTGCTACTAGCTAGAGGTCATTCCTTGGGTATTTTCTCTCATGAGGTCTTGATTGTTGATGTCCATACGAAACAACATTGTCCTCCTCTATTAGTAAAACTCCTCGGGTGATGCCATATCTATCACAGTTTACGGTATAACCTCTGATTGGCATCAGAAGATTCATAATTGGTGTCGAAACAACCCACCCTATTACCTCTTGAAGGGATTTCTCACATGATTATGACAATAATAACATGAAACCTTTATTTGTAAGATAATTAAGTGGTGAAAAAATAAATTAAATGTGTTTTATAAAATTCCTATAAAATCCAAATATCCCCAATATACTCTTGATATCAAACATGTTCTTAGGATGCTCCTATGAAGCGATAGAACAAACCTTTTGCGATAATAGATACTCATGATTCTAAAATATTTCCAAACATGAAAAATAATTCTTTGACCCAGAAGTGTCACTTAGAAATATTCGAGTAAATATTATGCTCTCTCAGTGTACTAAAAATGATCTCCAGATTTTTAGTATGGTCCCTACGATTGTGAGAATACACCATGATGTCATCCACAAAGAACATGAAATAGGAGTCCAAATAGGGGTGCAAACACTATTCATCCGAGCCATGAAAATGGAGGGGTTGTTCATATGACCGAACGACATAACAAGGTACTTTTAAAAAAGATACCTTTAATTGAATGTTGTAAAAGGTATGTATAATGGTCTGACTCGTTTCATATGATATCTTGATCTCAAGTCGATCTTAGAGAATCCTGTTTATCCATGAAGCTGGTCAAATATATCATCTATTTAGGGGTATGGGTACCATTTCATAATATTAAACTAGTTCAACTACCTATAATCCACAGAAAGATGAATTGTTACATAAAAAGTCTTAGTAAAAATCATGGACAAACCCCAACAGAATGTATTGAGATGTCTAAAGACTTTGGACTCTAAATCCACTAATTACAACATGATCACTTGAAGCACTTTTGGTGCAATATTATACAGAGGGAAGGACACTAGAGATGATCCCAACACAAGATCGATCATAAAATTTACTTTTCTATGAGAAGGTAATCTAGAGAAGTCATTGTGAAAGACAGCCCAAAAATGATCAACTACTAGAGGGAAATCAGCTCTATGTAAGCCCAAAAACTCCATGAAGAGATTTTATATTTGAGTGGCCACTCCACCCATCCCATGATGCATTGGTACAGATCTTCAATCCAATATATCAGATTCACCCTTATGAAGATAAATACTTCCTTTTGGTGATGTAAAAGGCACAGTATATTGATAACTGTTACAAAAGTGCGATAGAGAACCAAAAAATCCATTCTGTGAATTACATCTAAGCATGTCATCTTGAGAAAAAATAAGTCTCATAAGAAAGGGTAAAGTCTTACCTCAAGGGTACTGTCCCTAAATTATTTTATTCCCTCTGTTTGTACCCATAATAGTGTATTAAGTTTCATCACACCGCAGAAAAAATATATTTCTAGTTTGAGGCTTTCAACGATAGATACCGAGAAAAAATTATTCAAATAACCTATATAATGTAGTAAAGAATCTATTGTAGATTCCACAATAATAGCACCCCATACTATAAAGGGCACCACAACCTAATCCTCAGGTATCAACTATAGTGAATTCAACAAGCTTGATCCACAGACCTATGCAACAGATGGGCTGCCCCAGTCATAACATCTCTGTTGGTGATGCTAGTGACCAAGGTTCTAGCTTCCATGGCCATGAAATCCTCCTCAACCAGACCACCGGGTGTTATTACAAATCCCTACTAGAGAAGGAATAAAATTACACTCTATTGAAGGTAGATCTTGAACTGATCATTTTCTACTTGAGGATGGGGGAAATGTACTGCAGAAATGTTAGAGATTCCCCATATGATCGTAAGCCCAACACTACATTGCATCTCTGTCACATTAAGGCTTCTTTTCCCCCATCATCCCTACTGATGATACTCTATTGAACTATTTGAATGAGCACTATACTTGTCATTTCCCTGACAAGTAACTTCAAGTTAATGTATCCTGTCACTTGAAGAACTACTGGCTAATCTCGATACTAAACTTCTATATCCAGTAATATTTCCATTCTATAGGATATGTTTAGTGATAATATCCTGATTAACTATTGAAAAAAGAGTATATAGTAGAAAGAAATTCACCTGCACATAGATGGAATACAAAAACCCATCCTTTAATACTTTAGTATGTGAAATCATCTCTCATGCTAGAAGCGGTGCAAAGCACTGTAACTCCATGAAACACACTGAGTAATCCATAACTCGCAAAGATCCTTTCTTGAGATTAATGAACTCTCTAGATGTTTAATATCTCAGCATCTGAGTAAATAAATCATTATAGAGGGAAATTTTGAAATCAACCCATAACATGTCCTGATGATGACTATCCTAGGTAAACACATCCCAGAAATGATTGGCTAACTCATGAAGCATATAAGTAACAATTTTGACCCTCCTCTATAGATGTGTCTCTATGTGGTCAAATATTAAAAAGTTGTCCTCTATCAAATATTCACCAGTCTATGGACCATCATCCGCTCGGAAAGTAGGAGGATTCTGCTGCTAGAACTCATGTGTCAGATCATCCATTGTAGGATCAAGAAATGGATCACAATGCATAGACGACATCTAATTTAGGAAACTATCACAGATTTTAGAATCAGTTCTCGGATCAGTTATAACATATTTTACCTAATGTGGAACTATTGGAAGTAAGGCATGTGGATCAGGGCCCATAATGTTTAGAACATGTTCATCACCACCCTCATGGCTTACGATATGAGGATGTTGTGGCAGTATTGGTCTAAAATTTCCAAGAACACACCTCTGGAAAATCATTTTGATGGTAGATAGAATCACTTATCGAAGATAACCATGAATGAATCACTACCCAATTTATAATACCCCAACTACCCACTTAGAATGTGAGGCACTGGTAAGTTCTTAAGTATAATTTTCCTTTCCATTTTCTGTTAATTTACATTTTCGCATGTTTTCCTTTCATAAACATAGAAAGGGTGGATAAGGACATAAAACCATTTTATTTTAGAAAGATTTATTTACTTTATAATTTATAGTCATTCCTATTAAATCAATTCACATACACCTCATTAACAAAAATGACACCCAATTTTTTATAATATAAAGGCTCGACTTAGAAAATTACTCATCCCAACCCTTGAGGGGCCATACAGCTCCTCAATTGAGATTGGGAATCACTCAATTGAAACCAAAAGTAATAAAACCATAAGTTAACTATAACAACATCACTCAATAATCACAGGAATATAAAGAATTGAAATGTAGTGAAATGCACCTATATGGCCTGGAAATATGCAAGAAATGCATATTCTATGTGCCAGTAATGATGCATGTAACAATGATTATAGTCCCCATATCATGAGGCCAATGTTGAGAAAAAATACAAAAATTGAGTAATAATAAACTACACCACACATCATTTGCATCACCCAATGGTGAAATAATGTCAATTGTAATAGGACAATTCATAACTACAATCATAATTTCGGAAAATTCTCATTTACCCTGAATATGGGTTCGCAACACCCAAGCATGGCTTATAACCAAGTCAAAATCATTTATAACATCCTGAATACTATCTCCATATTGTAAGGTAATAAAATAAAATCTTATGATACCACTTTGTGAAGTCTCGGTCATAGATCAAACTTAGAAGGTTCCCTGAGACTGATGGGCCACATGGCCATAAGTGCATTTCCCCAAACACCAAGGTTTCCGACTTGTAGTGAGGGCCGAAAATGTATCTGTGGGGGTACTATTCCCAAATTAGTAAGGTGTAGCATAGTGGATAAATATAAAATGAGGTAAATGGAAGAATAAATATAAGAAAACAGAAGGAACAAAAAAAACTAGATACAACAGTAACAATAAATAAAATAATTTGAATACCATTCAAAAAAAATGATCATATTTCATGTAACTAGAAAACTGGAAAACATGGATACAATATATCATGAATAAAAAGTTAAAAAATGTATAAGGGGAATCAAAATATTATCCCAAGGATCCCAAGATCCAATTCAGTCATAAACTATCAAGCTCTAACCTAAACAGAAATCAATCATGTGTTCACTGTTGTCTTTTTCCATTTATCAACACCTGCATTCATGTAATCTACTCCGGGTACCAAATGGTACCTGAAGAGGGTCTGAGAAAAATCTTAGCGGGTCACCACCAATTTTGTTTGTAACATCATTCCCTTGTAATAGAAATGTAATAGTGTTCAGGCATGCATCTATACATATATAAAGTAATGTATTACAATATAACGAAATACCCAAGAACCAGCTTCACCCGTCTACAAGAGGCTAAACACATAACCATGTAATTATTTTAATTATCCAATTTTTTAATAATTCACACATTATCAATGTTGAAAGATCCAAGATCTTATAAGATAAAAACACATTGTTTGAAATAATAAACGGTTCTAATGTATAAACTAAGGAAACATAGACCTCAGGTGTTTCTAACTCAATTGTAACTAGGTTTAGCTATGTTTAAGATTATAATCCAAGGATCATATTCCATGTCATTACACAATGAGATTCCTTTGTAATCTAAGGTGACCGACAAAGGTAAATCATGGCTATGAAATAACAGGGACCTATGGGCTTTAACTGTGGAACCCAATTGTCAATGCTAGATCAAAATATTGTATCCAAGACATCCTTTTATAATATGTGTGGAATACTACGGTTTCATATGGGGTATCCAAATAATATACAAGGGTCGGGAACAAGGTTGGTTTCAACCTAAGATATCCACACCCTTGAACCATAATGGGGTTCCAATGTACTCAAGGAATTCCCCAATAAGAATCCAATGCAATCTCGAGTCAGAACATTCCTACATGGTAATAAATTCATGTAATAATTAAATTTGGTCAATCCTTGAATTCCTTTAATGTGAATTGTCTAATTATCATGAAACCATTTATTTAACACATTTATGGAATATTCCATAACCAAGGTTCATTCTGCTACATTTCATTTGTGTGTCACAGGGTTCTGTAGACATGAACCCTATAATTCATTTTCATTTAAAACCAAATCATAATATTATTATAACTACAAATTTCCAATTATCAATAATTTAACAAATTTAAAAACATACCTATGGTGGGTCAATTTGATGTGATGTGGTACATTTTAATCACCATTAAATTATTTAACAATAATTTAATATGAGGAATCTCACCATTAGTGTATTCAATCTTGAGCACATCTGAACCATGGATCAAAAGTGTCTAGAATCTAAAAAGTCAAATATGTGTAACCCCCTACATGGGTTTTTAGGATTTGTGGGCATAACCACCAATATTTAATCAAATAATTTGAATTTGAATTATGATATAATTCTAAATAGTATAACATGAAATATAATTTCTAACAACAACAACTAATGAACCCAGCCATACCCAAATGAAAAATCCAAAATAAATTAACTTGTGGGATGAGTTATATACCTCCCACATTAGTATTTTATGACTCTCCTCATATAGTGTTATCTCTTTATTTGGCACATATCAGATTAGATCTAGGAAAAGAGGAAAAACCCTCACACTTTGATAGCTAGATTTATAGCAAGAGAGATTGAGAAATGATTAAAAAGACTCGATTACTTACCATTTCACATTCAATATAATAAAAGAAAGATCGATTATACCCCTAATGACTTATATCCTTCAATCATCACCTTAGGCCTTCAAAGAGTATAAAAATGATATAAATGAATGAGTATATAGGAATAAGGGGCACCCGCAAGGTTATTCTGCATGGTGGTGCACCCACTATGAGACAGGGTTCTGTCTGAAAAAACATAATATGCACGGTAAGAAAACACCTATGCCAACCAAGCGTCGATTACATTTTTTCAAAATAGATTGTTTATATGATCTAAACTTTCCCTTAACACCCCTGAAACATTTTATGATTACTTATGAATCCATATTAAGTACCAAATAAAGAATTAGATCGAAATTTAAATGATCCATACATGTGCGACATAACCGGTTCTTAAATGGTACAAGATGAATCCTTGAAGATAATGAAG
This sequence comes from Viscum album, assembly GCA_963277665.1. Classification (NCBI taxonomy): domain Eukaryota; kingdom Viridiplantae; phylum Streptophyta; class Magnoliopsida; order Santalales; family Viscaceae; genus Viscum; species Viscum album. Next base: position 651,384,057 of record OY728138.1, on the reverse strand, counting down.
AGTTCATTATGAGATGAATATGATTTGATGGATAATGAAAGAAGAACTATCACATATAATTAATTGGTAATATTGTTAAGATATTTATTTCCAAAGGGAAATTACATTTGAAAATAAGGTTTGGAAGCATGAATATTGGAGAAAATAGTGTAACTTGGTTGGGTAAATCATCTCAACCCTGGTGTTCACATTGAGGAAATATTAAGGCCCCTTCTTATTCCCCAATATATTAATGATTTATACTAACATAATTGGAATTAATGTATATGGTTTCATCTTTTGTGGAGGATCACTGGTTTAATGAATATATTATATCGTCACTATATAGTTAATGTGTAACTAAAATGAAGCTTTATAAAACTGGAATATGAGGTATGAAAATAAACATTCCATATGATGTTCTTAAATGTATTAAACATATCAATTAATGGGGAGTGCTTGATTGATGATAAAACAATAAAAACGGGGATCCTTACCTTTCTCACATGAACATGGTAATGTTTATATTCAATTATGTGTATGATCAACAATTTATTTGGAAAAATGGATTACTTATAGCCCCTTAGATTAGAATTGAATAATTCTATGTCTGATTTTACATTCATTGTATTTTATATATTTTATTGAAAACATTCTCCATATATCTCTTTTTTTCAACACCAGTATATCCCACATTAACATAGTGTTTATTAACTAAGGGCTATTTACATAGAGAACCATGTGATTCCATCCCTATATCAAAGGTATTCATAGAATAATCTTTTAATGGCTGAGAACTTGTTTTAAAAACCCCCATGTTTCCTTTTCATTTTATTTCCAATAATGTGTAGAAATTTTCGAGAGAATATATTTATTATTGCAAAGTGTGAAAAATAATTTTTATAAATAAACCCAAAGTGGAATATTATTGGGCATCATGCTGCATTTTTTAATGATAAGTCAATATTCGATTGGTAGTTCGATGATGATAAGTGATGATTCTAGAAGAATTTTTATGGATTCATCTAATGTAATAATATTACATGCATGGAAAATTCTCCATCGAAAATATGATGATTTATTATGCTAATCTTTCTTGTTTTAATATTTTCTATGTATTTTTCACATTGGATTCTAAATGTGATGGGTGTACATGAAAATATGTATTTTCATGAAGAGAATAAGAATTAATGTTTTCATGAAAAATTAAATGATTAATTCTTGAGGAATAAGAGGAGATGGTTATGGTGGTTTGGCATTTTTTTAATGAGTATTATACACATTTAATATTTTTTTACAGTTGTCTAATAAAAAAAGGCCACCCAATGTATCCCCAAAATGTTATCCCTCAATGACCCATATGGGGGACCAAGGGTCAACTCTTATAAGGGAGCCTTCTTAAGGAGGAAGCACATGGTGATAGGTAATCTCATGCATTGTTCCCACCAGCAGTCTTCATGGGTATGTATATTGACCATAGAGCGCATGCTTGGAGGTGTGTATAGGTTAGGCTAGAATCTCATGGGCCAAATCCCATTAGAGAGTGTGTTCGATATTTGGGTACCGACCCTGATACTAGCTTGATAGGAAGTAGTCATGGATTTTATTATTATGTACTATATGAATGTGAAGAGTTTTGATGTGGGAAATCACCATATACCATATAATTCATCCATCATTTAAATGTTGGAAAGACTGATTTTCCCCTGATCAGATCAATTTGTGCCATCTAATCAAAGTGATGCAGTATATTAAACTTCACCCTTCATCCGAGAAATCCAATTAGATGAATTTCAATGTAGATCCTTCAACCTTTCATCCAGATAATTCCGTGGTCAATATAATATCATGACAGAGATACTTTGAGTATGAGAATCACAATGCATGCATGCTATGATTTAATTTAATGTGATATTTTACAAATAGATCTACTGGATAAGAAAGAAAAATGGTAGTTTTAGTCCATTAAGATAATAGGATGAGTTCAATCTGGGATAAATGAGTAGCATGTGATCCTCAACGCATGCACATGATAAGAACACTAAAAATGAGGATATTAGGAACACAAGAAGATAATACTCCATAAAATTGGCATATACATGAGATACCCAAAACAAATCAGGTGACTAATAATGATCCCTGACTTGATAATAGTTATAGATCTTTAAAGTACTCCTCAATCTATGATAATAATTATATCTATGTTTGTGCAAGGTAGTGATCATTTAAATCAAAATAATTAATCTATAATAGTTAATAATTATCTAAAAATATTATGAGATCTATAATTTCTATAAAAACATGATCATCTGTGAAACCCACTAGTTCAAAAAGGGATTAAGAGATCCAAAAAATGTTCATCCTGGATGAAGTAAGAGGTTAAAAACACCCAACTTGTACATAGAATACTCATAGGTATTTTTGAAAAAAAAATTACATGAAGAACCTTAAAAAAGTGAGATATCTATATATAAATCATCTTAGTTTATGAGAACTATACACATCACCAAAATACAGTTGAATCAACAATGTGTTTTGAGAATAATTGAGAGATAGTTATCTTGAATGAGATGTTTTCACACTTAAGATGGTCATGTTGGTGAAGGAAACAATGATCATTCACTTTTCCCAAATAAGAAAATTCATGCTTCTATGTTTACAATCTAGAATCTACTTGGGTTCATGGAATGAATTGTATAAACCCACATGAATTAAACCGAAACTAAAAAATAAAACCATATGTGTGAAAAGAGATGAATAATAAAACAATGTGTTGTGTGAAGATGTTGTTTCATGCTTACATGAACCATTGACCCATTAAGATTCCCAAACCATTATTCACTATAATAAATCATGGAGTTTAAATTCAAATATTGAATAATTACACATTGAATAAAAAATCCCTAATTTTTCTCTAGATTTTCAAATACATGAAATTCATGCATGAAGTTGATATTAATTGGGATGATATTGTGAAATTTATAATTTCATAATATAAGTGAAGAATATGAGTTCCCATTTTGTAAAAAATAGTGAGGTTATAACTTTAGTCAGAAAGATGAATTATTACCCTATATTTTTTTCACTTAGGTTACTGATTAGACAGAGGTGATCATAAATATTTTTGAAAGACAAGCACTTTTGTAAAGGTACTGGAGTTGTACACAAGAATGTTTGATTTTGAAATATCGTTGATGAAGATCAACATATAATCTTATAGTTGATCAAGCCTTGAATCAATGGTTATTTCATTAGCAGGATCCAAAGAAGGATAATATTCATAGTTTTAAATGGGATCTAGTGACATTTGGGTGGTATAAAAAAGCAAGGAAAAAGAGTTGGATTGATTGGGGTAGGAACAGAATCAATTTAGGGGATCATTAAAGTGGGGAATAACTAGTTCTTTATGTACCATTGTAATTTAAAATAAATATTATAATATAGAATCCATGTTGGGAGGGTCAAAAAAACATGAAAAGGAGTAGGCCTTTCAGCCGATCCTTTGACATATTATGTACTTATATCCCTATAATTATTTCTATATAGATGGTGAGTTAAAGAGATTATATTTAGTGTATTGATAACCATAATAAGTCCATGTGGTTGGATTGAAAATTAAAGGTATTTGTAAAATGAAACAACTATCTCACCCCTCCCCTCCTAGTGGTCAGTCCAACATAAGGAACTACATTTTTTCATGTAGTAATAGTTAAAAAATTGAAGGAATTAGATCCTTTAATATAGGTAATTTTAATTAAATTAGTATTATTTTATGCATTATTTTCAATCTCATGAATTTTGATAATTATATCCCATTTATGAATCCTTTCATTGATTATTTAAATGAATTTTTTTTATTTTGAAAATCCATAAGTGGATCGATCATATTGATCAATAATATAAAAATACTCTATTGGAAGAGGTATCTATATAAATTAATGTGATATCCTATATCACATTCCCCATTATACTCTATGATGGAATCAATTTTTGGCTATGATATATGCATTAAAAAAAATATATTATCACCTTAGGATCAATAGATTACATAAAATATGATATCCAAATTTTGAGTATTTATAATAATCACACACTTGTAAAAAATTACTACAAGGACCGAATATAAAAAAAAATTCTACACTCAATGTGAATATGTCAAAAAATCTATTGGATATGATTTATCAAACCCACATTATTTTGGAAGAAACACATTTTATAGAACGTATTCCATATCTAAAGGATGAACTATGTGACCCAAAAGACCTTATTTGTGGTGAAAAAAATATGAATGGATGATTTCTTTTATTTTAAATAACATCTTTGAAAAAGAATTTGGTTCTGCTCAATAAACAAGGGGGTCTGGAGTGATCTCCATGGAACATACTGATATATCTATGTAAACATTTACACCATTAATTATATCACATAAATCATCTTTATACCTATATTATCCCTTTTTATATGATATAAACATATAAATATATCAATACATTATATTCCATCTTATATTTTCTAAATTCTCTAAAAAACACTTACCTAGTCTGTGAATATGTCACATGTTATTAATCTAGTAGATGATTACGTCACCTGTCCATAATCTATGTGGCTGAACACATCATATGTTAATCAACTATGTCAATACATAAATTTACATAATTTAAATTAATAATGTGAAATATTTCTTTTAATGTTATAAAAGTGCCAATGACCTCTCTTGATTGAGCTCCAATTGATGACAAGTTCGACATCATACCCCAACCAACCCATCATTAGATAATCCAAAATTCTTGTATATTAATGAAATCAAAGAATTAATGTTCTAATGACACATAACTCACCAACTACATTTGAATAGGATTTATAAAAAAAATAAACCACTAAGTATATTGATTACTATATAACATTCCATGGGATATACTCTAGTGGGTTAAATAAAATAACAAGTCTCCATTTATAACAACATGAATCCTCTACACACTATAATCATAAAATATCATCATATACCATAAAAATATTTGATGATATTTGATTATAGATAACTAAAAGCTTTAATTGAGGTAATATTATCATTGAAATTTCCATAAAAATAAAATTTCATCACATGTGAATGAATGATAAATACATATTTATTTTTATTCTAAAATCATGATGTATTATTCTACAATTACATAAATATATTCTATGGTTTATAAAAAGAGAATCGTCATAACCCTCATGATTTTTCTGTTAAAATATTTTTATCATTATTTTTTTATATTATCAACTATATCCACCAAAAAAATGCTATCATTTCCCTTTTGAATAATCTCTCATATAAAAACTTATTTTCAAAGGATGTGTTATGTCCATTGGTGACACCAATGTTTCATGGCTAGAGTAATATAGCTATTATTTTTAAATTAAATATTGATATGTCTATCAATTCTAGTAACCATCGATAGTTCAAAAATAAACTTCTTTTCAAAAATAGTTTTCTTCATATCATTTTGTTCTGTGATGTACTTTACCACAGAGGTCAAGTCTTTAAAAATTTTCCATTTGTTACTCTTCTAACTAATAGCTCTTCCATTTAGGTAAAACATGAAACAAGATTGATATATCCATTAATTTTTTTTGACATGAATCTAGATAAATTGTAACCCATTACATAGATCTCAACCAATCCTCCAAATATCAAAAACATATCCTTATTTCTTAACATGTACATAAGGATGTTTTGAACTATATTCAAGTGACTATCACCAAGATTGTATTGGTAACTACTAGTAATGATATGGGTATAGGTGGAATCAGGTTGAGTACGAAATATTTCATATTTGAAGGAACTTATGATGGATACATAGGGAATTTTATCCATTTTGTTCCTTAAAAGGATCTTAAATTTTAGTAATATTTGTGCCTTGTAACATCTTTAAATTCCTCTTTTTGTAAATATTCATTTTAAACAACTTTATCAATTTACTAATGTACATATCTAGACTTATTCCTGGCGTCCACATAGATCCATCTCTATAGATCTTCACACCTAAAATGTATGTTGTTCCAAACATGTCTTTCACAAAGAGAATATATTCAGATAAATATTTACAAATAGTAAAATTGGGATGTTGTTTATGATAAGAAGTGTGTTATACACATACAAAATTAGATACACAACATGATTTCCAATTATCTACTTATATAAATAGAAATAATTATTATTAATAAGGAATCATAACTCATTCATTGTGTCATTAAATAAGATATTCCAACTTTCAGAATCATTCTAAAATATATAAATGGATTGATGTAACTTTTATTATAGATAATTCTCATTTGGAAATCATAAAAATTTATTTATAGTATATACAAATCCTCTGAAAAGTCTCTATTATGGAAATTATCATTGAAATCCATTCTATATATCTCTTAATCAAAAGGAGTTATTAAAGGAAATAATATCCAAGTAGAATTTATCCTCACAATAGTTGAAATGTATTTTTTTATCAATACCATTAATTATCTTAGAATCTATTACAAATAGGTATGATTTATAAACAAAAACTCTACCATCCAAGTAATTTTTCTTGAAAAAATACACATTCACTCTATGTATGTAACATATCATGTTGTTAAAGGTTGGGAATTTGTAAAAAATTTGGGCTTTTTTATAGTGGAATGGACACTAGTTTAAAAATGTGTTTAATCGATATGTTTCATGTTTTAAAATATTTAAGAAGTTTTTACAAATTTACAGGATTCATTGTAGGATACGTGTAGCTTGGGAAATTGATTGGGTAATCCCATCGAAATTTGGGAAACTATTTCTATAAAATATTATTTTTTGGGGAGGATATAATCCCTATAACCCCATAGAACTCACCAGCTAGTACATGAGCCTACCCTCGGTGGTTGATGGACCCCAATGGTAGAGCATGAAAGGCTCACAAGGCAGTTCTTAAGTGAGGGTCTTTTGGTATTTTGAGCCACCAAGCTCCGTAATGATTAAAAGGGAATGCTTACATTTTTTTGTATATTTATTATTTACTCATATTAACCTCCCCATGTATGTTCAACTTGATATAGGGTGGATCTATATGATGTCCATTGGTCAATCAAGGTGATATCATCTATTTTTTATCAATCCTGAAAACTTTTTCCTGGCGGGGTGGTGAATCATTTTGTTACCCATCATGGACTATTCATCATGGTAATTTTATGTACTTTTGTAATTTTTATGTCCCAATTCCCTTTATATTTATTTTTCCTTGATCATCATTATCATGAATTGATTGTTCTCTTGATTCCAATTAGATAATTAGATGGTATTTTCAATCAAAATGTGGTGGAAATATCAAATAATTATTGGGATTTGGATTGGAATGGATAGAGGACTTCACTTGATGATGAATAATTTTTTTTGACGAATTTTATTCTACATTTATTTTCCATGGATTTCCTTAAATATGATTTGGAATATTTGTGTTGGATCAACCCTCATACCATGGAATTCGATCCGGGGTTTCTTGTGCCTTAGAATTGGGAGTGTGTTGGGAGTGTATGAAACTCAGTTAGACAATATTGAGGTTATGATACATCAATTTATTGAATTATTCTTGAGTTTCAAATTAAATAATACAAAATTCTCCATTTTTAACACATGTACATATTTTTTCTAAAATAACGTCCGAAATGTGTTACATACATTCCATGGGTGGTCAATCTCGATTAAGGCTAGGCAATGATACCAGATATGTATTTAAACTTGTATTACTTTCACTTTTAGTGTTTGGTTTTCATGTAATAATTTAATTAAATATATTTTAGATATATTATATTGTTTTGGAATTATAATGCATTTGTAAGGACTTTGTGTTGATCAATGGAGTCCAAATTGTCTTAGACAGATCATACAAATAATATAGGCATTGAATGGATAATATTTTTCCCCATGTTGATGTAGGTTGTCCATTTCAAAACATTTGAGACCAAATATATTTGTAATCACAGGACATAAATGAAATATTACATTACAACACATTCCCAATACCTTCTAGTTGTAGTGGTTTTGAGTGTTATAAAAAAATATTTTCAAAAAAATCATTTCTTTTTCAACTAATTGAATTTTTTTCCACTATGAGAAAAAATATCAATAAAAATTGTTCAGAATATCCCAAAGTTTTTCTCATAATATACCCTATTGGACACATACAACTTGTTACATTTCTTCATAGCAAGAGGAAATTATAACCTAATAAAGGGTTGATAATATATGCTCAACAAAGTCTAACTTAAATTATACCATCAATGATCATAAGTGAGCATAAGATGAAAATATCGATATAATTAAAATATTAAATAGAATCATTCATATTAAATAAAAGAGTGTAAGTCATGTTATATATATTTTAATAACATATTACATCAATCAGTAGAGCATGGAAACCTTATTCAATAAACATGATCTTTGAGATAGTAACACATTCATGAGAATAAGCATAAATTAGTGAAATATCTTTGAACATTGGCGCAAAAAAAAGAATATATAACATTACATTCATGAGCCCAAGCATTATTACACAATCTTGTGAGAAAATAAAACATAATCATTAATACCTAAATCATGAGATAGAAACTATTAACTAATGATTTGGAGGTGTATATTCGGCCCCAAAAAGAAACATCCATTCATTCATGTTTCATAAAAACTCAACCCTTTATCCTATCATAAATAACACAAAAAAAATAAATTGGGGTTAATCATCACACCATAAAGAATACAACGATGGAAATTTTATTTCATGTAAAATTCAAATGAAATCACTAAATAATCATATTCAGAATTCTATTAATAATCATAACAAGATAAGACCATTTAGAATAAATGGGTAAACAATGATATAAATTAAATTTATAGGGAAATATATTTCAATCAATATAATAAATAATATGATATTTAAACAATATAAATAAAATTTGTACGGTAAATAAACAAATTTCCCCAAAAAATTAACATTGTGTATCTAGGTTAACACACTTCAATCAAAATAAGGAATATGGTTTCTTATAAATAATCTCCCTCATTTATAATAATATGAATCAATGGAAAAGTTTGTAGATGAAAATGACATTGAAAATATTAAGAAAGCCACATTTTAATAATAAATATTCATGATCTTTTGAAGTAATTTAAAAGGAATTTTTTGAAACTAGGAGAAAAAAATTTATATTCAAAAAATTATTTGAGGGATTTTTTGGGAATACATATATGTAAATTATAATAACATTATATTTTATAAAGAATTTTTCCCTTACTTTCAAAACACGATGTGACGTGTCACTTTCAACAGATATTTTAATGATAGGTGTATAAAAATCTTATACATTTGAAAAAAAATCCAATATTGTACCCTAAAAAGAAATAGTGGTTATAATAAAATATGGGGTGTAATAAGGAAAATTATATTTTTTATGTATGTTAAACCATTTTAACTATTGTCCAATATCTTTGTTTGAAAACATGATTCATTAAAAGATTATTAAATTTTCCTCTTAAATTATGTAAATATAATTTTGAGAATAATAAAACATAAACCTTATATGTTTTCAAAATATAGAATAAAACAATGGTGGGATGTAAATTATGGACTTTTAATAAATATATCTTTAATAATAATGTGGTTATTCTAACCGATGATACAATTTCATTTTTGGAAACTATTTTATAAAATAAGTAGTCGTTTTGGATGAGAAATATTTTAACCAAATAAAAAAAGGGTAATCCCAAAAAAAAATTAATTTATATGATGAAATTAATTTTGAAAATAATATTCATGTATGAAATAATTTAGTCCAATGATTGAAAAATTATTCCAATAATAATATTGTAGAATTTGTAACTAAATAATCAAAGGTTCATGAGAGGAAAATCATTAATATCTCATGAAATAGAATATATTTTAAGATGTGAAATCATTTTCTCTTTTTATCCACCATATAAAATAAATTATGGTATATAATATCAAATATATCGCATTTTGATTATAATGAGACAAGGAAAACGTTTTGGTTTGAGTAACAATTTGAACAAAATGACATTCTTGTTTACTATCTTTTAAATAAATTCCCATTTAAATAAATTACCTGATATAGCTCTCCATAACCCATTAATGTGTTAAAAAATCATTATATTTTAAGTACCATCATATTATGGATATCTTGGTGTATATTAAGCTAAAAGTATCAAAAAATTAAATGTGATAAAAAGAGGCACTTACCTTATTCCTCTATATAGTTAAAAGATCTATCTTCTCCTATATAAAATATTAATAAATTAATTACATATGTAAGATAAATTAAATTATATGTATTTCTTAAAAAAATATTTTTATCAATTTTCTCCAAATTTTTATGAGTTAATCAATACCAATTTTTGATATCGGATGTGTGTAATCATGAATGTTATAAACTAGGTTTGTAATAATAGTGTTTTTAGCAGTTATTCTTCTGATTTTCATCAGTAAAATATAATTATCGTTACTATAGTGGATGACGTAAATTTATTTCTGATGTTTAAATTTTTATTCATGTGTACATTAGTCTTCATACTAGAAGATAAATTTTAATATGATCATTTTATATTGATTTCTATCCTACGAAGGGTGTTTTATTAATTAATGAGTTAAATATTTATTTTTTATTCCAAAGAACAAAAAATTTAATTAACTTAAATTTTATATATTATTTTACCATTAATTATGTTTTCACAATCATACATAATATAATTCCACAATAGTTTTCATAAAGATCGTCAAACATACCCAAAATTGAGTGTTCCATGATTAATGGATCATTATGATGTGGTTAAGATAAAATATCATTATAATAGTAACATAATGATATAATTTAGTTTTTATAAGTATGATAAATTATATTTATAATAAATTTTGAGAATAATTTATGTATAAGACATAATTTTATTATTTTAATAAAAAAAATTATAAATATTCTCTTATTGAAGACTGTTAATTTTATAATGATTGAATTCCATTCATATAATTAATAGCATATAACTTTTTATTACAAAAATATTATTTTTATAATATAGATAATATTTATTATTTAAAAATTTTATCATTACTGTCCTTGTAATATAATTATTAAATGAGATATAGAAATCGATCGTTCAATAGATTTAGTTTTTGAATTGTGTGTATGGATGATAATTTCATTTTCAATAGAAGGGAAAAAGGATTCATTCGGTTAATCATTTAAGAATATAAAATATTCTATAAATATGAAAAATATTTATTAACATCCAAATTATTTAAATCTTATTATGGTGGTGAAAGAAAACAAAACTATTTTCTTCATGGAGGTGGTATTCCCAACAATGCACGATTCACATTTTGATTTTTATAATAGAAAAGGGATGGGTGGTAAATTAATATAAATTTATTGTAATAACATACCATTGTAATAATTAACCTAATTTTTATTTGATGAGATGGTGAAAATATATATTAGTAATAATAATGGTACTTAAAGAAATTATAATGAGTGAGTAGATTTTAAAAATCTATCACTTACTACTTGGATTATCTCCATTGTGAAGATGATTAAACAATTAAAGGATAGGTTTTTAGATTATAAGAACATAATTATAGTTTATATTAGTTTCTATTAGATGGATGGAAATATTTTGGGCTTAATTAAAGCATTTATGGAGTGAGGGGATGTGAGTAGATGAGAGACCCATTAATAAGTGAAAATGGATGGTGTTTCTGCAAATATCCAAAACATTTCAATAATGTAATGTCACTATCAATGAAAATGGCTCAAAAATTGTGAAATTGTGTATAATAGAATTTATATATGTATTCACGAAACTTAAATCAATCAAATAACAATATATTATGTACTTTTTTCATTCACCTCTTATGTTACTCATTTTTACCATTTCAGTTTTTACCACAGAGACTTGATTAGGTAATTTATCTTGTATGAACCAAAATAATATGGCTGTTATTATATTATTTTATCATTTTTATTCCAAAATTGAAATCCTTTTAGTGTGATTCATTTTTAAAAGTGATAACAATTTATTTTTAAATAATGACTTTATAATGTATGAAAAACTAATCTTAAAAAATATAACTTCTATTTTAAAATGTTAAATATGGGTTTATAAATTAGAAACAACGTTTTTAAAGTTATAAATTCAAATACAAAAAATACATATTAATTATTATAAAAATTATTCATTAATTTTCAATTAATATATAACTACTAATAATTTCATAAAAGTCATGTAATTAGAAAAATGGTATTTTACAGTATTCACCAAAAAATTAATACTTTAATTAAAACCCTAAATATTCATCATAATATAATGTTGGAATGTTTTAACCAAAAATTAAGGTTATATTTTGGAATTAAAATCTTCATTTATAAATTAACATACTAATGAATATACAATATTTTAAGATAACTAAATTTATTAATAATTTACCTTTTTAAACAACAATGTTTTTTTAATTTTAAATCATATATATTCCTAATAATTGGATATTTATAAATTAGTTTATAAATATAAAAGTTACTAGTTATTTTAAACTCTTAATTGAGATAAATTTAATTTAGTAATGTAAAAATACAATATCCTTTTTAAAAATGGACCATTGAAAGGAAACATTTTTAATATATTATTCCAATATTATAAAAATATAAAAAATACAGATTATATTCTTTTTATCTATTAATGATTATATTATTTGGGTATTTTTAATATTTCATGGTTTATACTAATGAGTTTTTTCTATTTGGTGTTGTGTCTGACACATGCAATTGAAAATATTGTTAAATTAAAGGATCCGAAATTTCTACTTCAATGTTTGGACAGTTTTATATTGGGTGATTATTGATTTGTGTGAGGTATAAAATTTATATGAGGTTTCACACATAAAAAATCAATTTATTTTCATAAAATAAAAAAACACTGATTGGAGTGTGTTAAAAAATATTAGAATGTTAAATTGTGTGCTCTACATAGTGAATTTAGGCATGATTTATTTTCATGTGATATGAGGTTTATAACCCTATGTGTACTAGCTTTAATTAATATCCAATTATTAATAAAAATCCATGATTAATTATTTAATTATATATACATCATAATTAATTAATGGAACCATGGTTACTGAAATTAAACAATGTTCAAACATCCAGGGTGGACCCCTTGTGCACTTGGTAGATGTTAGTCACTGACTTCCGTGGTGTGAGACCCATGTGGTATCACATGTGCTTGTCTTTATAGCCCATAAAACCTGTGATTTATGTTTTATCACATGTTTGTGTGTGTAACTTGTGAATCCCATGGTTTATTTTTGATCACATGTGTGTGCATGTGTAGCTTATGAGGCTCATTTTTTAAATAGATCACATGTGATGTCTGCAAGTGTGTCTCATGAGAACTGTTCTTTTTGTTTTATAAATTTAAGATTTGTGATTGTAATTAATATTTCTAGATAAAATATTCAATTTATTTTTCATTCTCTATATTTGTGTTACATGAACTATCTTTTTTATTTTAGTGTGCTGGTTGTACCATATGTGCTTTCCCTCTAGGGAGAGATGGGTCAGACAGTGGTCGACAAATACATGTTCTATCCCTTTCTAGATGATGTGAAAAATTTATATTTTTAGATATCACATAAAATGAGGTATGAGTGAGATATGTATTAATATTTCCATAAAGCATTGGAGACAACATAGTTGTGGTCAGGGTCTTTGGTGGCTTGGTAAGCACACAACCTCTCTACATATGGGTGTTTTTTTCATTCTTGTGATTCAGATATTATATGATTAGAATTAACATTTTATGTCTTCCATGGTTACATTTTTGTTTTCTCAACAAACATGTACACTATATTTAAATTTTGGGTATTGGATTGTGTTGTTTGTTCTCTACTGATTTTTACACAGACCCTTTTTAAACGGCCACTAAACTTGGGTACTCGAGAATCCTTAACTTATCATAGGTATAGGAGGGTTTGGTGTGTGGGTTTGAGCACCGAGCATGATAAATTTCTATGAGTTTGGTGGTTGGGAGGAGGTTTTTCTTATATTTGGCTATAGAGCCTCTTTATACTTTATACTATTATTTATTTGTACATATAATAATTTGGGTGGGTAATTGGTGTTCTTTTATTTATACATGATCATTCGAATCTTTTGTTTCAATATATATTCATTAAAGATAACATGCTTATTGATTTATTGATACTTTAACTATTTACTATTACTTGTTTGTTTATTTAACTTTTACTTTATACACTTATTGTGGGTATATTCTCCCCTTGAATCCTTTTATAACCCCACTACATGTTTGTGGCCTCTATCTTATGTGGAGGCATGACAGAGGTCATGTGATTCATTGGCTCGAACCTTGTGATTCAGGTTGGGGAGTTACAAGTTGGTATCATAGAATCATTTTTCCTAATTTGTGGAGTATCGAGATAGATCATATAATAAATTTTTAGTGTTTGTAATGAATCTTGATCAGGTGGAACATGAACACCATTCTCGGGGGAAGACTATGCATACATGGCATTGGATTGGAGTTCTTGTTTTATGCTATTATGGTTGTATGATTTCATCTCATGTGACACATGTGGATTTTGAAGTTTATAACCTCGAATATATATATATATATTAATCATTAATAAAATAGTATCGAGCATCACATGTATCAAATTCATTATATAATATTCAGATGACATATGTTTTGTTTTTGTGTGCTTATACAGATGACGGGGGACTCAACAACATAGTGTCAACAACATAAACAAGGTTGGTACTTATGAGTTATCGATTACACTCGTTTAGATGAACCCCTGTGAATTAATAATTCTGATATAAATTTATGTGAGACTATGGTGTAGTTCACCTAGGTGATGATGATGGTGGGGGTGATGATGACAATGAAGATATTTTCCATATATTCTTGGATGGTTCACTTTACATTGTAAGGCCATTTTAGTGATTTAATTTACTCAATAATTAAAAAAAATTTAGTAGATAATTTGTATTTTTTTAATAAAGGATCAAACTATAACATATTTTTAGTTGTCCATATAGCACCCATGTCTATTCTGTTTAACCAATCTATGTGTCTATGTTCTTTGGAGTGGTTAGTATAAGGGTGAATCCACATGATATATCTATGGATATATACCCCAATGTTGTTACTTATGTTGTATCCCTTAGTGATTACTTTTATAGTTTAGGAGGAATACCATATAGCCTTAGATATGTACCTTGGGTTTCTAGAAATTTAGTGTCTCAGACTACTTGGGAGAAACCAGAGTGATCATGTCTATGAGTGAAGAGATGGAAATGGTTAGTTCCTAGGGGGAATATTTCATTGACAAAAATTAGTTGTCCATATGAAAAAACCATGTTAATACTTCTATAAATATCTTCTGAGTTTTATTGCATCCAAAGAGTATAGATCACCTAATGTGATTATAATCTTGATGTGAGGTTTAGTTGAACGGAAGGATCCTTCATGGGCCTATATCTGTTAGTCTTGAGGGCATCTTCAATGGTGTAGTGAGAAAAAATGATTATGTATGTGAATCTGGTGTGATTATTGTGCTATGGTTAAACTCATAATATATTCAAGAATGAATAGTTTTCTTGATGTAAAAATAGAAACATGGTTACATGGTATGGTGGATTCAGGGCCTTGTCGAATTTATATAGGTAAGGAGGCTAGTGACTTTTATCATAAAGTTTCATGAATCCTTAGAAATTCACTCTATTTTGAGTATAGAGTGTGCTTTCATACCTTACTAATAATCCTTAATGTTGGAGAATTAATTCCTACATACAGTGTTGGATGAATTAGTGGAAATGGGTGTCTGAGAAAACTATTGATAAGGGATCATGTTCTATCAATGAAACCAAAATTTATAGTGGTTGATGGTCACTGATGAAACTGATTTAGGGGTTTTAATGGAGTTGGAAGCTGAAGTGTTTGACATGGATCTTGTAGGTCTTGGTTTCCAAAAAGATGTTGTGTGTGATGATTTCTCTATGTAGAAATATTACATTAGCAATGTATCTGGGTAATGCTGTGTGGTTATCCTATTGTTGTTGTCATAGGTGGTGCCATAGCTCAGTATATCTCTAGCCTATATATAATGAGGCATATCTAGGTTATTGTTCATATCGTACTCATATGTTTTTGGAATATGTTACTCATATCGAGAGTTGGTTGTATAATTATTTTAACTACATTTTGAGAAATCTATTTGTATGTAGTGAACCGTTTCATTATTGGAAATCGAGTGTGATTTGATGGTCGTGCTTAGTCATTGCATTAATTGATGATATATTTTTTGGTCATGGTAGAGTGATTTATGAATTTCAAGGCATAATTAAGGATACAATTTAGTGTGAATCATCAAATTTTTATCAGGTTATTGACCTTACTTTGGGGTGATTTGTGGTTTTATAAAAGACTAGCAATTTTATGGTTGTATTGGCCCTAAAAACCAATGTATTTTGGACCCATGGGTATCTAGTTCCACAAAGAATGGTTTGTGTGTGTCTCATATATTCAACTGAGAATAGATAAAATGTGGGAATCAAATTTTAGGAAAATATCTATGAACTGACAGTGAATCAGTTCTATAGTATCTTGTTGCATAGTTGAGATATTAATTATTTATGTCACTGGTTGGGGAATCAATGGGAAAATTGACTTCATGTTCAATTTTTATTTCTTTAATAAAATTTGACTAATTTAAAAATGCCTCAGTGGAATAATAAAATGTTATCGGTGTATTCATTGAGTTTTAATTGTTTATGTCATGTATATCAAGAAGAAATTATATAGAAGAGTATTGACTAGTGTTTCCCCATGAATATGAATTTGGTTAATTGGAATAGTATCAAGCTTATCACATCCGATACATTAGTTTTTTTTCAGGGTCATCCAAGTTCTACATACAAAGGTCAGACAATTCAAGTTTCATTAAGTTAGTATAGACTCGTTGGTTTATCAAGAAACCAAGAATGATGTTTGGTATTAAATTTGAACATGTGTTTAGTGTGTGATTAGGCATAAAGTAACCGAAATGCACTAAATGTCTTTTTAGACTATAAAATTCAAGTTCTGTATAGTAATTCTTATAGTGGGTAGCAACGTGATGGTTCATGACTGATCGTTTGAAGACACCACATTTTGTTAAGTTTAATAGTTTTTGTGATCAAGACCTAAATTTTTTATGACAACAAGCTTTTGGCTCAGCTTCTAATGTTCATTCTATGAGTCTTTCTGGGAGAGCGTGATGGGTATTCATGAATGGGTGATGCATTGTGGAAATGTTTTGGAATTCAAGGATAGACCAGGGATAAATCATTGTGAATGAAAATGGTGGCTTATTATGAGGCATGATTTGCATACTACTATAAATTTATAATTATGAGAAGTTTTATGGTGTAGATATTTTTACGACCCATGTCAGTGCGTGTTATGAATTTGATGAAACACTTATACAAAACATGCCTCTAATAGAACTAGCAGTTAACAACACTTAAAAAAAGTGATTATAAAATGTTCCTGTTATCAGTGATTTATTAGCATCGATAAAAGGGTAAGCGTTATCAATGTTGTTTTAGTGGTAACAAACAATAACAATTATCAATACTTTATTTTTACAATTGATAAAGGAAACCCTATATTACAATTTTATTTTTAGCAGTTATAAAGGGATCCTATATCAGTACTTTTTTCACAAAGATAATGTTCCCGAATATAATGACATTATTAAATAAATAAAAATTGAAACTGAGTTTAATAAATAATGTTAAAAAAATTATTGATGAAATAACACTTTAAAAAATGAATAAATTTGTTATACTATATATAAATTAGAAGTACTAATAAATAGTATATATTTATTATATATATGTAAAAATAAAATTAATCAATTAAAAAATAACATTTATTAAAATTAGAAAAATATTAAACAATTTTTAATTAAAAAATTATTGATACTATTAATAAATAGTATATATTAAATATATAGATATATATTAATTTATATAAATATGATTTACATAATAAAAAATATTTTTTATTTGCGTTAAATTGTCATAAATTTAGTTTAGAATGGTTTATAATTAAATTTGAATATGAATTGATAATGCTGACAAATTACATCTAGTAATGCGCCTAATTTAATATCGCAAGATTTTTCAATTTAATATATATCAAATTTTTATTATAGTGTTATCACATACATATACGTAATTAATTAATTTCAATATAAAACACACAATCAAGTACTAACATAATTTATGAAATCTTATATAGAATCACATACCCCTAATATTTATGTAATTTTTTCAGTTTTTATTATTATATTGATAATTTCCTTAAAACATGATATATTTAATATATCATGTCTTTACATGGTAAATTTTATATATTTATTTTTAATTTTATTACGTTTTGGAATTAATTCCTATTTAATATTTATTTATTTTTTTATTTTAGTGTATTCAGTCAATTTCTATTATTTATTTATTTATCTTTATTCACTATGTCTTAATATTTTCAATTTTAATATATCTTCATTTAAATATGTATCCTTATTTTCCTATTATTTTACAATTAATTAATAAATCTTCCCTATTTATTAAATATGGTTAAATTGTACTCATTTTTAATTATCCAACATCATTCATTTTTAAATTGTATACACTTGAGATTAAATATTCCCTAATAATGTTAAGAATATATTTCTAAATATTTATTTATAAAATTAATATAATTTGAAATTTTTTTTATATATTTATAAATTTATAATTATAAATAAATAAATATTAGTTTTTTTAAAAAGTATATATATATATATTTATAAATGAATAATAATTTATATATAAATAATTATAAATTATAATAAATTTATTTTAATAATGAATTTATTTACTATATTTATATTTATAAATATATATAAAAAATTAATTATAATTATAATTATAAATACATTATCAGCTTTTCAATAATAAGCAGTTATAAAAGAGATCTTAATCAATGCTTTTTTGGATGCACTGATATTAGTATCCCAACTTATTTAAAGAACCCTAACCATCGTGAACTAGTCGTGGTATCCAAACCATTCCATGGAATCCCCTGCTGTCAGTGCTCCTTATTATTGAATCCATGATCGAATTAAGGCTCTAAAAATTCAAAGTCTCAAACGATTCATTGTTTGAATGAATCCATGGAACAAAAGATTTCTAGATTTTTTGATATCTCTAATTTCTCTCAGATGATTCAAAACATCAATCCATGGTATATTATTTTCTCCTCCACCTCACTCGTTGATTCTTTGTTTGGATATATTTATTTACAAGTTGTATCTTTTTTTATCAGCATGTCGTAGTGTTTTTAAATCATCATTCTTTCTTTTATTCATTTCAAAACTATTTATTCACATACTACAATTTGATAAATGATTCCACTTCCAATTTTATCTTAAATATGATAGATATTGGTTCCTATATGGGGAATTAATTATTGACCATGGATTTTTACAATCTAGTTCTCTTCATTTATTTATCTCGATGAATGTGGATGTCACGGGTTATTCGAATCAATTATTGTTAGCCTCCTACCATTGGATATAAAAAATACTAGTCGAAATTCACCTGTGATAGTAATGGACTAGTTCCTTACCTGGGATAAATAGTTAGTTGTGGTTACGTGAAAGATATTGAATATTTCTATAGAGTGATAATTAATTTAGGACAACACACTAAGAAAAAAAATAAACCCATACATGGGAAATAACATGCAGATTCATCATTATTAATGATAATATTATATTCATAATCTTAAACTTCATTATTTTTATTATTTTTTTTGCATCAATTTTCAAAATCCCCAATATTTTTCATTTTTTCAAAATATATATAAAATAAAATAAATATAATAATGTGGTATGAATTGTTGGTGATCAAAAATGAAATCATTAAGTGAATTACCAAGGCTATTTGTAGTGTTTTAGTAATGAGGAATATAAATATTATTTTTTACCACCCCATTACAGGTGGGTCATATAATCAACCCCAAAGTATATTATAGGTTACCTTAACACATAATGAAACTCATTATGACTGAACCATAATACATAGGATCTGAGTATAATTATAAATTGGTGAAAAAAAACACACCATAATACAACGATTTTTACTTCTATGGTTCATATATATCATAGTAATAAATTCTAATGGTTATTTCATTTAATTTGTTAATTTAATATTAATTATTAATAATCTCCCCATTTTAACAAGTAAAAAAATATCATTATAATTTATCATGTGGTCATAAAAACTTCTCAATATACCCTTTTTATTTGAGTATTTATATGTCTCAATATCTAATATGATCAATTTTTCACTTCTACAAAATAACTTCCTCTTTCATAAACAATTACCATAAATTTTTACCAACTCCAAATCAGAATTAGTTTCATCTTGTTTTCAATACCTTTGAAAAAATATAGAAATATTTGAAATTATAACCGACTCATTAATAATTTTTAAAAATCACTTAATATCTTTCATCACACATCTAATAAACACAATAAATTTTAAATTAGTCCATCAAAAAACATATAATTCATTTAATATTCACTTTTATAAATATATTAAATGAAAAACCAAATATATTAAGAGATCCTCTATTTCTAAATTAATATGTAACAACTTAAATTGTCAACAATATATAATTACGAAAATTTATCTATCATGTTATATGTATAACCCATATCCATGTTTATTTTATTAATAATTTAGCATGACATCAATAATATATTCCTTTTATATTTCATCTGTTTTCTTATAATAATTTTGTAATTTTTTATTAAAATTTATATCGTTTTTTAGAAGATATGGAAATTCATTCATAAAACTATTTAATATGTCACATGTTTAATAGATTAATTAAATGGTAGATATTCGTCATCTAATTTTACTTATGAATATTAAACTCCATAAGAACCTATTTTTTATAGTGGGTCATCACCCCTTTAACATAAAACCTCTATATCAACAATAATAACAATTATTTATCTCATTATGAATAAAATTTTATATTATATTCCAAAAATCATTATATAACCCATAATAGCATTGAAAAAAAATTCTAATAAATCCAACACTTCATATTCTTGAAAATAATTATTTTCTTCAACCGATTTAAATATAATTCTTGAATAAATTAATCAAATATGACGTTTGAGATGTTTGAACCCATTACTCATATTAGGTATATTATATTTATAATATTATTTTTTCCATTTATAGATTTATAATGGAAATTGAAAATAAAATTTTGAGGTGTTTTTAAATATTTGATATACCATTAATATTAATTATAATAATTCATTAGGTTGTTACATCACATGTTCCAAAAAATCGAATAGAGGTTATCAAATTCATTATATTTTGAAAAAAAATATTTCAAAGTATTCATCATTTTAGGTATACATGTCTTGATTTCACCATTATTAATCATTCATTACTATGCATATAATTCTCACAAATGGGAGGATTACCCATTATAGGGAACACAATGGAGTACATTCATGTCCTCATCAACATCATCACAGAAATATTTATTATTGTAATTTGATGCCTAAGAATAATCCCCAATTTTTTTATGTTTATTATACTACTAGTAGCAGTATTCATACCATGTATGACTACTTATCAGATTATTTCAAGAAACATAGGTGAATTTTCACAAGAGATGTAGGATGAATGTCAAACAAAAAAAATTCAATGATAATTATTTGAGAGATGAGATGGTTAGGATGATAGTTGTCTATAACTTTTATGTTTATATGAATTTGGAAGATAAAACCTACCATGGTGGATTAATTTTTTTTCTTATATTTAATTTCCAATTTTATTCAAATCATACTTGAACTATTTGAAACAATCGAATATTTAGATTCCCTTATTAGAATTATTAATAACATTTAGCTTTGATAATAAATATCTTATGTGTATTTATTTGTTTATCTTACAAAATAAATAATTTTTGAACTCAATAGGATAGATGTGAATAAGAAATGTATAAATACTAATCATTTGACAAAATAAATTGATGATGTTGTTAAAGATTTTCTCAGGATTCTAATAGATCATGAATGTGACCCTTCTAAAATAATTTTTTTATGTTTTTATTAGATTTATTCCTAAAAAAATAATTTAGAAGAGTTCATAGGACATTTTATTTGTTACGAAATATATAATATATTTTAATGATGGATTAAAATGTTAAAAAAATTTAATATGAACATTTATTGGGATGATATTAAGGTTTATAGATCATTTGAAATGAATACCAGTGTAAATGATGATGGATATCACATGAAAGAAATGAAAATAAAAATTGATGATAACAGTCATGTTTGTCCAACGCTATTTATGAAGTTGAAAAACTATGTTAAGACAACATTTTCTACTAGTTGCATTAAATACTCAAAATTTTCAGTTGTATTAATGGTATATAATTTGACTGTTTTTAGTGGATGGAGTTACACCAGTTTATAGATGTATTTGGTCTCCCCTATGATAAGATACTATATGTAAAATAACTATCTATGAATAAAATATGTTTCTAAACAAATTCGATGTTAAATTTGAATGAACTATAAAAATATATATTCTTTCCCAAACAATTTCATACTATTTCACGAGGACTGTGTATCAGTCCTAAAATTACCATAGAGTGGTGTAGATCTATAAAAGAAAAATTAATCAGGTCCTTTAAAATATGTATCGTACTTTCCAAACATTACATATTTTATAAGAAAATATATATCTTATAAAACCAAAATTAAATTGGAATGGAATACATATAAAATTATTAAATATACGAACCTATGTCATCTAAAAGGTTATCGTTACTGGAAAAATTTGATTTTGAGTATCCTGAATTTGGAAACGAGCCGATAAACATTCTTTTGGAATAATATACTGATTGAATAAATTGTTTTTTAACATAGTTTTACTCATATTACTAATCTTGTTCTATTGGTAAACTATAAATTTCGACTATGGTTATATATAAATCCAAAATACATTATGGTGTCTCTACTTATATCTTCAATGAAGAAACCTTGTAATGATATTGATTTTTTTTCGATCCATTGATAGATTATCTCTAATTGATGTGGGATACAGGTGTTACAATTTATGATTCTCATAGAAGTGAATAATTCACATTGAGTTCCTTGTGTTATGGGAAAATTAATTAATTCCATTCTTATGAAAATTGATCAAGCTATTACATAAATGGATTGTTGTGTTGCCCCATTTTCAAAAAATTCACACACTCAATTTAGTTTAAAAATTCCTTTGAGATTGTGTTTTGAAGACATTTAAATTTTTACATCAATGATAAAAATACTAATCCCTGACTGTAGTATTAAATGGGAATATCGATCAAGGTACAAAACCATCTCCCCTAATGGGTTATCTAGAGTTTAATAAAGTAAAACTTATTGACACTATTTTTTGTAATCTATTTTCGAAAATCCATAAGAAATCATGTTGTATGAAGAGACTCGTTTTTCATTCTATTATTGTATTATAATTGTTTTCAATTCATAAACATTATCGATATCATGAATATAGAAAAAAAACTATTTCATAGTTTTATTGGCACATTGCTAAATTTTCCTGAAAAAACAAAATATGGCGTCAATGCTAGTTTGGAAATAATTTACAAGGGGATAAGGAAGAGTTGGCACCAGTAAAGGGTAATGGGTATAGTATTCTTTCTCTAACAACTTACACTCTATTAAAATAGTAAAAATTTCAATTTTTTCATTTCAGTAGTAGTGTTAATGTTACATAGGGGTATTCATAATATATCAAGAATTTCATTTTAATGAATAATTAGATGATACATGGAATGTAATCACATGAATATGATGTTTCGATTCATGATTTTATTCCTATTACTTTTTTTCTTCAACCAAAAACTTTATGGCATATATTAATTACATTAAGATTATTTTTCAAAATCCATATGTTGTAAATATATAGAGCTTGTGCATTTTGAAATTAGGAATAATGATGTTTCATTCGCATTATGTGAAATGGATATGTTATTACTGCTTTCATTATTTGATATAATGGTCCACCTGATGGTTCCTTTTGTTAGAGAGGTTCAACTATGTAGTCTTGACCATTACATATGGATGTAACCCTTTGAATGATATTTTCCAAATTTGAATACATATATCAATAATCAAGGATATCTAAAATGTTTTATAGAATAATGATATATTTTTTAAGCAGATGATGAATTATATACCAATTACCTTCATATGTTGAATGTATATGTCTCATAAAGTCTGATCACAATAGATTCCATATAAGGAACTGAATTTTCAGAAGGGATGATTTTAAAATTAAATTCACCGAGAGGGAGCAAGAGAACCTTTAAATATCGAATAATAGTAAATATTTTTATCCTTACATTGATTCCCATAATAAATTCTTAGATATTTTCATCGATAAATGGATGAAGGATGGATATAAAATACAGATTATCAAAATATTATAGGATTCATCTATATCAAATTTATAAGTTGTAATACGAAAATCTCAATTCAATTTCGAAATTAAATTGACGGTTACCCAGGGCAGTGATTTCAAATGTTATTTCATAGACAAATTTTGTAATCGATGGTTGCTTGTTCTTTTAAAAATAAAAATATGACAACAATATGACGACAAATAGGGGTGTTATGATTGTGATGGAATTGATGAACATATCTTCTTCCAAGGATATAAATCTTGGTTATGAAAATATGAAATATTTTGTCATTATTGAACATATATATGAGTTGGATTATATAACATTTCATGTTTATATTATCCATTTTAAATGAGTTGACAATATGATTTCATTAAAAGTTGATGAAATGGGATTTGTGAAGGCAAATTTTAGTGTGGAAGGGTATAAAAGATGAGACGTTCATAATGGAATCACATGTAGGTATTGTATGTCTCATATCCAATAAAGATCAATGGTTTTATTCTACTACAAATGATTAAAACAAATTTCGTTTTAGATGAAAATACAATTGAGGATGAACACCACATTAGGAGATCAAAAATTGTTAATGTTAGTTCCCATGTTAAAAATTCTATGTTTTTTAAATAGGACAATGAGGAGTGGTTTGGATTATCTATAAAGGAACTAAATCCCTAAAACTATTAAAAAATGTAGAGTGTTCATTAAGAAGGTAATTTTTTGTTATACCATAATTTTCCTCATAAAATTATATATTCCCTACTACATTAAAATAATATAAATTAAATATGTGTCTACTAATGTAGACAATTTCTTATATACATGATGATGTATCAATCCCATTGAAGATGTCACAATAAAGAAGGAAACCATTTCTAAAGATGTAAAGGTGGTGTTATGATATAGTTTCTCTATTTTTGAAAAAAAAAATATATAATAAAATTTTGGTTTCATTTTCATTATTCTGTGAAGAGTTCATTTATTTTAGAATATTTTTTTCCATCTTTCATGCATTTTGTACCATATCATTCAGAGACTTCTTCTCCTAAAAACCATTTCACCCCTATTTTGTTAGCATTTATCACATTCCTTCAAGATCCCTCCACTATTTTTATAAGAAGGAAAATGACACTACCCTTGGCAAAACATAGAGGCAATATTGTTTTTTTCATAGAAAATTAGTAATCCATAGAAATAATGTATTGTTTAAAATATATGTTTAATTTTTTTTCTCTTTATAACTACTCATTTGATAATTTTTTACCTAAATATTTGGCTTAATTTATTCATGTTGGGGGGGGGGGGGTTTAATCTCCTCATGATAATAAGAGATTAGACATTGAGGCAATAATTAAGATATTGACAAAAAAATGGTTCAAGAATTCATAAAACAATCATGAAAAAATGAATTAATACAACTTATTTTAATATTTTTTTCATAGTTTTATATAATTTTATTAGTTTATGTCTATATTATTATTATATAATACTAATATAGTTTTTTCAGAATATTTAAGGATGTACCTATTATAGATATCATTTATTTTAGAATATTGTTTCCATATTTAATACCATTTGGTACTAAATAATTCCAAAAACTTCTTATAAATCAAATCAATTTCACCCCTATTATGTTAGAATTTATTATGTTCTTCCATGTTCCCAACACAACAATCGTAGAAAGATAAATGATGCTGCCTCTAATCAATCAAAGAGGTGTTCGTGATGTTTACATATTAAAATATTTTATCATAAAATTAATTTATTTTTTTATATTTATGTAAAATTATTTATTTATAGTATTTGTTAAAAAATAATTATTTTATTATATAGGTGGATTATTTTATCTGAGTTGGGGTGATGTTTTTGAAGCTAATCATTCACATGAGAGAACCGACTTCAATCATACAAGTGAGTGAATGATAACAAGGAATTGGATCCAAAATTTATACAACCATAATGAAAATTCAATTCACAATACTTATCTAATTAATTATGTAATCATTTAATCTACTATTTTAATTTAATTTTGTTATTATTTTTATCTAATAATTAATTAGTTTATTTCATAAGTCATTTGGGAAGTAATATTTTTAATTAAATTTTTTTTGACAAGACAAAAAATATATAATATGTTCCTTTATGCCAATACTACTAAGATTTACATTGAATTTCATTGTCAAACTAACAACACCTCAACTCAATGATCAATATGATGTGTTGGCCGGTTGAAAACAAAATTAAATTGAAATTGTGGTAATATTTGTAATTGGGATTTTTTTAGACTTTAGTATGTGTAAGAGTCATTCCCACCTCAATCTAACAGACATTGTTATCGATATAATTCCAAGTTCTTCCTTTTATTTAAAATACACATTAATTTAACAAAAAAAGTCAATTGACATACTCAAAAACAATTCAACACCTTAATATTGATTATATACTTTAGTAAAATTATACATATGCCATGTTTTGATGTTTAAAAAGATGTCTCACATAAATATGATATAGAGTGTCCCTAGTATGACTCAAAGTGTTCGTTATTAATTTAAAATTGACTTTTTATTTAAAAATTTATCACTAACTAAAAAAATTAGAAAACATTATTGTATAGTGTTTATAATTTATGAACGTTATTTATAAGTCATTTTTACAAGTACAAATCAATGTCACATCCAATTGATATGGTTTGTGACTAGTCATAATCAAACAACATGTTTCAAATTAAAAATTAAATTTTCATGAAATGATAAGTTATGTGAAGAAAATTGAGCGGACAAATTTTTATTATTTTGATACAATATTAATATAATTTATATTAAATTTATTATTTTTATGAGTTAGCTTCACCTAAATCTAATGCAAGGTGTAACCTGTATGACTCCGAGTGTGACCTTTTATTTATAATTGATATTAATTTTAGAAAAAAAAGACAACTAACATACACAAAACTAATAAAACACTTTTATATTTCTTTTATACATTAGTAAAATGATAAATAATTCATTTTTTGTGACTAGGAATTTGTGGTACCTAAATCTAATGCACTATGTGCGTGATATGAATGAAAGTGTTCATATTAGGTTAAAAGTAATTCGTTTGTTCAAAATTTGTCACTCACTAAAAACAAGGAAAACATTCATGGATTTCCATGAAAATTTAGGGTAATAATTCATATGTAATTTATGATTTATTGGAATCAGTCTCACATTAAATTGATACATAATGTGACTGTTATGAATCAAAGTGTGTGCTTCTAGTTTAAAGTGACATTTTATTTAAAAAATGACGTGATGTTCTCAAAACTGATAAAAATAATTCAAATTGTTTTCATACATTATTAAATCGATCCATAAGTCATTCAGGCATGTAATAAATATATTCACATCAATATGATTCATGGTGTGACTATTATGATTGTAGGTTCATCATTTTATCTAAAATTGATGGAAATTTTAGTAAAAAAGAAAAATGGCATGCTCAAAACTGAGAAAATGCATTCATATTATATTGATACTTTCTAGAAATGATCCGTAATTCATTTTTGATTTGTATGAATCATACACACCTCAATCCAAAACATATTTTGTCTAGTATGACTCAAAGTGTCTGTTATTATTTTAAAATTGACATTTTATTTCAAAATAAGATACTCGTAAAAAAATATAGAAAACTCATATGGATTTTATTTATAATTTATAAAAATAATTTATAATTAATTTACGAATTTTAGTAATCATTCTCATGTAAAAATGAAACACAATGTGATTGGAATGATTCAAAGTGTGTGTTTCCAATTTAAATGACACATTAGTAAAAAAGATAAGTGACACACTCAAAACTAATAAAACATAATACTATTGTTTTGATAGATTATTAAAATGAAAAATATGTCATTTGGTATGTGTAAGAATTAACTACACCTCAATATAATGCACGATGTGACCGATATGACTCCAAGTGCATCTTTTAATTTCTAGTTAACATTAATTTTAGTAAAAAAGGCAGCTGAAATAATCAAAACTGATAAAACACATTAATATTAATTTGATACTTTTTTAATATAATCCATAAATAATTTTTCATATTTAGTTATTATTCTCACCTTTATAAAATTCATGGTGTCCCCGATATGACTGATATTGTACATTGTCATTTTAAAATTGGCATTTTAATTGAAAAAAGTTTCAGTCATTTAAAACTAATAAAACACACTAATATTGTCTTGAAAATTTAATAAAATTATTCATATGTCATTTTTATTTTTATAAATTAGCCTCTTGTCAAACTAATACAGGATGTGACTGGTATAGTTCAAATCAAATGTTTTCCGTTTAAAAATTCATTTTAGAAAAAATTGTAATGTAACATAGTGAAATTTAAGAAAACACATTCAATTATTTTTGATACTTTACGGAAAAAATACATAAGTCATGTGTTACATGTAGGAACCAACATAAACACAATCTGATTCATGGTGTGAGCAGAATGACTCCTTGAGTCGATTATCTGTTTTAAATGTACATTTTAGTTCAAAATTTTCCACTCAATAAAAATTGAGAAAAGATGATCTGATTAACCTGATAATGATTTAAAAATATTCATAATTCATTTTCAATGTGTTTTAATTAGTCCCACATCAAACATATTGTTGATGTGACCTTTATGACTGAAAGTGCAAATTTCTAATTTAAACTAACATTTTAGTAAAGAAGAAAAGTGACATACTGAAAACTGGTATAATACATTCATATTTCATTTATAATTTATGAAAATGATAAATAAGTCATTTGGAATGAATAATAATCATCCACACCTCAATTTCACACTTAATGTGACTGTTATGTCTACATTTATGACTTTTTATTGAAAATTAAGATTAATTTTATTGAAAAATAAACCAAACATTCTCAAAATTGAAAAATACATTCATATTATCCTGTAATATTAATTAAAATATCCATATGTCATGTGGGACATGTATAAATAAACCCCACCAAAATCTAATTAATGGTGATACTAGTTTGACTCCAAATGCATCCCTATATTTAAAATCGACTATATTTTTAATAAAAAGGACAACAAACATACACAAAACTGAGAGAACTTATCCATATTGCCTGATACATTCTTGAAACTATCCATATGCCATTTGGGACATGAAATAATCATCCTTACATCAATTTGTTACATGGTGTCACAATTATGACTATAAGTAAAGATTTTTATTATAAATTTACATTACTTTTAGTGAAAAAAATAACATGCTCATAATTTAAAAAACACATACTAATTGTTTTTATATTTTAGAGAACGATCCGTAATTAACATTTGGCAAGTGGGAATCATCCACTCTTCTATATTATACACGATGTACCTGTTATGAATCAAAGTGTATGTTTTTAGATTATTTTTTTTTCAAAAAGTGTCACTCATATAAAACTAAGTAAACGCACTTCAATTTTTTTAATAATTTAATAAATTATTCTAGAAGTCATTTTTGACATTTAGAAATTATTCTCACATCAAACTGACATAAGATGTTCACGTTATGACATAATGTGTGCCTCCAATTTAAAAAGGCATTTTAGTAAAGAAATAAAATGATGTACTCAAAACCAATAAAACACATTTAGATTTTTTTAGGAGTTAGTAAAATGATCCAACTGTTATTTGGGAATGCTAAGAATCATCAAAACATCAATCTGATACATGGTGTGATCGGTGTGTCTCCAAGTTTGTCTTTACAATATATAAATGTCATTTTAGTTTAAAACTTGCATCACGTCCCTAAAACATAGTAAACAAGTGTAAATTTATTTCTCATCAATTTATCTACAATTTCTTACTTAATTTCAATATCAATTTTATCATATAGTAATTTAGATAATTTTCACAGACACAATTATTGAATTTGAATAATAAATGTCACGACGTGCAAGAATCAATCGAAACTGAATCTGATACATTGTGTTCCAGGTATGACTGAATGTTTACCTTTAAAAAAATGCTTTCTGTTAATTTATTTCTTTATATTATAATACCTTATGAATTTTTTCTTATAAATGTACATTTTCTTCTTGATAATGTGTGGTTTCTTTAGGAATATAATTAGTCGAGGTCTGGATCAAAAGATTATCGAACATTGATGTTTTAGAATGTTAGTAACAGATTTAACTTATGTAGCTCTATAGACAAATGTTTTAATTAACTATAATATTTTTTTATTATATTAGTGTTGTAAATTTTATTTCATTTAAATTGTGTATTAGTAGTTGATTCTTCAGATTTTTGGGGTTGTTTATGGTTCTCTAGTGTGTGGTTATAACACATTTCACTGGTCATATAGTGTGTTTTCCCGACACACTACAATATGACCCTTTTCAAAGAATTTACAAGAACTGATAAAGGGGTCCTTTATCAACAATTTTACTAATGTCGATAATGGTATCTTTTATCAATTATTCTAGAAGATTTGTTATATGTCCCCTTTATTAATTCAATGTAAAAAAACTGATATTTTTTCCCTTTATCAGGGCTTTTTTAGAACTGCTAAAGGATAGTATTATCTGCACTATTTTTAATACTAAACAATTTCCCCTTTATCAGCACATTATTAGTTCCAATATAAGCTTATGGCTTTAAATCTCTCTAGGGTATTCATTGCTTTTAAATCACTAATAAAGTCCATTTTTATCACTGTTAAATGCCTATATTCTGTTATTGAAATTACATTTTATCAGTTGGTGGATGGATCATCGATAGATCTGGCGATGAATCAGAACTATTCATGTTTAATAAAAATTTAGAATTGTTTTCTACATTAAGGGTTTCTTTATAGAAAACATGGAGCTTGGTAAGTTAATTGATGAGTCCCAGATAATCTGGTTATACTGCTACTTCCATTGGATTCATATTGGGGTGTTTAGTTTCTATTCTACCTAGAAGTATTCTAGATCCATCTAAAGAGCCTGCACTGGGTGACTGCATTCCCATAGACTACCTAGTAGACCTCAAGTGACTAGCCAATTGGTTACACTAGGCAACGATTAGTTGATTGTCTTCTTGGTATTTTCCCACCATGTTACCTCAATATTATGAGTCATTTATCATACTTTAATATGATATTTTATTCATTTGATCTTCTTCTCCTCCCTCAATTATTTCCCCTTCATATAAGGAGGATATAGATACTAACCATTTTAAATTGTATGAATTTTCCTTCATTCATCATTGATCATGACCCCCTTCATCCTCATGTGGTTTTGGATCATTGTGTTGTCCATCATGGCTGATTCCAATTAGTAATCTCTATTCCTTTTTATCCTTTTTTATAAATTATATATGAATTATTTTATCCATGATCATATGTATCATCGATTTATTATTGGATGATTCCCTTTAAATAATTTTAGAAAAATTACACTCGATCACGATAGCATTATAAGAGAATGGGGGTATGGATTAGCATATATAGAGGATATGATGAGATTAT
Organism: Viscum album; assembly: GCA_963277665.1. Classification (NCBI taxonomy): domain Eukaryota; kingdom Viridiplantae; phylum Streptophyta; class Magnoliopsida; order Santalales; family Viscaceae; genus Viscum; species Viscum album. The sequence continues at coordinate 651,351,970 of OY728138.1, read as the reverse complement.
TAATGAGTGTTTATAATGTTGGATTCCTTGAAGGTTGGAACCTTGGTGTTCCTTATAGTGTAACTATCCAATTTTAGTTGTATCAACCCTCATATCGTTGAATTGAATTGGGGATTTTGTATGCCTTGGAATAGGAAGTGTACCCGGTGTGTCTTGAACTCCAATGGAAGACATTATATCAAATTCACATCATTAAGATTAATTCTTTTAGATATTCCAATTCAAATATGTTAAATTATTATTTCTTCATTGGTCATGCGACATATATGTTTTCCAAAATGTTGCCAAATTTTTTACAAACATCCCATTAGTGGTTGTTCATGATTTCGAATAGGCAGTGAGGCCTGCTAAGCCTTTAGTAAATTATTCCTTCCAACATTTCTTGTAATAATTCCTATAAGAATTTAAATAATTATAATTTAGATACAATTAATAAATTTTTAATTCATGGGAATGTGTTAGGACCTTATGGTGATCGTTAGTGGCTGAATGGCCTTGGATGACTTTAACAAAGCTGCTATGATTTTCATAGTTGGGAGTTGGATCTATAATAAGGTATTAGGTGTTGTGTGTTCCACCCAATGGTTTTATGAATCATTTTTTTGTCATGTTATATAAGATTTTCCTCCTTGAGAGAATGATGTGTAATTTATATTTTTTATGAATATAAATTAGTTTTTAATTTTTTAATAATATATTTTTATTAAATCATTAATAGAACCATTTCATTATGTAATTGAAAAAAGTTCCATGGGACTTGATAAAACCATATACATTGTTTATAGGTTAATCAATAATGTTCTATGAGTGAGAACCATATTTGATATTTGATAAATGTGTGTGATTTTGTATGACATTAAACACATTTTTTATGTTTGATCACAAGTATGTGGGTTAAGCCCATGAAATACATGTTTTATATTAGATCACAAGGGTGTGAATGTCTATCCCATGAAACCCATGTTTTATTTTTGATGATTTGTCTCTTTGGGTGTAGCCTAAGAAACCCACGTTTGATATTGGTCACATGTTGTTTTTCCATTGGCAACCTAGGATACTTATGCTTAATTTTTTTTAGATGTGGACTTGGGATGGTTATACTATTTCATGATTTGTTGTTATGTTCATCTATCATATTGTATATATATATTAAAAGAAATGTATTTTTTATTTGAGTGTGTTGGATGAGTCATATATACTATCCCTCGTGAGATGGATGTGTTAGACATTGGTCTGCATGTACATGGGTTATCCCTTATAGTAGGATGTGTCAAATGTGTTTTGGGGTAATCCCTTGGAGGGAGGGATTTTTTCTAAATGGATAGTGGATTTCCATCTAGAATAGAGTTGAAGTAGGTACAAACAGGGTATGTGTAGGCAAGGTAAGTGTTTGAGTTCTCCACACATGAGTGTTTATTTCTTATTTTTTCCTTGGTAATTATATATTATTCCTTTATAAATTATTTATTTCATGTTTAAATTATAATAATATTATCACATGCACATACACTTTATATAAAAAATAATAAATGGACGATTTGGTGTTTTTCTGTTGATTTTTACTCACACCCTGCTCAGGAGGCCATGGAATATAGGCACACGTGCATCTGTCAGTTGTTTCTTGTATAGGTTGGGCTAAGGATCGAGCTTGATAATTGATATAGATTGCTCATTGTGGGTATTTATACTTGAAGGAATTGAGTCTTTGAGTTTTGTGGACATTTTATGTGAATTTTTCCTTTTATTTATTTGTAAATTTGATCATCTTGGTAGGAAATCGATGTCTTTGTAACCAGGCATGAACATTTATGTTTAATATTTATATATATATATATATATTATATATGTTATGATTTTATATTTTATATGCTCTAATAACAAACTATTACATGTTTAGTAATTTAATATTCACTATGCACATAGAATAAGGGTATCATCTTCCAATGATTCATTAAACCCCAACATGATTTGTTGGCTGCCTCTTGAATATGGGGAGGAACGCCTAAGGTTATTTGGCACTTTTTCTTGAAATAAATTAATTTTATCATGGTAATGTAAAGGAACTCATCCAGTTAGGTGTGTTAACAATGATCCTAACATTGTTAGTGTGCATCAAATCTATTTAAAAATATATAAATTTTATCCATTTCTAAAAATCCAATCATTCAATATACTCCTTGTAAGTAGTAGGTTTATAGCCTCTGGACATCACTTAATAATCTGTTTTCAAAATAAATCCATATCTCTTACCCATATGAGGTTTCATAAAATAACTTGGAGGTTTTTATGTAGATTAATTCAAGTATTCTTCTAAAAATCATTGAAGAAAACTACTCAATATATATAATAAGAAAACATTATGTTTTCAAGTTTGGAACTTCTCTATTATAAAATTTACTCACACGAAGTCCCCAATTAATGTGTTTATTTTCAAGGTAAGATGTATATCAGACCAAAAGAACATTTTTTCATTAGTATCATAGAAATAATATCATTTTTTTTGTTAGGTAAACTAAAAAATAAGCACTTTCCATATTTAGGGTTGTGGTTTTTAGAATCCTTTCATCATATAAGGGCTTAAAACACTAAATTTTTATCAAATGAAAAATATATAGATTTTCATTAGTTATCTCAAATAGATTTTTATGATAGTTTTTTATGGAACACAATTAATTTGGAATGAAATAGTATCTAAAGAGTAACCCCTTATTTAATAAAGTAATGACACATTGACTAATCATTAATGAATCTATGTTTATTATTATACTCTCACGCCTCGTAGATTCACTATTATACTTTTGTGTTATAAAATTATTAAGTTTTAGGGTAATTATCCATCTCATATATGATCAATAAATTCCTAGCACAAGTATTGACAAACATGATTCGACTATAGAGTAACAATAAATTTTTAGACAGGATTTTTTATTTCATTCTAACACACATAGATATTTTTAAATGTTTCATATTTCTGTCCCATCTTATTTACAAAACCTTACTGAATAAATTCTTTGATAAATTTAAGAATTACTAAAAAACTATCTTATGTTCTCATTGGTCCACATACAACAATATTTCTGAGATCCAACAGTCCACTATCCCATTAACATCTTCCACAAAATGGTAAATTTTTAACTTTTTTAAAAACAAAGATTCACTTGTAACAAATAATATGTAATCAAATAGATCTAATAGTAAAATATTTTGATCAAAAAAAATAGATTTTATAATTAAAAAGTGGAAAATTCACTAAGGGTAGTAAAATATTATGGTTTCCTTAAATAATGAAGACCTATAACATCACCACAAACAATGATAACTTATTCTCGGGGAAATGATCTCATACATGAGAAGTAAGTGATAAGGCCTTACTAAGGGGACTTTGAAGTAAGGATGTTTGCCGCATTGTTCCCATCATTCCAAATGTACATAATTTATATTTTGTTCCTGATGAGATATTTTCACTTTCGATGTTGATAGTAGATGACCCAAGGTGTTGAACATAGCCCCTGCAGTGTGTTATACATAATACGAGAATCAGTTGCCACCGTAGAAATCATAATTCCCCTAGAAGAACTTTTAATAAACCTAGTGGAAAGTGAATTTTATTCAGCCTGAAGGGAGTCTCCAAATCCAATGTGGTCCTTGAATTCAATAATTAATGACCCTCTGATGTCATGAACTCTCCCACCACCATAAAAAACTCCCATGTAGCACAAACCATCTATGTTTTATTTGATACATCCTTTGTGTGGACATTACCTAATCCACGAATCAGAGGAGAGGTGGATGTAAGGATGGATAATACCATGTATTCTATTGAATATAGAGGGATTTTTCATTAGCCCCATTATTTATAATAATGTCTATGCCTGTTATAATGCTTATGGTATTGAACACCATTCAATTTCTCAAGCTACTAATTACCTTGATTGTATCCTTATTACATCCCTTCCATATTATCCATCATCCTATAATAAGTATGACCACACTGTCATTCTTGTCAGAGATTTTATTCCCCACACCATGAACCCATAACTTAATAAAATTATTTTCTACAGTATCATGAGAAGAGAATTCCTTGAAACATACAAACCCTATCCAAATTATCTCTTCCCATTGGATATCAAAGAATAAATGCTTTGTAGTTTTAGGTTTAATTTCACATAGACACAAACATCTAGATGCCATGTGAATTCTAATTCATTAAGAATTATTATCTATGGGAATATCTCAGTTCATGATGCACCATACAAGTATGTAGAATTTGGTCAGTATTTATTTTTCCAATACACCATATCTCCCCATGAATTAGGTTTTCCTGGGCCTCATATCATTTTATGATGGTATTTAGTATTAAAAGAACCTGAACAGATACTCTGGAATATGCATTCATCTGCATCCCTATTCATAACAATTAGATTAAAATCATCACACTTATCCTTATTTAAGATTATCAAAATGAATAGAGGATACATTCTGGATTTATAGAAAGTAATATCATGGGTAACACACCATGGTAAACTGAAAAAATTCCATGACCAATTCTTATGGGAAAATCTTATATCACCACTACATATGATTGAACACTATTGACTCTCAATAAGCAGAGGTGATGTCCTGACCTATCCCCAGGGGCCCGTGTCATGACTACCCCAAGCCCACCTTAAATAGGCCTGGGGTTGGTGACTAGAACCAAAAGGAGAAACCCAAAAAGGGAAGGCCTTTCCTTTAATCCTGTACACACATAGATAGTGCACACTGCATAAAAGTAAAACATGACGAAAAATAAGTAGATAAACCAACAATTGAAGTAAAAATAAGTACAAAAACTAAAGGGGAATATATAAAATCCCAATTGGAAAAGTATTACAGAAAAATAAAAAACAATCTACAGAGATCGTCCACCAAGGTTCTACCTGAAGGGTAGATATATCACGTCACTACAGATCACCATGTCAATTAGTCACCTCAGTGAACCGTATATCCTTGATTTTCAATGTCTCAGTAATAATATTTGTTGTCTGCACAAGGCACAACAGGGTATGGGAGAAGCCCATGCTGGGGTCAGTATAACAATACACAATAGGGACCCAAGACCCTTGAGGGAATCTCAGAATTACACAAGGAAAAACTACCAAACGTGATCTCAATCACCTGGCATAAAGTAAAATAAAGCTCACACAATGTTTACAACATATAGAAAAGAATATGATGATTAGTTAGAAAGCTAGATCATCATATACTATCGAGAGGATTTTTCTTCTAGACTTCCCATGGTTGCAAGGTGAAAACCCATAGAAGATTTATAGGTACTAACCCATAAAGGCTCACTACATTCGAACCCACTACGGTTTGTGAGGTGTTAACCCATCGAGGGTCGCTATGTGTTGTCCCATGAAATTTTTCTACGTGTTGACCCATAATGGATTTCTAGGTGCTGACCCATAGGGGATCACTATTTTCTAACCCACAAAGGATCTATAAATACTGTCTCACAAAGGTTCAGTACTCAATATCGCTAAGTGATAACCCCCGTAGTATCATTATTCCTTCATCATGTCATATCCCGCCACTGGATTCCCTCACATAGAATTCTTAATTTCTGGAGGATCCACTCCTCACATTGACTATCTCAAAAGGAAAATCATGTCACAGGGGTCCTCACACCATAGATGGAGCATCAATCAGTCCCCCAATATCTGAGTTATAATTGTTCTGGTGAAACAGGGCCGGTCAAGTTTGGGTCTAGGTCTAGTATAGTGAGGGTCTACTAAGGGTCCAGTACATTTGGCCAGTGGGTCTGACCCAGGTTTCATGGGTCCGGCTAGACATTCGTGAGTCCAACCCAGCAAGTGGGTTCGGCCAATCTAGAGAACTCTGACCGCACATTGCAGTCCAGTTTCACTAAAACGGATGTGGGGCATCCGGTTCTCCCATCAAGAAGTGCCAGCATGGCATTGCCCCATCTCTCAAAACGGTCGACCGGAGGCCATTAGTTTTTTTCATCTGCTGAGAAGCCCGAGTGGGCCGCTTCTCATCCACATGGTTGGCGTGATCCAGTAACCTCTTGTTGTCGCAGAACCTATGGGAAGCCCCTCTACAACATGGCCAATGTGGGCCCGCCGCCCTCATAGGTCACTGGAACCATCGTGCTGGTGGCACCTTTCGAGATCCACTGAATATTCTCTGGTAGTTTTTTTCCTTCCCTTCTTTGCCTACAGGACTCTCTGTTTTCCTCCCTCACTACAAGCCCCTTGTATTTACCTTGTCACATCATTTCTCAGTCTTCCTCAAAGAATGCACAAAATCAAAATTGGTGGAGGGTCCTTTTCTTTTTGGATTGGCATGTGCCTTCCACATTAGCGTTTTTCAAGGTAAAAGAAACAATCATCTCTGTGTTTAAGAATAACCCCAAAGCGAATCCCCAAAACAACACCTACTATATAGAAATAATCTTGGATCAAACAATTAGTTGGTTGTTCTGTGTTCTCCATAATATTCAAGAACTTTATGGAGGATACATTAAACACACAAAAATAAATTAATTCACATACTTTTATTTTGTGGAATCTGTTGTAGATGATGGAATGAATCCAATTTCGAAGACATCTGTTGCATTCGTTATTATCCATATCAAAACCTCCATCGGTCATTGATCGATCACTGTTATACATTGTAGGGTGATGTCATCGGCATATTATATGTGTTTTCTTGTGATTTCCAATCCCTTCACCAAAGGACTAATTATACAAGGACATAAGGGATTTTATGTTGATATGTAATTTGGTTCATTTATGAAACTTAATCAAGGAACCATTAAACAGAATAGTGTTGTGGTTATATAACCAAAGTAATGAGTTTTTAGATGACTCTCATTAAATAATCATAATTACAGGTCGGTTCCTCCGACCATCATTCTATAGTTAAAGAAAGAATAATATAACTCATTTGGTTATTTTATTATAATTTTATGAAATTAAAAATATTAAATCATCTGTCTGACTTTTTTTGGTCAAAGTTACATTTTGATGAATTGATTCCCTATAATGTGAGTGCAACGGTGCCCTCAGATTTCAATTCCGAGCACGAGTTCAAAAGTTAGATAACCAACCCACACATTCACTTAAGTGAACTGAAATGAATTCAAAATTCTATTTTGGGTGCACTGGGCCTCGGAATCACGTGTCATCAATTTTCACATCCTATAAACAATTCCACATAATTAAAAACAATAATACAAAATTTATGGTTCATTACATTCTCCCCGCCTTAGGGAATTACATCCCTGAATGATAGAAAAATATATAAGAAAAAATGGGGGTACCGAGCATGAATTTATGCCCCATATTCCCATGTTCTCTCCTGAAGGATCATGTGCAGCCACTGAACTCACACTAGAGGGATCGACCACCCATGAATGACCTGATCTTATTGATCCACTATCTCTACTGGAAATTTTACAATAGTCTCTCAATCATAAATATCTATCTCCCCAATTCGTTCACCTGCGATTGGTCATGCATGTATCACTTCAGCTACGACAAGTGGAAAACATCATGCACTTGGTGAATGTATGGGGGAAGAGCTAGGAAGTATTCCACCTCACCAACTCTACTGAAAATTTGGAACGGTTCCACAAACCTCATAGATAAAATTCATCCCTAGACAAATCATTGTAATCCTCATCAGGTTAAGACCCATAGGAAGACATGGTTTACCTCTTTTAATTACAAATGACTATGTCTCCTATCGATATAAGACTTTTGTTTTCTTTGTGTAGTCTTCATCCACTCATGGATGAACAATACCTTCTTAGTGGTTGCTTATACCAACTCTACACCCATAACAGTTGACTCCCTGGGTCTATCCAGCAAATATGTGATCTGCATGGTCACCCGTACAAGGATTCAAATGGTTCAATTTTAAATATGGAGTGATAATTGTTGTTATATTCAATCTCCACCAGTGGGAGGTGGTCCTCCCAAGTGAAACCAAAATCAAGGATTCATGCATGAAGAATGTTATCAAGTGTCTGTAAGGTCTTCTTCATTTGACTATCAAGCTATGGGTAAAAGCTGGTGCTCAAGTGTAGTTATGTCTTGAATGAATCATGTAATCCCTTATACAACTAGGATGTAAAATGAGCCTCCCAATCTGAAAATTTTGTCGATGGTACCACAGGAAGATATCAAATCTACTAGACATAGAGGCACCCCAATCCCTCTATTTATCCATATTCTCTTATGGGTAGAAAATGGGATTACTTGGTGAGTTGGTCAACAATCACCCAGATAGAGTCATGTCCACAGGACGTGCATGGTAAACCAGTTGCAAAGTCCATAGAGATACAATTCTACTTCCATTCTGGTACCTCTAGGGGTTTTACTGAGCCTACTAGAAATTTATTCTTTACATTCACATGCTGATAAGTGAGGCATCATGTAATAAACTCTACCACTGCTTTCTTCATCCCTGGACAATAGTACTGACATATTATGTCCCAGTACATCTATTCCACTCTATGATGTACAACAAAATGGGATGTATGTAACTCTATCAATACCTCCTCTCAAAACATCAATCATACCATGGTGAATCCTCTAGAAGGATGGGGTGATCCCCAAATATCAAGGAACCATCAAGAACCTTTCTCGATGATATATGAGCACATCAGGCCTCGCAGTCAATGTCCCCATGCTGAGCTTCCCGAACTCGTTGAGGGAGTAGGGGAGTGACAGTCAAGACTTGAGGTATGATACTCCATCACTATCCATTAAGCATGTTTTCAATGTAGCTAGATACTTTTTTACCTCACTGAGTATCGGTAGACCTGACCTCCTACTGAGTGAAACTACTACTATGTTTCATTCCAAAGAGGGTAGACTACCTCTAAGTCGTAGTCCTGTAGGAACACCAGACATTGCTGATGTCTTTGTATTAGGTCCTTCTTTGCGATGATATATTTGATACTTGTGTTTTTGGAAGAGGCTTTAAATTTTTCACCAATGAATTATTGATCCACATTTTAAATGTAAAGGCCACTACTGTAAACTCTAGGACATGGGTCACCTAGTTCTGCTCATTTTTTCTTAGATTTCCGAAGCCATAGGAGATCACCACTCACTCTTACATCAGGAAACTTCCCATTCCATTCTGTGTTGTGTTGCAGTATACAACATAGCCAACACCCTCTTCTAGTAGACTCAATATGGGGGTACTCATCCTCCTCCGCGTCATCTTTTGGATACTATTCGGGAATCTCTTCCATCATACAAAGTGTTTTCTCTTTTTTATCAAGGTGAAAAATGGTGATTCTACTCTGGAAATGTCAAAAATAAATATTTGGTCGTACATAGACAACCCCATAAAACATCATATCTCAGTCAAATATCTGGGTGGCTCCCATTAATCAATTTCTCCTCCCTTTGCTGGATCCACTAAAACAATATCCTTCGAGATAATGTGTCCAAAAAATTGGACTTCTTGTATCTAGAATTGGATCTTTGAGGGCATTCTATAAAGATGGTGCTCCTGGAGATTATCAAGGATTTTCTGTATATGTGTGGCGTTATCCTCCTCTGGTGATGAGTACACCAAGATGCCATTAATGAATAATACCATGAAGCGATCAATGTAAGGTATTAAGATCGTGTTCATGAGTCCCTTGAACACTGTTGGGGTGTTGGTCAAGCCAAAAGGAATCACTGAGAACTCATAGTGGCCATACCAGCATCTGAAGGCATTATTTGGTAAATCATAATCCCATAACATGAAATGATGATAGCCTGATCAATGGTCTATCATTGAAAAACACTATTCTCCCTTCAATTGGTTGAAAAGATCACCAATCATTGACATAGGATACTTGTTGTTCACAGTCACCCGGTTCAGGTACCAATTATCCATACAAATCCTCAAACTCTTTTCTGACTTCCTGGAAAAAAATCAGTGATACACATGAAGAAACACCAGGCCTTACGAACCCCTTCTCCTATAAGTCCCCTAACTATACCCTCAACTAACAAATCTTCGCGAGATCAATTCAATATGATGGTATAGATATTTGTTTCTTCCTCGGGTAAAGGTAGATTTAGAAGTCTACTTATCTATGAAAAGGTAGTCCCAGAACATCCTTAGGAATGACATTAGCATATTGGTCCACCACTGAAAGATAGATCATACTCCTCACGTGAACATCACTGAGGGTAAGGCTAGCCAACTGATAAGTGATCAGATTCACCCTCCTCTGAGAAATTCAATCATGTACAGAAAAGGTTCCCTTCTCGCTGGGGAATGAAAACTTGTTCCCAACCTTGTAGACAAACCACACTTTCTACTTAATGTAGTTAATATAAACATGGAATGTGGATAACCAGTCCATACCCAAGAAGATGTTGTAAGTCCTCGAGACAACAACTAGGAGATACAAGCCATATCCTTCACCTCCTAGAGTAATCTCACGCTGTCGGAACCAGTCTATAATCATTGAATCATCTCCCATAAAAGTCTATAGACATAATAATTGCGCTAATGGATCCTCCGGAATCTGTAATCTATGAGAGAGGGTCATGTCCACGAAAGTGTTACTGGAATATGTGTCTATAAGAACTAGAGAAAGGTTGGTGTAGTCACAGATTTTACCTCATATAAACTTTAGAGAACCATGTTCATAGGCCTCTACTTCCAGAAGATGAGATCATCCATTTCCACTTACTTCTTGAGGTCATGGTGGAAAACCTAGAGGTGGTAGCGATACTGCCAAAAAAATATATCCCAACACCTACTGCAAAACCTTCTCCTTGGCCACGTCCATTGTCCTATGGACCTCCCTTCTCGAATCACTACCTCTCCCTTGGAGGTCCCTCGACTATCTACTGATTGTCAGAATGGTAGATCGGGTAGTCTCTAGCCATATTACCTACCCACCGCACGAGTATCATAGTCTGATCGTCTTATTACATCCTTTTACTTGTGAGCTCTACCCCTCTGACCCTACATCCTGGGGTTATACTCTATAACGTAGAGCTCTCTTGGCCCTCTGTGTCATCTGCCTATAATCTGTTGCAGATGACGGGACTGTCTATTTTCTGTTAGTGGCTCACACCGTCAGTTCCTGTTCATCATGTAAGCTCTCCACCAATAGTTCTAACTCAAGCAATCCATTATGAATTGGTATGTTAAGTGATATCATGAATTCTCGTATCTCCCATTGGAGTCCATACACCAAGTTCGGGCCCTATATAAAGGGTTTCATACGATGATGGGGTGTAGTGAGAGAGGTTAGTGAATCTCGCAGTGTACTGGGCCACTATCAGGTTGTTCTATTGTAAGTGTAGTAGATCATGATTATGCACTGAGAGTAATTTCACTGGTAAGAAATCAACCGAGAAGAGTCTCATAAAGTCCAAAAAGGAGAGAGTCTCCTCCTCATGTGTCTAGGGTATCAGGCTCCACTATCTCACTGTTGTGCCCTGGAAGAGACTAGAAGCTATGATCACCATATGGTCTACCAGTGTCCCAAACAAAATCATGCCACATATTCCAACCAGTCTTCAACTGCCCGTGGATCTGACTAACTTAGAAACCTTATAATCCTCTACCTATATAACTCATGCAGTGTGCTGAGTCGGCGTGCACTCACCACTAGTGGGGTTGGAGGCATACATTTCCCTATGGGTAGTGGTTCTGCCAGTATACCGCCCGAAGGTACCATCATCGTAGGAGGGTCATGCACCGATGCCTCATCACTCGGTAGGCCTTCATTGTGATCCCTCACTGGAATTTTGGCTAGCTATCTTCATGGTGGCATCTTGTAACAAAAAAGAGGTTCCATTGTCAATAATTTATAACTGGTGAGCTGACACAAATGAGAAAAAAAGAAAAAAATCATTTCCAAAAAATATGAAAAAAAATGTTTTACTTGTACCGAGTCTAAAATTAGAATTCAACATCCTCTTGTATGGATACGTCAGCCGACGCAATAATACTAGACTCCCAATACTGAAATATGAACTCAAGACACATAATACTATTACCCCGTTGAAAAAAATACAGAGTCTTAGGTATTTTAGTAGAAACAACCACCTATGATACCACTGTATCATGACCAGTCCCCCATGTCTCGTGTCATTACTACCCTAAACCCGCCATCCAGAGGCTAGGGGACAGGGACTTGCACCGGAAGGTGAAACCAAAAAAGGGAATAAATTTCATTTAAAATTGTACACACATAGACAGGTAACATTGTATACAAGTAAAAAACGACTTAAAAAAGTATTACAACAACCACTAAAAACCACCAATGGGAGTAAAAGTAAGTACTGAAGTAAAGGGTCTTGTATATTATCCCAACTAAATGACTATTTAAAAAAAGGTAAAATAATCTATAGATATTTTCTACCTAGGATCCTACCTGTAGGGTAGGTATATCTCTTTACTACGGCTCACGACATCAATTGATCACCTCCGTGTACCATCTATCCCTGGGTCTCCAAAATATCAGTCAAGATGTTTGTCATTTTTAGAAGACACAACAAGGTTTTGGTGAATCCCGTTTCGGGGTGAGTATAACAATACTTAGTAGGGACCCCAAGATCCTCAATGATATCTCATAATTAAAAAATGAAAAAAACCAAGCATGATCTCAATTACAGGGCATGATGTGAAAGACATCTCACAGCTGGTTTACAACTTAATGAAAATGGATAAAGATGACTAGCCATAACGATATATCATCATCTTCTGTTGAGACTGTTTTTCTGTTGGACTGCACATGGTCACTAGGTGTTTACCCACAGAGGATCACTAGAAGATGACCCACATAAGATTGCTACGTGCTGACCCACATAGGATTTATAGGTGCTAACCCATGGAGGATCTCTACATGTTGACCCACAGAGGATCGCAAGGTGCTGACCCACAGAGGATTACTAGGTGCTGACCCACAGAGGATCTCTATGTGCTGAACCACAGAGGATGTCAAGGAGCAGACCCAAAAAGGATTAATATTCGGAATTGCTAAGTTATAACCCACATAGGATCACTATTTCTTCATCATCCCACATCCAACCACTGGATTCCCTCACCTGGCATAGTGTATTTTTGGAGGATCCGCAACTCAGTCCATGTATCATATATCAACCACAACAAATTCCCACATAGAAGTAACAAAATGATCATCTTGTCGTATGATTTCTTATGCGTTAGATGGCGCATCAATCAGACGCTCAATTTGTAAAATGTAATGAAAATGGTAAATTGGTCTGGGTTAGATTATAGTACAATCCAACCCAGCTATACTCCAACATCTATGAAAACACAAGTGGGGTAACTCAGAAGGACCTCCTCTTCGCAAGCGTCCTCTAGCCGCTGAAGCTGCGTCAACCAGTTGCCCAATCTATGAGTTGTAGTTTTTTTAGTGAAACGGGGCTGGTTGGGTTCTAGTAAGGGTCCATATCAGCTGGACAATTGGTACCGTGGGTCTAGCACAGCTAGAATGGGTCCAGCTCGGCCAGCGTGGGTCCGGCCCGGTTAGTGTGGGTCCTAGCCAGCTAGCTCAGGTCAAGCCCAACGGGTGGGGTCCAGCCTGCCTGGAGAACCAGGCCAGCGCGATGTGTGCCAGTTGCGCTGGACAGAATATGGGGTCTCCGGTTCTCGCATATGGTTGGGCTAGTGTTTCACCACCACATATCTAAAAATGGCCGACATGGGGCCGACTATTTTGGGAATCCGCCGAGTAGCCTGAGCAGGACGATCCTCCTCGATGAGGTTGGCGAGAGCCATCCGCCTCCTGGAACCATAGTGCCTAAAGGCATCCCCTATTCCTAGCGACCGGCTTGGGGCGGTCATCACCGCTGGTTTCCGGCACCCCTATGCCAGTGTGCCGCACCAACAAAACCATACGTGGGGCTCCAAGATGCTCTGGTGGTCCGTTTTCCTTCTCTTCTATGGCTACAAACCTCTCAGATATCCACATCCAGACTGAATCCCTTGGATTCAACTTTCCACCTCGTCGCACAGTCTCCCTTGAAGAACACACAAAAACTGAGATCAGAGGATGATCTATGTCTTGTTCGGGTAGGCTCCCACCCTCTGTGTTATCATTTTAACAAGGAAAAAGAATTACTCATCTCAAATTTAATGAATAACCCCCAAGTAAAACCCTGAAGCAACCTCCCATAATAAAATGATTCACGAATCTCCCCGCTAGTTGGTTGGTCCGTATTTTCTATATTATTCATGAATGATGAATAAGAATTAGACACAAATAAATTAATTAATTCCCCTACTTGGATTCGGTGTAATTCACTATGAATGAAGGAAATAATACACATTCGAAGACATTCCTCAGCGTTCGTCGTTCTCCAGATTGAATCCTCAAATGTCCATCGATCGATCAGCTCTCTTCGTTGGAGGGTAATGTCATTAGCACTTCATTAGAGATATCCCATTGATTTCTATCCCTTTTACAAATGATTAACTAAGAAATGATATAAGGTCTTTACATTAATCATTAATTTTTTTCATATATGAATCTTAATTAAAGATCCACTTAACAGAATATCGTTGTGGTTATACAACCAATGTAACAAGTCTTTAAATGACTCTCATTTAATGACCATCGTTACACTGTAGTTCCAATATATACCTCTCAATATTAAATGAATGAATACAATAACTCATTTAGTTATTTGATTATTTATTTCTGAAATGAAAAAAATTTCTCTTTTGTCTGACCTTTTCTGCTCAATGGAAATCTTCGCCTAAGTGAATCTCAACGCTATGAGTTCAAAAGTGCCCTTTGATTTCAATTATGAGTACAGATTCAAAATATATAAAACCAACCTTCATGTTCACTTATGTAAACATAAAAAAACAAATTTTTGTTCCGGACATACTGGCCCTTAAAATCATTTTCCATCTATTTTCATTGCCTCAATACAATTCCATATAAATAAAAACAATTCTACATAATTCTCGTGTCTTTACATGTGAGACTGAACTACACCCCACAGGTCCGTCGACTTCACGTTTCCAAGACCATGCATACATCCAATCTTATTGTTGGTTAGTCTTCCCAAAAGGGAACAAACCATAATGTATTCCCATTCATGTTTCCCATGAATGGATCACATTGTATCTCTCAATCTCTTAATGTTATACCACCTTCTCTCACTAATTTCGAAAGCCAAGCCTATTAGACCTCTTGATTCAAATCATCTTAATGAGAATCCCAATTGAATTAATCTAGGATATTCTCAATGTAAAAAATTATGAATTTTAGATCATTGAGAACAAAAATATTGTTTATGTGTAAGTAATAAAGAATATGTTCACTAATACTATCCTACTACCAAAATAAATAAATTTTCTCTTCCATTTATTGAAGTGGTATGTTATTAAATCAACCACTTTATTAAAATTATAGGTCCTATGAGTTATGTTGCATATAGGAACACTATATACGCCATTTAATATAATCACTACATAATTCCATGACTGGACTCCAGGACTCTCTCCCTTATGCTTGAAAACCTACTAGATATTGAAACGTTTATTTTGTCTCTATTCATGAGATGGCCACTCAAACTATATTATTCATTGAGAATCATGATGAAGCCTCAGGTCAAGCTCTTCCATGAAATTTTTAAAAATACCGCATCATCTATAAACATTAGATGGTAAATTTAATCGAAAAGAAATCTACACTGGAATGGGAAAACATTACCTTCCAGGATTCTCTTATTAATGTTTCTACTATGGGTTTCTTACATTAGAATGAAGAGGATCAATTATAATTAGTCCCCTTTCCTTATACCGCTTATAAACATAAAGAACACGTAGCTTCTCACATGAAGGATACTGATACCCATATCTAGTAAAACCTTTTTAAAATATTTTCAATACTCCCATCATAGGTTCCCATTCACGAAATTACCTTTCGAATTGATGAACTTTCCAGACAGTCATATAGATTATCCATTTCTATATTTTTTTGTATATTTGAACTAATGACCTTCTAATCTAACTAATTTATCATCAATTTTTCCAAGCCATTCTCACATGATATGGTCCTTCACTTAACAATACCAAGACCCTCGTTAGATATCCATATGTGTAACTTCTAATCCAGTATTCTGTTAATAATTGTAGCTAAAACATAAAATTATTACTCAAAATTTTATAGATATTATTATCTATACCAAAAATATATTAAGCATTTACTATATTCTCAATGTCATAAAAACTTCATTCTAATATATAGAATAACTCTTGTTCTTAAAAATAAATGAAAATCCCATCATGACTACCAAATATATAAAAAAAAATTCTATTTATGTTGAAACATAATAATAGTTATTCAATTCCAAACCCAATACATTTGGTACTTTTAAATCATTTATGAACACTTCTTATATTCCAACTCTTGATCCAATGAAAATATGAAGATATACATTAACCTTTTCAACTACCTATTATATCTAATTATTTGATTATTGGCCTAAATGAGTGATGAAATCCCCATATCTAATTATCTCGAGTCAATGTTAGAGAAATTGGCCTCTATAATATTCACATTAAAAGTTAGATAAATTTATCTCGGAATTATTTACTTCAGTGGGGACTGTAGAAAGTATTGTTTGTTATTATAGTAGCAGGAAAAATTCCCCTGTTTCTGCTTTTGGGAAACTGATTTGGTCATTGAGTCCTTTAAGGCCTTCAGGCCACCTAGGTCATTAGGTCAGTATGGCCTTCAAGCCACCTCAAGGCTTCAAGACACATTAAGTGAATATGAAAACTAGAAAACATACAAGGAACATGCTTCAGAAGGAGGATGAGCAAGAAGATTTCAGCATAGTTGAAGTTAAACGGATTACAAGAATGAGAGGGTATGACACTTGCCATCAGGACATGCCTGTGCATGCAGGGAAATCCTATCTGAACAGCTATACGAAGGTGGAAAGATGATTTCATGATGAAGATGGTGGAGAGGAGTAGTTTCACAAAATTAGACTGGGTTGTATGTAATGTTTTAAGCCTACAGGCAATGAATTCCACTAATACCTATGTGCCATGTAATTGGTACACCTATGATCCTTGTAAGGGTTCCACCTAACCCTTTAAAAGCTGTATTATCATAATTAATAAAAAAATAAAGGCCTTCTGGCCATTGGAGAAGGATGTATGGAATAATCTCAATTATAAAAGTTTTTTTCTTGGATTGTTAAGTAGAAATACTCATTACCAAAATCCATCTTATATATTTTATCAATTATATTCCTCTAGTATACTAAAAATTAGTGTTTCAAAATTAGTTTATCCAAAATAAAATCCTAATATTTAAGAACAAAACAATTAGGAACCTTATAACTTTCAATCCTTACATAAAATAAAATGGGGGCACATGCCATTTTCATAAAACTACTATGTAGGAAGATCAAAGTCCTCACAAGTACCACATTGGAAAGAATCTCACACATAGTGTTTGGGGTATTTTTTTAAAGGTACATAAAACATATTATAAAACACAATAAAATTAAATAATTAACAAATACATCATATGAAATATTTTTACCTCCTGATTAATTCCACTCTGGATAATTTCTTCTAATTATTTAGCATTGAATCTGTATTATATCAACCTAACTAATATTTCCACACCACATTAATGTAAAATTAATTATAGAACCCACAAGTTTCTATTAAAACCCCAAAAATAAATGAAAATTATTTTTATAATTTTTAAAAATTAACTCATACATATGGTACATGAAATATCATTTTATGTGTTACATCCTATGATTTTACAATATTTTTTTCCATTAAATAAAAAACTATTATTAATAACTTGTTTTTCATGCGACACCAAACTAAAAAATTGTGATACATTATATTATTATAAAGTATTACAATACATGATAAATAATAATACATTATGAGAATGAAATATGAAATTTGATTAATCAAATTACTAGAGGAGTAAAACCCAAAGTAAATAAAAAATACTAAGAAAAAGTT
This sequence comes from Viscum album, assembly GCA_963277665.1. Classification (NCBI taxonomy): domain Eukaryota; kingdom Viridiplantae; phylum Streptophyta; class Magnoliopsida; order Santalales; family Viscaceae; genus Viscum; species Viscum album. Next base: position 651,333,949 of record OY728138.1, on the reverse strand, counting down.
TTCCAATTTACTTGTAGTTTGTGTTGCGTATTATATTCATTATTGAATCTATTAACATAAGTAATATAATTAAAAATATAAGGGAAATTTTGAGAGATATCTAAAAAAATATTATGAATGATTCCAATAATGTATGTAAGAAAATATATTGGAATGAAATCTGAATATTGTATTTGTATTCATCAGAAATACGATCATTACATATAAAGAAATTTTCAATATGGTCTTTGGAAATTTGGTCATTGAATATATTTTCATTGGTTATTCATGTAATCAATATGTATATTAGTGTTGTGTAATTTTTTTATCAAATTGAAAATAATTATATAGAACAATTTTTATGTATTGTGTATTTTTAACATAATAAAATAAATAAATCACTTTTGAATGATGAATATAAGGTAATTATTTAGTGAAAAAATATTGTAACAATAATTTAATGGTTATTTTATATGAAATATTTTAAGAACGAAAATATTATAAGAATTTTTTTCTATGAAAATATTTTTTTGTGTATTTTATGATTTCATTTTAATGTTATATTACTCATATTTTGAAAATAAAATATATTTAATTGAGATAAAGTATTTAATAAGCATGTTAAAATTATGTAAGGAGTCTAGATTCGTGTTTTAGCATAAAAATAATTTACCGAACTAAAATTTGAGTAAACATTGGTATGTTATAATGATGTAAAATGGGGATAATATTAGTAGAGAATTAATATTATATCAAAAAAACATATATATAAATGTATGATTAAGGTATTTATTGACAAAAACATATATCATATCAATCATTATACACTTTTTTTCTATTTTCCAACTAAATTGAAAACTATACCCCTTAGGATTTTAAAATTTGGGTGAGTTTATCTAAAAAATTGCTTATAAACGTACCCCTCTTCTACAACCACCCAAAAAAATTTATTATCTCTTGAATCTCTTCGCATTTAGCATCTATTATACCCTACCATGACATTATTTTTATACTAATTGTAATATGGAATCATAAATCCTTTATTCTCAAGTAAATAATGAAATGAATGAGGGATTCATCAAGTATCAATGTTCTTCCCATACGTTTTCCAAATACAATCTCATCTTTACTCTTGGTAAATAACATCTACCATAGTAATCATGTTATATTCACATCATTACTCTTCTATGAAAATGATACTATTATTACATAACACTATACACTTTCTTATACATTATTATAACATATTCTATTCTTTATCAGATCAACCAACTATATGAAAAAGGATATACCAACATCCGCATTTTCCCCATGAATAAGTATCAAGATGTTGATACTAATAATATACGATAATAATGTTTTATAAATTTAATGAATAGGTTTAATGAAGTAATAAATATTAATAAATAATCATTATTATGTAACTCATGGATATTGGTATATTACCCAAAAATTTATTCTTCATGAATTCTATTCTCCCAAAATATATAGACGATTCAAATAAAATGAACAAGGGAATATATATATAGTGAACCAGGTCTGCCCTCCCACTTGAACTAGCACTAATACAAATACTCTACTTTCCTCAAATGTAATTCTCAATCCCTAAATGATGTTGATAATAATTTGGGAATCATAAGAAGCTCCTCTGGGAATGATTTTTTCACTAAAATTAGAGTTAGTAGGGAAAATGATCCAAACCATGAATCTGTCATAGAGATTTAACACATTAGATGTCTATGTAAAAAACCTACAAAGGAAATATTCAAAACTAAATGAATATAAACCAACTAAAATAATGATCCACCGCCTCTATGTTAATATTAAACATCATTAAAATCAATAAACAATGGGATATAATTTAAAATATATATTAAATACTAGAATATATGTGTGTCAAATACATCTAGTAACTATAAATAAAACAAAAGAAAATACAACCCATATAAACACCTCTGTGAAATACATGGTATCTCTTCATATCCTAAATAAAAAATAGTGTTCTAAAAGAATTATTGGAAATATAAAATTATAAATGGGTCATGTAGTAAATATAATGTTTCACATGCCATGTGATGTATCCATGGTATGAGAAAAAAGATCAAGAAGCATCTCATCAAGGAATATATAAAATATCTTTTATTAATTAGTTTATAATTTCAAATTTATTTTATATTAGAAAAGTGTGGGTTGTTATTAAAGAATTCAAAATTAAAAACCAAATAACATACATTTAATCATAAAAATAATAATTTATTTGTATAAAGGTGGTGTGAAATTTCAAAGAATATAGAAATATTTGTTTTCTTAAACATGAAAACATAACCAATATTCCTCCCTTTTATGTATTTCCAAAAAAAACTACAAATAAGATAAATATTTATAAAGAAATTAAAAATATGCATTCATAAAACCATCCTTATAAACCAATACATAAAACAATACAATCCAAATTAATGAGAAATCCAAGTGGGAACCGATGTTTCTAAAGTATTTGATCAATTTAATTATAAAAAATTATTCCAAATGAATCTCATTAAATTAAAAGATATAATTATGAAGAAACACTATATATAATACAACCATCGGTCAAGGGATGAAGGTAATATGATACACACTATTTCTTATAGAGATAGTATCCTATACATTACCAAACCCACAACTTAACTATCAATGCATTTCGAGTCCAACCAATACACATTTCACACTACATACTCACATAATGCATCATCATGGGAACTCCCCTAGCCATGTTCATAATTTACAACTTGGGTACAACAGACTACTTTTTGTCCTTGGCTAGTAAAACATAAATAATTATTTCTCAAATACATAACTAGGATCCTATAGAAAATATAATTTTTTAAGATAAAACGAGTATAGAGATATCAAAAAATAAATCAAAAATAATAACCCTCCCTCATCGCCATAACCCTTACATAGAAGTACCCTACTGCACATAATTCAATCATAAAAAAAACATCTCTCAATTATCAAAAAATAAATGGGGTTATAAGAAGGATTTTTTATGAAATAAGAAACTCGTTTAAAACAAAAAAGTTGTCCTTTAAACCCCACCCCACCCACACAATATCTATATTTCAAATACCATTTTTAAAAATTAATTTCAATTTTTACAAAAAAATAAGGAAAAATATGTTATCCAAAAAGAATAACATTTTTTCCCAACTCAAAAATTAATGGAAATATATAGTATCACAGTATAAATAAAATATATGTCCATAATTTTTTATAATAATTAAATTTATAAAACCCAAACACACTGTTAATTTACAAAATGTAGAAAATTAAACCATTTACTTCTATAAGATGGAAACAAAGAAGAAACATACTAATATTGATGGCGATGTATAAACTATCTAATATAGACCACCAAAGAATCCCTAAAAACTGAAAACATATAGGATAAATCCAATCTTAACCATTGAATTAATGTTTAAAAAATATTAAGTTTCAGAGGGGGGGGATTTGATAAAATAGTACAAGAAAAGTAATTGTAGTAAATATATTAATTAAATGGATGATTTAACTTTGAATCCATATGGGATTGAGAGAAATGAAGCTGAGAGTAAATAACGGGAAATACGATCTATACATGAACTCTTTAGGATCTTCATCCACACCTAATGTGATATGTGGATAGGATAAATTTGGTTGAAATAGAAGGTGAGAGGGGTGAATTCCATTTTTAAGTGAATATATGAAGTTATGTAGTTAGGCTACAAAATTAGGTAAACTTTGTGGCTCACAGTGGGTAAAAAACTAAACCAAAATTTATTTTATGTGTGGTCTCTAAAATGATACATCAACCTTAGGGAAAGTAAGAAATAAAAATTTCAACACTCTTACACAATTTTCACTGACACTCAAACAGTTTTTCTTGAATCATGTGACAACTGTAAATAAAAATCTATGTAACAAAAAAATAAACATGAAAAGTATTTGAGGAAGTTTCATCACATATGTTCCTATAAATTGTGCTTTTATCCTACATAGAGGAAAAAATTCGATATTTTCCGAATTTCGAACTAAAAAATCAAAAAAATTTAAATACCTCAAAATAATATCAAATGATACAATGTAACCTACAATAATGACACACTGGGTCAAAATCATCCTAACAATGAAACTTTCTACCCCAGAAAAAAATGGTCTAAAATATGAGGAAATCCCACTAAAACCTTCCACACCACGTTTTATAAGTTGGATGGATTTTGATAATAAAAAAACAAGGAAAAGTGATCATCACAATCCACCAATTGAAAAGAAACATCCAAAATCATAATAAAGTTAAATTTCTCTCCAATGAATAACATGGAATGATAATGAGAATCCAATCACACTATCTCATATGTAACCATATGAGGGGAGATACCCTTCCATGGGTATCTAAACCCTTTTTATTTCTAGTAAAATGTTGATAATAAAGAGAAACAATATTATGATGAAAACAAATATCATCAAAAATTGATATTCTCAAAGTAACACAATGGAATGAATCTTCCATAAACCTCAAACAAACTCATTCCAAATACATCCCATGTATATATAAAATATCATATTCATTCCATCCCTGAATACACCAAAGCAGATCAACACCAAAAATAATAATAATGGAATCCATGATCTACCTCAATCTGGAGGGGCATTTTTATAATATCAGGTCACATGAAAATGATAAATGGGTAATATTGTACCTTGAAACTCATGGTGAACTAAAAAAACAAAAACAAACACTAGTTAGTGTGTAATATAAAATAGATTTATCCAATTCTTGGAAACCTTAACCATGACCAAATGATCATCAAATTCTATCTTTTCTATAATAGATTATTATTTCATTCTTACCACATATATTAACCTTATGTAATAGAATTCCATGAAAATTGAAAATAAACAACCAAAATTTATTGATCATCCCACAAAATAACTTCACAAAACATTGATGAAACATTCAATAAATTCCGTCAAACTAGTAATCAAAGTCACAACCTTTAGAAGAAAACCACTATATATATTTTCATATGAATGCGGAATTATTTGTGACAATTCCTATAATAAAGTTCTGAAAAAACATTTAATTATTACCATTGTGGACACACAGAAGGTAGTTCTTTCGATATTTCTATGAAAAGGGAATAAATTTCTTTATTAAACTACACTGGAATCACCTAAGAGGTATTATCATATAATGATCATAGTCATAAGAAGATTTTCCCTCTTTGAGGGGACCTATAATATATATCCACATAATGTTACCCCCCACATGATGGGATAACATCATTCATTCTTGATTGAATCATGTCATCACCCATCTCTAGCTGTTGAGATTGGTCAGCCTCAACTTTCATGTACTCTTAACTATCTCCTTAAAATATTTCAAAATTGACCTAAGGAAAATTGATCTAATATCCAAAAAACCTCCTATAATAATATTATCACTCATAGATTCATTAATGACCATACTAGAATAATATATTAACAACTATAAGAAACTATCTTAATGTTACCTTATTAACCACTCTCTATGATAGAGTCATATGAGCTCAAAATATCTTACCATTCCAACATCCTCTAGGTAGAACAATTAGATAAATATAAATTTAAATACTCACGATACATTACCCAACCTATGAAACTTTTAATGTTAAAAATGACCTGAGGTTCCCCTCACTCTTTTCTACCTACTCTACTACATCGGAAAAACCTTGTTTGACTTAAGATCATGGAACATAATAATTCAAAAATCCTAAAATAGGAATTAATATAAGAGTGGGTTCTAATTACATAACTCTATTCAAGGATTTAGTTGTGTTGGTTAATGAAATGATATTTCTTAAGTGGTAAGAGTATTCACCATGAAGATCATCCTCAAATAAAAGACTTATATATTTTATTTCATGACCATTATAAGTGGCATACTCTATATAGAACAGGACATGAAAATTTTCAATTCTTATCTCATAATATCAAATCAAATTATCCCATAATCAACTAACGGAATAATAAACTAACATGAATCTAAAAATCAAGACAAATAAATTAACCTTATAAATTATATTCATTTCATAATTCTCTTTTCAAAGTAAATTAATGTTTAAAATGTGTACATTTGAAAATAACGAACTATTTTTCTTTTAATGATGAAGAAACCTTGCTAAAAAAATCCATTTCATTAAAAAAACACTATAAAATCATTTCACCATTTTATTAAAACATTAAATAATTTTTAATTCAAATATGCTCATCATAAAATTATTTCAAAATTTATTTCTACCTTTTATATAATATTATTCAAACACCATGCTTAAATAAAAAACCTTCTAAAAATAAACCATGAAAAATAATGAAATTCATTTCAAAAATTACATTAATATAGTTTTGGGAAATAATTCATAAAACTCCTAATTAAACTCAAACAAATAAGAAAATATCAAACCCATAAAAATAATAACACAACACATTCATAAAACTCATTTTAACTAGATAGAAATTCATTTATACTCTCTTTAAATGAACCTCAATCTAGTGTAACTCACTTGAGGAGATGTTTAAAACCATGAGATATCAAATTGAAAATTTTGGGAGAAATTGAAATATATAAATGATTTTTCTATAAAGTGTGTCAAGTCATGAAAAAATTATGTAATAGAAAATATGATGTTTGAATAATCAACTTCATGGGATAGGAATGGTTTGATAAATAATGTGGGCTCACTATATAGACCAAGTTCTACTACTGTTGTCCCCCCACAATGCAATGAGAATACCATAATCACTTGTCAGACTCATAAGTTTAAAAATATCAATTTTTCATAAATAAATAAACCACTTAATTAGGATAAAAATGAGGATAGAATACTCAATCCATAAAATAACTAGATAATTGGAAAACCGGGTGAGAAAAAGATAGATATAGCCTTATCACACTTATACCTGCCGAGTTATGATGTTATCAGTCTCCATGTAACTCTAACACACCTAAAATAACAAAAAATGATCAATAAGAACATAGGATATTGTGAAAGAAAAATTAGGTTGTAATAATATTTTATAATGAACTAGCCCTAGGATACCAATTGAACTGAAAAATAATATAATCTACTAGTAGGACCAAATGGTATACATGATCCCCACGAGCTATCAATAAATTCCAAAGAATCGTAGGAAAAAAAAAATTGAATTAGTTTAACATAAAATAAATTTTATAATAATAGTGGATCAAAATTTGTAATCCATCATGAAAAATATATATATTGGACTTCGATGAAAAGAAATATAAATAGTTATAAATAATAGGTTGAACCAAATTATTGTCAATAAACAAAACTAATGGACCTACCTATCATGTTAATATAAAACATCATTAAATAAATATATAGTTTGATTAAACCAAAAAGAAATGATATACTTCTTGTAAGATGATCTACGAGTCCAATACATCAAATAACGATAAAATAAAATAAAATAAAAATCGACCAAACAAAAAACATCCATGTGAACCATGATAGCTGTCTGCATCCTAAATCACCAATAGTTGACTAAGATAATGGTAACGAATATGATGTAATACCTAGAAACTATAGAAAGAAAATTAATATAGTAATTGGTGTATGATAGGTGTTGGAGAATATATCAAAATATCTCACTAATGAACTAATTCAATCCCTTTTATTTTTTGGTTAAAAAATTCTAGTTTGAAGTATAGTTGAAAAAAATGATTTTTAATACAAAATAAAAAATAAAAAATCACATATCATTGATCACTATGAAGAATAAATATATTTTCATATACAATAGTTTTAAAATATCCAAAGATATAAAAATATTTATTTCATTTAAAACCAAAATAAAACAAATTTCTATCCCATGTTATTTTTTTCATAATCCATGGAATAAATTAAAATATATCAAAAAAACTATATCAAAACATCATTTTAATTTTTTATTAAATTGTAACCAAACCATTAGAATTACCTAATATAATATGGCATCATTTCATCTCAAGAACAATTAAAAGAAATTACAAGGGTGCCCCAAGAAAATCATTAGAAATTAAAAATAAACAAACCATTAGAATATTTAGTATAATATAACAACCTATTAATGATTGAGTGTTGTAGGATAAACCCTTGAAATTACTGTGTGGTGATACTAGACATTACCAAAACTGATGGATCAACTGTTTACATATATTAAGCCTATCCAATATCACAAGACAGAAGAAAATTCCCACATTTTCCTCATTGGAAGCACTCCCATATACATAGTTGTAGTGTATAACTGCGGGACACTAGATGGGTGTGTGGACTAGAATATTATAAAATAAATAATATTATCCAACATAGCAATATGAGTTCCCTTAACCAGTATAAAAGTAGCAGTTAGAAAACATGTACATAGAAATAAATAATGAAAGAAATAATAATGATCGACCATTACCTATATCGTTCTCACATATAACATTCGAAATATACATCATCTGATCACTAGAAAATAAAAAAACCATAAATGGGTGTAAAAAATAATTGTATGTAAGAGGGATTCCGAAGAATCACGAATCCCATTTAAAAGTTACAAAATATCATTTAGAATCCACGAAAAACCATTAAAATTTCAAACACCTTTTTGAAAACTAGATTCTTTTTCAATGAAAACAAAAATAACCATGATATCTATAAGGAAAATCATTTTACTTTGATCAATAATTCATAGATAAATTTATAATAAATTCATAAATATCACATATAATAATAATTTTTTGTAAGAATTAAATTTATAAAATTTAATCAGACTATGAACTAAAAAACAAATGTATAAAATTGAAACTATTACATCAATCAGATGGAAAACAAGTAGGAATAATTTTCCTGTTTTGGTGAATTCCAAAACAAGAAATAATTTACCCTATAAAATCTTTAAACACTAAATACCATCAGTTAGAAACACCCTAAATCCCTTCATTTAGGTGAATATAGAGATTGGGTTTTGGTAGGAGGAAGAATCTGAAAAAATTAATAGCGGAGAAGGAAGATAACCACATATATAATGTAATGAGGATATTTTCAATAAAATCCACATAAAATATGAATAAACAAAGACAAGAATTAAATGGTGGAAACATGAGCTCCAATTTTGATCATTTAGAAGGTTATTTCTAAATTATGGGGGAGGAAAAAAGGGATAAATAAAATTAAAACGAAAGAAGAAAATGTTAAGTTCTCTTTTAATGTAAATTTGGGTAGTTACACAGTTAGGACATAGTGTTAAGTAAAATTTACGTGAATATGTTTGATCATACGAGGTAGCTAACACACCCATTATGGATTCATTTCTTTCTTTTCCGAACCATTTCTTTCCATGAAAAATTCTAATACTCAAATATTCACTTTTATTGAAAGGTTTCTTCCAAGACTCACTTGTTTTAGCTCAAATCATGTAACAATTGTAAAAAAATTACAATTCTGGAATAATATTAACTAGAAATTTACTTTTGTAAGAGTAATTTCATGGTTTTCTAAAATACATGAATTTTTACTACTAATAGAAGAAAATTTTCCATACCCAGTAGATTTAAAAACAACAATTTTTAAAAGACAATTTTCCAAAAATAATATAAATTAATAAAAAATCATCCCAAAAAGTGACATGGGGTGTCAAAATATAAATCATTATAACAAAATTATTCTACTAACTTGAATAATGTAGGAAATGTGAACATGGAATTAAATAATAGGTACATTAATCACCGAAATTGAATTCATGCAAATCAATCAAAATTACAAACAGATGATAATGAAAATAAACAATAACTAAAGAGTATTTTTGTAATTCATGATTATAATTTGAGATAATAAATTTTAATATAGATTAATATGGTTCTAAAATGTTATTAAAAATGTGTTATTTATAAAATATGTTAATATTATTTCATGTATGTTGGTTGTAATAGCTGGGGATTTCATTTCGGTTTCATTTGGAATTCGAGATTATTATGTTTAAGATCCATTAAACGAAATTGTATGATATTTACCATTAAAACCACTAATATTATCCTCACTTAATTAAATTATTTAGTTTTTAATATCCTCTTATGATTTCACCATCCATATGATTCAAAATTCACCAAAAGTGATGCTTGTATAAGAAGTCAACCATACATATTCTTTTTTGATTTGGAATCACTTCCATCCATGTATATATTCTTTGTACTATTCTTTAGATACCATTATCTCTAATTCCATTATTTATTATGGTATTTTTAATGTAATTTAATTTAAATATAAAATTGAACTTTATTTAAATGTTTTTAGTTTGATTTGTTTCAACTTACTTTTACTCTCTTTAGAAAAGTGTGCAAATAATCTATCTTTTTAACTCAATTCATGAATTACTTTTCCAAAATTAATAAATATTTTCAATAAGTAACATTCCTATCAAATTTTTTATTTTTTCCAAAAAATAATTCTATTCCCATTTTTGATAAAATATTTTCATAAAATTTATAAAAACTATAAATGGAATTTATTTTTCTTTCTCAAAGTATATTTTAATTATCTTATAAAAGTGTTTTTATCTATATCAACATCATTTAATATTTATTATGATTCCATAGTAAATTTATTTAATTATATCATATACTTTCAAAATTTGATATGATAATTTTATAGATGTTTTCATGAAACCTGTATATTTTTCAAGGGTCTGTTAAGATATGATGGATTTCTGAATGATTTTAAGTACTTTTAAAAAAGATATGTATTGTTTATCATTATGTGATGATTGGGTCTTTAATATTTGATTAATACATTATTTAAAGTATATGTCTCATTATATATCTATTACTGAACATGGTTACCGAAATTATACTATTTTATGGGACATGTGTGGTTAGCCAAATTTGATTATGTTATTGGAAGATATTTAACATTTCTTATTATGATGTGAATGTCTTGTTGGTCAGCTATAGAATATGTTATTATTTATATTATTATATTTGTTCCAAATTATTGTTCTATAAAATGTATCTATATTATGTAACCAATAATCATGATTATTATCACACACATCCAATATTATGTTAATCATTTCTTATGTTTTACTAAATTTGGTATTCAATGATTCATGTTTTATAATTAATGTTTTATTTGATATTATTCTCTTTGGATATGAATATGTATCTTGATTAAATTCTCATTTCGAAATAAATTTCATAGGATCACATATGGTCATCAGTTAATATCTTGTAAGTTTCTCTTTTAGATCATCTAAGCTAACCCTTTCTTATTTTTCCAGTCCAAATGTTTTAAAGAAGGCAATTATGTTTGATAAGACAAAATAATATCATTTGATAAGACTATTTGTGAAGGGTGCTGAATTTTTTTAAGTATGTTAAATATTTATCTAATCTCCAATGTGTTATACCATTAGGTTTGAAGATGTGATTTATAGTGCGACATAGTGAATATTCATATTGAATGGTGTAAAAAACATATATGTTATGCTTAGGTCAACTATATTGGTATTAGAATGGGGTTTAGAAATTCTTAAGGATTATATTATGATAAGTAAGAGCATATAACATAAAATACCATATAATAACCCAAATATGATGTATAATGAACCTAAAACCTCAAAGGATAATATAATGGTGTCATAATTTATGACATATTAAATTTTTTTATCTTTATAATATGATTTCTTACATTGGTTTTCATTGTTTGATAGTCAGGCGTTTATTTTTTATTCAATTTATAAAACTAGGATGAATCAAGTTATAATTGAATCAGATAGAAAATAATATTATGGTCCCAATGATTCAACAAAGGGATGGGCACTAAAGTAAAAATTTCAAGTAAATACTCACTCATCTATCTCAATCTATGAATTATAACATGAATTATACTAAAATCCGTTATTTTCCAAGGATGTAACAACTATTATTTTATTTAATGATTTTAAAATACCCATTATTTTTTAGTGTTCCTACCAACACACGTATTGTCATGGAATGGATCAACATAATAAAATATATATTTTTTATTTTCCATTAGTTGGATCATGAAAAGTTTTTTTAGCTATTTATTATTTGTATGTTCAATTTATCTAATGGTCGAAACTCATAAAGAATATGATCTTAAATTATGAAATTGAGTCTATATAATTGAATTAATTTATGAAAATATTCTTCCCTAAATATATTTATAGAACTCTTCACATGATAATGAAGAGAGAATTTATTGAGGTGAATAAAAGGTGATTGATTCCATCAGTACCAATGAATTCAACTTCACAAGACATATAGGGTGAGCGTCTGTTTTCATCACTAAACAAGAAAAAAAAATATTTTTTTCCATTTAGTGGATTAAATATAGGTCTCTGAAATGTGTGATATATAAGAGAAATTTATGGCTATTATGAAATTATTTGATGTGACAACATGGTAGAAATAGAGATTGTAGACTACAATCCTTCATACGATTTTCAAGACCAAAATACATAAATGTATTTTTCCGGAAAATTAAGTGATAAATATCATGAAAGAAATAAAATTATTCTACCTACATGCCCAGAATATTAGAATAAATATAATGGTAATTATTAGAATAGAAGAGGAAAATAGATCAAGTGTGGAAAATAAGGGTATCAAGTGCATGGATTTTGAAGGGATATGAATAGACTATCTAATTAAATGGATGAAGGGATAGCTCGGTCATATGAACCTTCCACACTACAATGATTAAATTTTACGAAGTATTGGATTAAGACTAATGAATAATGGGAAAACCTATGCTATAAAGACTATTAAATTGGTATGAGATAATTATGTAGTGAAAAGTATAGTTATTATAGACTCTAAAACTAAATATTTCTTATATTATTCTAGATTTACACACACCTTCATATCTAGTAAGTTATATAAGGTAATAAAATCACAACCCCACAACTAGTTGGGGAATTATTGACGAAAACTCCCAATAGAGTTAGGATTTCATCCAAAGTGTATAACTCTACTCCAGTTGAAGATAATAGGAATTTAATTACTAAAATCATTATTATTATTATTTTATTGTAATTTAATTATATTATTGGTACTGATTAAAACATTTTAAATAGACACAACATTAATTACTAGGATATAGAATCCACATTTCATATCCCAAATCAACTTTTGATCATCTATTTGTGAAAAGAATACTATTAAATCAATATGAAAATTATTACAATCATATGCATTTTTTAATCCAATCATGAGGGGAATGTATCACAAATAGTTGTAGGAAACCATGATATTTATTATATTACTATTGTGAATGAATATGTTTATGTATTTCATTATGAGATTTATGTTCTTCTTCTTGTAGTGAGGTTCAATTTCAATAGTTTTTATACATATAGTTATGAAAATCATAGTAACTATATATAGAATATAACAAATTAAATTAGATGAATTGAAGAAAAAATTTCAAGAGAATCTAGATAAGGGTTTTATATAAGCAATTGCATCACCCTGGGGTGAACCAGTCCTATTTGTAATGAAGTATATAAATCAATGTATATCTAGAGTTATTTTCATGAAATTAACAATTTCATTTTCAGGAACAAGTATAATTCACCATATATTAATGAATTTTTTGCATATTAGTAAGGGTACTGATACTTATCAAAGATTAAACATTGATATTGATATCATCAATAATATAAGATTTAAGTGAGTACTCCCTTGAAAACATTTCATACAATAAATATGAATAATGAATTCATAGTCAAACTATTTAGACTCATAAATGACCAATCCATCTTCATGATTCTGATTAATAAATTATTAAGGGAATATTTGGATCAATTTTTACATTATCTATGAAAATATTTTTATATATTAAATGTTAAATAAATAACATGATGATAATTTTCGAATTTCAATATAGTCCACAAAGTATGATATAATTTATACCACATTTTTCATATGAGAATTCTATAAACAAAAAATATCATTCATGGGACTTATTATCACAAGTGAGGGTGTATCTATTAATCCTTAGAAGATATATGAGATTTATAAATGTTTCTATAAGACCCTAAAATACCATTTTATTATTAATATTTATGTGGTTAACATCTCCCTTGGTTTTGTTGTGTCTCGGGGTGGAATTTTGATATTTTTTAATCGTTTCAAGGCTACACTATTTAGTAAAATGTTTGGTAAACTATTTAGTATATATAATTCACCATGTAATGTTTTAAACCATTTAAAATGCATTGTTTCCACATAGTATTGGTGATCTAAGCAAGTAAAATTTTCAAATTTTTTAATTTTGGGAATTTAGTCCTATATTATTATTTTAATTTAGGTACTCTCACATATTCTTCCACCATTAAAACCTATTGAAAAAGTCACCTCAAAAGCCCTATTACTCCCCATTAAATCCCTTTATCTATTTATTTAGAGTTAATTAGGGGTGTTTTATTCCCTGAATTGAATAGTTACAACTTCCCTGTCCTTAGCTTCTTAGTTTCCCCAAATTTACCCCATCATGTTTAACACTTGTGTTTATATCAGATGATTTCTATATCAAGAGATGCCTAAATTATTGGGGTTTGGATTTATATGTATTGTGATATCTTAATTTAGAACCAAATTCTATGTTATTTTCTAAGGATTAAAATGTTAAGCTAGGTGAGAATGTGGTATCCATTTTTCTTCCTATTATTTTAGAGTTCAATGGATTCTTAATTTTTATATTTTTCTTTTTAAAAAATATAAAGGGTTATAAGATATCTAAATTTATATTTTTAAATTTTTTTCTTTTGTTTATTTGTTTTCCTTGGATTTTCTTTGGATTTCATGGTTTAATGACACTTTGATTATAAATGGTATTTTATGCATTATAAGTGTTTCACAAATAGAAACTATGTTTTTCTCCAAGAAAATTGATTTTTTTATTTTTTGAATATTTTTTACTTCTAAAATGGGGTTTCCATTATTTAAAACTATTTTAATTATTTTAAAAGTTATTATATTGATGTATGGGATATTTTTTTCTGATTTTAATGATTTAAGGAAGAATATGACTTACTGTTGTGGTGTGTTCAGTTTTCCTTACACTTTATTTTCTACTGGTAGTTTTAAAAATGGGTCTACAAAGATGTAATTATTTTATTTAATTTAAATTAATTTTTTATCGTATATAAAAAATATTTTACTTATTGATGATTATACCATTTTTTTGCCTCATTGTTAAACATTCATTGTGATTGTATTAGTGAATTTTTTATTGAATGTGTTTTGATTTTAATTTATGTTTTTGTGAAAGGGGTCTATATTGATGGGCGTGTTAATGGTTTGATGTATGTGATTTCTTACTTGTATTAGCTTTAGGATATGTAATTTTCATTTGGTTTAAATTGGTTTGACAATAGTCCCCCGCTTTTAAATATTCCATGTTAACCCCCATGATACTAAATGTGATATTGAGGCATGTATAACTTATTAGTTGAGAGTCACACATAGTATATTATCCACTAATTGAATGATATGTCATGACAAGGGTAGGTTTCACTAATGTATCTTGTGACAATGAATTGGGTGATGAGTTGTGTTATATTTAACCAACTAATAGTTGGTTCCACATGCACACTTTTATTATTATATGATTAGTCTCTATGGTCATACTTAATGATATGTACCTTATGTTATAAATACTTATTACTTATTGGAATGTGAGTTACATATTTCTTGTATGTATCTTATTAATTTTATTAATCATTCATGGTGTTTATTATTATTATTTAATAGTTTTTATCTATTTTGATACTTTCATTCTTTTTTGACAATTCCATGGCTTGGTTTTCTTGTATGATTTCCATTTTTTATTTAAACATGTTTTAATAGTGTGTTAATGTCTTAAAAGAAAAGTGGTAAGTTATCAGAGTGCTATAATTGTTCAAAATTCCATTGAATGTTTTTAAACCATGTGATACTTTATTTACATAAGTAAATATTTAACTAAAAAGGGAATGTTGGTTTTGAAATGATAATTCCCTTGTGAGTCATCATTTAGTAATGTTTTATAAATACTTTTTTAGAAAGGAAATTGTGTGGTTATTTATTTCCATATTGTGTAATGGTTCTAAACACCTAATTTTCCATCTCTTATTTAAAATCTTAAATTCCCATCTTCCATGATAAAATGAATGAAAATGACACTTTTAAAATATTGGTGGGTGTTGGATCAATCTCTAAATACACACATTGGTGGGTTTATAGTCATCATTTATTTTATAGGTTATTCGGGTTTTGATATTCAAATAGGATTTCCAGCACTCACCTTTTAGTAAGATGGAGGTATTGTGTTATGGTGGTGTCTTGAGAGTCACATGGAAATATTTGGGTTTATCTATTGAGTTCATTAAACTAGTTGGGGTCATGTTGTGTATCATGATCCTCAACCTCTTATTTTTCATCATTTTTCATTTAATACTTGAAATATAATATTTCTATATTAAAAATATGTATTTATAGGGAAACATTTTTGAAAAAACATTTTTTGAATTTTATATTTATTCCATGATTGTATGTTTTGTTGTTTAGTGTATTTTATATAAATTATCATGACTATCCAATGCATGGATACAATACACCATATTCTCAGTTTGAACCTATTGTATATATTTATATTCTTTTAAGGTGTGACCATCCATAATTAGTCACTTTTCATACACCAACAATAGTTTCCACCCAAAGGATGTTGGTAATGCACCGTGATCCACATGGAATAATTGTACATGTAATAGGTTGGTTTAACCCATGTCATTTCATTATAGGCCCTGACCAACAACTACAACAAATATCCATAGTTTTTATATTGATCGATAATATCAATTATTCATTAAAAATTTCTCATGAATGAGAAATAAACTAAACAAGTTATCTTATGAAGGATTCATGTTACTCGAGTCATATGAATGTGAAGAAAATTAAAAAGATCATAAGGGATGGTTGGTAACATCACATGTACTCACATTACCTTATATCAAGGATAGTTATGTAATATAAAGTGTTGTATTACAGAATGTATTCGAATATTCCCTTATTTATAATTACATGGTGGTATATGATAAATTACATAAATTAAATATTAATGAAAAAAATTAAATGATGTCTGACTTAGAGAAAGTAGTGTAAATATTTTCATTGATGATATAGAGGAATTATCTCTATAGTGAATGTGTAAATTATATAATGTTAAAAAAATATTAATCTATATATTGAAATGGTATTAGATTAACATGCCACAAAGGTGATGATTTTCATTGATCAATGATACTGCCTAGTTGAAAATTTTCAACCTGGGGAAGGGAAACCAAATGGTTAATACTCTAAGTATGAAAAGTCATGCTACCTTAGCCTTGATAAGGTTTTAAAGAGAAAAAATATTCATAAATTTGAAAATGATGGATCATGAAATTCATATGTTTGGGTAGAAATTCAATATTTCTCAAATAGATTCTCAACTATCCAGTTAGGTAAAGTTTAGGGAGGTAAAGATGGAATATATTGACCAAAATAATAAATTTTGGGAGATTATTTTTTAAAACATTTACAGTGATAGAATTATTATATTTTTTAAATGAATATATATTCCACTAGAATTGGAATTAAAGATGAAATTATTGGATGATTCACATAAATCACCATTCTATATATTTCCTATAGAAAAAATATATACAAAGATCTCTAAAATCACTTTTTGGGAAAATATAAACAGAGTGATTATAGTGTATGTATCATGATGCTTGTTATTCCGAAATGTATTAGATGAATAAAATAAATGTAGTTATATTATTTAACCAATACCAATACCAATATGGGAATGGGAGAAAATCACCATGGAATTCATCATGAGACCTCCAAAGAATTATAGAGGTTCTAATTACATTTTTTTTGTAATTTATCAATTTATAATGTTATAACATTTCATTGATATTCAGGAATATTTTTTCACAAAATGAACATTCTAGTATACAAATAATGGAATCAGTGCAACTACATGGAGTAACACTCCAAATTTCATCTGATCGAAATTTGAGTTCTACCATAATATTATAGAGAGGTTCTCATTATAAACTGGATATATAAATTATCAAGACTCCTAATTATCATCCAAAGGCAGATTGATAACATAAAAGTACCATTAAAACTCTATAATATATACTTAGATAATTTGTAATGGACTTAAAATGAGTTTGGTATTAACACCCTCCAATATTATACTTTCCATATAAAACACTTTCCATTTATGCATTCAAATAGAACCATATAAGGCTCATTATAGGAAGAGGTATATACCTCTAATATGTTGGGAAAAATTTATATAGAGTTAAATAATGGGATCAAATCATTATCAAGAAATTATATGGAATTATCAAACCAGTTGATGATATATTAAAACTATATAGATTCTGATGATGTGTAATGCTGATAATCTCCAATGAGGATGGAATGTTATTTCAGATACATCATTTCCTTTCAAATATCACTATTGAAGTGAGTTATGTGATGTAGGAATAAGGTAACTGTTGAACCATCTGGGAATTGAGTAGCTTTATTTTATTTTGATAATCCCAACTATATTTTATTTATATCTTAATAATGTTTGATACATCTCAAATATGATTTATTATATGTTGTTACATTCAATTATGCTTAATATAAGTCTTTTTGATATATTTACTCTGACATAACACATTCTGCCAATAGAATGTTTAAACAGTTTATAGCTACCGATATTGAACAGTAGCTACTGTTATGACTTAGAGCTACAGATATCGAATAGAGCTATCGATACAGAGTTCACTGATACATCAAGCTCACTGGTACTCAAGTTTACCGCTACATCGAAGTCGACAGCTACCAATACAGAGCTACCGATATGCTGAAGTCCACCGTTATGCAAAGTCCATCGATATGTTGAAGCTACTGTTATCAAAGGAAGTTTACCAATACATCAAAGACAGACCTACACCTACCGATACAAGATAGAGATACCGCTACTGATATAACAAGGTTATAGTTACATCAAAGGCTACCGATACTTGAAGGTCACTCTTATGCAAATACTACCGATATAAAGCTACCAATACAAGACCAGGTACCATTACACATCAAGTCTACCGATACTCAGACCTACTGATACACAAGTCTACCGATATCCAAAGCCACTATTCCAGAGATTGAACCTGATGCTGCTTTAATTTCTTTGTCATTATTCAATTTAACCAACATTCATATCAGCTATATTTTAATACACTGACATTTATTTAATGAGTGTTATTTGTTGTCAGGGAACCGTACCTAATACCAGCAAAAAGTAAATCATCTTTTGCCGGAGCTCGTTCTTTAACTAAAGGAAGGATGTGCTACTACAATGCGTAAGACATATAGACGAATACACAGAGATATACACCACGAGGTGTGCTGGAAGAACAACCGAGTGTGAATGCAAATAGACGACAGAACTTACATGATGAACTCATTCATCACTACATACCAGTGAAGAGCCGAGAATGAGAACATAACACAAGAAATTCATCGACTACTATCTCTTCTGTCTCTACACCTGGAAGTCAAGGAAGAAGACGATACTCTGTTTTACAGACAAAAACCAGAAGAGGACTCAGAACCAATTCTGATCAATCCAAAAGGATTATAGAGCGGAACGACAATCACTAAAGCCATTTCTAAACTCTAAATCATTACCTATGTGATTTATCTTTTTTACATATTGAGCAGTGTGTGTTATCTGTTGTATTTTACACACACACTGTCTCCTGTACTTTAACTATAGGATATGTAAATCCTCACTCAAACTCTTGCATCTTTTATTTCCCACTAGGATAGTGGTAGACATCGTGCATGACCTGGACAGCTGATTTGTTGTTGTTTCTGTTCCCACAGATAATAGTGGTAGAGGTCTTGGACCTGGACAGTTGCATACTATTGTGAACCCTGATCAAGGGTGTGGATCACTTTTATATAAAGTTTTTAGAGGACTAAGTCTCAGCTTGAGACTGAACCTATTGGTTAAATCTGCTGTGCTATATCATTCATGTTGGCCAGAGAGTGATGGCAAGAGGGGGGGGGGGGGTGAATTGCCTTTTAAAAATTAATTAACAATTTAAAACAATTAATAAATGCAGCGAAAATAAAAAGGGGCAAGACAGAATTTGATAACGGAGTTAGGCTTAGACCAAAGCCTACGACTCCGCTCTCAACTCAACCGTTGAGAGATTTACTTCAGCTTTCTTTTTAATGGTTGCATCAAGAAACCCACTAGCCGTTTTAAGGTATGCTAGATCACCTTCGTACAGCTTGCTTTTTTATTATGGTTGTAGCAAGAAACCCAAAATGAAAGTGAGGAAGAAAAGGATGGTTTTTTTTTAATAAAAACCCAATGAAGAACTAAACAATTGAAATAAATAAATTATAACAAACTAGAGGAAGCCTTGAGCGCCAAGAGTGTGAGAGTAGTTGATGCAGAGGCAGCCCAAGATTTAAGGATGGAGATGGATCACAAGTAGCCTTAGATATTTGTCGTTAGAGCTTCAAGGGATCAAAATATCATTCCAATGTATCGTTAGTTGTTCCCGGCATCCATCCTCGTCTATTTATAGGAGAAATATCCCCAAATACTTCAATATGGCCGTTGGAGGGATTTCAGAGCCGTTGGGGGTCAAGTGGACAAGTCTGGTCAAAGCCCAACGGCTAGTTTGACTTTGCTTACCGGCTGACCGGTGCTTGGCCACCGGCTGGCCGGTGCTCCAGACAGAAGCCAGAGCATTCTGTCTGGGTTCCATCGGCGGGCCGGTGCTGGGACACTGGCTGGCCGGTGGTCCAGACACCGGTCGGTCGGTGGTCGAGACAGAGAGCAAGCTCTCTGTCTGGTTCCACCGGCCGGACGGTGGTCCAGACACCGGTTGGCCGGTGGCACCTGGCAGTAGGCAAGGCCTACTGTCTGGTTCCACCGGCTGGCCGGTGGTCAGGCACCAGCTGACTGGTGGAACCTGGCAGAGAGCATTGCTTCTGCCAGAGACCACCGGCTGGGCGGTGGTAATCCACTGGTTGGCCAGTGGACTCAGAGAGTCCTTTTCCAGTCTTCTTGGGATAACTCTTTGGCAACCTTTTTCCTATCATCAAAAACACTTGAAAAAAAGTTAGAACACGATGAGAGTGATTGTGATCATTAAAATCCAAGAGAGAGGGGTACAACAATCTCCCCCTATTTTGATGATCACAAACACAAATGAGAAAGCTTTTAAAAAGGATATGCCAAGTAAAAAGAAATAAGAAACTTGGACATGGAAAATTTTATAGATCATTTTAATACAAGAATTTAATAGATGTATCATGTATTGAAAATGATATGAATCTTGAAAGGATTGAAATAAAGAGAATGGTTCATTTTGAAATTGTAACCATAGGTCATTTAAAAGAAACAACTGAAATCAAAAACTTAACCATTTAAAAACATATTTTGATGAAAGTAATAAATTAAAATTGAACTTTTAAAAAGAGCACTTAATTAAATGAAATAAGTAACTAAGTATGTAATATAGAGTTTTTCTCCCCCTTTGGGATTATCAAAATAGGAGGAAAAGTATGAAAGAAAATTAGAAAAACAATAATAAGGAAGTAAGCAATGACAAAAAGGATTGATAGATAAGACAACTTGAATTTTATAAAAGATGAAACGTTACATAGAAAGTTCAAAATACAAATACAAAGACAATTCAAAAACAGGAACGGCTCTATTCACTCCTAGAGGGCCGAGAGTGACGACGACGCATGAAGGTCGGAGGAGCCGGAGGAGCCTGGACCGCCTCAAAGCGACGATCAAGAGAATCGATCCGAGAGTGGAGCTGATCAAACTGAGAGCTGATGTAAGAAAACTGTAAGTCGAGTCGGGTCTCAATCTGATCCTGGAAGCGAAGGAATTGATCAGCCGTCACCGACAAGCTACCAGTATCAGCGGGATGGGGCATAGCCTCAGCAGGCTCCGGTGCATCATCACCCGCTCCATCTCCCTCATCAGCAGCAGCAGCCTCACCTTCGTTGTCACCACTCCCTTCCTCTTCATCATCACCACTGTCCTCACTATCTGAAAGAGGATTGGCAGCGGCAATAGCAGGAGGCATGGCATGGGAAGGAGGGTGTGAATGTGTCTGAGGGGAGTAAGCCTTGAGAAGGCCATCCTTGTCATTAATCCACTCCTGACGCCAAGGATGCCAAGTAATATTCATCCATTGCACCATCATAAAATTGATGATGCTATCCTTATTTGGCTGCTCTAAGGAGGTAGCACGGAGAGGGACATCAAGAAAGGTAAATATTTTGGTCAACAAGCACCCGTGAGGTAGAGTTTTGGACCTGCGCAGGTGCTCAGCCACATAAGACATGGCCCGGAACAAGAACCGGACCAAATTGAAATGAATGCCTCTGGTGATATAATAGAGAAGATAAATATCAATAAATTTCACCGTATCGTGATCACCGATACAGGGTGCAAGGGTGTTCTGAATGAGGCGCTCAATGATGCGATGGTTAGGGGTTAGCTGGGAGAGCTTGACAATAGGATCGTTGGGCTGCCCTGTGAGATGCTCAAGAGTGACAGCAAGATTAAAATCAGGGTCCCGAGGAAACTCCCCCTGAGCAAATGCATGAGGTCCAACATGAGGAACCCCTAGCATCCTGGCAATCTCCAATGAAGTGAAAGTGATGGGTTGCCCAAGAGCGGTGGTAGAAATGGTATCGACGTCGTCAGAAACCGACCATGTCAGGTGATCATAAAATTCCTTGACAATAAGGGGATAAATAACATCCTTCTCGGGAGGTTCAAAAAATGAATGTCAGTGTTGATATTCAATGATGGAGAAAAGCTCGAGATGAGCAGAAGAAAGCCAAGAATAATCAATTACTCTACCAGGCAGAATGACCTTGTCATGCCAAATGTCCGGAAGTTGAGGGATTGAAGGAGGAGGAGGTGCCTCTTGAGCGATTCCCTTTCCCTTGCGTGAAGAGCGAGGAACCATGATGGAAAAAGGAAAAAAAATTGAGAGATATTGAGAGAAAATGGAGTTTTGAGAGGGCAAAGAGGAGAAGGGAGGCTAGGGCAAGGAGGAGGCGCGGGTTAGGAGGGGCCACACGAGTGAGAAAGAAGAAATGAAGGGGAAGGGTTTTATTTTTAATTTTAACCCTTCCTCCGGTCGGCCCAAAAAAGAAAAACCCGACACCACCGGTTAACCGGTGATGTACCATCAGTTGACCGGTGGTATTGAAATTCATAAAAAAAATTAAAATAAAATAAAAATAAAAAAGAGTTTAAATAACTTAAAAAGAAATATAAGCAAGCCAAAAGAGTCAAATATTTAATAGTTCTCATTGAAGAATCATTCCTGACTCCCCCTAAATAAAATCAAAACGTTCAACCGGGAGCAGTTTGGTAAAAATATCAGCTAATTGGAAATCAGTAGAAATGAAGTCCAAATTGATATCCCCTTTTTGAAAATGGTCACAAAGGAAATGATGCCTTAAATCTATATGATTTTTCCTAGAATTTTGTATTGGATTTTTAGAAATACTAATGGCACTAGTGTTGTCACACCGTATAGGGACATGATTGTAGGAAAGGCCATAATCCAAGAGAGTGTGTTTCATCCAATTAATTTGGGCACAACAATTACCAGCTGCTACGTACTCGGCCTTGGCAGTAGAAAGAGCAACACAGTTTTGCTTTTTGCTACTCCATGAAACAAGGGACTTGCCTAGCAGATGATAGGTTACACTAGTACTCTTACGATCTAATTGACATCCGCCAAAATCAGCATTCGAATATAAAGAATGTTTGAAATAAGTATTAGAGGGATAAAACAAACCAATGTTTTTGGATCCTTTTAAATACTTAAAAATTCTTTTGACCGATTTAAAATGAGATTCTTTGGGATTGGCTTGAAAACGAGCACAAAGGCAAACACTGAACATGATGTCAGGACGGGTCGCAGTTAGGTAAAGTAGACTCCCGATCATACTCCTATAAATCTTGTTATCAACCGGATTCCCAGCTTCGTCTAACATAAGTTTACAAGAAGTACTCATGGGGGTACTAATTTCCTTTACTTGATCCATACCAAAACGACTTAAAAGTTCGTTTGTGTATTTGCCTTGGCTTAGAAAAATACAATTTGAATTTTGAAGGATTTGAAAACCAAGAAAAAATTTTAATTCCCCCATAAAGCTCATTTCAAATTCTTTTCTCATTAAATCTGAAAAATCAGTACAAAGTGATTCTTTGGTTGAACCAAAGATAACTTCATCAACGTAAATTTGGAAAATTAAAAGATCTTTGGAAGTGTGTTTTAAAAATAGGGTACAATCAGCTTGACCCATTTTAAAATCATTTCCTAAAAGAAATTTTGTTAACCGCTCATAACAAGCCCGAGGGGCTTGTTTTAAGCCATATAGAGCCTTGGTTAACTTAAAAACATGATTTGGAAATTTTGGATCTTCAAAACCGGGGGGTTGTTCAACAAAGATTTTTTCTGAAATAAAACCATTTAAAAAAGCACTTTTAACATCCATTTGAAAAAGTTTGAAATTTAAGTGAGCGGCGAATGCCAACAAGATCCTAATGGATTCCAATCTAGCAACGGGCGCAAAGGTTTCACCAAAATCAATTCCTTCTTCTTAATTATAGCCCTTAGCTACTAGGCGAGCCTTGTTCCGGGTTATATTTCCTTGATCATCAAGTTTGTTCCTAAAAACCCATTTAGTTCCAATAATTGGATGATCATTGGGTCTTTCAACAAGAGTCCAAACATCATTTCTAGAGAATTGATTTAGTTTCTCTTGCATTGCAAGATCCCAATTCTCATCGTTAATGGCATCATTAATGGTTTGAGGCTCTAGTTGAGAAATAAAGGCTTGATGTTCAACCTCGTTGAGGATTGATCTTCTAGTTCGAGTACCAGCTTGAAGATCACCAATAACATTTTCTAAAGGATGGTCTCTAGACGGTTTCCAAACCTTAGGCAAGGTGGAAGGCGAAGAAGGTGAAGAGGGTTCTTGATGGTCATCCTCCTTGGGAGGAGCAGAGGAATCATTCAAATGAATCTTATCAAGCTTATCTTCAACATCTTCAATGATCGGGTGAGGTTTAGGAAGAGTTTCATCAAATTTGACATGAGATGATTCTTCGATGGTTTTTGAACGTTTATTGAAGACACGATAGGCTTTGCTTGAGTTGGAGTACCCAAGAAAAATACCTTCATCGGATTTGGCATCAAATTTCCCTAGGTTATCTTTTGTGTTAAGGATAAATCATTTACAACCAAACACTTTAAAATAACCAACTTTGGGCAACTTGCCTTTCCAAAGTTCATAGGGGGTTTTCTTAAGAAGGGGTCTTACAAGGACTCTATTGATAGTATAACAAGCAGTGTTTACCGCCTCGGCCAAGAAATATTGAGGAAGATTGAATTCACTAAGGAGGGTTCGAGCAATTTCTTGGAGAGTTCAGTTTCTCCTTTCAACCACTCCATTTTGTTGTGGAGTCCTAGGGGCAGAGAAGGTGTGATTGTATCCTTGAGAGGAACACAATTCATCGAATTCTTTGTTCTCAAATTCACCACCATGGTCACTACGGAGTGATATAATTTTATATCCTTTTTCGTTTTCTACTTTCCTAGAGACTTTCAAAAAGGTTCTACAAGCATCATTTTTATGATCTAAAAAGAAAACCCTAGTGAAACGAGAAAAGTCATCTACTAGAACACAGGTATAGGATTTTCCACCTAGACTTGCTACAGGGGTAGGACCAAAAAGATCAAGATGAAGGAGCTCAAGAGATTTTGAAGTGGACACTTCCTTCTTAGATTTGAAAGAAGATTTGTGTTGCTTGCCAAGTTGGCATGGCTCACAAATCAAATCTTTCTTAAACTTAAGTTTAGGAAGATCACGGATGAGCTTGTTCTTATTATTCTTTAGAAGTGAATGAGAGCTACAATGCCCCAACCTTCTATGACAAATCCAAGACTCATTGTCAAGAGCACTTAAACATTTAACATTTTGGCTAGCTAAAGACTTTAAATCAATAATGTAAACATTTTGAAAACAGGAAGCAGAAAATATCAATTTGTTTTGAAAATCAAACACATTGCAGAAATCATTTTGAAAATTCACCGAAAAACCACTATCACAAAGTTGACTAATGCTAATTAAATTATGTTTTAAACCTTTAACAAATAAAACATCTTTAATTAAGTAGGTGCTACCAAAACCAATGGTACCTATTCCGACGATCTTGATTTTTGAATTGTCACCGAAGGTGACGTATCCTCCATCGAATTCTTCAAGGGAGTTGAACTCGTAGGGATCGCCACACATGTGCCTCGAGCATCTGCTGTCGAGATACCACGAGCCTTTCGAAGTCCTACTTCTTTGGTGTTTATCCTACAAAATCAAGAGAGAATAGATTTTGGTACCCATATAAGTTTGGGTCTGGAAAGATTAGCTAAAAGAGACTTTTGAACCCATACTTGTCTAGAGGGATACATCCTAAGATATTCATCCGAGTAGGTAATGATTTTGGGGCGGCCATATCTAGAATTATTACAATTGCATTCATAAATAATATGTCCGGTTTTTCTACAATAATTACAAAATTTATTTTGAGAGCTCCCCCTTACAAAATTGTGGGTGCTCTAGAAGAAGTGGCTTGCTTGATAAAGCCAAGTCCATGTGTTGTT
The DNA here is from genome assembly GCA_963277665.1 of Viscum album. Lineage (NCBI taxonomy): Eukaryota > Viridiplantae > Streptophyta > Magnoliopsida > Santalales > Viscaceae > Viscum > Viscum album. The sequence goes on along the minus strand of OY728138.1, from coordinate 651,307,150 downwards.
CTAGCCGAACGTTGAGAACCTAGCAATTTGGTCAAATTTTGTTCACCTTGGGTGAACTTGGCAAGAGATTCCCTTAAATCATTAATAGTTGAATTCAAAGAATCAACATTTGGAATATCTTGGACCTTAAGGGTAAGTTCCTCATTCTTTGTGAGAAGTTGATCTTTTTCAGAAATTAGAATTTTGTGTTTCTTTTCTAAGGCCAAAAATTTAGAAGTAAGTTCGTGAAAACCTTCCTCTAATTGATCTCTCGCATTTTGGAGATCTTCATAAGACATGTCATTATTAAACGAAGAAGATGAGGAAGAGTAGTCGGAAGAAGATACCTCATCAAATGCCATTAGGCATTTTCCACCTTCATCGCTTGAGTCGCTTGAAGACATGGAGTCATCGCTTGCACTCCATGTTGACGCTTTGAAAGCCTTCTTGTTTTTCTTTTCCTTTAACCTTTTCTTGAAAAGAGATCACTCCGGTTTGATGTGGCCTTTCTTTCCACATTCAAAGAATGTAACTTCTTTTTCTTCTTTTGGCTCTTCCATTCATGCCCTTTAAAAATTCTTCTTTTTCTTCATGAAATTGCTCATTTTTCTTGCAAGTTGAGCAATCTCGGATCTGCTATCATCGGAGGAGATTTCTTGCTTTGCTTTGAATGCTATGTTCTTTTTCTCCTTGAAGATTTTACCTTCTTTATCAGCTTGACTCTTCATGGTAATCTCATAGGTCATAAGTGATCCAATGAGTTCTTCAACCGGCATTTTCTTGACATATTTCGCTTCTTGGATTGCCGTCACCTTTGGAGCCCATGAGCTTGGTAGGACCCAAAGAATCTTCTTGACCATCGTCTCTACAGAAACATCATCTCCAAGAGACTTTCTCCCATTACACACATCAGTAAAGCGAGTAAACATTTCCATAATAGATTCGTGTGGGTTCATAGTGAAACTTTCAAAGTCTTGACGATACATATCTAATCTAGTGTCTTTGACTTTGTTAGTTCCCTCATGGGTCACTTCCAAAAGCTTCCAAATTTCATGAGAAGTGGTGCAAGTAGAAATACGATTAAATTCATTACGGTCTAACCCACAATGAAGAGCATTCATGGATTTGCCATCAAGCTCAAAATTAGCAATGTCTTCGGGGGTCCATTTAGACTCATCTTTGCTAGAGAGAGTGTAGCCTTGCATAACAATTCAATATACAGGATAGCCAATACTTCTAAGAAATGTAATCATGTGAGTTTTCCAATAAGTGTAGTCGGTTCAATCAAAGAATGGAGCCCGAGTCATGGAATACCCTTCGGGTGCTTGTGAGGAAGAAGCCATCACTATGGATTTTAGGTTTGTAACCGGTTAAGGTATTACACAAACGTTCCTCTAATACCAAATGTTGGTCGGAGAATGATGGCAAGAGGGGGGGGGGGTGAAATGCCTTTTAAAAATTAATTAACAATTTAAAACAATTAATAAATGCAGCGGAAATAAAAAGGGGAAAGACACAATTTGATAACGGAGTTCGGCTTAGACCAAAGCCTACGTCTCTGCTCCCAACTCAACCATTGAGAGATTTACTTCAGCTTTCTTTTTAATGGTTGTAGTAAGAAACCCACTAGCCATTTTAAGGTAGGCTAGATCACCTTCGTACAGCTTTCTTTTTTATAATGGTTGTAGCAAGAAACCCAAAATGAAAGTGAGGAAGAAAAGGATGGTTTGTTTTAATACAAACCCAATAAAGAACTAAGCAATTGAAATAAATAAATTATAAAAAACTAGAGGATGCCTTGAGCGCCAAGAGTGTGAGAGTAGTTGATGCAGAGGTAGCCCAAGCTTCAAGGATGGAGATGGATCACAAGTAGCCTTAGAGATTTGTTGTTAGAGCTTCAAGGGATCAAAATATAATTCCAATGTATCTTTAGTTGTTCCCGGCATCCATCCTCATCTATTTATAGGAGAAATATCCCCAAATACTTCAATATGGCCGTTGGAGGGCTTTCGGAGCCGTTGGGGGTCAAGTGGACAAGTCTGGTCAAAGACCAACGGCTAGTTTGACTTTGCTTACCGGCTGACCGGTGCTTGGCCACCGGCTGGCCGGTGCTGGGACACCGGCCGGCCGGTGGTCCAGACACCGACAGCCGGTGGTCGAGACAGAGAGCAAGCTCTCTGTCTGGTTCCACCGGCTGGCCGATGGTCCGGCACCGGCTGACCGGTGGAACCTGGCAGAGAGCATTGCTTCTTCCAGAGACCACCGGCTGGCCGGTGGTAATCCACCGGTTGGCCGATGGACTCAGAGAGTCCTTTTCCAGTCTTCTTGGGCCAACTTTTTGGCAACCTTTTTCCTATCATCAAAAACACTTGAAAACAATTTATAACACGATGAGAGTGATTGTGATCATTAAAATCCAAGAGAGAGGGGTACAAAATTTCAAAGTTATTTTTATCCCGCTGCTAAATACTTTAAAACCAAAACTGTTTTAAAGTCTCTTTGATAATTAAATTCGCAAGTGTGTATATTAGTTGTAAATCAGTAAGTTGGTTTCAAAAGTTAATCAACCTTTCTGTATTTATTAACTTGGAATTATTTAATCCCATGAGAACCCAACAGAACCTTTACTTTGATATAAATTCACAACAGTTTAATTCAGTATTTTATTTGGCGATTTTAAGACAAAGTTTTAAAACAGAAATTTTAATTGGAACTCAATTCAACCTCCATCTTGAGTGTCCACTCCGACCAACATTTGGTATCAGTGGTTGTTTAAATATTTTCTAAAAGTACCATGTTTTTCATCTGTGATTTTAATTGTATTTTAATGTTCTTAAAATTTCAGTTATTTCTAAATTTTTATCTCTTTAAAATGTTTTCTTTATGTAAATTATCATGGATAATAGACTTGAAGGTGTTGCTACCAATATACCACCATTTTTAAATGGCACTAACTATGCTCAGTGGAAAATCAAGATTAAAATTCATTTAGAGGGCATGGTTTTTGATATTCGGACTGCTATATAATTAGAATATAAAATTCCTACAACAATTACAACTACTTGGAATAATGCTACTAAGACAGCCTACAATAATACTTGTAAAGCTATGAATGCTTTTTACTGTGCTTTAGGAGATGAGGAATTTAATAGAATATCTGATTGTAAAACTGCTTATGAAATTTGGGATACCTTAGCTATTTCTCATGAAAGAACAACTAATGTTAATGAAATGAGATTGAACACTTATACTATTAAGTATGATAATTTTATGATGAAGCCTGATGAACCCATTTCTGACATGTATCCCAGGTTTAATGAAATTATCAACACAATTACTTCTCTGGGAAAGGATGTTCTAGCAAAGGAACAAATCATGTGAATTTTGAGATGTCTACCTGAAAGATAGAGAGGAACTTCTGTCTCAATTAGAGAATTGTGTGACATTAGAGAAATTCTAGTCAAAGAGTTAATTGGAAAACTGATGATGAATGAAGTGGAACTCAAGGTGGACAATGAAGAAGAAGATAAACCTAGAAGGAAGTCTATTGACTTCAAAACTACAACTTCAAAGAACAAGGATAAGGAAAAGCTTCACATTATAAATGAACGTTCAAGCTTTGAAGACAGTGAAAGTGCTTCTAATAGTGATGCTGAGATGGCTCACATTGCCAGAAGATTTAAAAAGTTTTATAGGAAGAAGAAGTTTTTCATAAAATAAAATTATAAAGGTATGTATGATAACAAGGGACATTGGAAAAATGATTGGAAGAAATCTGACAAATCAGATGAAGTTGTCTACTATGAGTGCAAAAGAAAGGGACACATAAAAGGAGACTGTCCAACGGTGAAATATAAGAAGAAGTATGAATACAATGACAATAATATTAAGAAATCCATGAAGGCTACTTTGAGTGCTTCTGAGGATAGCTCCACAGAATCTGAAGTTTCTGAAACTAAACACAGAAATAAGGCAAATATGTGTTTTATGACAAACACTTCTGAGGTAACATCAGAAACTCCTGCTTTAAATTCGTATTATTCTGGAGATAATTCTAACTATGATAACATGTCAAAATCTGAACTATTTGAATATTGTGATATGTTAGAAGAAACCCGTAATGAGATGAAAGACAAATACAAAGGTTTAATGAAACAATATTCTTTAACTGTTAAACATAAATCTGATCTTGATATTGAAATGGAAAAGAATGCTCAATTACTTAAAGAGAATACTAAACTGAAATTATCTAATGAACAACTCAATAAAGACTTAGAGAAATTTACCAATGGTAAAGATACTCTTACTCAAATTCTAGGTAAGAAAATAGCACCTAGATACACTACTGGTATAGGATACCAACCTGGACAAAGGAAAATTACCAAAACTAGATTCATTCCTAAATCTAGACAGAATGTAGGTATCTCTGGAACTTCATATGCTTCAACTAGTTATATTCATAGTTATGGATCTAATAAGGTTTACCATTCAAAATATGTTGATTCTACAAAGTTTATGAGACCCATTAGACAAATATGGGTACTTAAAGTGTTATTGGATAACCTGTCTGGACCCAAGAAAATCTGGGTACCAAAATCATTTCTTGTTTAAATCTATTTTGTAGGAAACCTGCTTAAAAAGATCCTGTAAAAAGACCTAGTACTTGGACTGTGGAGGTTCAAGACATATGTCTGGAGACTTCTCATTCTTTAAAAGCTTAGTCAGATTTGATGGAGTCTTTGTCACTTTTGGTGATAACTCAAAAGGAAAAATCATCAGCTTAGGCCAGATTGGTAACAGTGACTCAGTATTGATTTCTAATGTTTTATTTGTTTATGGACTTAAATAAAATTCGTTATGTATTTATCAGCTATGTGATGATGGTTTTTATGTTAAATTTTAAAATGATTCTTGCAATGTTTTCAATTATAAAAATTCTTTAGTGTTTCATGCTTTAAGAAATGAATATGTTTATGTTGTTGATTTAAATTCTTTAGCTAAGCAAAATATTACTTGTTTAAATGCTTTTCATAAAGAGTCTTGGCTTTTGCACAGAAGATTAGGACACTGCAATGTGCATTCACTTAGAAAACTTGCTAGGAAGAACATAGTTAGAGACCTACCCAAACATGAATTTCCAGCAGACAATGTTTGTAATCCCTGTCAAAAGGGAGAGCAACATAAAGTTTATTTTAAATCAAAGAAATAAGTGTCAACTTCTCAACCTCTCGAGTTGGTTCACATTGATTTATTTGGACCTTCTAGAGTTTCTAGTTTAAATGGGAAGCATTATGTCTATGTTCTTGTAGATGACTATTCTAGATATACTTGGGTATATTTTCTAGCTCACAAAAGTGAAGCTTGTTCTTACTTTGTTAAATATTCCAAGTCTATAGAGAACCATAGTGGACTTAAGATTAAAACCCTAAGAAGTGATCTTGGTCGTGAGTTTTAAAATCATGAGTTTGAATCTTACTGCTCACACAATGGCTATAGTCACAATTTCTCTGCCCCTAGGACACCTCAACAGAATGGTGTAGTAGAAAGAAGGAATAGAACCCTGCAAGAAATTTCTTGAACCATGCTAAATGAGTATGACCTACCCATTTATTTTTGGGATGGAGGTGTAAATATAGCTTGTTATGTTATTAATAGATTCTTGATCAAACCTGTTCTTAAGAGGACCCCTTATGAGTTGTGGAACCATAGGAAACCTAAGGTTAACTACATCAAAGTTTTTGTTTGCAAAGTCTTTATTCTTAATACTAAAGATAATCTTGACAAGTTTGCATCCAATAGTGATGAAGTAATTTTCCGAGGTTACTCTATTTCTAGTAAAGCCTATGGAGTTCTAAATAAGAGATCCAAATGTGTGGAAGAATCTGTTCACATCAAATTTGATGAAACAGATCAACATGAACCTAAGACCTCTCTTGAAAATATTCAAAATGATCTCTCTGTTTTGAACCATTATGATAAAGACAGTGGACCTGTAGCTAAAACGTCCAGTTCTGGAAATTTCCTAGAACCTGCTTCTGTTGAACCCCAACCTATTTATGAACCTAAAATCTATAGCCCTACCTTTTCAAGACCAACTTGGATTCTAAAGAACCATCCTTTAGATGCTGTTGTAGGAAATCTAGATAGAGGAACACAGATTAGAGCTTCTCTAAGAAATCAGGTTGAACATCAGGCTTTTCTTTCACAGTTAGAACCTAAAAATGTCAATAATGCTATCAATGATGAATTTTGGGTAATAGCTAAGCAAGAAGAACTAAATCAATTTGGAAGAAACAAATTCTAGAAATTAGTAGAAAGACCTAAGGACACTATAACCATAGTCACAAAATTGGTGTTTAGAAACAAAGTTGATAAATCTGGAAACATCATTAGAAACAAAGCTAGGCTAGTATCACAAGGTTACAATCAAGAAGATGGAATTGACTATGAGGAAACCTTTTCACCTGTAGCTAGATTAGAGTCTATAATCATCTTACTTGCCTATGCATCACATATGAATTTCAAGATATATCAAATGGATGTGAAAAGTGCTTTTCTAAATGGTTTTATTGTTGAAGATTTTTTGTAGAACAACCACCTGGTTTATCAAATACTCATTTTCAAAATCATGTTTTTAAACCTTCTAAAGCATTATATGGTTTAAAACAAGCTCCAAGATCTTGGTATGAAAGGCATTCAAACTTTCTTATCTCAAAAGGATTTTCAAAAGAAATTGTTGATCCCACCATTTTTTATAAAAAAAAATTCAAAAGATGTATTAATAGTACAAATCTATGTTGATGATATTATTTTTGGATCTTTCAAAATTCTTTATGTACTGATTTTTCAAAGGTTATGCAAAATGAATTTTAAATGAGTTTAATGGGAGAGCATAAGTATTTTCGTGGTTTTCAAATTTATCAAACTAAATATGGTATTATTTTGAATCAAAGTAAATTTACTAAGGATTTATTAAAATGTTTTGGTTTGGATAGTATTAAGGAAAGTGATACACCTACGAGTACTACATGTAAATTGGATATTGATGAATCTGGGAAACGAGTTGATCAAACTAATTATAGAGGTATGATTGGGAGTTTACGTTACCTTACTGCTAGTCAACCAGATATTATGTTTAGTGTATGTATGTGTTCTAGGTTTCAATATAATCCTAAAGAATCACACTTACTAGCTGTTAAAAAGATTTTCAAATATCTTAAAAGTACTGCTAATTTGGGACTGTTTTACCCAAAAAAATAATCATTTGATTTAATAAGTTACTCAAATGCTGACTTTACTGGATGCAAGTTAGATAGGAAGATCACTTATGGAACATATCATTTACTTGGAAATTCCCTAGTATCATGGTGTAGTAAGAAACAGAACGCAGTTGCATTATCTACCGCTGAAGCAGAGTATATAGCTGCTGGCAGTTGTTGTGCACAGATTCAGTGGATGAAACACACTTTATTAGACTATGGATTTGATTTTAAGCATGTTTCAATTAACTGTGACAACACTAGTGCGATCAACATCTCAAAGAATCATGTGTCTCACTCTAGAACTAAACAAATTGATGTTAGACACCACTTTTTAAGAGATCATTATCAAAGAGGTGATATAACACTTGAATTTATAGGCACTGAACTTCAATTAGCTGATATATTCACTAAGCCTTTAAGTTCGGAAAGATTAAGTTTCATTAGACACGAATTAGGAATGATAACATACCCTTAAACCATTAGAGAAACCTCACTGTTAGAAACCTCACCGTTATAAACCTCACTGTTAAAGAATCCTCACCGTTTGAAAATCCTCACCGTTAGAAGACCACACCATTAAGAGACTACTGGTACATCTCGTGCTGTTTTAAACTTCTTTAAAGGTGAGACATCGAGTTTTTTTATATATGATTTATTTTATTTGTGGATCCTAAATGATATTAAACCTAGTCTAGATTTCACTCAATCTCACCGCAAATTCGTCTGTTCGAATGCCTCCAACCAAACCCTCTCAAGCCGAAAAACACTAAACCTCGAATCTGTAATGGCCCGCATCAAGAGACCCCAAGTCACAGAATGGAGTGATGAGCCGCATGTGAAACAACAGAAAGTATCGAATGCTAGTACCAGTGGAAGTGGAAGTGTATCTCGAAGGAATCCAGTAAACCAGCATCTCTCAAGGAGAGAGACTGTTGTTGAAAAAGAGTTGTGTGCAGAATGGCTTATGGAGAGCAAGTACATGGTTCTTAGAGTGTTAGTAGAACAAGGTTGGCTAGAATGCTTCGCGAACAACAAAAGACCTTATTATCCAAGACTGGTGAAATAGTTCTACGAATTCGTTCGTTTTGGAAAGTCTGAAGAAGAAAGAAGAATGATTTCTGTGGTAAATGGTCAGGAAGTAACTTTTACTTCAGTGGAATGGGCTAGGAACATAAGATCTCCACATGAAGGATATTATGCGTTCTACTCAAAGTCTATACCTTCGACCGGTGATGTGTTTCAATATGAAGATGCTTTGCTGGTGCTCACAGGGGATGAGACCCCTCGAAAGGTGATTGTTGCAGAAATGGTAGGAGAACATAAGCTGTTGTTTAAATTTATTCAGCATGTTTTTAGTCCGAGAAGAGGATACTTTGCCACATTGAGATTCCAAGACATATATCTGTTATATTTGCTGATGCATAGTGCGAAAATCAATCTATGTAGATTGATTATGGTTCAGGTGGAAGAGATGACTAGACCAAAGTCCAAATCAAATGCACTGTTTTTCTCAAAGATGATTTCTGCGATTCTAAAAGTGAAAGAGGTTGATGGACCTCAGGATGAACTGGTAGTGGTTAAGGACAACATCTATATTACAAGAACCGTCTGTAAATACATGAATGTCAGCTGGAATCCTTGGAAGAAATCATGGGTGAATGATGATGGAAAAATTTATGACAAGTTCACTCCTGTGGATCATCCGTCTAGACAAAAGGATGTTAGAGATCCTGGTCTTTGACCAGATGAGCCAGAACCGGTCTACAGTGATGATGAAGCTGAGGAGGAAGAGACATCAGTAGAGGAAGGAGGAGACCCGGACTTACCACCTAGTCATGTGCATCATGTTATTTATTATGGAGCAGCTAGCCCTCCAAAAGAACTACCAAAGAGAGAAACTGTCTTGAAGGACAATGATACAGAGACTACAGAAGAAGGAGAAGAAGCATGCCAGTATGTAGTCAAGGACACCTCTAAGGAGGATGAGATAAACGAATCTGATCATGATGTTATTGGAGAAAAGGAGGCTGATGGTGAAGAAGATGATGAGGAAAATGTTGAAAAAGAGATTTGTTTGAGTCCTCTAATAGTTAGTACAGTCAGGACAGTGCCTGATCAGGAAGACATAGCAGTAGCACCCATTGATGAGAGAGTCATTAATGACTCAGAACAAATGGCTATTGAATCTACTGCAGTTTTAGAGGAAATTGTAGATTTTCATCAGGAAGAACAGTTGGAGGAGATACCTCAGGAGAATGTTCCAAGTGAGGGGGAGAATCTTGGATCAGTATTAGTGTTATATGAAATTGATGGTTGGACATCAGATCCCTGATATATGATTCTTGTACATTATTATGGAGATTCGGATGAGGAAGACCAACCCCAAAAGGAATCAGTTACCTTACCCACTTTGACTGAAAATGTGGCAACCAAGGAGGATCTTGAGTCCTTAAAAGCTGAATTGAAGGAAGCAATAAGAGAATCAGTGGCAGATATGAAGAAAAGTATGGTTGAAGAGATGAAAAGCGTGGAGAAATCCCTTCAGTTATACATTGGATGTGGTGTGTCCAGTCCGGTGAGAGAAATGATGGATGAACTTAAAGTGTGCCACACTCAGATTGAGAGTTGGACAGGAGTTGTAGTTGCTCTTAGACAATCAATTGCTTGATTGACTGCTTTGAACAGTTCTCAAAACCAAGTGTACACTGACATTTGTTATATCAAAAAAGTGGTCAAACAGTTTGTGGATGTTTTTGGGGCCTTTATAAAGTCAGTTAAAGAAAATCTAAATATCCCGGATGAACTTGTTCAGAAGGTTATTAGTAGTCTGACTCAATATTTCAAGGAGACTGTGGCCTTCTCAATGAAACCTCTTCCCTCAAGTAGCTCCAGTGTGAACCATGACCAGATCTGCACTATTATTCAAGAAGAATTGGCTAAGGCCAGTCCCAGTGGTGCATCATATACTCATATTCTTGCTACCACTAGGGAATTTAGTAGTTTTGTTCGTGATCACCTGCGGGCAGCTACTGCTTCTCAAGAGGCAATCAAAAATAAGGTGGATGCTTATTTTTGAAATGGTTTATACTAAGCACCAAATGAAAAACCATTTCAAGATTTTGATTGAGAATATGAAGTTACCTCCAGTTTCCCAAGCCTTCAGGGAACAAGTTAGTAAGCTCAGGGAGCTTACTCATGCTTTAGATAAGTTCATTGAAAATATGGATGATTTTGTGTCTGCAATGGAGAGAGGAGGAAGCATTATAATGGATTTCTGAAACCCGTTTCTACCCTTGCTGCATGTGGATGCTAGACCAGTGATTATACCTCCTCTGCTTCCTGCTTCTGCCTCTGGGAGTAGTCCTCAATTGACTCCATTTCAAGCCATCAGGAGCTTGACACTGATGATCACTCAGAGGAGCACAGATTTCAGATCCTGTACCATTTCTGTAGCTAAACCACCAGTTGTGCCATCATCCATTCCGAATCCCTCTGCTAACCCTGCACCTAAAAACTCTGCTGATCCTAAGGGAAAGACATCTTTTCAGGAGGAGGATTGAGTGTTTCTAGATCTTTTTGATAGGATTCTATATTTTTTGATTTGTTGTTCTGATATTATCTGTGTATCTTATGTATATTAATGACATTCCTTTTCATTATCTCCTTTACTGTGTTTCTATTACATTGTCATTTATTCTCTGCTAATCATTATCTCTTCTCTGCTACCCTTCTTTTTGTTAATCACAAATGGGGAGAGATCCAATGAGCCAATGAGAGAAAATAAGAAATGAGACCTAAGAGTTAACAAAGGGGGAGTGAGAAACTATGACTTGAGAACCAGACTTAAGAGAGAATCTTACAGTACAATTGAATGGGGGAGGAATATGGATGTTTTGTTCTGAACAAACCAAAGGAACCTTTTCCTATGATGTAAATTTCTTTTCCACTTTTCCACTGCTATTATTTTCATTCTCTTGGCATAAGTTGTGATTATCAAAAAGGGGGAGATTGTTGAACCATATAGGAATTGAGTTGCTTTATTATATTTTGATAATCCCAACTATATTTTATTTATATCTTAATTATGTTTGATACATCTCAAATATGCTTTATTATATGTTGTTACTTTTAATTATGCTTAATATAAGTCTTTTTGATATATGTACTCTGACCTAACACATTCTTCCAATAGAATTCTTAAACAGTTTATAGCTACCGATAAAGAAAAGTAGCTACCGTTATAACTTAGAGCTACCGATATTGAATAGAGCTATCGATACGGAGTTCACCTATACATCAAGCTCACTCGTACTCATGTTTACTGCTACATCGAAGTCGACAGCTACCGATATGCTGAAGTCCACCGTTATTCAATGTCCACTGATATGTTGAAGCAACTGTTATCAAAGGAAGTCTACCAATACATCAAAGACAGACCTACAACTACCGATACAAGACAGATCTACCGCTACTGATATAAGAAGGTTACCGTTACATCAAAGGCTACCGATACTCGAAGGTCACCGTTATGCATAGCCTACCGATATAAATATTTCGATACAAGACCAGCTAACATCACACATCAAGTCTACTGATACTCAGACCTATCGATACACAAGTCTACCGATATCCAATGCCACCGTTCCAGAGACAGAACCCGATGTTGCTTAAATTTCTTTATCATTATTTAATTTAACCAACGGTCATATCAGGTATATTTTAATACACTGACATTTATTTAATGAGTGTTGTTGGTTGTCAGGGAACCGTATCTCATACCTGAAAAAAGTAAATCATCTTTTGCCAGAGCTCGTGCTTTAACTAAAGGAAGGATGTGATACTACAAAGCGTGAGACATATAGAAGAATACACAGAGATATACACCACGAGGTGTGCTGGAAGAACAAATGAGTGTGATTAAAAATAGATTACAGAACTTACATGACGAACTCATTTATCACTACATACCAGTGAAGAGCCGAGAACGAGAACATAACACAAGAACTTCATCAACTACTATCTCTTCTGTCTCTACACCTGGAAGTCAAGGAATCAGACGATACTCTATTTTACAGACAGAAACCAGAAGAGGACACAAAACCAATTCTGATCAATCCAAAAGGAGTCCCGAGCTGCATGAAAATCACTAGAGCCATTTCTAAAATCTAAATCTTTCCCTCTGTGATTTATCTTTTTACATATTGAGCAGTGTGTGTTATCTGCTGTATTTTACACACACACTGTCTCATGTACATTAACTGGAGGATCTTTAAAACCTCAATCAAACGCTTGAATCTTTTATTTCCCACCGGGATAGTGGTAGAGGTCATGCGTGACCTAGACAGCTGGTTTCCTGTTGTTTCTGTTCCCACGGATAACAGTGGTAGAGGTCTCGGACCTGGACAGTTGCATACTGTTGTGAACCCCGATCTATGGATTGGATCACTTTTATATAATTTTTTGAGAGGACGTAGTCTCAGCTTGAGACTGAACCTCTTGGTTAAATCTGTTGTTCTATATCTTTAAAAGATATTTTTATTCCACTACTAATTACTTTAAAACCAAAACTGTTTTAAAGTCACTTTGATAATTAAATTTGAAAGTGTTTATATTAGTTGTAAATCAGTAAGTTGGATTCAAAAGTTAATCAACCTTTCTATTTTGATTAACTGGGAAATAATCAATCCCTTGAGAACCCTACATAACCTTTACTTTGATATAAATTTACTACAGTTTCATTCAGTATTTTATTTGGGGGTTTTATGACAAAGTTTTAAAATAGAAATTTTAATTGGAACTCAATTCACCCCCCCACCCCCCCTCTTGAGTGTCCACTCCGACCAACAGTAACATTTATAACTATATACATTGTACCCCTTATAATTCCTGATCATGTGGGGATAAAATATTATTTTCTTTCGTATCCACTAAACATTTCTTATGTTCATGAAGTGTTTCATGTGTCACTGTTGAGGATGTACTTACAAGACCCTTTATATGCAATATACTCGTATATATTTAAATTATAACATGTTATCTCTTATATGGATTAAAAATTACAAATCATGGATAATAGAGATAAAATATTATGAAAAAATACCACTATTATCACTAATGTTCTTTGTGGAAATTAAAAAGTTTCATGAAGAAATATAGGATCCAAAATATGTTGTGAAGAAAATGTACACTCATTTAATTTCATTAGATTATTGAATATTTATGTTAAGATTATTTTACGTGGTATAATGTATTACCAAGAAATTTTACTATATATATTTCCTTTTAATAATAAACAATGATTTATATCTTGTTTCAAATGCAACAGATAACTAAGATGAATCATGATACATTTTATTTATAGAAAATATTATAATTCTAGGTAAAAATAATACATTCTAATAATTCAATATGAAACATTATTTTGATAATTAGTGAGTAATAAAATAGAAAGAAAATAATAAAACCTTGAAGATACAATCCTTTTGTTCTGAGATTATGTTGAATATTGTCACTCTAATTTAACAAGTCGAAGTATGTAAGAAAATTAAAAATATAATACACATGTTGATAAGGAATTAAATGAATATGATGAACGATTACATCAATGTTTTTAAGCTTATATATACGAATAAAATCTGATGGTTATACATATGGTTATGGGAAATATGTACATTAGATATATGGTAATTGGAAATAGGGTCATTGGATATATGTTGTCATTGGGTTTTATTTTATATAATTATCATATTGATATATTTTCATATTTAGTAATAAAAAAATAATATATTTTTTGAATTAAGTGAAAAAGATAATATATAATTAAAATACTTTTTTTATAAAAATATATTTGGATGCCTTATATATTATTATTTTTAAAATTCTATTTTAAATTTTAATAAAATTTACTTATTTATTTTAATACTAATAGATTAATGAATTTAAATTCATAGAAGATCAATAATTAATTTTAATAGGATCAGGTGATATTTATTTTCCAAAAAAATAGTGCTTATTTTAACAATAATAAATTCAAATATTAATATTTTTATGATAAATATAATATAATTATTTAAAAAATAAAGAAAATATTTGGAATATAAAAAATTTAAGTGTATATGATATAATATTAAAAACATATAAAAATTTTGAAAATGTATTTTCTATAAAACATCTATATATTTTATAACTAACTTAAAAAAATTTCCTAATATTTAGAAATTTAATTAGATTAAATGGATTCCAAAATTTTAATCATAATATTGAAATTTTATAAGAAGGCTAATTCATTTTTTACCATTAAATATTTGATACAATGTTAAATATTGAGTTACCATAGTACATGTAAAATGAGATAAAATTGGTTAAAATAAGTTATAAAGGAATAAAATATCATAAAAACCTAAATTTTATTCATTGCATGAGAAATATTTTTTAAAAAATATCTAATATTTATTATAATATAATTTTTATTCACTTTTCTTTTTATATGATTATATTATAACATTCGAAGTTAAAATTTATTTAAATTCCACTTAAAACACTACTGTAAAAAAGGACCCATAATCTACCCGTCCAAAAACTGTAAAACATATCAATGAAATCTTAAATATGTACCCAATATTTCTATAATAAATTCTAATATGAATAGGTTTCTTTTAGTTCTATAAAGGATGGCCAAATCCTTCATTCTAAAGGATCCTATGTCGAGAGAAGAAAAATCATCAAGTAAATATATAAACTCTCCCCATGTGTTTTAAATTACTGTATCAGGTAAACTCATTATAAATATAATGAAAAACAAATTATATTTTATATTAACATCAATATTATTTTGATAAAATGATACTATTATTATGTATCTCTATACTCTCTTATTCATTTGTATAGAATGTTTCTATTTAGGTCGGTTCGACCACATATATGAATGATGATAAAAAAAATATAACAATTTTCATGGTCAATAATTATCATGAAAGTAATAAATATAATATATTATATTATGTATTAATATTTTCTATGAATAATTTTTTCATAATTATGAAATAAAAAAGAATGATTAATATAATGTAACACATATTTATTAGTAAATTGCCAAAACAATGATCATCATGAATTACATTTTGGTAAACAATACCCATACATTCCTTCAAATTTAAATGGGGTTTTATAAATAATTGGAACAAAATTATCTCACATATATTAAAATTATATTAATGATGAAATTGGAAACAATGAATGATTTTTGGTAGTGGTAACTTGAAACTCATATGAACAAAATACAAATTACAATCTTTTGATGATTAAAATAGGAAATAACTACAATATATTTTTTAAGAAATGATTATATTGGAAGATTATAAAAGCTAAAAAATATTATTAATGAATGAAGGAAGTTATTAAGAATGTTATGTTTACTACAAAAGAGGTTAAATAGGACCAATGAAAGTCAATTGTAAAGTTAATGGTTTTCATTCCAATATTATTTTGAATATGAGACTATTATAAATAAGATTCAACCTAGTGAAATTGTTTGATATTTCTCTCTAAAACTAAGAAATAAATTTTTATCCTGTGGGTTTTCATTATTTTTATGTTAAATTCTACAATTTTACCTACCATTTTCTTCATAATTCAATTGTAATTAGGCATTAAATAAAAACCTACCTAAAATCATCCTTTCAACTGGTAGTCCTTCTCATGCAGATGTAAATAACTTATATTTATTTATGGAAGACCAAATATCTTCTATTGTGATTTCTAAAAGTCATTTATAATATACAGGAAATTATTTAAAAAATTCATCATCTTTTAATGTTTTTAGTATGGTGGTTTCTACCAACATTGAATCTATTTACAAAAGTTAAGAAAGAATATTCCATTTTATCATTTTTCATATGAATTTTTTTTATTATTGTTTAATAATATTTCATAATTAATCTTCCATTCTAATTTTTCATGGTTTTCCAATGAAATTATCATTTCCATTTTTTTATAATTTAATTTCGTAAAATTTATTAAAAATGAATGGTCTATTTCTTATTCTTTCTCCAAGTAAATTCAAATCCTCTTATAAATTTTTTATTCATAAATGTAAACATATTTTAAGGTTTCTTAGGCTTCACTTGGAAGATTATATAATGAAACCATCCACCATTTTTTTCAATTCATCTTATTATAATTTCATATTGATTTTTTCATTAATTTGGTTTCTTTTTCTATAGTTAATTATTATATAATGGAATTATGAATGTTTGCATGTTCTTATGGTACACATATGTATTGTTTATCTTCATGTATTGTATAGGTTAGTTATAGAACTATAATTTTTTGGGTAATTTTTTTATATCATGATATCTATATAGGATGAGGTTTATTAGTCCAATTCTACTATGGTAAGGTATTTTTGTGGTTAGACTATGAACACTATGTTATGGAAATTTGGGTTACCTAGAAAATTATTATATAATCTCTACGTTGTAATCCTTGAATTGTGCCTTGATTTTTATGCTTATTTTATGACACATTTTTATGTTATTAAATGTACCTATGCTATGTTCTTTGTGCCTAATGGGTTTTATAACTTTTTTCCACTCTCATGTGAATCATGACTTTTTTTAATCCAAATACTTCTAAAATAAATAATGTTTTATGATATGTGCCATATTATATTTGATTATACTCTTTTATGATTATTTACCATAATTCTTTTCTCAAACCTGCATACGTATCTTATTCACACATAGGATCATTAACTGATATTTCTTATTTTCACACATACGAAGCATTTCATCTTACCATTTTTTTTGGTTTAATTCCCATGGTTTGTAAAATATTATATGTATGACATGTTAAAAATGGTATCATGAATGAAACATATTGATAGTAGATGTAAAAAATGTTGTAAAAAATGTTGGTTATGTATCTATTATCCAAATGTGATAAGTATTTCTTTTATACGGTGTAAATTATAGTGAAATATAATGAATATTCAAATAAAATGATGTGAAATACATATTTTGATATGATCTTGTTGCCTCATGTTGGATTAAAATTATACAAAATTGTCCATCATCATATGGGAAACCATATAGAAATAGATAAAAATGTATTAACTTTATAGATAAATTCATAGGCCTCCAATATAGTTATAATTATAACCCAAAGCCCCTCTACTAAGTGAAACAATATTAAAGACATAATCCAATTCTTGGTATATCTATAACATAATATTCACAACCTATATTAAAATTATAATTTCACATACCTAACTTGACTAAAAAACTATGTTTAAGATATATGAAAAGTAAACATTATATTGTCGTTCATAGAATATAAATCATTGAAAAAAATAATCTATATGCAATTTATCACATACATTTTGCAAACATTGTTTTCATATTTCATAAATAATTTATAAACATGAATATTCCAATGTAATAAAAATAAATAAACACATTTTTATGTTAAAAAATGAGGGATAAATATGAAATCATCATATGTAATTTATTCGTGATACCCCTCTACATATAATATCAAACACATATAATTTATACAACATGAGAAAAATTAAAAAACATATTTTAAGTTTTTTCTTGTATCAAATATTCTAAATGATAATAGAAATTATGAATCATAAATTTCAATTAATAATGATGAAAAACACTCACTATAAACCATATTATGGGACATAAATCAAATTTTACACTATAACTGATATCAATAATTACGAAAGGACATATTGTGAATCTCTTATTGAATTTTATGACATCCTTGATATCATATTTTTGTTATGATACGGATTTTTGGAAAATCTAGTATATTTTTTATTTTATGATATCTCATATCGTATTATACTATATAGTAATAAATATAGAGGTTTTTTAGTATATTTTACATTTCAAAATATGGATATAATACTCTATGAATTAATCAAATTGAGGATTTATTCATATTTTATTTTTAATATTGACTAATTTCTTTATTAAAATTTTTTTTTGATATAATCAGATGACTAAAACCACGATCCATTAAATAAGAATGAATTTATGCCACTAATTTGTATTATTATATCATTTAATAATCAAAACTAGTGGAGGAAACCCTTGGAAATTGTGATCTATCATCAAAATATAAAACGTGATAAAAATTGATATAAAACTTTTACATGAATTTTGATTTCCTTAATCATTTATAATTCATTGTATATTTGATTATGATCACCTTAGCATCAGCCTCAATTCACCCTTCCTCAAAGGGTGATACATAAACTAATAGATTCAAGATCATATCTTGAGGATCTTCCATTCTTCAAAAGGATTCTATCACCTTCAATGTTGATTACAGATGAAAACCGAAGAAGAGTGATCCAACTAAGGTTACACTATAGTTTCACTAAAATGAATTATTACAAACTATTTTATAGCCACTATTGAAAAAGGGGTAGTTCTTTGAGAATCAACTACAATCTAATGGAATGTAATAATTAGATACCATTGATAAGTTCATTCATTGAACTCTTTAATTAATCTATTTCATTTGACAATCAATGAATTAATAAATCTTATTGATTTGTAACTGATGAAATATTTATAGAAGATCTATCTATATTCATGCTTGTGAAATCATATATCAAATTACCTATCATACACTTTGATGAATATAGCTATAAGAAATGATATATGCATCTGAATGAATATATTTCCACATTATGATATAGGGATATCATAGAATATAATATCTATAGTTTTTCATTTACAATATATTACAAAAAAATTTATGAAGGTTTATTCATCATTAGGGCATGACCTACTATTCTTAGTGTTTTTCTCACACCTACTGGTAATTATAGGTCTACAGGGATATGTTAGTAAAGTTATTCTATGTAATTTGATTAGTGGTTGAGAAATATATATAATCATTGATCTAGTTTCCAATATTTGTTTCTAATATAGATTCCACATAAATAAATCATAAGTCCACATATGAAAAATTATATTTATATTTAGTGAGGGACTATGAGTAAATTTAGGGGACTATTCATTCATACATTCAAATAAACATAAGTCAAAGAGGAAGAAATATGTAAATACTCATTATATTTGAATGTATAAATGAAATACATCATATCTGCCTTCCATAAATAAATTAACATCCACTCCTGATGATATAAGAAAATGGTTATCCGTAATTTCAAGAAATCATAAAAGATATAAATAGGATATCTCCTTAATAGACTCTATACTGATACCCTAAATGTAAAAAAATGATATAAATAAGAAACACAATAATCAAGATTTTTGGTATGGTCAAAAATGTACAACTCTCAAAAATAGTACAAATCAATATTAAATTGTATAGACCTTACTCTTTCTTGGATCAAGAACCATAAAATCTACATGGGTACCTAGACACCCGAGTTGTGTTTGTGTACAAGTATTTTGGCCACAGAAACTAGGGTTCCTAAATATATTCATTAATATAACTACATGTATAGTGTTATATTCTAGAATAAAATAGTAAAAAATAGAGTATATAAATAATTATCTCACAACATAAATTAAAAAAATTGTGTGATCATCAATTTTGTAGATTGTAACTCAATGTATGTGAACATATCATATAATCATCATCATGGAAACCCATACCAAGTCACAGTCATTGGATATAATTTCTAATTATAAGATAATGAACCACACATGGGTTACATAACGTAATAACATATCCAAACAGGATATCATAACATCCCCATACTAACATAATCATTGATTCATGGATGGAACCTCAAATAACATAGTCACATCCATAGTAATTAAATCCTTGAGTTCAAATATTCAAGCGGGTACATGTACCCATATATATGGTCCTGAGATTTTATGATTTCCCAATCCATGAAGGCTCACAAGTGGTATATACCACCCAGGTCCTTTACCATAACATGAGTGGACGGTCATATGGTCTCAGAAGAATCAAAACACCTTTAGGCTGCATAATTATTTTCACGTTTGTTTCTAAGCATAGGATGTATATTCCACTTCTATATGTAATAATATATCTCATATAATAACATTCCACCCTAATAATCATAAATTTATTATTCAAATTTCATCCCTTCTCCTTTGGGATTCCATTATGGATACATTCCACGACATAATGGTTATCATATCAATCAACATAGCCAACAATATATAGATGGAAATTTCAACTCTATATATTGATAAATGTACCCCATTCTCATTTACATACAATAGTGTGCATAGATCCCCTTATTGTGAAAAAAAATCCCCTTGGGGAATATCCATCCAACATTATTGTACTAATTCACCAAGGGAATACTATCCCATTATCATAACAATAAAATTACAAGATTTCATAACTAAAAATTTAAAAGAAACATACAAAGATTTTAATTTAGGTTAGGGTATCATTAAAAACTATAGATACTACAACTATGAATTTTCTCATTTACATAAACTAGTCTCATAAAAACCATGATATAGAATGATTTTTTCCACATGTTTGTGGGGGAGGAACACTCACTCTAGACAAAATCAAATATTCAAAGTCTATAAGGATCCAAGAAAGATCCACAGTTTTTCTATCTCTAGTAGAAGAAAAAATAAATCACACATATCATAAATCAATATATATAATTTCAATCATTTATGATCCATCATATAATTATACATCTAAAATATTACATACATGGAGTTTGGAGAATTTATCACATCACAAATTAAGTTTATGTACATGTCCATTGATGTCCATCACATGTAATTATAACAACTAAATATTCCATTATGGCACTAAACATCCTTACAGATCTTCTCTTGGTTAAGAGGAAAATCGTAGTTTCATTTAGGGTTAATCCAACATGGGTTATATGGCCATATATCACACATTGTATAAAATTACAAAAATAAATTTTGATCAATTTATTATTATTTACCCTAGTAATATTGAAACATCCCAATAGAATAACAATGAACGAATGGACTCAAATTGATAACATTTCCAAAATCTATAAAAACTACTAAAAATGGGCATAAAAGATCAAACCAACTGAATTTTTCATATAAAACAAGAATATATTGAAGATGATTCTTAACTAAGTAGTAGCTGGAATATTATGATGAATAAAACTACTAATGAATAGTTAATGATAGAGATCCTCTCAGTTGAATAGGTAGAGGGATGGAGAATTGATAAGATGATTAGGGTTCTCATTTTTAAAAAATCATATAGCGGAGTTGAGTTAAGACTTCAATAATTTAAAAAATTAATTAAATTAATTTAATCCCTAAAAAAATAATTCACTTTCAAAGACCCTTTTGATCTCCTCCCATAGATGCCTCAAAAATATCCAATCTATCTCCATTTCCTTTACCACTATATATTCACTCCCATTACAGATAGTGTTGATAATAGCTAAAGTATTGACATTCATCTAATTTTCATTCCAAAAAATGTAAAAACATCACATATTATATACCCTTGAGTATTTAAACTTCTTAATTATCTATCCATGTAGTCATACAATGAATCATTTATTCCAAAACATTTTCTATACTGTCTGGTCCATTGAGATACATGTGATCCAATTTAAAACTGCCAAATATATTTCGGTATATATTACCCGAAATTATTAATGAATCCTGCTATAAAATAATTTTTTTGGAATGTCCATAACATGTCATATATTTGACTACATTCCAATGATGCAGATACCATTTTCACTATATACTTCACAACAACATCCATTTGATAATATTTGGATTGTACCCCTACTAAGAGTAATCCATGTTTACGGTCATCATATCTATTTTAATTTTTATTCTCAAGGATTTATTATCCTCCTAGATATCATTAATCTTAATTATTACACAAAAATCACTCTTCAACTCCCAAATAATAATAATTTCAAAACACACCATGAGTATGGCATTGGCCAATGGATTTAAATCTAACTATAATAGAATAAAAAAGCACCTTCTCTGACAGTTATTGGTTCCTAAAACTGACACTTTAACCTTAATATTTCATTCCTTAGTATTCTTGCATACATATATTACAACACTATAAGAAATTTTTCTACTACTGGTTATCACATATGCATACATTTATCTGTTATTCCTTAAATTGTGAACAAATAGAAAATCATACTCTTATGAGTGTCCTAATCACCCCCAAAATTTTCAACCACATAATTATAAAATATAAAATTCATTGTGAAATGCATATCTATATATTAAAACACTTTGATATATCGGATGATTTAATTCATAGCTTGTAATTGATTCCTAATTCTGAAATTTGTCATTTGGATCACCTCCCTCAACTAAATTTTTATTATCCCAATCATCACTAAGTCAACTAAAATATTACATCTTTTCTATTTATGTTCAACTAATATAAACTATAATGGAATTCTCATCTCCTAATATTCTATTACTTGAACACAATTTCAATAAAAAATACCAATATCTAACACTATGGAAAACAAAAATCCTTCCAATATACGTAGAGAAAACTACTTATATGAGCCCTTCTCGTAACCCTAGTCACATTAGAGAATAATATTTCATAATAATTCCAAAAATATAACCCTCATGAACATGTAATCTTTATTTTTCCCTCTTACCAACTTTTGTAACCATAATTCTCTACACTCTAGTATCTTTTAGATGAAATGATATTTGAGCCTGATGTTCTTCATTTGTGAGTGAAACACCTAATTCTTTTCCAAATGGATTACACTCAAAATATAGAAGGATAAAAATAAAACTTTATATCATACTTTTAATTTATTTAATAAATTTATCAACCATGTAAATTCTTCCCCAATATAATTTATGGCCAATTACTCATCTTCTTCTATGGATAGTTCTACTATCAGATATAGCCTTGAAACCCAATTACCTATCCTACCTCCAAATTAAAGGTGAAATACTATTATACTCTTTTGATAATATACATGTCCCTTAATATATTCATCCATGTAACCCATTAATGGGTCATAAATGTTAAAACACATGTCTATATTTACTAATCCTTTTAGATACATGATTATCTAATTTGTAACATCCAAGTATTCATTATCTATATTTTATTTGAAGGAACTAAAAACTCCCTATAGAAATTAAATATTAATTTCTGTATATATCATAGAATAAATTAAGCTACCTACTAAAAATTAAAATATGTATTTTCAGTATAATTCACCTTATCTTTGATTTCCAAAACATTCCCATTAGATAGTTCGATATGTCAATCTAGTGTGGTTGAGTGTATTTTACATTCACATAACCAAGACCTTAAAGTTAACTTCTAGATATGTTTCATGTGATAAAAAAATAAGCACATGTTCTACCATTGTCCCATTATTTTCATTATAATGAATTTATTGGACACATTGAGATAATTACTATTGAATATTATTTAATAAAAATTATTCATTTTTTATATTCCCATAATTTTCAAACCTCCCATTTGAATTTCATCGAAATAAGAGTGTTTAATAATTAATCTCCCATCATAAATCAAATTTTGGTTGTGATTTATGTCTAAATTTATCCACATAAATACTTCTCTTCTATAAAATCATGAATCTTATGGTTCCATTTCCCTGGTTCTTTTTTCAATATGTAATGTATCCTATTAATATTATACAAAAAGTCCTTATTACTATTATCCATGAAACCATATAGTTGATTCATGTAGAGTTCATCCTAAAAATTACCATGAATGAATATAATTTTCACATCCATATTCTCTAGAAGAAAAATATAAAAATCTATTTGACTGAATTATTTATTTTTGGTAGTGTTTTTAACTATCAATGAAAATATTTCATTGAAACTAAATCCATATTTTTTTAAAAATTATTCCCCAACCTGCATATCCCTGTATATATTCCTACCACTCTCCTCTTATTCCAAATTATATTCACATTTCTTCTCAATAAATTTCATCCCATATTGTAGCTACATCATCTACTAGGATTTATTTTAATGAAATATGTGGAAAAAATATTTCATATATAACTCCCACTTATCATATTTACTGAGCCTAACTGTTTAATCTAATATTTATTTTATCTATTAATTTTTTTCATATCATATTTAATCTTTAATAGATTATATGACTCTATAGGACCAATTTGAATTAATTTATGTCTCAATTATTTCAAAAATTGAATCATTTGGATCATCACCTTTTTTTATGTAGAAATATATTCAATAAATTTTTACATACCTTTTTATAGACTATATTCTATACATTTTTTCTCCTAGAATATTCATTAACGTCATTACTCTTAGAACCTTAATAAATATCAACAAGGATTCAGAAAATGGACTCATTTTTTCAACATACTTTTAAACCATGTTATGATATTTCAACAAGATCATATTATTAGAGAGAACAATTTGTCTTCTAATGACTTTTATCTTTTTATCATCCAAATGTTAAAATATAAACTTTTTTTCAATCTCTCATAGAGAAACATATCATCCAATTAACATCAATAATATCTCAATAGTTGGAACTGAAATGGATATGTGGTAAACTTATGAAAAAATTAAGGTGTTTTAACTCTATTGGTTATTTAGAAAAAAATATGTTTTTTTAAAATCATACCCCAACAATATTAATGGAACCGTATTAATATAAAACACCACAATATTACCTTATTCTTTCAAATTTATTGTACATTATGGAATATATCCCGATACATCATGCTAAATTTGTTTATCTATATTTCCTATAAATTGTCCCACCATTATTCTTTGGTTTCTTAGGTTTTATTTTTTGAGTATTTATTCATTCCTTATAATTTTGGTTTTGGTTTCTACAATATTCACCACCATTATAAGAATATATCTTTTTCATCTCTATTTGGGTCCCCATTATATTATGGAATATATTGATTGAACCACTCAAAATCCTCATAGTTGTGTTTCCTGAAGTAATAATATACATTTCTTATTTTCTAATTAATTAATGTGACACTGTTTATATAAGGCCCCGGGCGTAAACCTTACTTAATATTTGATTAAATGAATAATTCACATTGAGGATATTTTCAGGTTTAGAGTTTTAGAGAATTACAACATAACTATTACATCTCAAAAGATTTACAAAGTAAACACTTCTACCAAGTTTCCATAGAATAAAAAAAACTCTTAAAAAGAAACATGTCTAGTTCCATGTTATAAATAGCATGACATTCCCTTGATCCCATCCTTGACCCTATTCCACATTAAGTCCTATGAAAAACATTTTAAAAAAAACTTGGGGTGAGAATAAAAATCTCATTAAGGGATACACAAAGAATAAAAACTTTTAGTTTATCAAAACAAAAATTTAACCATGTATACTTTATCAAATTAATACTTTTCACCATTATGAAGTAGTAAAAACTCTTCACTAAATAAAAGATCATTACTTACCCTTTTGTAACCAAAATATTACCATAAAACTTATATAAGGAACACATAACATATAAAGGTATCTTGGGAGATAAACATACTTAAGTTGAATAACCATACGGTCGACTTCCACACATATCACTTAATGGAATAGCCATATGGACAACTTCTATACATACTTAATGGAATCGCCATACGGATGACTTCCATACCCAATGCATTGGAGGTTATAATGTAACCACCCATCCTGGTATTCACGGCACCACCCGTCATATGGTTTATCACGTAACCACTCGTCAAATGTCCAAGTACCAATATAAAATCATAAAACAAATATAATGGAAAGAAAACATTTCCACACTTTGATCAAAATATATCACATAAATATGTTGACATAACAAACCCATTATAAAAACGATTTTCAATACCAAAATACATAAAAGATTATATTGTATTTATTTCATTTTAAAAATATTACGGCTTATTGAGGAATCCAATGACCAAATAATACTCGCGGCGGAGGAAAAGGTCGTTGTCACCGCGTACGTTAAAAGAAACATTCCTTTTTGTCATTTTGTAAAATGCTTCGTAGAAAAAGATTATTTTTGTATAAAAGTAAAAGTCAAAGGGTTTTATAAAATGTATAAAAGAACGTTCGGTATAAAACAAAATATGCCTCAATGAATGGAGATTGAGACAAAGTCACCTACCTTGGGTCTGACTTGACTCGATCGTTCTTTAATGTCCTGAATAATAAACATGAGTTAATTTCTAATTTCTTAAGAACCATCTTCAAGTTCATTATTACTTTTATATCACTTATTATCTTGTTATAAACATTATGTAATCATTTAAGTTAGTAATGTTTGTTTTGTCGATATTTGGTTCTTTAGTCGAAAGTGGACTTCTTACAATTACATGTTGTTCGTGTGGTCAAAGTTTCTTTATATCTAGAATGAAATTCCTGATTTGGATATCATATATATCATATATATCTAGAATATACATGTATTTATAATATCACATAATAATTTAGAGGTAAGAAATGAAATGCACCGTTCACGGAGATGGTAGGCCGTACGTACGCATGAACGCTACTTTCATTTCTATGTCATATTAATGGAATTAAAACTAAATGAGAGGTATGTATATTTTAATTACAGAATTATATTCATCATTTATATGTAACATACATTATATATATCCATTAAAAATATGTACTTATAATAGTACATTACATTTGGGGATAAGAAATGAAATGCACCATTCATGGAGATGGTAAGCCGTACGTATGCATGAACGCTACTTTCATTTCTATCTCATATATTAATGGAAAGAAATAATAATGATATAGAGGTATATTATAATTCCAGTATAACATCATATATAATAACTTTAAAACCATCCTTTATATGTCCCACATATGGCATTAACGAATCACATCACTTTGAGGGGGCGGTAGTCCGCACTTCCTAAAATGAAATCATCATGTTTACCCACAATGGAAACCATAAAGGTAAACCACAAATGAAAAATAAGGAAGCATAAGGAAAACATAAAAATAATATATATCATATATAAATAGAGTGAAATCTTAATGGCCACCATTAAATGTGTTTAAAAGAAGATTGAACAATCATCATTTCGTGAGGCAGAAATTCGCCAACCACAGAAACAGTATGTTCTTTAACCATTAGATGTAGTTGTGTGTAAGTGTAGCTTGAAATCTTCATATAACAACATCCTAGTATATTGAAGATACTGGAGTTGTTACAAAAGAAATGAATAAAAAGTGTTTAGGGGGATGGAGAAGCAAAATAAAAGAAAAGAACACAAGTGAAGAGATCACCTTAAAATCGGGTAACTCTCTTAGATTTGAGCTCAAAGGATTCCTTGGGAGTACTTCTGCCCAATGTGAGGCTTCAAGGAGTAAGATATGGATGTGGATAGACAAAATGGCAGGGGTTGGCCGAGCCAAAGGCTTTGGAAGTGTGGGTAAGGTGGTAGTGGTGGGGGCCTTTTATAAGAGGAGAGGAGGGGCACTCTTGGAAAGTACGGAAATGTTTCTTTATTTTAGAATGGGATTCAGATTTTAATGGTCCGACGTTGATATAATTCAAGGTTAAGGTGATAGGGGTTTTAAATCCAACCATCCAATAGTTTTTGGACATGTGTAGGTCATATATTTTACATTATCATTTCATTTTATTTAAATCCTTTATTAATGAGGTAATTGCTGCATCATCATGACGTCATAAATAAATTAATTTATTTAATGTATAAAAATTATAAAAAAAATATCATGATGTAGGAAATCGTTTTATATTTCTAATGAAAATTTATAGTCAAAATCCTAACTTGTATAACCCCATTTAAATTTTTTTTTAGTAAAATAACTCATGTTTGTGACATTGTAATTTTAACATTAAATAAAAAGGTATTAATGTCATTTTCCAACTAAATTGGCTCCATGGGGTCCCCAAGTTGATCCATGGATTTTCTTGGTCGGACATGACACATCCAATGAGGTTAGGACTTGTGTCAAGTTTATTTAATATAATTGAAACATTATTTTTAACTTAAACTACACTAATTACCTCTAATCGCGATTAAAACTTAATAAGTTACTATTCACCAAAAAATTATTTTAATAACATTTAACCACATTTTACTTCTTAATGAAAACCATGTATGTCAGATTTTTGAATTTCAAAACACAAAGGTTGTAAAATTTCATTTAACCGAAAAATCATTTTTTTGAGTACTACTTAGTGGTTTCACTATTCATCAAAAATTGAAGTTTTTCAGAAAAATACCAAAACATCACCCTAAGAAATATTTGATATTCAGAATTACAAAATGAAATCCATTTTAATAAATTCAAAACATATAAATTTCATTAATTAATGTAATAATTAATTCCCGTTGTCAGAGAAAATAGCATGTTTTTATGAAACAATAAGTATCAAAAGATTGACACTAGTTTAAGTCTGATTTTAAAGTGAAATTAATTCCAACGACCACTATTGGATTTAATGGTAAAAATATATTCTAATTTCACTTTAAAACCAATTAAAAAGATAATATAATCATATAAATAAATTAGATTAAAATGAGGTTTTGAATTAAAATACAACATTTTACACTATTCATTAAAAAATGAACTTTATCGGAAAAATACCGAAAATTTACACAAAGTAAATTTTGATATCCCAATTCTAAAGAAGAGTTTTTTTGGTCCAATAGATTGTATAAGAGTGAAGAAAACAATATTTAATGACATTTTTCCATCAAAAGACGATAAGTGAACCTTTAGTGAAAACTGGGGCATATACGCCTAAAATTGAATTCTTTCCGTATTTTAAGCCATTATCTTTTATTAGATAAAAGTGAAAAAATTTAAAAAACATATATAATCATATTTTAGTTATTTCTATCCATTCCCGCTAATAAAATGGCGATGTGTTAACTATCATTTAATATAATATTATTTTATTACTAGTTTGCAACGTAAGATTTCAAAGAAACTATTTGTTGCGTATCGGGTACGCTATCGAACATAGCAACCCCTTTAAAGTAAAATTAATATTTAATTAATAAATATTAATAAATATGAAAATGTTTTATTAATTATTTACATGGGATGTAACATCCTTCCCCCCTTTTGGCAATTTCATCCTCATAATTTTATTCCCTTATCGAAATAAGTGGGGGTATTTATCCCTCATAGCATTTTCAGATTCCCACATTGCCTCTTCAACCATATGGGTTTTCCAAAAAACAATTACCTGTTGAATTACCTTATTTTGCAACACTTGCTCTCTTCGGTCAAGAATCTGGACTGATTGTTCTTCATAAGATAGGTTCTCTTCCAGCTGAACTACCTCTGGGCTCAAAACATGAGATGGAGCTGGCATATACTTTCTCAACATCGAAACATGAAAAAAATTGTGTACCTGAGATAACCTCGGAGGTAAAGCCACTCGGTAAGTAACTGATCCAACTCTCTCTAGAATTTTATATGGTCCAATGAACCTTGGACTCAGCTTTCCTTTCTTACCAAATCACATCACACTTTTCCATGGTGATACTTTGAGAAAAACATGATCACCTACCTCAAAAGAGAGATCCTTCCTCCTGTTGTCTGCGTAACTATTCTGACTACTCTGAGCTGTTCTCATGTGTTTCTGAATCAGCTGAACTTTTTCTACCAATTCTGGTCCCATCAACTTCCTTTCACCCACTTCATCCTAGAAAGCTGGAGTTCGACACCGCTTCCCATATAACACCTCAAATGGTGCCCTCTGTATACTAGAATGAAAACTGTTATTATATGAAAATTCAACCAATGAATGATGTTGGTCCCAACTTCCCTAATAATCCGTTGAGAAAGAACGTAGCATATCCTCTAATGTCTGAATTGTTTGTTCTGACTGCCCATCCGATTAAGGATGAAATGGTGTACTAAAATTTAATTCAGTACCCAACGACTTATGAAGTCCCTTCCAAAAGATAGAAGTAAACCTGGAATCATGATCGGATACAATGGAGAGGGGAACTCCATGTAACCTGACTATCTCTTTAAGATTCAAACGGAAAAGTTGATCTAGAGAGAAAGTATCTCGTATAGCAAGGAAATGAGAAGATTTAGTCATGCGATCAACAATAACACATATTGAATTATTACCTCGAGATGTCTTTGGTAATCCCACAACAAAGTCCATGGATATATTCACTCATTTCCACTCTGGCACTGGTAAAGGCTGAAGCATCCCTTTCGGTAACTGCCGCTCTACTTTAACATGTTGACAAGTCAAACACTTCATAGTAAAATCAGCAATATCTATTTTCATTCCATCTAACCAGTAATACTTCTGCAGATCTCTGTCAATCTTAGTACTGCCAGGATGAACTGAAAACGGAGAACTATGAGCTTCACATAACAACTCTCTCTTCAACTGTGAATCACAATTCACACTCAATCTCTTCCCAAATCTCAAAACACAATCATTGTCAATGATGAATTTAGGCAACTTACCCTTCTGAACCATCTCTGCCTTTTTCTGCAACTCACTGTCTTACT
This sequence comes from Viscum album, assembly GCA_963277665.1. NCBI lineage: Eukaryota > Viridiplantae > Streptophyta > Magnoliopsida > Santalales > Viscaceae > Viscum > Viscum album. The sequence goes on along the minus strand of OY728138.1, from coordinate 651,276,401 downwards.
TCTATGCTTTCTTGATTCTGTCTGATAGAGAAGATTTCACTGATACCTGAAACAAAACAGAAGAACATCCTACTCCAACAACATCTATTCCAAAGTTCATCAAATCAAAAACCAAAGGATCTCGTTCCAAACACAACATTGTTAATGAAGAATTACTTTTTCAACTCAAATCATCAGCCACTTTATTTTCTTTTCCCAGATGGTAATGAATTGTACATCCATAATCCTTGATTAATTCCAGCCATCTCCTCTGTCTCATGTTCAATTCTTTCTGAGTGAATATATACATTAAACTTTTGTGATCAGTATATATTTCACAATTTACTCCATACAAATGATGCCGTAAAATTTTTTAATCGAAAAAAACAACAGCTAAATCCAAATCATGTGTAGGGTAATTTACCTCATGAGTTTTCAACTGTCATAAAGCATAAGCAATTACCTGATCATTCTGCATTAGGACACAACCACGTCCTTTCAATGAAGCATCACTATAGATAACAAACTCCCCATTCCAGGATGGTAGTGCCAAACCTGGAGCATTCACCAATCTTCTTTTCAATTCCTGAAAACAATCATCACATTCTTTTGTCCAGATAAACTTAACACCCTTCCGAGTTAGATTAGACATTGGACTAGATAACCATGAAAAATTTCTAACAAAACATCGGTAATAGCCTAAAAAACCAAGAAAACTACGAATCTCTGTTACATTTGTAGGACTTGGACATTCTTCAACAACCTTTGTTTTTGTAGGATCAACAGCTATCCCATCTTTTGTAACAATGCGACCAAGGAAAGAAATTTGTTGCAACCAAAACTCACACTTTCTGAATTTCCCATTCAATTTCTTTTCTTTTATGGTTTGCAAAATAACCCTTAAATGTCATTCATTCTTCTCTTTTCTTTTAGAAAACAAAAAAATATCATCAATAAAAACAACCAACATTTTTCACCTGAGTCAACTGATCCATCACTACAACAAACTGTTTAGTTATGATTCTGACCATCTCAGGATACTGATTGGAAATGTCATTTCCCTCTTTATGCCTTCACAGAAAAGCCGTTCTATTTCAACTATGAAAAACCATTCTTAACATAGAAATATCTTAGGTGAAGCAACATGGTAATCTTCAAATGATATATCATTTCAAAAAAATATTTTTAGATAATCATTTAATAGAATTCTAACTCCTAAAGTTTTCCAAACCGACCTTTGATTCCAACTATAAGGCCCCAGACTTAAACCTTACTTAATATTGAATTAAATGAATAATTCACATTGAGGATATTTTCAGGTATAGAGTTTTAGAGAATTAGTACATAACTATTACATCTCAAAATATTTACAAAATATACACTTCTACCAAGTTTCCATAGAATAAAAAAACTCTTAAAAAGAAACATGTCTAGTTCCATGTTTTATATAGAATGACTTTCCCTTAATCCCATCCTTGACCCTATTCCACATTAAGTCCTGTGAAAAAAAATTAAAAAAAATTTGGGGTGAGCATAAAAAGCTCAGTAAGGGATACACAAAGAACAAAAATTATTAGTTTATCAAAACAAAAAGTAAACCATGAATAATTTATCAAAGTAATACTTTTCACCATTATGAAGTAGTAAAAACTCTTCACTGAATAATATTTCATTACCTACGCTTTTGTAACCAAAAGATTATCATAAAACCCATTAAAATAACACATAACATATAAAGGTAACTTGGGACATAAACATACTTAAGTGGAATAACCATACGGTCGACTTCCGCACATATCACTTAATGGAATAGCCATACAGCCAACTTCTGTAGATACTTAATGGAATATCCATACGGCCGACTTCCATACCCAATGCATTGGAGGTTATAAAGTAACCACCCGTCATATGGTTTATCACATAATGACCCTTCAAATGTCCCAGTACAAATATAAAATCATAAAACAAATATAATGGAAAGAAAACATTTCCACACTTTGATCACAATATATCACATAAATATATTGACATAACAAATGCATTATAAAAACCATTTCCAATACCAAAATACATAAAAGATTATATGGTATTTATTTCATTTTAAAAACATTATGGCTTGTTGAGGAAGCCAATGACCAAATAATACTCGCGGCGGCGGAAAAGGTCATTGTCACCGCATACGTTAAAAGAAACATTCCTTTTTGTCGTTTTGTAAAATGCTTCGTAGAAAAAGATTTCTTTTGTATAAAAGTAAAAGTCAAAAGGTTTTATACACCATATAATAGAAAGTTGTGTATAAAATGAAATATTCCTCAAGGAAAGAAGATTGAGACAAAGTACCTTACCTCGGGTCCGACTTGACTCGATCGTTCTTTAATGTCCTGAATAATAAACTTGAGTTAATTTCTACTTTCTTAAGAACCGTCTTCAAGTTCATTATTAATTTTATATCACTTATTACCATGTTATAAAAATTATGTAATCATTTAAGTTAATAATTTTTGTTTTGTCGATATTTGGTTCTTAAGTCGAAAGTGGACTTCTTACAATTACATGTTGTTCGTGTGGTCAATGTTTCTTTATATCCAGAATGAAATTACTGATCTGGATATCATATATATCATATATATATAGAATATACATGTATTTATAATATCACATAGTCATTTCGAGGTATGAAATGAAATGCACCGTTCATGGAGACGGTGGGCCGTACGTATGCATGAACGCTACTTTCATTTCTATGTCATATTAATGGAATTAAAACTAAATGAGAGGTAAGTATATTTTAATTCCATAATTATATTCATCATTTATATGTAACATATATTATATATATACATTATAAATGTGTACTTATAATAGTACATTACATTTGCGGATAAGAAATGAAATACATCGTTCATGGAGACGGTAAGCCGTACGTACGCATGAACGCTACTTTCATTTCTATGTCATACATTAATGGAAATAAATAATAATGATAGAGAGGTATATTATAATTATAGTATAACATCATATATAATAACTTTAAATTCATCCTTTATACGTCCCACATATGGCATTAACGAATCACATCACTCTGAGGGGGCGGTAGTCCGCACTTCCTAAAATGAAATCATCATGTTTAACCACAATGAAAACCATAAAGGTAAACCACAAATGAAAAATAAGGAAGCATATAGAAAACATAAACATAATATATATCATATATAAATATAGTGACATATTAATGGCCACCATTAAAGGTGTTTAATAGAATATTGAACAATCATCATTTTGTGAGGCAGAAATTCACCAACCACAGAAACAGTATGTTCTTTAACCATTAGATGTAGATGTGTGTAAGTGTAGCTCAAATTATTATTATAAAAACATCCTAGTATATTTAATATACTGTATTTGTTACAAAAGAAATGAATAAAAAGAGTTTAGGGTGTTGGAGAAGCAAAATAAAACAAAAGAACACAACTGAAGACATCACCTTAAAATCGAGTAACTCTCTTAGATTTGAGCTCAAAGGCTTCCTTGGGAAGACTTCTACCCAATGTGAGGCTTCAAGGAGTAAGACATGGATGTGGAGAGACAAAATGGGAGGGGTTGGCCGAGCCAAAGGCTTTGTAAGTGTGGGTATGGTGGTAGAGGTGGGGGCCCTTTATAAGAGGAGATGAGGGGCACTCTTGGAAAGTAAGGAAATGTTACTTTATTTTAGAATGAGTTTCGGATTTTAATGGCCCCACATTGACATAATTCACGGTTAAGGTGATAAGGGTTCTAAATCCAACCATCCAATAGGTTTTGGACATGTGTAGGTCATATATTTTACATTATCATTTCATTTTATTTAAATCCTTTAGTAATGTGGTAATCGTTGCATCATCATGATGTCATAAATAATTTAACTTATTTAATGTCTAAAAATTATAAAAAAAACTATCATGATGTAGGAAATAGTTTTAGCTATCTAATGAATAATTATAATCAAACATATGACTTGTATAACCCTATTTAAAAATTGTTTTAGTAAAACAACTCATGTTTGTGACATTTTAATTTTAACATTAAATAAAAATGTATTAATGTCATTTTCCTACTAAAGTGGCTCAATAGAGTCCCCAAGTTGATCCATGGATTTTCTTGGTCGTCCATGACACATCCAATGAGGTTAGGACATGTTTCAAGTTCATTTCATATTATTGAAACATTATTTTTACCTTAAACAACACTAATTACCTCTAATCGCGATTAAAACTTAATAACTTACTATTCACCAAAAAATTATTTTAATCCCATTGAAACAAATTTTACTTCTTAATGAAAACCATGTATGTCGGATTTTTTAAATTCAAAATAGAGAGGTGGTAAAATTTCATTAAAATGAAAAATCAGTTTTTTAAGTACCACTTAGTGGTTTCACTATTCATCAAAAATTGAAGTTTTTTAGAAAAATACAAAAAAATCACCCTAAGCTATATTTGATATTCTGAATTCAAAAATGAATTCCATTTTACAAAATTAAAAATATATAACTTTCATTAATTAATTTAATAATTAATTCCCGTTGTCAGAGCAAATAGCGTGTTTTTATGAAACAATAAGTTTCAAAAGATTGACACTTGTTTAAGTCTGATTTCAAAGTGAAATTAATTCCAACGACCACTATTGGATTTAATGGTAAAAATATATTCTAATTTAACTTTAAAACTAATTCAAAAGATAATCTAATCATATAAATAAATTATATTAAAAAGAGGTTTTGAATTAAAATACAACTTTTTACACTATTCATTAAAAAAATGAACTTTATCGGAAAAATACCAAAAATTTACACAATGTAAATTTTGATGTCCCAATTCTATAGAAGAGTTTTATTTGGTCCAATATAATGTATAATAGTGAACAAAACTATATTTAATGACGGTTCTCCATCAAAAGGCGATAAGTGAACCTTTAGTAAAAATTGGGGCATATACGCTTAAAATTGAATTCTTTCTGTATTTTAAGCCTTTATCATTTATTTGATAAAAGTAAAAACATTTAAAAAACATATATAATCATATTTTAGTTATTTCTATCCATTCCCGCCAATACAACGGCAATTTGTTAACTATCATTTAAAATAATATTATTTTATTACTAGTGTGCAACGTAAGATTTCAAAGAAACTATTTGTTGTGTATCGGGTACACTATCGAACATAGCAACCCCTATAAAGTAAAATTAATATTTAATTCGTAAATATTAATAAATATTAAAATGTTTTATTTTTTATTTACCTGGGATGTTATAGTTTAAGGATCCTTCATGAGAACAAACTGGAAAAGACCACATAACAACCATGTTTACAATATCTAAATTATGATATTTAGTCTTTATTAAATTCGTGAGGTGGAATACATTTCTTTAATTTTAAAGTACAAATCTATCATAATTTATAAACTATATGTGATCATGATTTAGAATATAATTGTTGGACTCCTCATGTATTAATCATGTTTTAATGATTGAAAATCCTATTACTGTTAATTAATCTCAATCTTAATTACACATCTTGCAAATTCTCTTCATGTATTATGATGTTAATTACTCTCTTTATTATTTAAAAGTCTTACGCATGATCAAAAATACCACTTATATTATCAAGTCTTTATATTTATGATTCATGTCCTCTTACTCTCTAATGATTAAACATAATCCATATTCTGCATATTACAGTTGAAGTATAAATACATATATTTGTCTAAGTATAGAGACAATGTGATGTTTGACACAGTAAGACAAACTATTTACAAGACATAGTCAGAGTGACCCTGACACCGTGAAGGACACACCGTGAAGGACACACCGTGAAGGACGCGCCGTGAAGGACATACCGTGAAGGACACACCGTGAAGGACATACCGTGAAGGATACACCGTGAAGGACAAACTGTGAAGGACAAACCATGACTGAAACGCCTTGAGCTACTCACCATGACTAAGACACGGTGAAGCACGTACCGTGAAGCACTCACCTTGAATCAATTACCGTGAAGCACTCACCATGAAGCACTTACTATGAACCACATACCGTGAAGACTATACCATGAAGAAGACACTGTTTACATAATCACTGTGACACTGTTTCTTATCTTTTTGTCAATATTATTTAAATAATACTAACGGTCATATTTGATGTTTTTAATGAAATTAATTTTATTTAATGATAGTTTTTTTCATGTCAGTAAAACGTATCTCATACCTATTAAAATGGAATCATTCATACTTCCAGACCAAGTGGAATATAAGAAGATTGAGATGCAGTAGACATAATAAGTGTGAGAAGTGGTGCACAAGTGTGACGATACAACAAGAAGAACATACATACACCCGAGAGCACTTTGATGAACAAAAAGAACAATCCTGAGCAAGAATGATATTGAATGACTTTCAAATAACTCTCATGAGTGCAAACCAACATCACTGAAGAACACACGAAAAATCAAGAGATCATTTTCACTCCTGTAGAACACATGATGAACTACGACACTCTGTTTTTTGATAGAAAAATAAAAGAAGAACTGAGAAGTAATTCTGCTGAATACAATGAGTCCAAAGCTGCATTTCTAGTCACTAAATCTTTCTAAACTCTTACATATTCTCTCTAAGTGATATGTTTATTTACTGTCGAGCAGTGTGGAGTACTCTGTATATCTCACACACACACTTTCTCCTACACTAAACTGGAGGATATAAAAATCCTCACTCTAAAACTCTTAACTCTTGTTTACCCACATCAAGTGTGGAAGAGGTCCTAGTGTGGCCTGATCTTTATTTTGTTTCCCACGAAGAACAGTGGTAGAGGTCCTTGTGTGGCCTGGATAGTTGTGTAAACTATTGTTAACCCTGATCCAGGGTGTGGATCAATTTTATATAAATTTGTGAGGACTAAGTCTCAGCTTGAGACTGAACCTCTTGTTACATCTGCTGTGCATCTATAGTTTATGTTCAAAGTATACTACATATATCTTTTACACTCATCCGCTATTAATTTGAATTATAAAACTATTTTAAATATACTTTGATAGATAAATTAGCAATTGTTTACACTTATTGTAAATCAGTAGGTTAGTTTCAAAAGTTAGTTTGATCTTGTGGTTAAATTAACTGAGACCAAATCAATCTTTCAAAAGCTAAGTGAACATTTACAATCTGTATAAAATCACTACAGTTAAACTTGTTTTATAAATTGGGGGATTTTAAATAGACAATATTTTAACAGAAATTTTAATTAGAACTCAATTCACCAATCTCTTGAGTATCCACTCCAACCAAAATTTGGTATCAAAGGTTGTTTTTATTTAAATATTTTCTTTTAAATACTATGTTTTTCAACTGTGATTTTAGTTGCATCTATAATGATCTTAAATTTTTTTTAGTTCTAAATTTTATCTCATTAACTATACTTTCTAATATCTAGCTATAGACAATAGACTAGAGGTTGCTGCTACTAACAGGCCACCTTTCTTCAATGGTACAATCAATGCTCAGTGGAAGTTTAAAATGAAAATTCATTTTGAAAGCATGGGTTTTGCTATTTGGACTGCTATAGAATCTCAATATTAATTTCCAGGAACTGAAAGAACAACATGGGATGAACCTACAAAGTCTTCCTACAATAATAATTGTAAAGCTATGAATGCCCTATACTGTGCTTTAGGAGATGAAGTATTTAATAGAATTTCTGCTTGTAAAACTTCTTTTGATATACGGGATACTTTAGGGGTTTCTCATGAAGGAACAACCAATGTTAAATAAATGATATTGAATGCATATACTATTAAATATGATAATTTTAAAATGAAAACTGATGAACCTATTTCTGATATGTATCTCAGGTTCAATGAGATAGTCAATACAATGAATTCACTCAGTAAAGCTATTCCAGCAAAGGAACAAATTATGAGGATACTGAAATGTTTACCAGACCGATGGAGAGGCACTTCTATTTCAATCAGAGAATCATGGGACATTGCTTCTCTACCTGTCAAGGAACTCATTGGTAAGCTTATGATGTATGATGAAGAACTCAAAGTGAATAAAGATGAAGTGGATGAACCAAAAAGGAAATCAGTGGCTTTCAAGACTAGTTCTTCAAAGAACAAAGACAATGAAAAATCTCAAATACAAACTGAATGTTTAACAAGTGAAAGCTCAGACTCTGATAGTGATGCTGAAATGGCTCAGATATCCATAAGGTTTATAAAATTTTATTGGAAGAAGAAATTTTTTAGAAAATCAAATTACAAAGGAAAGTATGACAATAAGGTACATTAGAAGAAGGACTGGAAAAATCCAGATAAAAGTAATGAAGTTCTTTTCAATGAGTGAAATAGAAAAAGGAAACATTAAAGCAGACTTCCAAAAGCAATAATTCAAGAAGAAATATGATTATCAGGATAGTAAGTACAAGACAGCTATGAAGGCTACATGAAGTTCTTCTGAAGACAGCATAAGTGAATATGAAATGTCTGATTCTGAAAAGAATCGTGCCAACATATTTTTTATGAAAAACACATCTGAGGTAACCTTAGATACTTCTGTTTTAAATTCATATTATTCTGGAGATGATGTAGAATCTGATTCTAATTCTGAAAGCATGACTAGTGAGGAATTATTTGAATATTTATAATATGCTGGAGGAGACATGCAATGAAGTTAATCATAAATACAAATCATTAAAGAAACATCATGCTCTCACTACTACTGTTAAAACTGAACTTAGTATTGAAAAAAAGATGAATGCCCAACTATTAAAGGAAAATAATGAACCGAAAATGTCTAATGAGAAACTTAAAAAGTACTTTTAGAAGTTCAAAAATGTATAGGATACACTAACTCAAATGCTAGGAAAGCAATTTGCACCAAAATACACTATTGGAATAGGCTACAAACCTGGACAGAGACAGTTTACTAAGAATAGCTTTATTCCTAAATCTGGACAGAATACTACTAGTTCTACTTCTGGAAATCCATATGCTTCCACAAGTTATTCTCATAGTTATAAATATAATAGAGTTTATCTTTCAAAATCCTTGATTGTTAACCTGTCTGGACCCAAGAAGATTTGGGTACCAAAATCATACTCTATCTAAAACTATTTTGTAGGAATCCTGCTTGAAGAGTTCCCAGAAGAAGACATGATATTTGGACAGTGGATGTTCAAGACACATGTCTAGGGATTACTCATGTTTCAAGAGTTTAATAATGGTTTATGGAGGCTAGGTCACCTTTGGTGATAATTTTAAAGGACATATCATCGACCAAGGCCAAATTGGTAACACTGATTCAGTTTTAATTTCTAAAGGTTTATTTTTTGATGGACTGAAATATAATCTATTAAGTATTTCTCAATAATGTGATGATGGTTTTTATGTCATGTTTGAAAATGATTCCTGTAAAGTTTTTAATTATAATTTTTTTTTAATATTTTCAATTTTAAGAAATGAAAATATTTATGTTGTTGATCCTAATTACTTAACTAAACAAAATGTTACCAATTTAAATTCCTTTCATAAGGAGTCCTGGTTGTGGCATAAGAGATTAGGACACTGTAATATACACTCACTTAGGAAACTAACTAGGAAGAACTTAGTTAGATACTTACCCAAACTTGAGTTTCCAAATGACAAAGTGTGTGATCCCTGTCAATAGGAAAAGAAACATAAAAACTCTTTCAAACCAAATAAAGAAGTCTTAACATCTCATCCTCTCAAGTTGGTTCACTTGTATCTATTTGGACCATCTAGACATTCTAGCTTAAATGGGAAGCACTATGACTATTTCCTAGTAGATGAATTTTCTAGATATACTTGGGTATACATCATATCTCACAAAAGTGAAGCTTGTTCATATTTTTAAAGCACTCCAAGTCTGTAGAAAACCTTAATGGACTTAAGATTAAATCTCTAAGAAGTGATCATAGCTGTGAGTTTGAAAATCATGAATTTGAATCCTATTGCAAACACAATGGCTATAGTTATAACTTTTCTTCTCCTAGGACACCTCAGCAGAATGGTGTAGTAGAAAGAAGAAATAGAACCCTCTAAGAAATTTCTAGAACTATGCATAATGAATATGACCTGCCTATTTAATTTTGGGCTGAGGCTATGAATACATCTTGTTATGTTATTAATAGAGTCTTAATTAAACCTCTTCTTAAGAAGACCCCATATGAGTTGTAGAATAATAGAAAACCTAAAGTCAATTACTTTAGAGACTTTGGTTGCAATGTCTTTATTCTCAATACAAAACATAATATTGATAATTTTGCTTCTAATAGTGATGAAGGAATCTTTTTAGGATATTCATTAACTAGTAAAGTCTATAGAGTTTTCCATAAGAGAACCAAGTATGTGGAAGAATATGTTCACATCGAATTTGATGAAACTGATCCACATGAGTCTAAAACCTCACTTGAAAATCTTGAAGAAGTTTTATCTGTTCTTTAACATAATGATAAAATCAATGAACCTGCTATAAAGACAAAAAGCTATAGAATTATTCCAGAATCTTCTTCAAATGAACCCGAAACTAGAGAAAATCCTGAAATTTCTAGTCCTACCTTTACTAGATCAACAAGGATTCTAAAGAATCATCCTTTAGATGCTGTTGTAGGAAATCATGGTAGAGGGACTTAGACTAGAGCTTCTCTTAGAAATCATGTTGAACATCAAGCCTTCTTGTCACAGATTGAACCAAAAAACATTGATGATGCTATTAGTGATGAATTTTGGGTAATTTCTATGCAAGAAGAACTCAATCAGTTTGAAGGAAATAATGTGTGGAATCTTGTTGAAAGACCTAAGGACCCTTTCACCAAAGGCACTAAATTGGTGTTTAGAAATAACGTAGATGAATCTGGAAACATAGTTAGAAAGAAAGCTAGGCTAGTTGCACAAGTCTATAGTCAAGAGAAATGAATTGACTATGAGGAGTCTTTTTCTCCTATAGCTAGATTAAAAGCTATTATGATTTATTTGCTTATGCTGCACATATAAATTTAAAACTATATCTAATGGATGGAAAGAGTGCATTCTTAAATGGATATATTGCTGAGGATTTTTTTGTTGAACAACCACCTGGATTCTCAAACCCTCATTTACCAAATCACATTTTCAAATTATAAAAAGCTCTATATGGTTTAAAGCAAGCTCCAAGATCTTGGTATGATATATTAAGTACATTTATAATTTCTAATGGTTTTACAAAAGGTATAGCTGACCCTACTCTTTTTATAAAACGAATTTCTAAAGATGTTTTAGTTGTACAAATTTATGTAGATGATATTATTTTTGGATCTTCAAGAAATTCCCTATGTACTGATATTTCTAAAATGATGAAAAATGAATTTGAAATGAGTTTAATGGGTGAATTCAAATTATTTCTTGGATGTAAAATCTCTCAAAATAATGATGGAATTATTTTAACTCAAAGTAAATATAGTATGGATCCTTTAAAACGTTTTGGATTTGATAGAAAAAAAAGTAGTGACACACCCATGAGTACCACCTGTAAGTTGGATCTTCATGATGATGGTAAATCTGTTGATCAAACCACTTATAGAGGAATGATTAGAAGTTTACTCTACCGAAATTCTAGTCGTCCAGATATTATATTTAGTGTGTATATGTGTGCTCGTTTTCAATAAAACCGTAAATAGTAACATTTAAATTCTATAAAGAGAACATTCAAATACCTCAAGCATACTCCCAATTTAGGACTGTTCTATCCCAAAAGAAATCATTTGAACATGTTATTTATTCTGATGTTAATTTTTAGGGATGTATGTTAGATAGAAAAAGCACCTATGGAGCTTGTCATCTTTTAGGCAAGTCACTAGTATAATGGTGTTTTAAGAAACAAAATTTTGTTGTGTTATCTACTGCAGAAGCTGAATACATAGCTGCTGGAAGTTGTTTTGCGCAAATTTTGTGGATGAAACACAAATTACTAGACTATGGATATCAATTTAGACATGTCCTAATAAATTGTGAAAAAACAAGTGCTATTAATATTTCTAAGAAACCTATTTCTCATTCTAGGACAAAACATATTGATGTAAGATATCACTTTTTGAGGGATCGTTATCAAAAAGGTGATATCACTTTGGAATTCATTTGTACTAAATATCAACTTGATGATATATTCACTAAACCATTAAATTCTAAAAGATTAGACTATATCATACATGATATTGGTATGATTAATCATAATTAGATATCTTACTGATCTTAACACTCAATACTTTACTGTATTTTACTTTACAGTTTCATGCTCACTTTTTTACAGTTACTGTTTCATGCATACGGTCTCACTGTTAAGATCTTGTGATCATGGTCTGTTAACTCACTATCCCACCATGACTGCACCAAATGGTCATTGTCTCACCGTGGCGACCACCAACTGTCTCACTGTGATGACTGTTTTTCATCACACCATAATGCCTACTCACAGTCGCACCGTGAATACTATTTATATTCTTATTTTAACCCATATCGCTGTAAATTTTTTTATTTCACTACTATTTGATTTCCCACGTTTTTGTTTTTATAACGATTGAATTTCCAAAATGATAAAAATTAAGGCTTTCATTCGATTCCTTACCCCAACTCTCTCCTGAACCTTCTCATTCTTGAAAACCTTCTCTTCCCTCTTTCCTGAACCTTCATTGGATTCCAAGGTTGAAGCATCCATATTCACCCTCGCCTCAGAAGCACCACTCTAAGAAACAGAAGAGGATACCGAGGATAGCTCCCGAAGGACCTCTAAACCCAAACATGGTAAGACGTACTATAGTACCTGAAAAAGATGTTTCCCCTGAGTGTTTGTTGTCTAGAAAGTCGTTAGTTTTGAATGTTTTAAGAGAACAAGGATGGTTTGAATGGTTCTCTGGACAAAATAGTCTGATTTACCCGAGGCTGGTATCTCAATTCTATCATTATGTGAAGTTTTCCTTTCATTTTGGAGAAATATTTATGGTGACTAGCTGGATCAATGGTCAGATGTGTTCCTTCTCTTCGAGGTTGTGGGCTGCATGCCTAAGAATTCCACATGAAGGAGTTTGTGAAGACTATCAGAGAGACCCTCCTCAATCTTCTGATATCTTCAATCTGGAGAATGATTTGGAAATCCTGACTATAAACGGTACCAGGCGAAGGGCCATAGCTGCTGAATTAGATGGGAGAGACAAGACTTCTTTTAAAATTTGTTAAGAATTTGATTAGTCCGAGAAAAAGGGGATTTTTTTAATGACTTATCAGGATGTGTTCCTGATTCACCAGTTGAAAAATGTCCATAAGATCAACCTATGCAAGTATGTTATTAACCATATCTGTGAGATGTTCAAAGTCACTTCCAAATCCAACTCCTTGTTTTACTAAAGGATGATTTCATCCAAGTTAGTTGCCAAAGGGATGGTTGGACCAAATGAAAAAATGTTAGAGGACATTGATTTCTGCTTATCCAATACTATCATTAAAATGTTGATGATAAGCTGGAACCCCTGGAAGAAGCAGTGCGTTGATGATAATGACAAAAACTATAAATAGTTTAATCCTGTTGATTATCCAAGAAGACCTAAGAATATAACTGATCTTTGTTTGGAACCAGATGAAGTGACTAAGTATTCAGAAGAAGATGAAGAAGAAGAAGAGGAAGTAACAGCTTAATTATCTCCTAGAGAAGAAGCTGGAAGACCTCCAATGGAAATAGTTCCTGTTGAAAAAGAAAGGGTCGATTTCCTTGCTTTTATCCCTTCTAAAATACATCAAGAAGAGGAAGTTGTTATTGGTTTGAGAGAAGAGGAAGCTCCTACTTCTAGTGAAGATGTCAATCTAGAAACTCATCCAAATGATGCATGAAAATTGGTTTTTTCCTAATTCAGAACAGCAAGAAACCATAGAGACAGACCCTGTTGAAGAGGATCTACCTATTGAGAAAAAAGTAAGTCTGGAAGATCAACCAGTGGAACAATCGGTTCCCAAGATAATTCCCTCTGATTAAGAGTGGATGGAAATTTCCTTTCAGCTGGCAAGGAAAGAGTTTGCTGAAGAGATTAGAGATGATCATGTGGATCTGGATCATGTTGCTGATCCAATATTCTCTAAAATGGATGCACAATTTGAGGGGAGGAACCTCAAAACCTTGAGACTATGGAAGCTGGATCTGTTGAAGCTTCTCAACCTACAGTCACATATTCTATGTACACTCAGTATGAGTCCCCAATATTTTATGATATGAATGTGTCACAACATGTTACTACAATTGGAATGGATATTTCTTCTCTGCTCAACTGAAGTCTGTAGCTCATCTAGAACTAGTACCAGATCCAGTACTATAACCAGAGCCACAATCTGGATCTGAATCTGTGTCTCAAGATGACTCTGAACCGCAACCAGAACATGAACCTCTACCTTTACCTGCACCGTTACCCAGGAATCACTTCATTGTGACTAAAGATGGTCTAAAAGTTTTTGGAGAGACTTTATTAGCTGAAGTTTAGAAGATCTTATCCTCTCAACCTCGTCCAGTGACTCAACTGAGTCAAGAAGATGCATCAATTCTCTTGTAAAATATTATATTGCATTTTCATCCAAGGATGAATCAAAAAATTAAAGAAGTCGGAGTTAAAAATAAGCTGCTAAGTGCTGATGTTGCAAATCTAAAAAATATGGTAGCAAACTTGCAGAATGAGTTGTCTTTGAGATCAGAGCCTGCTCCTGTCTCTGCCCCTCCACCTATTGCTGCTTCTCCTGAGCCAACTGATTCCACCCTTTCTAGGGAAATTGTGTCACAAGTGCATCCATATCTACTATCTTTTGATGAAAATATGGGAAAATGAAACACCAAGATGCTGGAACATATGAGGGAACTTGTAGAAAATCTGAATAAACTCATAGATGAGTACACTATATGCCTGTAAAGTTATAAACTAGCTCAAAGCTCTATTAAAAGCTGTGAAAGCATCTCCTGCTTCAGGTCAACATTCTTTTCCTCCTTTGGATGATTCTCCGCTGAGATCCATAATCAAGGAAGATGTTCTGAATGCCTTAAGGGGCTTGGATCTGTCTTCTTTGTCAGAAGTGGTTAAGAATAGTAATCGAGCAATGGACATGGTTAGAATTCATTCTAAGATAGCCAATTATGCTCAAAAAGAAGATCACTATGAAAATAGATTTTTATCTCACTCAGATTTTCTCCAAAAGTGATATGACATATCACTTTAGATATCTTGTGGAAAACCTGAAAATCCCTCCTATAACTCAATCTTTTCAAGATCAAGTTTAGAAACCTACAGAGTTCACCAGATTGTTGGACAAATTCAGGGAGAATAAGGATGATTTTGAAAAAGGATATGCAATATGGTGGGGAAATCATTGTCGATTTAATAAATCTTTTGAATCCATATCATCATGTGCAGAGTACTACTATAGTTGCTCCATCTGCTGCACCCCTTACACCTAGTCTACATGACTTTTCCTTAACTGCCATGACAGTCAGCCAAGCTCTTTCTCAGATCCGGCCAGTAATTCTTGACCAACCACAACCTAGATCTTCTACTGCTCCTACTTTGGCACCATTTATTTTTGAAGGTCTACCCATACCCTCTTTGTCTACCACATCTATGCCTTCTTGTACATCAGCACCAGCTCCTGCTACTGGTATAGGGAAGGAAAAGGTGGATCCCTAAAGAGCCGAGATACTGTTTTCTTTCTTTTTGATGGGATTTCATTTCTTGTTTTCTATTTCTATTTCTCTTGTATGATCTATTCTGAATCCTTTTTAATGAAAAATGCATTGTTTCATTTCATTTTCTCTACTTTTTGATAATCCCAAAAGGGGGAGAAAAACTACAAGTATTAGTACAATAATGAGATATGCTATGTTGAATTTCATTTATATTTTGACTATACATGATTTATGATCATCAAAATGGGGGAGATTATTGGACTCCTCATGTATTAATCATGTTTTAATGATCACAAATCCTATTACTATTAATTAATATCAATCTTAATTACACATCTTGCTAACGCTCTTCAAGTCTTATGATGTTAATTACTCTCTTTATTATTTACAAGTCTTATGCATGATCACAAATCTCACTATTATTATCAAGTATTTATATTTATGATTTAAGTTCTCTTACTCTCTAATGATTAAACTTAATCAATATTCTGCGTATTAAATTTTAAGTATAAATACAGATATTTGTCTATGAGTAGAGACACTGTGATGTTTGACACAGTAAGATAGACTGTGTACAAGATATAGCCAGAGTGACCTCGACACCGTGAAGGACACACCATGAAGGAAACAACATGAAGGACACACCATGAAGGAAAAACCGTGAAGTACAGACCATGAAGGACACACCGTGAAGGACACACCGTGAAGGATACCCCGTGAAGGACATACCGTGAAGGAAACTCTGTGAAGGACAAACCGCGACAGAAACATCGTGAGCTACTCACTGTGACCGAGACACCATGAAGCACTTACTGTGAAGCACTCACCGTGAAGCACTTATCATGAATCACTTACTGTGAATCACTTACCGTGAAGAAGACACCATTTACATAATCACTGTGACACTGTTTCTTAACTTTTTTGTCAATATTATTTAAATAATACTAACAATCATATTTGATGTTTTTAATGAAATTAATTTTATTTAATGATAGTTGTTGGCTGGTCAAGAAAATGTATCTTGTACTTATGAAAAGGGAGTCATTCCTACTACCAGAATGAGTGGAATATAAGGAAGATTGCGATTTAGTACATGTAACAAGTGTAAGAAGTGGTGCACAAGTGTGACGATACAACAAGAAGAACTTACATATGCCCGAGAGCACTGTGCTGAAAAAAAAGAACAATCCTGAGCAAGAAAGAGATAGAAAGACTTTCAAAGAACTCTCATGAGTCCAATCCAAAATCACTGAAGAACACACGATGAATCAAAAGATCATTTTCACTCCTCTAGAACACAAGATGAACTACGAAACTCTATTTTTCAATAGAAAAACAAGAGAAGAACTAAGAAGCAATTCTGCAGAATCCAACAGGTCCAGAGCTGCATTTTTAATCACTAGAGATTTCTAAAACCTTACCTATTATCTCTATGTGATTTTATTATTTGCTTTCGAGCTTTGTGGAGTACTCTGTATATCTCACACACACACTGTATCTTAAACTGAACTGGAGGATATCAAAATCCTTACTCAAGAACTCTTAACTCTTGTTTACCCATGTCAACTGTGGAAGAGGTCCTTGTGTGGACTGATCTATATTTTGTTTCCCATGAAGAATAGTGGTATAGGTCCCTGCGTCGCCTGGACAGTTGTGTAAACTGTTGTTAACCCTGATCTAGGGTGTGGATCAAATTTATATAAATTTGAGAGGACATATCTCGGATTGAGACTGAACCTCTTGTTACATCTGTTGTGCATCTTTAGTTTAAGTTTAAAGTATACTACATATATCTTTTATACTCCACTGTTATTACTTTGAATTAAAAAACTATTTTAACTCTACTTTGATAGTTAAATTAGCAAGTGTTTACACTTACTATAAATCAGTAGGTTATTTTCAATAGTTAGTTTGATCTTGTGGTTAAATTATCTGAGACCTAATCAATCTTTGAGATGCTATGTGAACATATACAATATATATAAATTCACTACAGTTTAAGTTGTTAGATAAAATGGGGGATTTTAAATAGACAATATTTTAACACAAATTTTAATTGGAACTCAATTCACCCCCTATTGAGTATCCACTCTGAACAACAATAATTTTCTTCTTCTTAGAGATGCTCCGATGTTGAAAATTCAACAAATCAGAGCATTCATAATATTATATTCCATAAATTATTGAACCATCAGAATTACTCATAAGATGTTGATAGAGAAAATAATTTCAAATTTTTTTATTGAATTTCAGTGTTTTAAATTCCACAAAATAGTTATTTTAATATAAGTTTTCATATTTAGAATTTTATTGGTATGTTGAGCCTAATCATCACAATGACCAATTTTGGATTTATAACAGTTTTCAATTATTTCATTTTTTTGGTCATAAAATTTCTTATATTGATCATAACCATGTAAATATTTCTTTTTAAGATTCTAAAAATATATATCTTCAATTCAACATTATTCACCATAAGATAAATTCACCATATATAAGCTCAAAACAATATCACAAATTGGGCCTTGATAACTATTTATATATATGGGGTGTTTTTTACTTGGAAGAATGTATCACAATTTTTGGGCCCCAAGGACTCTAAACATCAGGGGGTAGATGTGAAAGATGTAGAGGAATGACATTTATTAATCATGTGTGTGTGTATATTTTATTTTCATGGTCATCAATGGATGAACATCTAGAGGTTTTAAATTTGTAGAGTCTCACTTGGCATAACATATTATAGGACTAAAATGGCCATAAATCCTTCAACTAGTGGAAAATGATTCTGATATTTTTAGAGTGATCATGAATGATGATTATAAACAATTTTTGTGAAGGATAAAAGGAATGTATAGTCTATTTAATGTGTCAAAAATGTAAACACTTTTAGATGACAAATTCTGGCCTATTAAAGGAGGATAACTCCTCCATCCCAAATCATTCCATTCCATCTCGTTCCTTCTGGGGAACCAAGAAGGATAACTTTTCTACATAATCTATTTAATTTCATTTCATTTCCCAATATTTTTAAATAATAATTAATCCCCATTAATCTCTATTACCCATACTATGGTTGGGTAAATATTTTATGTTATTTGAGAAGGGTTCAGTGTTTATTCAGTAATTCTTGAGTGCTTGGATATAATTGAATGGATTATCTTTATTTATTAAGTATGATTTTTTTAAATGTGATATAATAGTTTTTTTATCATATGTGATTATTCTTGATTTTTGATCGCATTTTTTATTTTTTATTTGGTAAATGATTATTATATCCCTTATCTAATATCTTGTTTATATACAATAGAATATACAAGATATTAGTAATTATTTAATGTAAAATCATCAGTATGTGTAAAAAGGGTACTGCATTTTCTTGATAATTTACAATAATCAATACTCGGTTGGATATTTCCCAAGTCTACAGAGTACATTCATTTCAACTCTATTGTACATGGAAGGAGAGTAGACCAATCTATGTTCTTGGTATGGTCTCCACCCACCATCTCCATTAGACCAAGGGAGTGAGTGGAAATGATTGTGGAGTCTCACATTATGAATCTTAACAAAAGAATATTGGATAAAATAGAACAAAAATAGCATTGGAATTGGAAAATTTTCCCTGACCTAATCAAACATCTCATATCATAGTATTAAATCAGTTGAATTTCAAATTTAATTTCAACCTTTTTCTTATTTATTTATTCAAAAAAATACATTTTTAACCTCATTAAAAATTGATTTACTATTTTGGGTTCACTGATCTTCAAGATACTTCATTAGTTTAATCACTATATTGCACTTAAGAAATATATATAACTTCAGTTTCATGCGACGTGATATCCAGGCATCCAAATTGGTGTCTTTTCCTTGGAATTTGTGTAACCTAACAACTAAAAAAATTAAAACCAGATGACCCACATTTAAAAAGAGCCATTAATTTATTTAAATTGAGAAATTGTAATAACATTATCCTAAATAATAAAAAGAAACCTAACAAAAATCTTTGGGGAATTAAACATATTAGATTCAAGTGAATCCCTTAGTGTTCACTCTAAACGTCAAACCAATGCTTGAAATCCCAACCAAACCCTTCATGATCTATGAGAAAATCAATTTTACAGTCAAAATAACCATCTCATTGCACCCACTACACCTAATTATTTTAAAATACATGGCCATATGATTCTTGTGCTTCAAAAGTTTCATGGTCATGGAAGAGAAGATTTAAATTATCATATCCATGAATTCAACATCATCCCCTCAAGATTCAAGCCGAGAGGATCATCCAAATATCAATTATATTGGAGGTAATTCCTCTTCTGACTCAAAGGATTGGATAAATAGTTTTTTCACAATCTAAAACCAGGGTATATTAGTGATTGGAAAGAATAAAAAAATGTTTCATTCAAATATTCTATTCCACATCTAGGATCACTACCATAAAAAAGAATATTTACATCATACAAAAATCAATTAGAGAAACCCTCTATCAGTACTAATATCATTTCCAAATGATATGTTCTCGATTCTCTCATCATGAAATGGATGAACACAAATTTTTTATGTTTTTCTACCAAGGACTTGCTGAAAAAGATCGAAATATTTTAAATGCATCATATGGGGGATCAATGACTGACACGTCACCTGCATATATCAGAGTACTATTTGATAATATTACTAAAAACTGAAAATAATTTGGAATAAGATGTTTTGGATTATGGGGAATCCATAAGGTGATAAAATTTGATTCAAAAAATTTAATTAGAAGAAAAAAGGGTGAACTCACTAGTTTAGTGAGACAAATGGTTGTGAACCCAATTAAGGAACATTGATGACCGAAATAAGTATGTGATTTTTTCTGTTCTAATTATCATTAAAATAAATAACGTCCAGAAGTACAAGGAAGCTAAATTTATGTTTCTACCTATCAGCAAATGAAATTCTTGCCAAATCATCCCTGTTAACCCATACCCAATCAATCTATGTATGCCAACAGACCCAGGATAGACCTCATTTTCAATAGCAATACCAAAACCCCACACCATTACAATATTCATATAAAAAACCTTTCAAAAACGTCAAGAACTCTAGTACCTAATTTTCTAAAAAAAAACTTATGACCTACCTTCCAGAAGTTAACCATCTACTGAAGAGATGCAACTACAAACCAATGTAGTAGGTTTTGATGATATGATTGATAAGTTAAATTATCAATTTGGATTCTTTATAGACATTATAACTAAGAATTGAGGAAAAACTATATCTCTGATAGTGCCAAATTTGAATTATAATGTAAATACAATCTTAAAAATAATTATAAAATTACTCCATCCTCCAACCAAACTTGAACCTGAAGAATACAAAATGTTTTTAGGGAGAATGGTGTGGATAATTATAAAAATTATTTTAAAAATCACCACTAAGAAGGAAAGAAAAAATTATGAGTAGAATTATATAATAAAGAGGAAATATAAACCGTTGCAAAAAAGGGGGATAATAAATATATACACCCACTATTTCCATCATGAATGACTGAATCAATGAGATTGAATGAATAAACTCTTCAAAAAGAAATTCTGCACACCCTCCAGATAGTGTAAATCAACATATCCCTACTCGATCCAGACAAAAAATTACAACATATGAAATATTTTTGAAATATTGTTGCAATAAAAATATAATAATTTATGGGAATGATATTATCAACTTGGTAAGGTGTCTCATCCCTTATCACATTACAAATTCCAACCAAATGTCACGTTCCATGGATGTTTTCAATTCCATGACCAATTGGTTCTCTAAATTTATATACTGATTTTTTTGATAGAGGGTATTCAATAAATGTATTTCCACAATTATTATACACTTATTTTATTATGGGAGGCATGAATCCAACAAGAGTGGGGGACCAGCATGCAAACAGATCAACAGTTTTCCCAATAAGAGTTCATGATGATATCTAAGTAAAAGTCAAAGATCAATTATTCACACCTGACTTCTATTTGATGATAATGGAAGTAGAATGGATCTCATCAAACACACCCGTCATTTTGGGTAGATCCTTCTTTATGAAATACAAAGGAATCATCAATATCATTAAAGGTACACTCACCATGTAATTTATAGATAGCACTGTCCACTTCTACATTTTTGAATTCCTAGGGAACCCATTTGATGATAGCTCTCTCCATTCACTCTCCTATGATATTAGTGCTAATCACTTTTCACAATCAAGTATGATCCATTAATTATTATTATTATAAAAATATTTTTCCATTAAAAATATCAATGAACTCGTAATTTCCTAAAACACTAGAGAATCTAATTTTATGTGGGAAGAAGAGGGAAAATATGATTTCTTTTATTAATTTTTAAGTGCTGAGGGAGATGAAATAGTTTATTTTGTGAAGGAGGTATAGGCCATGGAAATTAAGAATGATAACTTAATTTCATCCATTTGTAAGCCACTAGATATGGATTTAAAACCACCCCCATTGATTTGAAATATGTTTACATCATTGAGAGAGATAAATTGCATATGGTAATTGCTAATAATCTATATAAAAACTAGGAAGAATATTTTATTGAGATTTTGATAAATAATGAACAAGAAATATGTTGTGGATTATGTTATACACTTAGTGTAAACACAAAAATATTCTCACATATTATTTATCATGATGGGGGTTCCAAACCTCTCAGATAGCCCTAAAGTAGGTTGAATCCCTCCTTGATGGTTGTCGTGAAGAAGGAGATTGAGAAGATCTTAGAGGATCAGATCATCTATCAAATTTCATATTCGAGGTGGGTTATCCTAATTCATGTAGTTACAATGAAAACTCACATAACCACTATGGGAAATGAAAATAAAAAATTAATCCTAACGAGAATTCTGAATAGTTGGAGAGTACACAACAATTTCAAGAAGATGAATTTGTTTCGTTGAAAATACCATTTCTCTATCCCATTCACTGACCATATATTATAAATATTAGTAGGGAGATAACATTATTTATCTTTAAATGTATTTTTAGGTTATATCTAGGTACCCATTTCTCCCTAGTATAATGTTAATGTGACATTTACATGTACCTATATCACTTTTTTTTTTGAAATGATTCAATTTGGAATATGTAATGCTCCATGTACATTTCATAGATGCATGGTATGATTATTTTAAGATCAAATTGAGAATTTGTTTGATGTTATCTTAGATTATTTCAATGTTTTTGGAGATTTATTTGACTTGTTATTGAATTATATGGATTTTTTTGAAAATTTGCATTGAAAAGTATCTTGTTATAAATTTTGGAAAAGTGTAGATTCATAGATGATAGAGGAAATGTACATGGGAATTTCATTTCCAATAAATGTAATTAAAGTGTATAATGAAAAAATTGATGTGATAAATTCATTACCTTACCCAACATTTTTGAATCATTTTAGATCATTTGTATGATATTCATGATTATATATAAGGTTTATTTAATATTTCAAAAAGATATATCTAACTCATTATATATTACTTTTGAAATATTCTAATTTTTATTTCAATGGTGCATGCTTGAAATACATCGAGGATTTAAAGAGAATATTGACTAAACCACTAGTGATGGAGGTAGTAAAATGGTAAGAACCATTTATAATACTTTTTAATGAATCAATCCAAGAAGTTAGAGAACTCCTTTATCCCATAATTTATCAAAATCCACAAGTAATCTCATATTCTTTAAGGGACTCAAATTTGGCCCAATTCAACAACAATACCAGAAGTTGATTTTCCTTTACAAATATTTAGATCATTTCTTCTTGGAACTAAAATCACTATATTTTCCGGTCATTGAGGTCTTTCGTACTTGATGAATAATACTGATTCTAAACTAAGGATATTGATATATATGATACAACTATATGAGTTTAAGATGGAAATAAAAGAAAATAATGGATATGAGAACCTAGTGGTTGACCACTTAAGTAGACTTACAAAAACCACAAAAGGAAAAATTCTAGAAAAACCCCATTGAATGATCAATATCTAGGAGAGAAGTTCTACATGATTAAAGGAGAAGTTCCTTATTATGATTAAATGGTCAATTATCTGGATACATATCAAGCCCCGTATCATTTAAATTTACAAAAAAATTAAAAAACTAAAATCTATGTACAAATAGAACATTTGGGAAGATCCAATTTATTTGGAGTGTTTGTAATGATCATGTAATAAGAATATGTTCTCATGAAATTGAAGTTGAAAATATCTTTACATTTTTTCACACATTCAATTGTAGAGGCCACTTTTGACCTTAATGGAAAGGAATGAATGTTTTATAATCATTAATTTATTACCACACCCTTTTAAATGATTATCTTGAATTTTGAAAAAGAAGTAAAAAATGTCATTTTTTGGGAAACATTTCAAAAATATAAGAATTGCCTAAAAATCTAATAAATTTATGTGATATTTTTTAGGTACTAGGGATATATTTTATGGGAATATTCCCAATTTCATTAAGAAATAATTATATATTTCATATAGATTATTATGTTTCAAAATGGGGGGGTGGAAAAATCCACCAGGACTAATGATGATACTATTGTTTTTTATTTTGTTAGGTTTAATATATTTTGTATGTTTGGAGTTACTAGAGACATCATAAGTGACCGAGAGACTCAATTTTTAAATAATATAATAGATGATTTACTTAAAAAGTACGGGGTGAGTTATAAAATATTAACTCATTATCATACATAGACTAATAGTCAAGCTAAATTATACAATAGGGAAATCATATGAATTTTGGAAAAGACTGTTAAACCAGACAAGAAGGAATGGAGCCAAATTTTAGTGGATTCATTATGGGACTATAAGAATACCTACAAACCCCAATAATAATGTGTCCATATAGGTTTATTTAGGGTAAAATCTTTCACCTTCCCCTCGAATTAGAGAATAAGGAATATTCGGCTGTGAGAAAGATGAATTTGGATCTGGAAAATTATGGGAAAGAGAGGAGATCATTGTTGTAAATGTTTGATGAAATTAGAAGGACGAAATTAAAAATTCCAAGATTTATAAAGGAATAATAATATTGTATCATGAAAAGATGATCTAACTAAAATATATCTATCCAAGTGTTGTAGTGCAATTATTCAACTTGAGAATCAACCTAATTATTGGTAAAATTCTCTCTAGATGGGAAGTTACATTTATAGTTACTTATTTATATAATTTTAGTTCTGTTCATATTTGGAAGATAAGAGAAAATTATCCCATCACTGTTAATGGATATAGGTTAAATATATTGTGTGGGAACATTTCATCAGATCTTGTGGAGTAAATCACATGCCTCCAATGTGATTATAAAAAATATATGCCTGGTTGTACATATCGTTTAAATTTTCCTTTATAATATGATTCATTTTTTCAGTCATCATAAAATTTTAATCAATTTTAAATCATTTATGACACATCATCGTTTAAGTGTGGGGGAGGGAAACTTTTTAGTTTAGTATTTTCAATTTTTTTATTTTTTCAATTTTTTCCTAATAAAAGGTTAGTTTTGAATTTTTTATAATTTTGTGTGTTTATTTTTAAAAAAAATTAATGTTTTTAAAAAATTTGGAGTCCAAATTATTATCATTTCTATTTTTGAAACTCATTTCATTGAGTGAACCAATCTATTCCATGAAACTAACTTAAATCAATGTTGGTAATTACATTTTTCAAGTTCAAATCTTTGGTAATTTCATGAAATGTACATTGATTTTTGAATATTATAACACATCTCACTATCTTTATATTTGAAATAAATTTCATGTGAGTATATTGAACAATTTATTCATATTTTTAACATTCCCCTCACTTTATTAGAGAACTAGACTATTCTTGCTTTATCTAGAATTTGATTTATTCCAGTCAAAATTTGAGGGTTTTAATTATTTTTATTTTAAATGATTGAGTAATATATTTGGTATTAAAGCCCCCCCTTTTTAGTAAATTCTTTTTTATTCTATAATAACTTGTATATTAATTTCTTTTATCCCTTAGAATCCCGGAAAAATGTTATTTTAATGACATTTCATGCCAATTTTTCCTATCCAACCTTGTCATGAAGTGAAATTTCCAGATCTAGTTGAACAAAATGGTGGGAGAAGCTGTATTGTGCTGTCTAATATCATTTTGTGAAAATTTCGGTGGAAAATAAAAATTTAATGAGATTATTTTACTACTTAATAGTTCATTCTGTTTAATGTTGTGTCTGTCTGCAATTTTCATGATAGGAGAATTTGTGCCTTTCTGAAGCTTCTAATGGAGAATGAATGTTCTACCAATCTAAAGATTCCATGGAAAATTATGTTTGGGTATATTGGAATTATTTATGAAGAAATTTTGAATTTCATGAACATTCCTTTTTATTTCATGATGATAGAGATACATTTTACTAAGGAGGTGTTGAGGATACCATTCATGATTGAAAATTAGAATCTTATAATTTTTCTTCAAAAATAGCCATTCCCTTTTCATTCAGCCTCATAATTTTTAACAATTAAATCTTACCAACCAAAATCCACAATACAATATAGAAAAATCATCATGATAAAAACATGTCCTTTAATCACCTCAGGTATAAATGAATGAATTTATCAAGCCTATGGTTACCCTTTCAAGGGTTTGGATGAGAAAAGCATTGTTCTCAATTAAATATTTTGGGATGAGAAATAATTCAAGTGAGGTAGGTGTCTTGTGTGCATGGGATTTGAAATGAAGGGAAAATATGTTAAATTATGGAAATGTAAAACATAAAACAATTCTTTTGATGAGTCATGACATTTCATGTTTCATGGTGTGAATTAGGTAGATCTCATGGGTATATGTTTTGAATATTCAATGATTATATTTTAATACTTACCTGTCCAAAATTTAATTTTCTATTTCTAAGGGAATTTATAATTAAAATATTTACAATAATTTTTAGTGGTATTTTGATGTTAATCATAAAAATGGCATATTTGTGATTTTTAACAGTTTGAAATTTAAACTTCATTTTGATTATATCATTTACTATTTTGATCCAAATTGGTGAATTCATTTTTTCCGGATTCTAAAAATCCATAGATTCATTTCATCATTATGTAATTAAAGATGAATATACTATATGGATGATCTAGATATGCTCAGAGCTTGTTCATTGAAAATTGCTTTTTGATTTGGAGAGGTTTGTTCTTGTGACCATATATCATGCCTAGTGGGCCAAAATACTCTGCAATTTAGTGGGTGGACACTCAATACATTTATGAAAATCTTTTATGAGGCATGATACACGTTTATATTCATTTCTCATGGTAGTTTATTCTTGATAATACATAGGTTTTAAATTCATTGAGTTAGTCTGGGCAGAATAAATTCTCAAACTAAATCAGCGGTAAATCCTTAGTCTAGTGTCCAATAATGATGAAATTTTGATAGTGAATGAGAAATCATTTTAGATAAAACATTTATAATGGACTCATTGCCTGGATAGTACATTATATGGGTGTAAAATGTAAAAATATTGGGAGGACATATTCTATTCAATAAAAGGAGGAGATCTCCTCCTTCCCTAATCATTTCATTCCATATAATTCCTTCCAAGGAACCAAAGAGGAGATCTTTTTTACTTTTTCCCTTTTGTTAATTTTGATTTCTATATAATGTTAATACCTTATTATTCCCCATAAATCTCAATTACTGTTAACAAAGTTGGGTAAACATTTTGGGATGTTGGAATATGGTTGGTTTTGAATTTTTTAATGCTAGAGTTCTTTGACATAATGGAATAAATTCACTTTCTATATTATGTATCATTGTTTTTCAATTTCACATATAGTTTTTTATTATGTAGGGAAATCATTATTATTATATTATACCATTTATAATTTTTATTTTATAAACGATCATTATCTCCCTCTACTAATTTATGTTTTATATATTATAGAATATATAGGGTATTATTGATAAAGTACTCAATTGTCGTCATTACTTGTAAAAGGGTTAGGGGTTGTTCTTGATTGTTTTGGATAAATAAGACTTAATCAGGTATTTCCCATGACAATTGAGAATATTCATTTCATCTCTCTTGCACATGGATGGAGAGTGGACAAAACTGAGATCTTTGTATGGTCTTATCTCACCATAACCATTTGACCAAGTGAGTGAGAGGAAACGACAATATAATTTCACACTAATCTACTTAACAAAATAAGATTGAATAAAATAGAAAAATGAAATAATTTGAATTGTAATACTAACCCATATCTAATTACAATTCTCATATCATAGTATTAAATCATTTGAATTTCAAATTTGATTCCAATCATTATATTATTGATTTCATTAAAATACTCTACATTTTTACCCTAATTTAAAGTAACAAACATTTTTGTCTGCACTCCCCTATGGGAGACTTCCAAGGGTTAATCACTAGGAAACAATTAGGGAACATAAAAAATTGATTTACCATGTTCCATTATAGGTGTGAATAAGATATAATGTATTATATTTTTCTCCTATATCCATAACCATGTAACCTTGAGTAATCATCCACACTCCATTTATGATGACTGTTCTGAAATCTACCGATATAAATTATGTTCATACATATATATTATATTTTTTAACCTTCCATTATGTTAAGAAAAATTCAATTAGATATTTGAATAATAAATCCAACTTTTCCCAAGTTTTTAAGAGCTTTATCGTCATCCAAGTAGACATTTCTGAACATTCCTTATGCATAATTTACAATTAACCCCCTATCATCTATTGGGTGATATAATTCCATGGATTTAATTATCCAATATTAAAATGGAAAATTTACACATAGAAATAAACTATATTTTCCATAACCTAAATTAATGGAACATGATCTTCTAGAATCATCCCTTCCTGAGTACACCATATACACCTTAAATTTATTCATGACATTCTTTCTCTTATAACTATAACATTATGTGGGTTTATGTTTGGTCAACTAACCTCAACTCCACTATGGGAATTCGACTTCTGAATTCTTATGACCTTTCCACTAATGTTAATAACCTTTATATTCATTTATTATCCTTGTTATAATATATTCATGGATTTCTCTACATTTGAGTACAATATTAAAAATCTTATATATCACAATCTAAAAAACTGAGTAATATTTTCTATAAGAATTAGTTGTCTATTCTATCACAACATCACATTATTCCAAAAGTGAAGTTAAAAATAAACCTTATTGGACCCAATTAATTTTATTCCAAAGAGGTGAGGGGACGAATCAGAATATGTATATTTATCAATTGACCATGAGAAACAATCTTGAACAACAATTAGTTGTAACTTTTCCCTACCTCAGATCATTTATGAGGTATAATGTAAAAAAATTGGTACAGATGAAATTTAATTAGTTTAGCAAAGCTATGTTAATCCAACAGGCATGCGATAATGATGTCTTGATGCACCTAAATCACTAGGTGAACTAATTTTTTGATAATAAAGACTATCTACACCAAACCTCTAGTTTCACAGACTTCAAAGAATAATTAATATCCAAATTATCATTATTTAAAATATTCTTCACTTCTCCACGTGTAATATGTATTCTTGTACCATGAAAAATAAATAAAAATTACACCATGGGTGATGTTGAGATCATCATTACATCCTTGAAATTCCAATGTGATGGCTACCTTGAACACCTCCCCCTTATTTATGAAAAGTTTTACTGAATGTATGGAATTATTCACATTTATTAGTCAATATATTTATGTTCATTATATTTAGAATGTATTTCAAATTAAAATATATCACAATTATTTATGTTAAGAGAGTCTTTATGATATCCCTCATTCCCATTTCTATATCTCCTTTTTTATTCCCTAGATATATATGTGCGGAATATTTGAATATTTGATTATGGAAACTACAAATTCATTAATGATATTTCATATAATATTGAATTCCAACAAAATAAACTAATTTTTTTTAAACAATAAGATCCAAAATATTTATCCAAAACGAATATTAAATTCCAACATAAATCATTGTCACTAACTATATAGAATTGAATACCACTTTACTCCCTAAATATTATTCAACAACCTAATTCTTCAAATGAACACAAAACATGAATTTAAATAACTATATAATAATAAAATAATATTTCTGTATTTTTTTATTAATTATTTCATTCATATCATGTCAATTTATTAGTCAAATTTTATGAATAACAAAATGATTTTTAAACTATTTTTGGTCGATAGTTTACAAAAAAAATAACCAATATAATGACAATAATGATTTTTTGGAATGACTCTAAAAAATAGGAATTTTTGAACAATGAAAATTACATTTTTTTTCAAAAAATTGGCTTGGCACCCAAAGTTCATTATGATTTTCGTCGGGCTATAGAATGTCCCTTATTGAATGACTTCAATCAAAAAAACACTCTAATGCTTGCATTGATAGAATTATGATTATAAAATTTGGTCATTTTTATATATTTCAATTTATAATGATTGTTATGAAATATTGCAATGACACTTATTAAATCACCTAATTCTAGAAACATTAACATAAAAATTATTATTGTGGGTCTTGTTTTTTTAAAACATTTTTATATTTAATTAATCTTATAAATGATTCTCTTAATTGTGCATGGAAACCATCATAAAATTTTCTAATATTCCACCTCGATTTAAAAAAATATATGAAAAATAGTGAGTGTGTAGAATATGTCCATGATTCCCACTACCAAACTCACTAGATATGGTGGATAAAGACTGACAGAACCTCTCCAGCACCTGATCACTAGAATTTGATCACTAAACACGATTTGGAGCCAATTTCATCATTATATGCCTCTACCACATGATCAAAAATGGTAATTTGTATCCCCAAATCTGAATCAATCGGTCATTATTCATTATCGCACACCATAATCAAAGACTCGAACACATATGTACCCACAATATCGATTACTTATTCCAAATAATAGTCAGGAAAAAAAATCTAATTCTAGGTATTCGTTAAACCATAGCCAAATGAAATTGCATGTGATGAAAGTGAAAATAATTAGGGAGGAAATCCAGAAACAAAATTCGTTGGGAATAAATATGTACTAATATTCATTTCATCCTCTATCATTTTTCACTGAATTATACAAACAAATATGGATTAACAAAGAGAAAAATTAATCAGCAAAAAATTAGTCAACCATTGATGCGTGAATCAATTCTTGTTTTTGGGATTGTTATTCATACGACCTAGATAATGAATTGATAAGAAATCACACAAATCAAACATTCTACCTAGAATTGGATAAATCACTAGTGAAGAATAAATCAATAATGTTATCATTGGAGAGATCCTTGTATATTATTTAACATTAATTGAGAATCCATGATTTGATTGTCATTCGTCTAAGAATGATCCTCCAATTTTTTTCCTCTCTCTATGAAATCTATAAGGGTATGTTGCTCACCCTGGTATTTATCCATAGTGTCATATTTTTAAACATTTCATAGGTCATAAAAATAATTTTAATAATATAAATTAATTATTATTTATATTTATAAATTCTCATATGATAGCTCTCTACCAGAACTTCTAACATGCCCAATGGATATTTAACACATAGTGTAAAACCCACGCGCTGAATGAAATGGAGGAAATATAATTCGAATATAAATCCCAATTTGGGATTTATTCACCTTTTTAGATAAACTTCCCATGTGAGATATTTAGAGTTTTAATATTTTTCATATATAAATTTCAAGCTCACTTAGCCTCAAAATATCACACCATCCAAACACTTGGATTCAAAAAGAATTCATAATATATTCCTAATGTAATATATGAAAAATCAGAGTCATCATAAGGTTTTCATCTTCAAACTCCTGACCCCTGAAGGTGTTGTTTCGTACTGAAGTTCATTGTTGAACCTTCATTGATCTTAATTTCAGTCTTCATGTCTATTTTGAGGATCTGAATCTTTAGTGATGAGTCAATGAACCAATTTTCCTATATTTTATGATTTTCAAACATTAATTATGTCTTGGACCATCTGAATGGGGCCCATTCCATGACACCCCAAGCCCTCCTCTAATATTTTGGGATCTGACAACTGGAATTGAGTATGCATTTCACTAACACGGAAGGTCTTATCCTATGTACCTGTACAAACTCAAAAATCTACAAGACCATATAATTTTGAAATGTGAATCAAAATAAGCAAACATGCATGCATAAAATTAAATACAAAAACAAGAGTATGAAAGGAAGTAAGTAAATGTAAATAGCTCTAAATGAAATCCAACCACAAAGAGTCTAAAAACAAGTCCAACCTGAAAGTATAGATAGGGACTACTATCAAGATACTTTTGGAATACATATCAGTTTGTTCTATCCCACTAAGTATTTTCTAGGTCTTTCCATTATATGGAAATGTCAAAAAGGTTGATCATCTTCATCATACATGACTCATGAAGGAAAATATTCAACAAGGGTGAGTATAAAAATAACTAGCATGACACATGGAAACGAAAAAGAATAAAAAATTGAATAACAGTCCGCACTACATAGGTATATGTCTACAATTAATATAAAAAATTATTTATATAAAATCTTAAAAAGACACACAGTCTAAATGGTAATGTCACAAATGTAATGCCAACATAGGATTCTAGCTCAATAATTACACATAGCTCTAATCTATTATTAAACACTCATTGAGTATGATTTCACTAATTACATCCCTCTAAGATGTAGTTCCTATTGGGTCTCATCATTGTGAGGATAAATTAATGTCTATAGATATATGACACATAGATGAATATCACTCCCAATGCTATGGGGCATACTAACAAATAGTCTGGAACAACCTTCTAGGAATAGGATCCACACCCGTATAATGTTGGTCATGATGATACCAAGAACTCCACCTAGGGTAAGAAGTTGATATAGGATCTCTCTCCGGGACTCTTTGAAGGATTATAACAACTCTATCCAATAAATCCAACTAACGGGGTCATTTTTATATCTGTAAGAGTCAATTCAATATTATCCCTTAGGGATTATATATGGTCCACTATCCAATAAATCCTAAAAATGGGGTCATTTTTCTCTTTGTAAGAGGTAGTTAAATACTAACCCTTATGGAAAAGATATGGGGAATATACACTATCAAAACATTTTCAAGATACATAGGTATATAGTTACAAGCCTCCATTAAATGAGTACATGTTGTGTTGTAGGGTTACATGATATGTCCCTTCGACCCAAGGTCTTCCCATGTAAATGGACCACGTACATGTCCATTTAATAGTATAATACATGTTTATTCCCATGTACTATGCTCATTTACTAGTGCACAACGTGTCCATTGTATGCATGGCCTGGTCATGTTCTTGTAGGAGTACATTGTGTGCCTATGCCCGTGTATTTCCTGTTCATATCTGTGTACACTCTGAAGTACACTTTTAGCCATCAGGGTTGGGTCACAAGATACAGGACATGGTCATATGCTTTTTGATTCTTATCTTTCCTTGAAAACCCTACTCTCCACTGAGAGGGTCACACATAGTGTGTATCTCTTCCTTACAAACTATGTACTACAAAAATTTCCATAATCTCAAATCTAGTTGCTACATTATTGTTCTCTCTTCCCTCCATCATTATGGATTAAACCCTCACAAGAACCATGGGATATTATTATTCAAAATCCATTGTTATTGAACACTAGGATTCATCCATTGAATCCATTCATAAAATGAACTGACACTTCCTTACTCATTGGGCTATAAATAACAAGAACACTATAAATACAAAATCTCCCAATATGTTATTCTTTCTATTATCACATCACCATAGTGTCAAAACAATGCCAAATCTACAATATTTAATCATTGCACCATGAAACATGTTTTCAATGATACATTCATTAGTTTATGTAAAACCACATTCCAAAAAAATAATAATAATTATGAATGATGATTTAGTGGAGAAAATCACAAGAATAATCATGATAAATGGTCCTCAATGAATATTAATGTTTCCCTCTATTAATTTTTTTAATAATAAATTAAGATATTAGAATTTATCACAATGAAATTATACCAATTCCAAAATAAAACTAACACATAACCTACTACTCATGATCTATGAATCGATCCATTAGTTGAATGATTCATGTTCTTCATAGAAAATTAAAATGAGGAAAATAACTAAATCACAATGACTTCCCACCTTGATTTAGATTGATCATATATGAATAACAGAGTTTTTCTATGATCATTGGAGGGATCCTCTAATTTCATCCGGTACCGGTTATTGATATTTCATTTGGTTGTATTCCCCCAATGGAATCCCTCCACTGTTATCCAAAAGAACTCCAAATAGATGAAATAAAAGAGTTAGGTTAGTGTTCCAATAGATGTAATAAAATAATTTTATTTATTATTTCATTTACATTACTCCTATGTTGATTTTTTTGCAACGGCCATGTGTTGACAAAGGTTATGTCATGCCTATGATAAATTTAATGTTTTAAACTCAATGGTGCACTTTGATTTCTAATTTTATCCCTTATTTAGATGTTATTCAACCTTTTCAAGAAAAATTTTAGTTTATACTATTTAATATATTTAATATATTCAAAAAAAATTTATGGGCACAACGGGACTTAGAATCACATGTCATCTTAGAAACTAGTCTAAAAAATTATCCATAAAATATAACAAATTAATCATAAAAAATCTAATTCATTACATTCACCCCAAATTCGGGCTTTATGACCCAAAAATCATAAACAATGGCTACACAATGAAAAAATTATTATAAATGAGAATATTCACATATGAATGAGAGACATCATGACATAAGAATGGACTCCTTAACACTTAGCATCATGTGATGGAAAATGTGATTGAAATCAATGCTCATATCTCTATGAATTTAAAGTGTTGATAAACATTATATTATTTTTAGAAAATAAGGTGGATATGAAATGATGTTATGGGGGTGGAACCTACTAATAAAAGGAGGATTAACAATCTAAGGATGTTTCCCTACTAATTTGGAGAGCAGTCATTTTCGAAGGAGAAATAAGGCACTGTGAAATCATGTTTCATGAAGATAATTATCGGTGAATAATATACTTACATGAAGGAGAAGAGGATCACATGTATTCTTGAATTGTGAAATTAATGCTTCAGAAATTTTTGATGAAGCCAATATTATGTGAAGACTTCCTGGATTATATGAACTATTAGATAATCTTAAGATAGTGTATACATTTTCACTATATTTTTTAATGGATAAGAATAAACTATGCACAAAACCAAGTATTATATTACTATAGTGAAATGTAAACATTGAATTAATACATTAATATTTAACTATATAT
Source organism: Viscum album (assembly GCA_963277665.1). Lineage (NCBI taxonomy): Eukaryota > Viridiplantae > Streptophyta > Magnoliopsida > Santalales > Viscaceae > Viscum > Viscum album. The sequence goes on along the minus strand of OY728138.1, from coordinate 651,241,261 downwards.
TCTCTTGAATAATTACTCCAAAAAAAATAAGGAAGGAGGCAGTGCATTCATGGTACCAATAATTGCATGAAAATGCATTAAAAAAAGAATAATATATAGAAAACGAATAAAATAACATAATATAATTGCAATATTATATTGTTATGTGCCTGATATTATTAATTATAGAACCCCACACAAATCATTCATGAAGTACATGTGAGATACCAATGTTAATAATTCAATAAGGAAGATGACTGAGATTGTGAAAATATTAATCTTTAAAAAAATTTAGGAACATGTGTGCTCAAATTGAACACATTAATTGAGGTCTTGACATCAATATCGTCATAAGGAATAAAAGTATGAGAATAGTTAATCTGAGGAAACTAATCATATACAGGTAATCATAATATATTGAGCAAGACAGATAGACTAAACCAATGGTTGTCGAAGGTTCTCAAAGTGTATAAGATCAACTGTGATTTAGCATGCTCATTGGGGAATATCAAAAAACATTCCTACAATAGATAATTCCTTGAATAATGGTAAAAGTATCTCTAATGCAGTCAAGATCAATAGACGTCTCTCGATCAAATATAAAAGCATAAGTATCTTAGTTGGAGTAGGGAGTATAAGAATATGGTTGGGGGTTATATCAAACTAAGGAAGAAGAGTTAGATTAACTGGGGGTATAACTATAGTCAATTGGAGGATCATTTTCTAGGGTATTTTAACCAGCTTCTACGTAAAACCATGTAATTTATAATTATATTATATTTAATAATCTTTTTTAGGTGGCATAACTGACATGGAAGGGTTAAGTATTTATATTGAACCTTGTAAATATTTTTCATGGATCTCTCTATTATTACTAATTCACATGTGGTGAGATTGAGAGATATCAATGTTTTTATCGAGAAGCTTAAGGTGTTTAATAGGTTTAATCCAAAATCAAAAGAATTTATAAAATGCGTATAACACTGATTCAAGACACCCTTTTTTGGAACATAATCCACCCCTTTTCTCTAAAATTATAGGGGATATATAAAAATCCTTTTCAATTTTGATGGTGCATGAAAATATTTTATCATATTTTGAAAAGGATTAATAAACCAGGTCCCATATGAGCGAAAGTTTAATACCTTCAAATAAATTGCCCATAATTTATATTGAATTATGTACTTAATCAATAGCGTGCTTATATATTATTGTAAACACAACCTCATATGGGACCATATTAGAAAACAAATTCTTCATAAACACTTTCTTCATACATATATATTTCTAATTATATTTTATTCTTTGTAATGGTAGTGTTAGAAACACATTCTTCTCTATTTTTACATTATGTTATGGAACTTTCTATTCATTTTAGTTCATTTCTCTTGAGGAAAAGGTGTTTTGACAAATGTTGCATAATAGATATCTATTCCATGTGTTATGTTCCTTATTACTCACTAGTATTATAGACCATTGGAATCAATTTATTAGAATAACCATGGGGAAAATATAATTTACATAAAACAATTTACCTTTCATCATATCCAATGTTTAGAAATATCGTTCATGTGACATAATCTATTCCCCATATACAACTATATTAGTAGTTACACTAAATGATTACAGAATATGTCTTGAGAAATCATCCAATATAAGTGTTTCATTTAATTTGACATCATGTTTTATCCATATTCACATTGTTCTTAGTTATAATAATGGTTGGATTTTCTTATATTTTTATAATCTTCTCTGTTCCAACAGCAGATGTATTGGCTTTCTCGGTAAAGGAATTTATACATTATCCACATGTTTTGATTGTGTTATTTATTTTAAGAACCATTTATAAAATATTTCATATACTTTTTTGGCTCATATAATGATATATTTTAATCAAATATATATCATTATAAATGTGATCTAACACTTAACATAAATTAAAAATTTATGCATTTTTAATCTCATAATTGTGCATTGGGTTTCCTTGGTAATATAATTATATCAAAAACATATTTTCAATTGTTTCCAAAAAATATAAATAAATTCTTCAATTCCCTTTGAATATGCCCTCACAGTGTCAAACCAGGTATAATGGTCCCTCTCACCTAACTCCAGAATGATGGTTGATATATACTTGACCAACTTCATTCTAGTATATTACCCCTAGATTCATCAATTCCAAAACCATGTTTAAATTTAATATTGATATAGAGATTCATTTTAATTAAAATCACATAATATCTACATTAAAAAGCTTTTGAATGTTATATTATACTTATATATATACTCAATTTCTTTCAGAGGATTATATTCCTTAATCTTTTTTTAATAAATCTAGTTCGAGAGGTTTCTAGTAGACTTTATATGGTACAGACTATAACAACACACACTCTAATAACCCATCATTGGTTTGGAAATTTTTAAATTGGAAAAGATGAAAGGGTTATATTATTTGAGGAATGATTAGTTTATTAGTCATGGACATGGAGGTACATACGTGATACCCATTTTACATTTGGATTGAATTATAATACAAATTTATAAAAAAACATTCAGAATCTCAGAACTCATTCAAATAATTCTTCTTCATATCTAGGGGAAATGAAAAGATAATAGTGATATAAAATACTTAGTAATGGTTATGTATGTGGGAAGATATCCTTATTAAATAATCCATAATGAATATATTAGAGTAAATAATGGAAAGCACGTGTCATTAAATCAATAACTTGAGCACTAAATGCATTTATGGGTAGTGTCTATATAATTAAATAATTTATAATAATAAATAAATTATAAATGAATGAAATAATTAATATTGTATGTCATGATCTATGTTATCATTATATCTATATCTTCACAACCATTTTCCATGATAGTTTAATCGATGTGTAGGTATACACCAAAAATCTATAATATTTAGCTAACTAATTTTTATCATCAGACTTGCCAATGCATAGAGGGGATATCTATAATCAAGACCAACACATAACTATATTTCCAATTAATTCCATATATATTGAATTGAAAAATCAATTCATAAAGAATATTTATTATTAATAAGTATATGTAATGAGTAAATAATAAAAAATATCAATATTTCATCATTTAATCAAATATATATCATTATAAAACACCATACATGGAAATTGTATGTGGTTTAGGTAATAAACATATCCATTATTCAAAGAATATTTATGATTACTATAAATTCAATGTAAAATGAACTAGATAATGTGATTGTTTAGTGAGAAAGTTAATGGATGCGGAAACTAATAAAAGATAATACATGACCACATATTCATCGAAAATTAGTTTTTAAAATAAAATCATTCAATTTAGTGAAATAATGAAATTGGAATTGAAATATTAAAATACGATATCATTTGAATTTTTCTTTTTAAAATTATTGAAAACATGTGTAAGAATTTAAATATTTTTAAATGAATATAGTGGTAGGAAATTATGTTAACATCTAATATTTTAAAAACACATTCCCTTTAAACTTTTATAAGGAAAGCAAAAAAGTCATATTTCATAAAACATTATAATGATTGTTTTCAGGAGTTTTAAAAAGCACATGATAACTTAAAATCTCCTTAACAATTCATTTGATTAGTAAAAATTACTTTTGTAATATTATTCTGAGAAATATTGAAATGGAATAAAAATATATTGGATTAAAGGTAAAATAAATGCTATTTTTTTATTTATTCAACATCAAAATAGAGGTTTTTTTAAAATATAGAAACTTATTAAATATCAAGTGAATAATAAAATATATGGATTTTATATAGGTTTTATTATATGACTCCTTCAACAAAAAGGAAGGCACTCCGAAAAAAAGAGATTGTCAAATAAATCCTTACCTCACCAATAATAATTAAATCATATTCCCATGAATGATTAAAATTTAATTTAAAAATTAATAATAATTAACGAATAGGTATTCATGTTTTAAATATCATATGTTCAAAATATACACTACATAAAAGTGAATAGGTTCATAATACTATATATGTCTCAATTGTGTGTAAATTGAGACAAAATCCATCCTCTCACACTTCCCTTTAGTTAAGAATTCCCTAACCCCCTATATAATGGTTTCAAAAATTCTATTAATTAATACTAGAACCATATTAATATTTATAGTATCATATTTAATACACTTATAACATATTATATCTAATTCGTTAGTAATATTTCATTATTATCAATTTTCAAGTGTTAACATCTTCATTTTATCAAGCATGTTTTATCATGGGAATTTTGGTTATTGGAAATAGGATTCAGTTACATCATATCCATAATGATATTAAAGATATAAATATAATATTATATGATTATATATCTTTTTAAAATAATTCCTGACATTTGGACACGGGAAATGATTTTCATTGCTTTATTGAGACGGTAGGTCATACGTACGCACAAACAGCATTATAATTTCTTTAGTGAGTGAAAGGGTAACGATGTATAAGATATATTAAATATCCCGGATCAATATAATGTAATAAATATCCTATATATTCATTTTTTTCATCATTATGACTATCCATGATTGTCAGTTATGGGGGAACAATACATTTGTTTGTGAGGTGGTAGTGTGTCATTCAGAAGAGAGATGGATTTTTCCCATTTGATGAAGAAGGAGAGGAATAAATATTGTTATATTTTTATAATAATATCTCTATATATTTTATAAAATATTTTTTTTATTTTAATTATTAATAAATAATTTAATGTTGAAAATGAATAAGTAAAAAATGAAGAGTTGGTTGAAGAAAATTACATTCTCTTTGAAAATGTGCATTGGATATCTTATTGAAGACCTTAGAGTTGGTCTTTTGCAGATACCATAATCTATATAAATGGATAAGTATTTTTCAGATATATTTTTTACTATTTGTTAATCCTAAATGGAATAATATATGTCAGTAAGTGAGGGAAATATGTGGCCTTTTTATAATTGTGGTGATTCTTGAACTTGTTATTTTTTAGAGTATTACAATAATGTCATGTCAATTTCATAGAAAAATGGAAGAAAGGATAATATTTTAATTTGATAAGGGTAGGGTTTAACTACATCTAAATAGTGATATTTTAGAATATTTTTATTTCATTTTAACTTTTATAACTATATATGGTAATCCCATTTTAACCTTAACCGTAGTAAGTAATTTTTTCTATTTTTAATATTTATTATGATCCAAAACTAGTTTGACCATATTAAATAACAAAAATTATGATGATTAAAAATATTGAATCCCTTTTATCAAATTAAATAAAAAAATTGGGAGAATTTAATTTTAAAATACCCCACAAAACATGTCGAAAAAACATATTTTTAAGAAATTTATTTTTTAAGCATATGATAATATTATATTAACAACTTCACTATTAATCAAAATTATATGGATTTAAATCCATATTGTTAGATATATAATATATGAATATTATTCAATTCATTCATCATTAAATATGATTTCATTTAATTAAATTGTAAATCCATTATACAATTATTTAAGAACAATCTTCTTAAGAATATACCTTTTACCTCCAAATGAACGTAACTTTATTTTTTTAAAATGGAGAGTAAATAAAATGATCATTATACATATTATTATTTATTATTATAAATAAAAGTACCAATATTTAAATAATGCATTTTCAATTATTTATAAAAGCTTCTTTCTAAGGGAAGATTTTAAAAACTAGTTATATGCTTATTTTGACTGGGTAAGTTAAAAATACATATTAAATTTACAAAATTAGATTTTATGTGGCATAAAACATTAAAATTTTCGAATTATTCTAGTTTCATTAAAATACATTGTTCACTAACCATAATTTATCCTTGGGTGTTACAGAAAAATAATGATCTAAGACTCTTTATTGGATGGCCATAGTGGAATTAGTGGAACTGAGGAAATAAATTTAAGAGTTGTACAGTAAGAGATTTATACAAAATTGTGATTAAAAAAGGGTGGCCCATGTTATTTTTTTAAATAGAAGCATGAATTTATGTGTTTATACATTTATTATAGTTAAATCATTTCTCTTACTAATATTAACAAGTATCATCTACTCTATATTGATGACTTGTTTGATCAACATCATAGAGATCAATATTTTTTAAATAATGATTTTATTTCTAGATATCATAATCTATGAATATAAGAGGACGATATTCCAAATATTTAATTTGATACAAGGTATATATAATACAATTTTATGTTAATTCCCTTTGGAATAAATAATTATCTCTTTGCTTTTATGGATATGGTAAACAAAGTATTCAAGGATTATATTGATAATTTTGTTATGATATTTTTTAATGATATATTGATATACTATAAAATATATAATGGGAATATAATTCATTTTCAAATCATTTATATGTTTTATGAGGAAAATTATTTATATGTAATATTTATAAAATATGAATCCATTCTTCATCATGTTTCTTTCCTTTGATATATTTTAACCATGTATGGAAAATGAGTTGAACCTTTAAGTAAAAAGGATGTGATGGAATTTATAACAAAAAGGGATATAAATGTTGTGTATTTATTCCTTGGATTAGCATTTTCCAATCGATGATTTAATCAAAAAATATATCATTTAGCTGACATTTTGGAAATTTTTACTGCTAAAGTGATTAATTTCATATCATTAAAATAATTTAAGGAATTGAATAATTAATAAAATGGAATATTAGTAAATGTAATGATATTGAATTAACCATTATGTAGGGATGAGTTTTTGATATGTAAATATGCCTTAGAAAGGTACATTGAAGTATCCTTCTGTGGAATGATAAAGTTCTTACCTATTCATCAAGGTAGTTAAATACAATTAACAGAAGTAACAAACTAATAATATTGATTTGGTATTATTAATCATTACTCTAAATATATATATTAATTAATCATATAATTAATTAATTTAGGCATATAAGAATCTTTATATTTTAAGATACATATTATCATGAAATATGCTCAACATGAGTTATAAGGGACTGTTATAATGACTCAATGATTAGGACTGGTCCATACACTACCACCATGGGATAGAGAATAAGGTATTTGATTCATTGAGTATGAAATTCCATGGAGTTTAAAAAAATAATGATTGAACCAGAAGAGATTTTTTGGAAAATCATGTTCTGTTTATGGACAAAATGCTTGGTTCCTTGAAACCATTCACCAACTCAATTGATTCCTCTATTTTAAATTTCATTGTTTCTTCTGGGGTTTCAAATGATTTGGAAAAACTATGTGCCTAACAGTGCGCTTAACTAGTGCCCACTTTCTACCTTTGTATGGTTTAATGAAGGTGTTTCATGGTTTCTACTATCCATGATCAAATGGTGAACCTCCATAAAATCCCCAAAAATATTCCAAAATTCCTCCAAATATTCTCAAACATCACCCAAACACTTTACATTCCTAAAATAAATAAATAAAGGGTTATTTACTTAAATCCATGGGTTCTGAATTATCCCCATCATGGATCATTACATAAATTAAATGTATAAAAACATCATTTTATGGAATGATTTTGGGCCATCTCTCAAACATTTCTTTATCTTGTTCCCATGATTCATTGTGAATCTGACCATGATGCCAAGAAACCGACACTAGACCAATTATTTTACCAAAAAAAATTTCTCTTACCTATCCATAAACTATACCGAGACATGAACTGAAAAATAATTTGGCACCAGGTCGATGTGATCCCATTGAATCACATGGTCAGGATCATGATGAGACATCTTCAGTTGAGATAAATGATACACATTGTTCACTGTAATGAACTATGGTGGAAAATAAAACTGATATTCCACCTCACCAACCAGTTCAAGTATCTCAAAAGGGACTATATATTAAAGAGATAACAATCATTGTATCCTAAAATGACAATTCCCAATTCCTGGTAATATTATCAATAAAACATGATCACACACCTTGACTAACAATGAAAATTGATGATAATCTACATAAAATATTTTGTGACTCTAATCCATATCCATTATATTTATGATCAACTTGGACTTTTCCATTATCTCTTGGATAAGGATTGATCCAACGAGTGAAGTCTCCCCAATTTCCACCCAACAAATTGGACAATGATAATGACACAAATTCAATAATTTAAAATGATCAATATATATCAATTCCTGATAACTATTTTTATATGCGAAGTACACTAATAGTTTATTCTCTAACTTGGAGCCACCAAAATTTATTATCAATGTCCAAGTCATTTCTTACATTGTTTGTATCAGCCTTTTTGATTTTGTATCCATCATTGTATGATACATTGTACTCATGGTCAACTGGATCCTAAAGGATTGCTGTATGGATTTCCAAAAAATGAGATGTAAACCTTGGATCTATATCTGATACTATCAAAACATGTATTCCATGCAACTTGACCACTAAATATATATACATTCATGATAATTAATCCATTGTTTGAGATTAAAAAATAGGTATTAAATGGAAAAACATCGGTTGCCAATCCACTACCACCCATATAGGATCGTTTTTTCAAAGCATTCATAGGAGACCTATTATAAAAAATGGCTATCTATTCCCATTTCCAAACTAAAATAGTTAATGGATGCACTATATCCACTTTTTCTGGTGCTCTTCATTTACTTGTTGACATGTTAGGCATCTCATAACAAACACAACCACCATTCTTTTCCTGCCAACCCACAAAAACATTTTTTTTCTTTAAACATATCTTTTATTATAGAATAAACAATGCATCTCGAATGGTGTTATTTATGAATAATATGTTTATGATGATCCATAGGTATGGATATCTACTTTTGAAACCACAAAAACAAATTCCCATCTAGACTTTTTCCCTTAATTGTCTCCCCACCATTGAGTTTTTTCCTCATAGGAACACATTAAAAATCAGATGTTGGTCTTTCTTTAGCCATTTCATCAAAATTAGGAACAAAATAAACTGGAATTAAGACTACAAAATTATCTCGATCTTCACTATCCTGGGGCATGTAATCTTTCACTGATATAAACTGCAACTAATCTGATACATCTTTTCTAACTAAGAATAAGAATTTCTTCTCAATTCATCTTCCACTAAATTGCCTTTACCCTATGTATGCATCAAGTCAATGTCCAATATTTGGATATACTACATAAATATTCTATGTCTTAGTATCAAATACCATTGTGAGACAATATGTTTCAAACTGTTAAGTTCTATAAACACTATATATTTCACCCCAAAGAGGTACTTACACAATGTATTCCAATCATGGACTACAACAAATAATACTAAATCATTTTATGGGTAGTTCTTCTTAGAAATTCATAACTTTTATAATCAATATGAAAAAAAATTATCACCATTCATGATAACATTTCCCAACCAAGATCATATGGAATCACCATACACCACATACCCCTATCCTGATTCTAGACATATCATGATGAATGTTGATGTAAGGATAACATTAATTTCATTAAAAGCCTTCTAACATTCCTCTCTCTATTGTAATGGAACATTTTTCAATTTCATCATTATCACAAGTAAATTCAATGATGAAAAATAATGAAATAAATAAATAATAACTAGCCAAACTAAGTTAACTATGTATCTTGAATACAATATTTGGATAATTCTAAGATATAACATCTTCAATATTTTTTAGATCCACTGAATCACCTATTTCAGATATTACATGGACTATGAAATGTAACTTTAGTATCCAAAAATCATACTTTGACAATTTGGAATATATATAATGATCTCGTAACATATCACCAAATATTTATCACGCTCAACCATTTTTACATAATATTCCAATATATTATTCATAAAAATTACCTCAAAAGGATCCAAGAATCATTTAAATATATGATTCATAAAATTTATAAAGAAAATTTTTGAATTCATAAGACCTCAGTCATAAACACGTACTCGTAATAAACCTATCTACTCTTGAAAGTTGTCTTTGAAATATCCACTTTCTGATCCCATAATTATTGATATCCTAATCAGAAGTCATTTTTAGAGAACCACTGGGATCCCTTTAATTGATCAAATAGATAAAAAATGAATTTAAGAGGACAATGGTTCAATATCATAACTTGTTTAATTTTATGATAATCCACACACTATCATAGAGTTTTGTTCTCCTCTTCTACTAACAAGGTCGATACTAACCACCGAGTCATTCTAGGATAAATTAACCCTTTTCATTCTATCTTTTACAACAAAACATCAATTCCCATAATAATATTAGTTTCATCAAATAATACCAAATAGATGTGGGAATTTTCCCTAGAATAAAATCAATCATAAACTCTACTTCTCTTGTGGGTGGAAACTACGAGAAATTTCGAAAACAAATATCCTAAGACTGATCCAAAATCTCTAGAAAACATCCATTCTAAATAACTCCCATCAATTCCACAATAAATGCTACCAAATGGTAAGAGATTGTGCAAAATAATTGTTTCAACAAGTTTGTGGCACCTACCATTATTTTCACATATCCTTTAAAGATAGTCTAGATGCCATCAACAATCATAAACTAACCATTCAGGTACAATAATTGTTGTGATAATTGATCATAGTCAACCTATACAAACCCATGATTATGTCATAGACATCCATATTTAGCATATACAAATCCCATATCAACACCTCTCCATCAATAGTTATAAAACATGTTTTTAACATAATGGATTTACATTCTCCTTGACCAAGACGTGTATTATTATTCAATACCAAAGACATTATTTGATCATAAAAATATAGAAATTTAATAGAAAAAGATGAAATAAATGAATGGGATGAAACCATATAAAACAAATTCATATGGGTTGAATTTAAAATAATATTACCCCTCAATTTTGATGGTCCAGATTGATCATCCACAATATCTTTCTTAGCTCTATATAATTGGTTACACATATCAATATTTTATTTTTTCCCTATTGAGATTTACCTTGATTATGAGTCATGGTATTCCTAGAATCAAATTCGATTACTTGGTTTTTCTAATGATAGGTATTAAGATTCCCTCATCCCATCAAAGCATATGATGACTGCAAAACCTGAGATGTGTTCTGAACACCAGACCATGGAGCACTATGAAAATAACATTAAAGGTTCCCCATGTGATTTTAATAGAGGAATTCTCAATGTGGTTTCGTACAATCTCATTTCATGTGGTCAAAAAACCACATTAGTAGCATCTGGGCTTGTTTTTTGGTTATGGAGGAAGATTCATTGATCCAGTCATCTATTTATGAGTCATTCCACTACATTGGAAATAAGTTTCTCTTTTTTCTTATTCTCCACATTAGAGTTCCCAATGATTCCCATAGGTATCTACATGCTTCCTCCACCCATAGATCATGGGATGTCCCTTTCTTCCGCCATCACTCAATTGACCATCTTTATGTAATCCTTTATAAAGTGCACAATAATTTTCACGTGAATATCCTTCCTCATACTAGATTTATGAATGAATGCCTTAATAACACGCTTAATGAAACATCCGGTGTAAAGTGGACACAATTAATAAATTCATCCCCATACTCTATCACAGAGATAATATCCTAATTCAAGCTAATGAATTTCATTATTATTGAAATCCTAAATTTATGGGGATATAATATTTTGTTGAATAGTTATTCAGTATCATCACACATAATGAATTGGTATAATTTAGACTGAAATACTAAATTCTACAATTAGAGTGCAGGATCTTCTACATATATGTCACCAACATTTCATTCAACTCTTCTGGTGTGCATAAGAAATTGTATTTTCAATTTATCATATTTAGCCAAACCTCTGACTGCTATGGTTCTAAATCAAGCCAATAGATGAGAGGATTTTAATTCTAAAACATAAATAAATGATCCACTTTGCATGGTCTATCCCTTTAGTTCCCTTTATCCATAGCCTAAAAATCATGTACAATACTCTGAACCAGATGTTGGTTCACCTGTTCTTTAGGTTCAATCACATTCTCAAATTTATTTTCTAGAAGGCTTCTATGATGCCTATTGGGTGTCATATTCTATAACCAAAACAAAACCTCATACGTCTCACTCTCTTGAAACTCAAGGCATAACTATTTCAAAATTACCATATCTCAACTATCACAAAATGGTTTTTACAAAATTCCACAAGTCCTATAATGACCCATTATTTACATAGTTTTATATCACTTCATAATTGATGTATATTTCTTACAACATATAAAAAACCATGATATGACCGTATAGGTATAGTGTCTTTAAAAACTGGGAAACATAAAAAACTAAATAATAAATCATCTACATTGTCTCCCATTTATTTCATCAAATCTAAAATTTTTTGTCATATAATACTTAAAAACCTTTTTCATGTCCTAGGGAAAAGGAACATAAAAAGGGAATTCTAAAATGATCAATATGGGTAAAAAATTAAATAAAAATCATATCATGATCATAAAAACATAACATTTGAAAACATAATCCTACAAATAAGAGACCACTATATCATATCATTGGATAAATCAAAAAAGTTAAATGTAATCTCAATAGTCATAACATAAGACATGAAAATTTGTGTAATACACACATATGAATAGAAAATAATTTCATATTAGTAAAGGATTTTTCCAAGGTGATCATTAAGGACAAAGTCAAATACTGAACTGAGTTTTCCACTACTTCCAACCCTGTATCACATAAACAGATTAACTAGTCATTCCAGCCATGTCTATATCAAGAGATATAAATCATTACCCAATAAATGGGGGGGGGGATAAATAGGTCCCACCCATCTCATAATTAATCCATTATTATGTGTAACATAATAAAAAATACATTCACCATTGCATATCCCATGAAATCAAATAGGTTTCATAAACATCATTCTATCATAATTGATATAAAACAAATGGATTTAGTAAATAATATTCCATCATAATAATAATAAAATCATAGTAATAATAGTGATAGAAACATAAACTGACATAATCTTATATGGAAAACAATTTTGATAAAACACTTGAGCCCCATTCATGGGGAAAATAACCATTCTTCTTCAAAAAAGTTTTCTTTTCTCAAAAAGTCATGAAATTTTAAAAGAAAATAATTGTGTTTAAAATAAACTTGTAAAATTGTAGAGTAAGGCTCCAATAAATAAGGAGTTATGAATATGTAAAAATAGATTCATTCCTTATAAGTTAAAAATCATTCTATTAATACTTTTTCCAAAAAATTCATAACGTATCTCATATGTTAAACAAAAGAATGATATTTTGAAAACCAATTAGTAAATGAAAAAATGGGTAAAAATAAATTTCAACATTCATTGGAAAATATTAAAAAATTAATGAGAATAGTTTTAGAAATCATGGACATAAATGAAAAATATATCCCGAGTAGATACTTACGAATAATCAATCTCAGATAAAATGGGATTTGAAAAGTTATCCCTTACCTTAGGTCCAATATGCTTCATATGTATCCAAAACTCATATTTAGTGATTAAAATAATTATACCGATTTATTCCAGAATCATAATCCATTTTATGATGACATTTAGGATCATATTTTCATCCATTCATTAGTAACATTTCAGTGTTACTCATTATTCGGGTATTAACTGCTTTATGTTCTAATGTATGTTTTTTCAGATAAGTTCCTATTATACTTCTAAGGTTATAATAATATAATTTAAATCAGGTTATTATCATAATATATATATATTATTTATTCATTTAATTTATTTATATATTCAGGGTTTAATGAATATTATGTATAAGGAATCAGAACGCACAGTTGAGACAGTAAGTCGTATGTATGCACGAGCGACCATATAGTTTCCATAAAGGTTGAATGTTATTGAAGTATATGTTTTATATTATCTCATAATTAGTATCATGTTATAATAATAATATATATATATATATTCCACTATTAATTAAATCCATGTAAGGTTGTGGTGAAAAACATATTACACCATGACGTGGAGTTGGTAGGCCATATGTACCCACGAGTGGTGATTTTGTATTTTTGTAGGATGTATAAAAGTTGAAATAGGGTTGTTTCATATTTTTAATAACATATAATTATATTAGTGATACTTATTTTATTACATTATAATATAAAAACTAAATAAGAGCATGTTGAAGAATAAATAAATTGGAAAGATTCAGTATAATAAATGAACCTTCAGAATGTATCTAGGGACGTTAATAATAGAAATGGGTATGGATTTTTTGGGCGTGATGGATAAAAATGGAGTGAAGAATAGAGGGAGGAGGTTCTATCTTATAAGAGAGGAGGGGGTCACATAAGTAATCTCTCAAAATATTAATTTATTCTTGTTACAATTTCTACTAATAAATGGTCCAAAATTATTTAATTCTATGATAAGAATATTTTGTTGTGAATAACATTAAACAATGATTTTATGAAAATATTTGAATATTTTTTTATCCTTATCTTTTTTTGTTAAACAGTTATTTTACACCTTTTAATTTTACTGTGATTTCATTTTATTTACAACTTGTTTGTGTATTTAATTACTAGATCATGTGAAATGACCCAAAAAAAGTTTTTAACGTTATATTTTGACTAATATTAACCATTTGGTTTAAAATTATATTTTTATTAATTTAATATTATTTAATAAAATATTTTATGTTTTATGTATTGTATTATGTCAATTTTGGACACTATTCATATTTGACTTTTTAAAAAATTTATAACAACCGGTTTCCGTCAAAACAAAGGCATTAAATCAAATCTGATATGTTAATAACATCCATAAAATTATTTTATGACATCAAAATAACTAAATTACATCTGTTTTAATATTTATAAATTCATTTATTTTGATATTTCATTAAAGAGGTAATCACTAAAACATAATTGTGTCACAAATAAATATATATATCTAACATAAAAAAATTATAAATAAAATACCATGGTGTAGGATATAATTTTATATTTTAATGAATATTTATATAAATGGATATTAGTTATATAACCATATATTAAAAATAGATTTAATAAAAGATATGTGATTTGGTTATAAATATCTTTACATTAAATTAATTCTTATAAAATGTCATTTTCACATCCAAGTGAATCCTTGGGGTCCAAATATCAACCCATGGATGACCACGGTCGTATAGAGTTAATATAATTTTATTAAGACTTGTTTTAGGTTAGTTTTATATTATTAAATTGTTATTTTGTTACCCTATTTACCATATTTACCATTTAATAATGGTAAATAAAATAATTACAAAAGTTACTATTCATAATGTCCAATAATAAAAGGTACCTATTCACACAATTTGTACCTTATGATTCCAAATATAGAATGCATTTTAACAAATTTAAGACATTAATGATTTAGAAATTAATATAAAATCATTCTCGACGTTGAAATGAAAAAAAAGAGATTTAAAAGTTAAAACATTGCAAGAATTGAAATGTTTTTACCTATGAATTCAATGTAATATAAATGATAATGAAATAAATTATATTAACTGGTAAAAAATATATTCTCTTTATACTTCAAAACAATTCAATATTATAATTTAACAATATAAATTATCTTGATGAAAAAGTTGTTTTTAATAAAAATTTAGCGTGTTATTACTATTCATCAAAACATGAAAGATATTTGAAAAATATCATAAATTTATCCAATGTAAATTTATATATCCCGATTTAAAATAAAATGTTTTTTTTCACATATAAATTATTAATGTTCAAAACTCTTAATTTAAAACGAGTTCTCCATTCAAAGGTGAAAAATAGCTTTTAAATAAAATTGGATATTATACATAAAATAAGGTTTTATTCATACCCTATTACTATGATGAATGTCAAAAATATTTTATTAAGTATATAAAACATATATATAATTAACTTCATTACCAAATTTAAATCACTCAGAAATTAAAAAATCTATTTGATTTATATTTTTCATAAATAATTAATTACCAATGAATTCATAATGAATTTTCTTAAATTTTTTAATAATTATTCCTGCTAACATAACGACATTGATATAATTATAATTTTATATTAATTACATTTTGCAGTTCATTGGAACTAATGATTTCAAGAAAAGAATGTGACTAATGAATAAGAATTATTTAAAGAATATATTTCATAAAAACATCTGGGTGTTACATTCTACCCCCTTTAAACTGAATTTCACACTTGAAATTCGTCACTTGGAAATAAATAGATGAGGATACCACTCACTCATCATATCCTCAAGTTATATTGTAGATTTTTTAAATGTTAATTGCTCCATAAAACATTAACCAAATGAGTGGTCTTGTTTCGAATAAATTTTTCACTACGATCCAAAATCTTTATTGGTTGTTCTACAAAGGAGTGATCTTTCTTTAGTGGTTCAACTTCTTGTATTAGTAAATGTGATTGATCGGGTATGTACATTCTCATGAGGGATACATAGAACACATCAGGAAATTGTTAGAGATTTGGTGGAAGATCAAATCGGTAATCTACATTCCAAACATGATCTAGTATTTCAAAAGGAATAATATACCTAGGGCTCACTATTCCCTTCCTTCACAATATCATTACTCTGTTCTAGGGAGATATTTGTAAGAATGACTTATCACCAACTTCAAACTCTAGGTCTTTTTTCGGTCGACATCATAACATTTTTTAAAATATTAGCTTCTCTTATGTTTTGTTGAATATATCTGACTTATTTATCATTTATCATCAAGATCATGTCCTAATAGATTTATTTCCCCAACTACATCCCACTACGTTGGAGTTATGTACTTATTTCCATAGAGCGCTTCATAAGGATGCATATGAATGCTGGAGTGAAAGATTTTATTGTATGAATGTTCCACCAAGGGTAAGTATTGATCCCAATAACCTTTTAATTCTATAGAGCCATCTCTCAACATGTCTCCCAGTGTTTGTATTTTCCACTCGGAATGGTCATCTGTCTGAGGATGTTAAGAAGTTCTGAAACATAATGTTTCATCCAGATCATGCTGAGGAATTTTCCATAACATTGAAGTAAACCTCAAATCTCGATCAGATATAATTGAAAGTGGTACTCAATGCTATCATTCAACTTTTGTTTACATATATCCTGGAAATATTATCAAGAGAGATATACTCTCTAATTGCAATGAATTGTGTCGACATCGTAATATGATCAAAAATAACCCAGATAGAATTATTGCCCTTGGATGTTTTGAGAATTCCGATGAAAAAGACCATAGTGATGTTTTCCCATTTCCATTCTCGTTTGGTTAATTATTGTTACATCCCCTTAGACATCTGTCTATCATCCTTAGCTTCCTCACAGACCAAGAATCGAGAGACAGATTTGGTGAAATCTCATTTTATTCCATCACACCCAAAGTAATATTTCAGGTATTATTACATATTTGTGCTTCTAGGGTGAATAGATATTGAAGATCTATAAGCCGCATCTAATATATCCTTCTTTAAATCTAGTATGGGAGGAACACAAACCCATTTCTTGAAACTTATTATTTCATCACAATCAATGATGAATTCAAGAATATTTCTCACCTACTTTTGTAACTCTACATCTTCCTTTGTGCCTCTTTAGTCTTCACATGTATAGATGGTTGAACATTCATTCGATAAAAATAAGATATCTCCCCATCATTAAAATTTCTAGATCCATCCTTTGTAAATCCAAAAATATTGGGTCTTTCATGATCCTCGTCATGGATAATCTAGCAGAGTCTTTTCGACTCATATCATCTACCACCATGTTCTCTTAACCTGTGTGGTAATGTATTGAGCAGTTGTAATCATTAATAAACTCAAACCATCTTTTTTTCATATATTATTCTCATTATGTGTGAAAATATACATTAAAAATTTATGATCTGTATAAATATCACACCTTTAACCATAAAGATAATGCCTCCATAATTTAAATGAACAGATGAATGTAGATAACTCCAAATCACGTGTTGGGTAATTTTTCTCATGGATTTTCGTCATTCTTTAAGAATAATCTATCACCATATCATTTTTCATGTGATCACAACCCATCCCATATTTGGATGCATCATTTCAAAACACAACCCTTTCTCCACTACATGGCAGTGTGAGCACTGGTACACTGGCTAACGTTATTTTTTTCTCCTTGAAATTCTCTTCACATTTCTCTATGCATATGAACTTAACTCTCTTCCATGTAAAAATGGTGATTGGATTCGATAATCCTGAAAAATAATTCATAAAACTTTGAAAATATCAATAAAAATGAAGAAAAATTCAAATCATAGTTACTATTGTTGGACAAAAAATCTTGCAATAACCTCATTTTATGATGGATCCAAAAATATCCCCTGTCTTGAGATTATGTGACCCAAAAATCAAATTTTGAAGCCAAAATTCACACGTAGTAAATTTTTCATAAAGAATATCCTTTCTCAGAGAAAGTGACCTTCATGTTCTTACATGATCATTTAATATACAAAAATATAAACTATAAAGACTAGAAATAATAAATTAAGATAATCTCTAAAGTCTCTATTCATTATATCCAAGATGACAGAAATGGAATTTGTAAGAGCAAAAGGAATCACTATGAATTCATAGTGTATATACCTTGTACGGAATGTCGTCTTTAGTACATCATTCTTTTTTACCCTAAATTGATGATACCCTAAATGAAGATAAATCTTGGAAAAGTATTGTGATCCATGTAGTTGGTCAAAGAAGTTATCAATGCATGGGGCAGGATATTTTTTCTTAATAGTGATCTAGATATGTTCTTGATAATCATTGTATAGTCTCATTGATCCATCCTTCATCTTAACAAACAGAATAGGATCTCCCCAAATTGATACACTAGGGAGTATAAATCCCTTTTCATGATTCTCTTAGACTTCCTTCTTCAATTACTACAACTCAATTGGGTACATTATATATGGTGTCTTTGAAATATGCCTTGCACCCGATATGAGTTCTATTGAAAACTCTACTTCATGATTTGGTGGAAGACCCAATAATTCCACCAGATATACATTAACAAAATCCCATACAATGGTTTCATTCATAATTGTGAGTTTCCTCCCAAAAATTTGAGATAAATAACCTTCATTTATTGGAATCAAGACCCATAAGATGGATGAAATTTCTACTAGAAGTTTGTATTCATCCTTGCATAGATATATCATCATATATTGATCTAGAATATGAAATGTGACTTCCCTTATTTTGAAATTGATATGAGTTCTATATAAAGAAAAAAATTTCATGCCAAGAATCTCATCAAACTTAACTATAGGAAGTA
The DNA here is from genome assembly GCA_963277665.1 of Viscum album. Lineage (NCBI taxonomy): Eukaryota > Viridiplantae > Streptophyta > Magnoliopsida > Santalales > Viscaceae > Viscum > Viscum album. Next base: position 651,221,932 of record OY728138.1, on the reverse strand, counting down.
ACACAAGAATTTTAGGAAGTACATTCCCACAAACAAAAAATGGAGATGAAATTTAAACATTTGACGTAGTTGTTGTGCCATGATGAGATATCACAGCTTACTCAACATGTAATTGCTGAGGTAAGACGATGATAGCCATATACATTTCCATAAAAATAAAAGATTCGGTGGATCTAGAATCAAATAAAACATTTTCTACTTTAGATTGGATGGTAAGTGTACCATTCACCACTTCATTATCATACTCCATAGCGCAGATAGTAATTGAATGTGACATTACATCATCTTTGATATTATGTGTTTTTTGAAGTCGATCATAATCAATAACCCTTGTTTTAGCGAATTTATTGATATAATGACCAATTTACTTAAACATGTAACATTGAAGTGTAGGAGGTACATTCTGTGTAGCCTTTACATTTTTTGCATCATTAGACAATGTTTTTCCATCAATTAGTTATTCAATTGCCCTATGACCTGATTTTCCACACATAAAACATGTACTAGTCCCTTTAAGACAATTAACTCTATGTTTCATTCCTTACATTGAGCATAAGAGAAAAATCTTCTTATATCAGTGTTGTCATTATATTTTCCTTTGAATTCCATTTCTCTCTTCTTATCAATCCCATATGACTGATGGGTTACACCAATATCCATCTCAACCTTGAGAGAACAAAAAACAATTTCCCCATTCCTATTGTAGTCCCTTATGGATTATTCCTTTAGAGACTTCGTTTGAAGACACTAAACCATCGATCAATCTTACTCTCAGGTGGGATAATAATTCTAAAAGCGTGCCTTTCATGTCATGTAATATTTTCTTCATAGGTACCAACAGATTCATCATCCTTTTTCGTAATTTCAATGAACTCCTTCTCTATATTTGTTAGGAGAATACGAGGAAAATTTTATTGAAAAAGAAGTTCTTGAACTTGTCCCATTCGAAGGACTAAATTTCATCTCTTTTACTTATATTCTTAATATGATTCCCCCATTGGATAGCTTCACCTTCTAAATGATATACTGCTAAGATGAATTTATCATGTACAGAACATTATAGAACTAAAAATAACTTTTCAGTGGTATTGATCCATTTTTCAATCACTAATGGGTCAGAAGACCCATTGAATAACGGTTAAAGTTGACTTGTAAAGGATTCAATAGAATGCTACTCCATCATTTGTTCGTTTGGAATTACAGCATGATTCATAGCTTAAGAATGTTGTGTGAGCATGGATGCCATAATCTTCATTCCATATCCCATAATATTTGGTTGCTCAGGTGGAAAATCATTGCATTTTCCATCTTATTTTGCATTAACGTGGTTCCTTAGACTTACATCCGTTGACTAACACCAATAACCATATTGGGATAAATGTTAATCATAATAGGAAATCAATATAATCAAGAATAAAAATTTATATTTAGGATGATTTAGGATTTTCCTAGTATATTCATGGTAATTTCTAAAATTCTATAATTGTTTCTTATACTTATACATATATTTAAGTCTTTCTCATCGTAGTATCCAAAGGTTAACTATATCGTTCCTCTGAATCCAACTATAGTTTCTCATTATTTACATACATTCATATCACTTCAGTATTTATGTATATTTATCACAACATATATCAAAACCAGGAAATGATTTTATTAGTATAGTGTCTATAGAAACTAAGAAACATAAACCACTAGTTCATAAAACATCTACATTGTCTCCTATTTAATTCATCATATCTAGACTTTTTTTTGGAATATCTAACTTAATTCCCTTCGTCATTTCTTGGAGAAAAGAATCTTATAATATGATGAGATCACATTCTTAGTAAGGGTAATGAAAAGAAATGACAATCATACCATGTTTATAAGAACATAAAAATTGAAAATCTTAACATACATATAAAAGATCACAATATCATATCATGGGATAAGTCATGAAAGTTTAATGTGACACCAATAGTCATAATATAAGACATGAAATTTTATGGTAAACACACATAAGAATATATAATCATTTCGTATTGTTAAGGATCTTTTCCAAGAGCATCATAACAGAAAAATCCCCTTACTGAACCGAGTTTCCCCCTCGTTCCAGCCCTATATCACTGAACCAGTTTAACTTTCCATTTCAGCCATGTCTATCTCATGAGATATAAATCTATAACTATTATATAAAAGGGAGATATAGGTCCCAATCATCTCATTATTAAACCATTCTTACTTTTTCCACAAAAAACATAGAAATATTCACCATAGAATAACCCATGAAATCATATGGCGTTCTTAAACATCATTCCATCATGATTGATATAAAAAAATGGATTTCCTAAATTAAATTCCATCATAAAAAGAATGTAATCATATTAATAACATGTAATGAAACATAAACCTACATAATCTTATATGGTCTTTTTTTAGCACATTAGTTTAATTCCTAAAGAATATATTCTTTCTTCTTCAAAAAAATTTTATTTTCTCAAATTTTGTGAAATTTTAAAAGAAATGGATTGAGTTGAAATTACACATGTAAACATGTGGAGGATGATTCATGGATTTAAGGAATTATGAATATGTAAAAACCATTCATTCAGTATATGTTACAAAAACATTCTCCTTATACTTTTTATAGAAAAGTCAAAATATACCTCCTATGGTAAACAAAATAAAGATTCCTTCCAAACCAGGTAGTAAAAGTAAAAATGGGTAAAAATGAATTTAAACATACATAAAATAACAATGAACATTTTGTTATATTTTTTTTAGAAGACATAGACATGGATGATAAATATATACCAAGTAGATACTTACGAATAAACAATCTCGATAAAACAAGATTGGAAAATTTATCCCCTACCTTAGGTCCAATATGATTTGTATGTATCTAAACCTCCTCTATAATGATTTAAATAATCTTTATGATTTATTCTAGAATCAAAGTAAATTTTATGATATCATTTATTATCATATTTTCATCTGTTTGTTTGTAACATTTAATTGTTACTTGTTATTCAGCTATTAACTGCTTTATGTTCTTATGAATGTTTTCATAGATAAGTTCTTATTCCTATTTTTAGGTTGTAGTTATATCATTAAACCAGGGTATTGTAATAAAATATATCACATTTATTCATTAAATTCATTTATATAATTAGGGCTAAATGAATATTTTGTAGAACGAATCACAATGCACCGTGGAGACGGTAATCCGTATGTACACATGAGCGATGATATCGTTCCCATAATTGTTGAATGGTATTGATGTAGATAGTGAATAGTATCTAGGAATTAGTATCATATTATAATGATCATATATAGTTATTCATTCCACCATTATACCCATCCAATATGGTGGTGGTGAAAAACGGTTTACACCACGGCGTGGACATGTTAAGTTTTATGTACGCACGCTAGGTGATATCAATTCCCGTAGGATGTATAGATGGTTAAATAGGATTTTTTAAAATTTATAATGAAATTTAAGTATATTATTGATACATATTTTATTAATTAATAATGAAACAATGAAATAATAGGATGTAGAAGAAGAAATAAATTTGGAATAATCAGTAGAAGAGATTACCTCTTCCTCGACGTGCCTCCAAGAAATTTCACCTTAGAGAACTAGATTTGGTCTTTTGAGAAGACCCTAACCTTTATAATGTAACTCCGGAAGTTTATAAGAGAAATGGGTCGGGTTTTTCTGATTTTGAGGGCTCCAAATGGAGTGAATAAGAGGGGGAGGAGGTTCCCTTTTATAAGAGAGAAGGGGGCACTTTGGGAATGTCTCAAAATATTAATTTATTATAAATAAAATTTTGACAAAAAATCGTCCAAAACATATTTAATTCAAAGATATGATGATTTTGGTTCGAATAACAATTATTCAGTTATTTTTAGGCAAAGTTTGTAGATTTTTTATCATTATCATTTTTGTTTAACCCTTATTTTACCCTTTTCAATCTTACTGTGATATCATTTTATTTAAACCTTACGGGATTGTGTGATTACCATATCATGTAAAAAGACCAAAAAAAGTAATTTATGACATATTTGGACTTATATTAACCATTTCGGTAAATAATAGTTGTTTAGTAATTTAATATATTTTAAATAAACTATTTTATGTTATAAGTTATGAATTATGTCAATTTTTGGACATTATTCACACTTGATATTTTAAAAAAATTATAACCACGTTATTACTTCGAAATTAAGACATTAATTCAATTATAATATCTCAATATCATCCAAAATAAATTTATGACATAAAAATAACCAAATTAGATCTATTTTATTATTTATAAATTCATTTAATTAAATCTTTTAGTAATGGGGTAATCACTACATCATAATTGTATCATTAATAAATATATCTATCTAATGTATCAAAATTATAAATAATATACCCCGATGTAAGAAATATTTATAGATTCATAAATACTATTTATAGACATGGATTCAATTATATAACCTCTATTAAAAATCAATTAAGTAATAGTAATGTTTTTAGGTTATAATTATCATTACTTTAAATTATTTCTTATAAAATTCCATTTTCACGTCCATGTGAATCCATGGGGTCCCAAAATCAACCCAAGGATGCCCATGGTAAGAATAATCCCATCCAATATTAGTAGAGAATTTTATAGGGATGTTTTATGTTATTAAATTATTTTTTGGCACTAATTTACCATATTTACCTTTTAACCATGATAAATAAAATAATTACTAAAGTAACTATTCATAATGTCCAAAAGTAAAAGGTATCTATTCATAAAATTTGGAGCTTCTGATTCAAAATTTGGTATCCATTTTCCAAATTCAAAACATATAATTTGAAGTAATTAATTTAAAATTATTCTTCTTGTTGAAATGAGAGAATGAGTTTTAAAACTTAAAACAATTAAAATGATTGGAAAGTTCTTATCTATGAATTAAAAGTAAAATTAATAACAATTACATAAATTATATTAAATAGTAAAAATATATTCTATTTATAATTTTAAAACATTCAATATTATAATTTAAATATATAAATTATCATGATTAAAAAAGTTGTTTTTAATTAAATTTTTTAAAATTTTTACTATTCATCAAAACATAAAAGTTATCTGAAAGATATGAGAATTTTATCCAAAGTAAATTTTTTTATCCCACTTCAAAATAAATATTTTTGTTTTCATATTTAATTTATTAATGTTCCAAAATTAAATTTTATAATGGGTTCTCCATTAAAAGGTGTAAAATTAGCCTTCGAAAATAGGTTCTTATACATAAGATAGGGTTTTATTCAAACCCTATTACTAAAATGAATATCAATAATATTTTATTAATTATATAACACATATATATCATCAATATATTTACAAAACTTAATTTACTCAAAAATAAAATTATTATATTGATTTATATTTTCCATAAATAATTATTTGCCAATAAATTCATAATAAATTTTCATAAGTTATTTATAATTATTCATGCTAACCTAACAGCTAGGCTAAAATGGTAATTTTATATTAAGAGAATCTTGAATATTTTTAACTCATAATTGTGTCCAAAGGAAGCTAATGAAGAATAAAAATTATTTATCAAAAATATTTCAGAAAAACACCTGAGTGTTACACTTTCAATTTACAAATGATTTTTTGAAAAGCCCACAATTACTTTTAAAATAATACAAATTTAAAAATACCACTATGATGCCATTTTAAAAATATCACACTTGAAAGAAAATCAATACTTTTAAAAAATTTATATTTTTTTCATCAAATGATAAATCATTACTCAAAATGAAATATGTAATCCTAGTGAGAATTAATTTCTATCAATACATGTATTTCTCTTCTCATTGGATAAACTGAGGATGAGTAGATTATAAATCCAATAAGTGTCTTCCAATACATATTCAACAAAATAACTGGTAACTTTATGTTTGACATAAATATGTTAGCTACTCCTTTTTACAATCTAAAGTTCATTTTTGGATAATACTACTCCTTTCTACCATCCCAACTAAAAGAGTTACCCCGAATCATTTTCAACACCAATACTGAAAAAATTACATTTTTTGCAAAAATGAAAGATGGACTGGAAAAGAGTCAAAAAATTTATTAAATCTGTCCCTCCTCATTTTCCTGAATCAAGACAGAACTGCTAATATCCCTCAGGAGACATCCCCAAGATGATAATGGTTTGAAATAAATTCAATGTGATTCAACAAAATTACGGTATTGTATTCCATTTGAGAATAAAAATAACCCAACCAAGAACACCATAACCAAATAAAAAATAAGTAATGTAGTAAAAAATATATAAAAATCTATGTATAACATCTTTTAATCAAACTAAACTACAACCATGAACTATATTACAGTGCCAAGAAAAAACCAACCGAGATTTATAAAAAAAAGTGGAATAAATAAACAAACAATACTAAATGCCTTCAACGAAACCAACAAAGTAACCTCCAACATTCACCAAGATCCAACCCCACAATCCATTCCCAATTATCAATAAACATCTATAAAAAAATTTGATACTTTTCCATTACCTATGTCTTTATAATTGATATCTGCAAATGAACTGAAGTTCCCATTTTGGGATTGAGGAATTCAACTTGATAGGTTTTCCCCAAATTAATTCCCAACTAACACTAATAAGATAAAACATGTTAGAATGTGGTAAAATTATCTTATGGTGAAACAAATTTGTGGTGTTCCCTTTGCCTTTTGACCACCCCATCGGTTTATACATCCTAAATATCACATTTTTCCATTATATTTAATGTTTAAAATTTCCATGGGTTATGTGTGACACCGAAGTGATTGCATAAATTGATTAGTGAAAAATAAATTATGAATTGGATCCCTCTTGACAATGAATTACTTATACATAATGTTTCATCCCATGAGTGGTGCCTCCTACATATGGAATACATGAGGATTATTTTAATTCAACATTCCTTACAAATTAAATTACTCATTTGATGTTACATGAGTGCCTTTACTATTAGTGAACTCCATATTCCTTTCGTGCGGATCCTTTCTTTAGACTTTCATATGGTTTGGATGGAATGTGACCATTTTTCATGCATTATTGATTGCGATGGTAAAATTTCCATGATTATATATGGGTATGGGGTATATTTATTCCACATTACAGGTTTTTAATTCCTTGATTATGAAAGTTTATTTATTTCATATACTCTTGATAGTGGCTTGATCCATATGAAATATCTTCTTAATGTTTCTAGCTTGTGAAATTGAGTTACATGTGTTGACATTAAAATTTAGAAGGCTTATTTGATTTAGTTTACGTATCACACCATTATTGATATATTTTATTTTCTTCACTTGTTATTTTAAATGAAATCAGTATATGGAGAGAAAAAGGATTCAATATTAAGAACCCATAATTTAACAATCTGTGATCTATAGGTTAAGTCACTGTGGTCTAAGAAAGAGATGTTTTAGGATCACCCAGTAAGGGTTCCCCATGATTTCTATTAAACTAATGGGTGATATCAGTTCTTTAAGGGGTAAATGGGGATTGGCCCATTGGGAATATGGTAATGTAAAGCCTCATTTGATAATTAGTGCCTTATGTTTGATACCAAGGATAGAGTCATAGTTACCATACCATGAATGATACTTGTAATTTCGAAAGAATCTCCTAAGAAATTATAAGTGCCATTAAATATATAGAATTGATGTATCACATCAATACCTCCTTTGATAGAGTTAGTCACCTCCTCTGAAATTTGTTATTTTTTATGTTAATGCTTGAGATTCATCCTTATTTATAGTCATGTATTGTTATTTTACTTGAGATTCATCCCTTACATTTCTAGATTACATTTGTGTGGCCATGTGTTTTAGGCCCCATGTTAATGAATAAGAGTGAGGATCTACCTTCCATGGTTTTCCATGTTATAATTAGACCTGGGATATATGGGCTTCCTTGATCAACTGTACCTTCATATTTCTAGATTAGGTTGAAGTAGTTGGTAGGGGACTTGTGTCACTTTCAAAAACTAGACCAAGTTGTTATTATTAATTTTTATCACTCAACATTTATTTTATATGACACGTCTCTTAATTTATATCGCATTGTCGGTATTGGGATAGAATCCAGGGATACCATCCTACTGAGATTTATATCTCACACCCTGATTTTGTACCCTTGAAACCCAATTAGGCATTATATTTATAGGATATAGGTTGTTTTACTATATTCCTTGTAACAGGGAGTTAAGAGAAAAAGACTGAGTTGGAGCACAGGATTATCGTGAAGATTTCTCGTGGGGATTGGATGTATTTTTTTATTATTTCACCACATTGTAATGAATTCTATATTATTTACTAATTTATATCCTGTATCATTACCATTTCATGAATTTTTCTATTTTATAAAATGATGTTGGCCACTTTTATATATTTTTTAATGATTGTCATTGGCTTCATTGACAATTATTTATTAATGTAACATATGTTGTATGTTATTGTTATGATTCCAATTTCTATAATAGATATTGTTAATCAATTTTTATACTATTATCTATGATGTAATAGTCTCCCTACGGACACGCCCAAGTCCTTCACGGGTAGTCTTCAACTTACGGTGTTTAGGGAGATGCACTTCAGGTCATGTAACCCACTGGTCCAGCCACCATCATAGAGGTGGGATGGGTGGGAATGTTTTTTTAAAAATATTTTCTATCGGGTAACACCCACACACACAATTTTTATGCCCTATAATGGTAACATTGTTCAATACATTCCATATTTCCAAAGGTAGGAAACATTTGTCGCCTCTTGAGGGTCATTTTATCCTTGAATTAAATACGATGATGGGATGTTCATTCCTACATTTTTGGATTCCCCCATAATAATCATATCCTAGTTTGAGTATCTATTCATGTTTAAGATTTTTTTCATGGAATTAGTTCATTGTGAAATCTCTTTGTGAATGTTGGTTAATTACGCCTCTTCTGTCAGGGCATTTCAAGCGATCCGGTTAGGCCTGAAAAATTCGGTTAGAAGATTAGTCATGCTGAGGAATATGTGGTATGTCTTAATGCTAGAACACTATAACACCTATATTATTCCTTGACATAGGTATTCCCAAAGGCACCGAACCCCAAGTATTCCCACATAGATCATGGGGTATCTTATTCTAGAGGCATTTCACGGATGATTTCTTCGACAACCAATATTGAACACAGGGTATACCACAAGTTTAATGTCTAGAGTATATGGATTAGATTAATCAAATTTTACACAAGTGTGTACAAAATGTGTGTATCCATTGAATAAATCACCAGGAAGGTTTAACTTATGGGTGGATTGTAATGCCCATTGAGGACGGACCCCATATGGCCTGTCCCTAAAAAAGGTAATACATCACACTGTGAAGGCTGGTCTGGACACCACAAATAGAATATCTGAAAAGTGCATGGTTCAGCACAAGGGGGAAACCAAGGATTACCATTAGCTTAGATTCAACCTTGGGAAGGACTCTTAATTACCATCATGGAAAAGGGAAAGTATAAAAACCCACATAGTTCAAATGAGTGGTTTGGAGCTTATGCACTGAGATGACATATAATTATGGAAAGATCTTACTGGGATGTGGCAGCCCATGAAAAATTAGGATGGCCATAGAAGAAGTTTTGAAGGGGGAGTATCAATTGAGATGGAACTGGTGTAATGGGAACTGGTGTAGAGATGAAAATGACCGGATTGAACCACACAGAGGCTTCAAACATGTCCCCAATGTAGTGTATCAATGTTCACATGGTTATGGAATGGGGTGATAAGTCACATGAGAAGGTTGTTCTTGAGAATGGGTGAATAGATGATAACTAAAGGATATGGAACTATTGATTGAGGAATAATCCTCCAGAAACATGAAGGATCGAGTGTGATAATAGAAAGATACATGGATTATGGGATTGATCCTTGGGTAGTTTTCCTATTAATCCCCATGGAAGGGAATCATTGTACATGTTGTTCAGAAAATGGGTCATAGAAATGGGGTGTACACAAAAGGTAGAGACCTGGAGACATGTTGGGACTTATGTGTGGCTAGAAGACAATTTTAAGAGGGATACTCCTAGTCTATGGATTATTTTGAAGTTTTTGGGGCCTATTTATGGTTAGCTACCTAGGAATGTGGGACATGTGGTTTGTTTGTACGCAAAGGGAAATGACCTAGGTGGATGGATTGAAACACCTCTAGGATGAAGATCTAGGTGATTAGTCACAAAAAAGGCATCCCATCAAGAGGTTTCATCCCTTTGAGGGAGCACTGAATTTTACCAATGTATAGGGTTTAACCTTAAGGAGGCATCCCACAATCCATGCCCTGGAGGTTGTGATCAAAACCTATGTAGCTTGACAATAAAAATTAACATCATAATGGATGATGGTGAACTTTTTAAAAGTGGAAGGGTATTAAGGTTGATGGGATTGTATCTCATGGGTGCTTCCATGAAACCTTTCTTGAAAAGGGAAATTATCAATGTATGTATTGTGTAGAAATAGAGGGGCATGTAATTGGTGTGTACAAAAAGGATAATATCCTGAAGACATAGTGGGGATTCTATGTAGTTAGAATCCCATAATAGGATGTCATGGTTGATGCTTAATCGAAGACCATGTGAGTATTACTATGTGTGATAAATAAGTGGTAGCATCAGACATGATGATTGTTTCATTAAGGACACAACTATGAAGAATGGATCTTGGATTATGCATGGCTGGCTGCCCATGGAGATTAAGGTTGGGACATACTCATGGACAGATTCCCAAGGGGGTGTATAGGTGTACAAGGAAGATATTGTCACCATACATGGATCACTACATCAAGGTGGGTTGAGGCTTATGTGGAGGCTACTTGATGCATGCATAGTGACAAAGAATAAAGGGAGAGAGAAGGTGGATTGAAAAGCCATGATGTGATAAGATTTTGATTATGAATCTTTTATGCACTTCTTAGGGATTCCACATATGTTGAAGCTCATAGTTTAACATCAAATGTTGAGGAAGGGGGTTTATTGGAAGTTTAGAATCCTTACCCTCAAACGAAGGGGACTCACTCCTCACCCAATAGACTTACATAAAATTCATTAACCCACACTGGGGGGAGGATGGAACACGAAATGCAGATGGGGATTGGGGTGGAGGATTTTTCACATTAGGGCCTTGTGTTATCATGGATATGTGACAATTAAATAGATGTTATCTTGCCTATGGGTAGAAGAATTAGGTAATGTAAAACTATATAAAAATACCACATGAGGAATCATGAAATCACGACATAAAATCATGGAGGTCCGCACTGATGAGTGGTTCATGAAGAAGAAGGACTCACCAAGGGGGGTTCGCAAATCTAAGGTTCAGTACGAAGAGAATGGGATTCACAATGGAAAATTTCTTGTGAAGAATGGTGAAGAGAACATTTGTTAAGGGGGGATATTTTAAATGCATGAAGACCCAGCTGAGGCATGGAGTCAACATCTTCTTGGAGGGTGCTTTTAGAGGATATAATGCTCCACAAAGACCGTAGTAACCAAAATGGACTTTTACATTCGTGATGGCCATGAGGATTTGTAAAGGTAATAAGCAGATAATTAAAAGGACAAATAATGAAAAAGGAAATATGGTTTCCAAATCATAAGTACCATGGATGAGATATTTTTCTAGATGGTTCACTGAGAAAATGGTGCTTCGGGAATCATGATATATGATAGAGAAAGGTCAGGGTGTCGATCCCCTTGATGGGGAAGGGGAGTTGTCTATTTATAGGCAAACAGTATTGCAATGCTCTGATTATACACAACAAAAATGATCAGAGATTTATTATTGCTGATGGTCTATTAGATCACAGAGGAATCCATGTCTTTTCTCTATGGTATTGTCGAAAATGTATTTTTTTGATCCCAGAGTATTACCAATCTTTTCCCTATGGTGGCATCACAAATGTTTTAATCTGGTCATAGAGTATTCCATCGCTTTTCTTGGTTGTAGAGGTAGAGGATCCCAGGATACCGCTTTTACACTTCTTGTAGAGTTATATATATTTACAATGTGGATATGTGAGACCACACCAATGATTATTTTTCTATGATTTTTTTGATCCATTTCAATGAATGTATTTTGAAAGAAAAAATCCCCCCCAACGAATGGGAGCTGATGATAAGATGAGGGTTGGATTCTGAGTGTGAATCACCAAAAATATGTAGATAGCGAAGCTGAATCATGTTGTTAGTAGTTGGAGTGTAGGCATAGACCATCACGAAGCATGACATGGACAAGGGATTTGTGAAGCTCCAGCGTTTTTCACATACAAATAATGGTGATGATTCCTATTTTTTCTACATTTATCTCTACGAATTTGTGCTTGAGCTCTCTAATTAGGAATCTCTATCACCTCCATGAATTACATTTGTGATCTATGTCCTAAGGATCAAGTATCTAAGAATACTTCTTAGCGAACTGGTTCATCATGATCCTTTTATCAATGAAAAGTGCAATGTGTATTTCAAGGAATCATTGCCATGTCCTTTGAAAACCTCTCTTGGGGACCAAGATTTAGAACAGAGATTCATTATGGATATTTGAGAACATGGAAAAAAATTTGGTAAATCCCCAAAACCATATGACCATCAAAGAATATATTCAAGTCTTCTTTGTGGATACTACTCTTAGGGAAGATATGTAGAATAATCTAGGGATCATAGATTGTGTGTGAAGCTATTCTGGTCATTAGTCACTGGTGAAGATCATGTTGGAAGGGAAAAACAACTACCCACTTTGAAAAAGATGAACACTATATATCAATGGTATTAGTTACAATGATATCATCCCGAAAGAATTTAGAGATGAGACTGATAAATATAATTGGAGTATGTTGTGCCAACGGTAGTAGTTCAGGGCTACCGACGACCATACAATGGAGGACCACATGGATGTTTTCACCAACTCTACGATTAACCGAATCAATAATTTTGATGTGAATTTTATTAAGACAGAGGAATTTACCTCTTAAAACCACACTTTTTTGAAGGAATGTTTATAGAACCTAGAGAAGTGTAGTACCAACAATTTGGACCTATGCCAGGGTGGAAAATTAATTGATGATAGGGCCCGAGCATACTGGGTTTGTGCTTCTGCTGATTATTTTGGGGTAGAGAAAATGTGGGTTAGCCTATATGAGGTTTTGTGGGATTCTCAATTCCATATATATAATCCAAAAACATATGGTTCCATAGTTTCTGAGTAGGTGGTCATCCAGGGAATAGACATTCCATTTCCACCATGTAGAGGTTAGCATAATCCTCTAGGACATCCACCAAATCTCAGGGATTCTGATTTTGGGGTAGTTGTTTGGGGAATTCATCCTAATGGAAAATGATGAAGAAAGAGAGATTAAATTTCGACATCAAATCCTTACTACCACTATCCATGTGGTGGAAGAGCTATGATGCTCCATGGAAGAGGAAAATCCATAAGGTCTGTTTTTTACCAAACAAACATATTTCTATGTATGTTTACTTAGCCTACATGTATGGATATATTACAATTTTTTTTGAATACTGATCCTTGATCCTATCCATGAAACAACTAATAATCAATCCTTAAGCTCATGTGGGTCATCACTGGTGTGTGAAAAAAGGGACATCTATAATATATCTTACGTTGGATATGATAGATCCATACTGTCATCGAGAACGTGGGTTCTGAATGGTCACCCAGAATTTTCAAGATTGGTGTAGGACATCGACTAGAGAATAGGGTTCTCAAGGTAGCCAAATTTCCCTTCCCATCATACTCTAATGTACGAGAAAGATATCAATAGGGGTCACTGGAATCAATCCAAACCAAGGGACATGAGATGTGTGAATCACAACTCCCAGAACTTGGAACTCAATGAGGGTGGAAATATTACAAATGATAGATGTTGACCATATTTGAATCAAAACATCCACGTCACAGTATCCAGAAATGGGAACAAATAAATTAGGGCCAACTGCTAACCATATTTTAAAACACTGGGACAAAATCAAAAAACTATCTGATTTCCTTTGGAACATTTACCCAGGACACTAGTGATCCTTATGTTAAAGCATCATAACCATTATGGGGTTATTTTAGATATGAGAGTGAATACGGATTTGAAACAGGTCTCACACATCACATGGTGATGGTATTATGTGTTGTTTGAATAATTTTTATCACTGTTGAAAATAAGCGACCATGATGAAAGATCCTTAGGTGGGTCTATCGTTCTAAACAGAAATCAAACCAACTCCATATAAGAGTTCTCTAGATAGGGCCATGAATGACTTGATGTTTTACGTCATGAAAATGAGGTTGATAGAAGCATAGTACAGATTCATATGGAAAGGATGATTCATAGAATATCGTAACATCATGTGACCAAGTTGTTGCTAAGACTAGGGGATCTTGATTTATGGTGATATATTTCGGACCATGTAGTGCCAATTTTAATGTCACGAGCATGGTACATGCCCCTGTAACAAAATTTCATGAAGTAAGGAGGAAAAATATCATTGTTTCTTGTTATAGAGCACAAATTAATGATTTGAAACTCTCCCATATGGGTGTGAATTAAAAAGACCCCTAATCCCGTGTGATATGTTATGGGTATGAGAAACAAGGGATGAAGAAGATCATATAACACATGGAATCACATTATAGGGGAATCGAGCTGTGGGGTGAAGGATAACCAGACAAAACTGATCCATCCTCTCAACATGAAATAGTAAAATTTTGGATAACACTAGAGGTGTGGAAATTCCTCACACTCATATGCAAGTAGAAATGTCGGGGAATCATAATACCATTACTTGGAGAACAATGGAGTTGTATATAATGATGGATGATAACTTCTAACCATGTTTGGAACACATTATTCATATCATGTGACCTATAATGGGGAAAAAAACTATGGATCGATTGTTGACCACATTCCGAAGGCAAGACATGTTTCAAATTGTTGTTTAATATCTTATAGGGCATTGGCCTATGACAGTAGGTGAGCATCGATACCAAGAATCCATATAATTAGGGAATCCCATCAGTTGTGAATGTCTATAGGGACCCAAATAAATGGAAATATTAAACATGGAGATGGAATGAAAGAATGCACATGAAGAAACCAAGACTCTAGGCGATAAACATCAGTATATATAATGAACATTGATGAAGTAGGACATAGGTCAATCCTCTTAGCATAGGGAGATATGACTCAACATTATGAGAAATGGAAATAGGTAAAACAGGTTAATGATCCTGAGGTTGGACTAGAGAATTGATTTCCTAGGAGATCCAGTGTATCCCATAAGGATGGGAATCATGCCACATGTAGTTCATTAATTCCATGAATTTTATAAATAATGTGTTACTGACATATGGTTCCAACATATTTTATTGGGGTTCCTCTAAGAAAATGGAAAAATATATAATCCCAAAGGGATTTGCACAATTTGGAAAATAAAACATGACATGAATGAGGAGAAAAATGAATCCACACCACAACATGAACTCCAAAGAGGGGAAATTGGATGAGGGAAAATAAAAGATCAAGGGACCTAGGGGATGGACCTGAAGAAAGACGTACGGGAGTTCCTACGTATCCCATAAGAATGAGAATCATTCCAAACATTGTTCTCTAATGTCTCATGCAATTTAAAGTAATATTGCATGAACAAGTGTGATAAGGGATAACCATGAGGGGGGATCACATAGTGTGACCATTCTAAACCCAATGTGAATGCGGTACAAAGAGGTCCACACCACATTATGTGATCCCAAAAGGAATCTTAGGCCAAAGGGTCCAACTTAAAGGGAGGTATTCTACAAATGGGGCTAGACACAAAGAAAAATTCTTGGGAATCACTACATATCCCATGAGGATGGGAATGAAGACACATATATGTCATTAAATTAGGTGATTTTTAACATCATACAGTAAGGATGTATGAAGAAGAAAGTATTATTAAAGGGGGAACATGTCATCGCTATTAAAAACCTGACATTAATGATGAAATAAGAGGCCTTATACTATTCCACGTACTCCTATAAAATTATATATGTGGAGAAAAAAAAATTTAGGGACATGGGGATCGACCTGATGACTAAGTGTTTGAGCATTACAATTTATCCTGTGAGGGAATGAATTGTGCCACATATAGTTCTAGAATTCTAGTCCCATTAAATTCATGCTGTAAGGATGTATATGAATGGGGACTTTCACATGATGAGACATGTATGAGGCTATTGTAAACATGAAATGAATGGGGAAAGAAGAATCCACACCACACTATGTGATGTACTCAAAAAGAACAATACTCAAATGGTGAAACCAAAAATCTCAGTGATTTTATAGGGCTGGACACAAAAGAGAAGTGTTCGGGGGTCACTACATATCTCCTAAAGATTAGAATAAAGCTTCATGTAGTTCTAGAAGTACCATAAAGTTTTACATAATGTGTTAAGTGCATGGAAAGAATATATTATTGAAATGAGTTATGAGGTAAAAGGGTCTCGTAGTTAAACATCATGTTCTAGGATGAAAAAGAACTTTGTTTAAGGTCATAGACCTCAGTTCATATTGTTTGTTCTCCTTTGATAGTTTATAGTCATGAAGGATGAATGTTGGGTAGTTTTAAATCGTTTTTCCCTAATAGAGAATGTTTTTTAACATCTGGATGAGAAGGCCAATATATTATTCTTTGGAGAAATAATGTTTGAGGAAATTGGGATTAGTTGAAGGAGTAATACGCATACTATCTATAGTGACCATAGAGTTTTCATTGTTGGGGTAAACCTTGTGGATACAATAATGTACCTTCCATTTTCACTCCAATTATGGTGGTCTTATACATTGTATCATCAACATCCTTAGGGCCAAAACCACATCACCCAGAATTAAATATCGATGAAAAACCTTCTTAATAAAATCCATGGTGATATTATATTGGTGTCTTTCTAGGTTGTGCAAGGTATGAACCCTATTTTCATCAAGTTCTTCCAGATCCTCCCAGAGGAATTGTACTAATTCTTCTGGAATCTGTTGATTGTAGATGGCTATGTGAAGTGATGAAAACTATATTTCAATGGGTAGTACCGCCTTTGTTCCATAGACTAGAGATATGGGGTCACATGGGATGAATTATGAGTCATCTTCTAGTAAGTCCAGTGAGAATTGGGGAGCTATTCCATTAATCATTTCCTGTTTTGAAAAACAATATTATGTTGAATGTGAGATACAGTTTGGTTTAATGCCCTAGTCAACCCATTTTATTGAATATTATAGTGGTACGTATGGTTAGTCCAGATATTGTACATGGCGTATTGTTTTTCTAGTTCAGCTTCATAGAATTTGGTGTCGGTATCGGTGGGAATGAAGTTAGGGACTTTGAATCAGTCCATGATGTTGGATATCACAAATTCGGTGATAGAATGGGTTATGATTTTCTTGAGCATTATCTATTTTTCCGTCTTGGAATATAAATACATGGTGGTCAGAATAAACCTACACTGAAGAGTTATTGCTGGTGGATTTAGCCCCACACCATCCAGCCTGTAGACTGCAAAGGGCCCATAGTACTTAGTAGTATAGAGTTGATCTAGAGGCTGGTGAAAAAAATTATCATGGATTCTGAATGAATGGAAAATCTAGCGGAACTCCATATAGTCATGGACCATGGTGGGCCAGATGTAGCCCAAACTTCTAATCTGATTAGAGATCATCAACCCTACCTGATGATCTTCCCATAAACTGACATGAATAATAATCATAACCTTTGTAATGACATCTCTTTTAGAGAAATAGAGATGAAATCAATCATTCCCGCATGTGTAGAGGATTTTCAGAAGGATGCGACCACTATATAGAGAGAAATAGACTGCACGAAGAAGCTTTCACACAGATTTGACTATATCGTTCAAGATATTTACTTGTAGGAAGTACACAACAAAAGTATTAATCCAATTTTGGGTCTCTTTGACTACCTTAGGGGGTCTTGAAGTCCCGATGTGGATGCACCTGTGGGATGAAGGATTACTTGTTGGTGGTCATCAGTGTTCGGAGTGACATTAGTGATGATTCATCGATGCGCCACATGGATAATCAAATATTCACGGTCATGCTTTGAAAGCGAAGAAGAAAATATGGATAAGGAATTTGATCAACCATTATAAAACCGAGGTACATTATTAATCCTTAGAGGGAGATGGAACTGGGGAATTAGCCGACGAGTTTACTATAACAAGGGTTAGTGTTCAGGATTTTAAACGATGTAGTCACCGTTGATCTGCTTGAGGACTAGCTATGGGTCCCCCTTATCATACAGGTCTGGGACATCATTCTTGAGGTCCATATCAAGACCATTGATGAGGGCCTCATACCCAACCTCATTTTTAGTGAATCCTTCTGTCAATAAGAATGAATATGAAATAATAGAAAGCGTTATTGTGATGATGATGATACCCAAGATATCTATTTTGAGACTAGGATCATTCAGCCTTATGCCTATCAGACATCGTCAAGCCTCATCTAAGGTAATATTCCAACATGACATGGCTTGATCAACGTAGAGGATGGCCTCATCTAGTAACTCATGATCTTTATATTATTCTGTGTGGGTTGGACGAGTAGCAAATAATTCTTCTTGTGCTTTAACTTGACAAATTTATGTGAAACATACCAGATGTCAGACTACGGAAGAATTACTACCCATAGAGCAAGATGAATTATTAAAATGGGGTGGTTAGGAATATACATTATTAGGTCCACACAAGACATTATTTATATCATTTTTTATTTTATATAATGTTGTAACATTTTCACTATGAATAGCAGCATAAGGAATCTCCTCTTGGTAGAGGAATATCTAGAACCTTTATCGAGGATCATGTGATTATGATAGTATAAACTATTCTTAGTCCCCTCATAATTCATTTGGGATATAAGGGAACCAATGGACCATTATAGGTAATTCACATAATGGACTAACAATATTTAGGAGACATGTGGTATCATAACCGAAGGTTGTATTTGGTAATTCATTATCTCCTCAACTATGGAATGGAATTAGTCATCCCACTAGTAGTCAGCATGTTTTTCAGGATCCATGAGAAGGTAATACACTTTCATGCCAGATTCAAAATGAAATGTCTTATATAGGCAATGTGGACATGAATGCCTTAGAGCTCCCAAATGTTTCTTGGAGGAGGCATCTAAATTATAGCCTTAATAGTCATTGGATCAAATGTGATTCCTCTATACCAGATGACTAAGCCGAGGAATTTTCTAGAGCTAACCCCTAACGAACAATTTATTCGGTTCATCTTCAGGTGGTAGGAACGGGGAATCCAATCACTTTATCATGATCTCTGAGAAGGTATTTATGTCAGCGAGACATTCAAACCACTATTTCTACATAAAATTCCCCCAATTTTCATAGAATCTTCTTGAATGATAAATGCATGGAATGCTGATAGGTGGATCCTACATTCTTCAAGCACAAAGGAAATACTTGGTAATAGAAAGTAACTTATTGTGCTCTAAAGTTTGTATGCTCTTCCTCCATGGGGGAAATTCAGATCTGGTTGTATATTGATTAACTATCCGTAATGGAGAGAACCTCTTATCTATAAGTTGAAATGATCAACAATTCAGTCACATGAAGTGGAAAATCATTCTTCTAACATTAATGTTTGAGATCCCAGAAGTTTATGCAGACATTGATCTGTATATTCTTATTCTAGATGACAAATATTTAGGCTATATATTTTTGGTAGTAGACTTCCTTGATGATGTTTTCATTGTTTATTTAATCATATTAGGCATCGACCATGGAATCATTGTAAGTTTGGATATTTTTAAGAGGTTTTTTGAACCCACAATAGTATATTGAGAGACCAAGGTAGTGGATGGAGTCCTAAGGATCCAATCCTAAAATAGTAATTTAGCTCTAGGTGAATACGAATCGATACTACTTTAGGAAATCCACATAATTCTACTAATCCTATAAAGACATGGATGTGCTTACTAAGGTTTTTGTCATATTTGTATTGGTTAAAAGGTTCACTTGTATGAACATTTTAGTGATGGTTGAGAAACCCTCCTAAAATATAGTAGGAGAATAATCCAAACCCTCTTAATAATCTATAGAAAGAGATTATTAAGAAGGGGAACATATTTTCATTTGATGGACCATGAAGGAATGTTGGTGTCAGTGTGAGTGGTTGTGGAACCTTCATCAGAATATTTTTGAATTGTTGAAACCATTATGAATAAAGTTTTCAATCAATTTCAATATGGTCTTCAACCAAGGCGGCCACACATAATTATATAAAAGAAGTATTAGCGTGTTGGAATATGTAGGTTTAACATAGCTCATCAAAATAAAAAATTATGCTTTATTTATATTTCCCTTAGTCAGACGTCTCGTTATCTTGTAGTGGTAAGGGGCTCTGGAATCACTCATGCATGACTCGTGTAAGAGTATGAAGTATTCTTTATTGGAAACATATATCTGGTAATGTTCTTCCCCCTCTTCCTAGATATGGAATTTAAATTTCCAATGAATGGGCTTGGGGATTCCAACCAGTTGCTGGGAGGATGAATGAATAATCCATTTTCATCCACAGATAAGACATAGCTACTGTATGCTCAACCACGTTGGCCTGAACATGATGACACACATTCATCTAATGGATGCATACCAATAGTGGTCATCACAAGAAGTAAATTGAGAACATCATACTAGAGTTCACATACTCATCCATTAAGGGAGTACTTTATGCCCTGGTGATAGG
This sequence comes from Viscum album, assembly GCA_963277665.1. NCBI lineage: Eukaryota > Viridiplantae > Streptophyta > Magnoliopsida > Santalales > Viscaceae > Viscum > Viscum album. The sequence continues at coordinate 651,201,077 of OY728138.1, read as the reverse complement.
TGGATAGAACATTCTCAGGCAGGTGGTGACAAGGTTTTCCAATTAATGCATTGTAGGTGGTGTCCTCTAGAAAACCATAAGCATGGTGCTAGTGACCAGACCACTGAACATGGTCTCAAGATGGATTTTTTAAAAAATAATATGCACCATCCTATCATTATCTTGGATCTTCAAGTGATCGGGATCAAGATCTACCTCATAAAGTCATAGTTTGTGGATATCTTGGGTCGGGATGAGATTGAATCGAGAAATTATGTGGACAATATAGTGACGGACATCCAACCCATTGAACTAGCTAGTGATGTACGACGAGTGGATGTTACCCTATATGGTAGAACCTTGAACTTCTCCAGAGAATGAGATGAGTGCCTGACATTATGTATTTGTGACTTCTTTAGCATGAAAAGCATCTATAAACACTATATCTATTTCAAACTAGAGGGGGATCCCCAAATCCTCTACGAGGGCTTCACTCATATATTCGGAAAATTAGAGAGCCTTAATAATTGATATAAATGTAGTAATTCTATATAGAATCTTATTTACTTCATACATCCATGACAATTGCATAGTTATATTGATATGTAGTTGCTCGATGGTATGGGGTATAACAAGCATTGTTGGTCAAACATGTATATTCAGGCAGGGGCTGGGGATATGATGATGCACACAAGTCAAACCATGAAAAATACTATGGGTTAGCAGATGGATGATTATGTTCTATCCACTATGGTATGTGGTTGATGATAACATGGTGGCAACATTTCTTCTTTGTTGGGTAGTATGAACGATGATGGAAGTGAATCAGATGTGATTGAACTAGATGACTATGCTTGATGAGCCCCATGTTGATCCATCGATCTAGCTTTGGTGACATGTATAGCTTAGTTGGAAGCACTAGATGTTGAATTTTATTGATTCACATATACATGACATCATTGACGTTGACTGGAGTCATTAAGAATGTCTACATGGCATTCCTTGTTGTTCAGAACATTGTAAGGGTCCACCAAATTCATAGTGTTAATCGAGACATACATATTATCCTCTATTGAATAATATTCTAGTAATGGGTGGAAATTGTAGAAAATTTACATCTCAGAGGGCTAGAACATGCCAGGAGTGTGCATCGACATTGGCATTGGAGGGGTTCTATGCTTTCCCTTGAACTATTGTTTCCTTCCCTTTCAGGGAGATGAAGGATGAGATGTGGATATAGTAGAGGAAACATAGACTGTGAGATGACATTAAAAGGATCGTGCTAATTTTGTAAAGTGCATATAATACCATTATCTCGATAAACCACCTTGAGAGCTATCCAATTTTTGTACTTCTGAGATCCGGGGCTAGATTTATATTTCCATTAACCTTCATCATTTTTTCCAGGCAATGCAGACACACTTGCTACCTATCCTGTGGCCGGTCCCAATCAAACTATGTTTTTTCAACCCAGTCCTTGAGTAAATCCTCGAACACATATCATTTCATGAGTGTGCGTCCAAGGAACTTGTGATATAGGAATGATTTGGGGCGATCAATGAGACAGGTTCCCTTGGGCCTCTAGCCTTCCTAAAATGGAAGGATTCACTGATCCAAAGAATATAAGTTGTATCTGGGACCTGAGCCTCATAGAATTTTTTGGTCTCGTTTCTTCATCATGGAAAAGGGGCTATCAGAACATGTCCATGATGAGGAGCTAGAGCCTATAAAAATGGTGGAATCTAATGGCCTCGCCTAGGCAGTGGTATTCGACAAGGTGGCGCCTACTGATTTTGAGGTGGGCACTAAAAAACCTGAGACTAAAGCTATAGTTGTTCACCTTAGTGGGTTTGTGGAGGTGGTTGTACCAAAAATATTTCTAGTGTCATGGGGCCTCTACCTACACAATGGAAAATATCTCTACTTTAGCTCCCCTACTTGAAGGTTTTGTGGGAGGCAAAAATGTGAATGTTTGGCCAGTTTCAAGTATTCCTCTTGACACCTAGAATTATCATAAAATTCCATGAATCAACCCAATAAGTTATGAGTGATAAGGATTGGGACTATTTTGTTTTTCATGTTCCCCAGACACTTTGTTAGGAACAGCTAAGAGTTAGCAACATATCATATGAATATGTAAGGCCCTTGTACCTATCGTCATAGTCTGCGACATGCTAATCTAGCCTCTAATTTCACTAGAATAGGTCCAAAATAAATGAATTGCTTGTGGTTAAGCTGAAATGATACAGATATGGCATGTGGAGATCATCCTAACCAGTTGTAGACCAAATGGGAAACTTCTTGTACAAGACCTATACTTGACCTTCCAGTGTTTTTAAAAAAGAGTAGAGCTTGGAAGTTTCCTACTACACTAGAGTCCCTAACATAGGTTCAATCCTTGAGATGATATGGGCCTGGTTCTACAGTGGGTCACCCATCTCATTGATGGGGAATAATGTTGTGTTCCTGAAATTTTGGTGTTCTATAATTTTTTCTACACATTCCAGATATGGTTTACCATCTTGTGGGATTTCTACCTACGTGGTATCAAGAGCCTCGATATGGGAAATGAGAGTATCCATCAGATGAACCAGTGGATGATTCTAATACCGATGATGGTTCATAAATACAAGTGCATTGGCAGGAACTTCAACATGGTATGTGATCCCATTGACTCCTGGAATGACTAGTGGAATAATCTATGAATATGTTAGTGGTTCAACCTATAGAGCACAAGAGGAAGAATATGTAATGCCACTAAGAGGATATCCTGGGAATATTCCCTCACAGCTCCACCAGATTCATTGATTCATACTATGCTCACTTTCCATATACTCTAGCGTCCACCCTATCTAGATGTTTAGGGTTTTTGAGGTCATAAGGAAGAAACTCTATAATAATTAATTTTACCTACACATGAGGACTTACTCAAGGATCACTGAAATTTGGATTTCACTCCACGACATGTTCAGAAATGAGCTCATCGATATCCCTTTTTTCTCTTCAAGCTCAGGACTGATCGTGGCCCTTTTGTGATCATCTTATATCTTTGTCACCAAACAATGTAGGCCAAAAAGGTTAACATATCTAGGGTGAAAATTCAATTATTGGGGTCCTGAGCGAATGTTAATGTCTCATTGGGGTTAGTGAGGTTGATAGAATGCCGCCATTGATGATTAAAAATGACTGGGAGATCAAACATTTGTGGTACTGACCTAGGGGGTAGGTTCTCTTCAAAAAGTCCTGTGTTAAAATCTTACTCTGTGTGTTTATAAATGTTTATAGTGACTACCCCATGAGTAATCACCTAAATATCACTAATTAAAAAAGTCTAGAACATGATCGAACTGAAATTGGTGGCAGAAAACTATCCCCCGCCAAGGATATGAATGTGTGGTGATGCCTCATCTACAATTCTATCGAGCATAGTGAAGATCTGTTCACATAATTGTTGGAGGATTTGATGATAACCTAATTATGAAGATGTTGATCCTTGAGGAGTGAGATGAATTAAACCAAGCGATATTTCTAGTCATATATTTCATAGTTCTCCTGGATCTATGGATAATATAACCAAACATGGAGTATGAAAAAATAGGTCACCCAGAGCATCTGGTAGAAGTATGTAATATCCTTCTGGATGAGGGACTCCGAGATTCTAATGTCAGGCAATATAGTCAGCCAGAAAATTCTTGGTATGTTATTTTTATCTGGAATGTCCCATAGGATGCATCACTTTGTAGTATGATACAACATGTAATTTCACCACTCCTCAATTATAGGTGGATGGGGAACCAAAAAGAGCACTGAAACAGATCACTGCGATTGTGGATTAGTTGGTGGGGGTATGGTGAATGAGCAGAAAAACCAATACATATTGGGATATCTCCTAGGGATTGTATTGACATTATCACCATACCACTGTTGTACAATGTGATGGCTGTTGCTTACTGTACTAGGGTTGTGGTTCATGGAAGTGGGTAAAGCTTATGTTCATCATTTACCTCATCCAAGAACAACTCTTCAGGATCTTGTATCAAGGTAGAGTGTGAATCAGATAATAGTAGTCAATCCTACATAACAAGACCCTAGAAAATGGTCAAATATTCTTCCAATATATATCATCAAAGGTATTCAGGGATCTGATATATCTTGCTATTTTGTACAATGAATCAGATATGCCATGTTCCCTCCACACACAGTGATATAGATGAACAAATAGATGGATCTATTAGTGAATCATTATTTTTTTCAGAATCTGAAAATAGGATGAGATGAATGATAGTACAAAACATTTGGGGAAAATTTATTCAGATGAAACAATTCTCCCTCCTACCTCGAGATGCCTCTTTGAGGAAAGATTAATCTTTGTCATGTGGAGGAATTTCGCACTACATGTTTCTAGGGTGGAGAGGACCTCTTCCTAAACTGGATAAGATCTGTGTAAGGCCTTCATATCAGTTGAAGTTGTAGCATATAAGGCCTCTTATTTGGTGAGATAGGGTGCAAGGTGCACCAAGGCATATGTCAAATTGAATACAGGGAGGACCCTTATGCCTATGGTCTGAGACGTGGGGATGACCTCCATAGTAGGGAGTGTTGGAGTAGGAAAGACCATCACTGGTAGCAATTACTTAGGGGATCTCCATGTAGATTAGTGGGGGACCAGAAATGTACTTCCCTCTGATTTGTGTTGTTGTAGGGAGGACCTCCTCTTGAGCCATAGATGATGTAAGGAGAACCCTCACAATGATAAACAAAAATAAGAGAAATGATTCCATATATGGGATCCCAGGTATTGGGTGGATATCTGCATGTATATCTAATGGTGGCAAGGGTAGGACCACCATGATCAGTGCAGTAGTGGAGAGGCCCTCCGCACTAGTTGGTGATGGTACATAGAGGACTGTTGTTCTAAACACCATAATCATGGGTCATCACGCCATGGATTTTACATGTTCCAGTAATAGGGAGAGTCAACCCACAATGCCCAGGGGGATACTGGGGCCTCAATCCTGACCGGGTATAGAAGTTCCATTCTCTAAAGTAACATGGGATATATAATGTGTATCATCAGGGGCACATGCTTCTAAAGTTATCGAAGATGACCCCAATTATGGGAACCCTCATGAGCCAATGACTGACGTTGATCATAGGTCATCCAAACTAGCTCTAACTAGGTACGGATGTGGACCATGTTCTTCTTGATCTATGGGACTAGCTAGCTGCATTGGCACAACATGGAGGAGGACCTCTTTATCATCTACCTGACTAAAGATTATGTAGGGATGAATCAAAAGACCCTCACCTCGTCAACATAATTGTATGGGTAATAGAATAATTCTAGGGAACTGCTCAGGAAATGATTGTTTTTTAGATTTGGGGGGAGTGGCAACCTGTGTGGCCCCTAGGGGTGGTGGTGACATTGAGGGACATAAGCCTCTATATATCAGTGGTCCATTTAACTAGTCGGGATGATACCCTATTATTTGTATCACCAAAAAATAGTGTTGAATAACCTCTAATGAATAAACACTATGGTTTCAATGGGGCATGGAAACCTAGTAGGCATAGTCGTGGAAGCTGTCATGGTGGATGTGGAGCCTTTCATGAATTCCACAACATCATCCCTTCTTCCCATGTGTCTGTGGGTAGGTGGGAGTTAGTTCCATATAACATTATCTTTAGTCCTTCATAGTAGGGAGATTCAGATATTATTACAGATATGTATAAGGACATTGTAAATTCTTCAGTGTCATTCTGTCATCCATGTTGGAAGAAAATGATCCACAATAACAATTCCATAGACCAATGTTCCCAGCGGTCAACTGCAGCTAATTATGGTGAGTTCCATACCAGAACCACTATTTTCTTGGTGAGAGATTTCACTAGATATCTAAATTTGGTGACACACACATCTACTATTTTCTGAAATCCTACTAATATCTGTGTTGAGGAGAAGAGATTCATATCTGGTTAACCATTTCTATTTCAGACACTTTTCTATTGGGATGTGACCTCCCGCAATCGCTAGATGCATACTGATGGGCTCATTGTACCCCGAATTTCCTATTTTCCAAAGGCATGTGGAATCCATCATATCTCGAGGGAAATTTTCTCCTCGACCAAAATGGGATGACAGGATGTCATTCATTCCTTCAATGTTTTGATCCTCATAACCTGTCACCCAGTCATGGTCTCCCTTAAATATTTATACGTTGTTTTGGAATATTTCTCCTAGTGTCATATCTTCATGGATTCTAGTTAATTGTGCTAATTATGTCAGGACATTTGAGGGGTTCTAGAAAAGGACATTAACCATCAATTAGAATAGTAGTCGGGATGAGAAATCTCTAGCTTGTCTTGATGCTAGAACAACGTAACACCTATATTCTTATTTGTCAGAGGGATTCTCCAGGGCACAAAATCCAAAGCCATAACATGTCGATCTTGGGGTATCTTATGATATAGGCATGTATTCAAGGATTTTATAAACATCCCTTGTTTAACATGGGTTATGCCTCATGTTTAACATCTAGGGGGGATAGATTAATCAGAATGATCATAATACCGACAAGAGTAGACAACATGGTTACATCTATATAAGGAAGCAATGGGAAGGATTACCAGATGGGTGGATCTAAACGCCCATTGAGGAAGAACCCAGGATGGAGTGTCTCTAAAAAAGGTATGATTTCACACCATTAATGATTGTCTAGACACCACAAAATCTGTATCAAAAAGAAATACGGTCCTTGAAAGACAACAAGGTTTACCATTAGCTGGGATTGAACCTCAGAGAGTCTTTTTTACTTACATTATTGAAAATGTAAAGTATCAATACCTACATAGTCTCAATAGGTTTTTTGGGGCTTATGAACTGGGAAAACAAATATCGATGGAATTGTTTCACATGGATGTGGAGAATCATGTTAATGCTTGATGGGTATAGAGGAAGTGTAAAAGGGGAAAGATAAATGGAGAAGGAATTGGTGTAGAGATTACAGTGTTGGGCTTCAACTTCATGGAGGATTCCTATATATCCCAAAAATAGTGAATAATTGTACATATTGTTTTGGAATGGGGTGATAAGTCAATTGAGAAAGAGGCTCATGGAAATGGACACACGGATAAGACATAAATGAAGTGGAACCTTGGAATAAGGAATGATTTCCCAAAAAAATGTGGGATCTAGGGAGATACCAGGATGAGACAAGGATGATGTGATTTAACCTCAGGAAGGATCCCTATGTATCCCCATGGAATGGAATCAATGTCCATGTATATTATGAATAGGGGTATAGAACCGAGGTGTACACAAAGTATAGAGACCGAGATACTTGCTTGGACTTATGTGTGGTTAGTATCCCATCGGGAGAGGGATACTCTTGTTTGAGGGAGTATGTCGAATCATGTAGGGGTTACACATGGTTAGATTCTCAGGAATGTGGGAAATGTGGTTGGTGTGTACACAAAGGAAAACTACATGGGTGGATGGATCAAAAAACCTTAGGTATGTGGATCTCGGGGATGTGTCCCAGAAAGAGAAAATATCACATCATGAAGGTGAATTCACTAAAAGGAGGACCGAAGTTTACAATTTATGGGGATGATACTCAATGAGGTTTCAGATGTTCCCTACCAAAGAGGTAGGGATCAAAAACCACACCATTTGGGAATATAGTATAAAATCATTCATGACTGTGGTGAACTGACACGAAGTGGTAGGGACCAATGGGTGATGGTCTCGAACTGCAGGGAGTCTTCCTACATACCATTATTTAAAAGAGATATGATAAAAGTCTATTTATTTCAGGAATGGAGGGGTATGGAATCAAGGTGTAAAGAAAATAAAGATATCCAAAGACACACTGGGGATTATGTGTGGGAAGAATAACATCCATGGATATAATGGTTAATGCTTAATCAAGCCCACGTGAGTCATACTTGGTGTGAGAAACAAAAATAAGCTTCAGACCAAATGATCATGTCAAGAAGTACTTGGACATGAAGAAATATGTGGGTATTATGAATGGATAGTTAACCTAGGAGATATAGGTTGGGAATTACTACAGGAAGGAAACCTGAGGGGGTTTTATAGGTGTATGAGGAGGATATTTCCATCGTATAGGGATCACCCAATCATGGTGGGTCAAGGATTACGTGGAGACTACCCATGTTTTGGCCTCAAAAAATGAACGTAAGGAGAGAGAAGGCTGATTGAAATGTAGCGATGTGATAGTCACCTGATTATGTCTTTTTTTTGGTTCTATTTTTCTCGCAACACATGCATGAACTCATAGTTTCACATCATGTGTTGGGGGGGGAGAGTTGATTGGATGTTTAGAATCATGTAGCTCGGATGCAGGGGACTCACTCCGCACACCATGGACTTATATAACTTGCACTGAACTAGACATGGGGCATGTGGGAATGAATAAGAAATGAATGATGGGATTGAGGTGGAGGAGTGGTCACTCAAGGGGATCACAATATCACGGCTACGGGAAGACATGATAGTCATTAGTGTGCCTATATGAAGAAGTATGATGCATGTAAATGTTATATAAAACACCAAATGAAGAATAATTAAACCAACATGTTTAATCCATGAGGGCCAAATAGGAGAGCGGTCTGGGAAGAATAAGGCCTTATAGAGGGTGTCTTCATGAATCTTGGGTGCTTCGTGAAGACCAGGGTCTTTACAAAAGAAATGGTCTCATGAGAAATGGGGAAAAGGACCTATGTGAATGGAGGAGCTTCATGAGGAATGATTGCCCACTGTGGCATGCAGTCAACATGTGATTTTAGGGTGCTTCGTGATGACAGAATACTCCGTGAAGACCTGTGAACCCAAAAGGGACTCTTATATTTGTGATGGCCTTGGGTCTTCGTGTAGGTCATCCCCACTAGAAGCAGATGAAAAATAGAGAAAATGGAAATATGGTTCTCAAACCACATATACCTTGGATAATACATTTTTCTCAATGGTTCATAGAGCAAAGGGTGCATCATGAAATGAGACCTCGAAAGGGGAACGGTTAGGGTGTAGATCCATTTAAATGGGGGCATCTATTTTGTAGGAACCTGGGAGTGCAATGCTCCAATGGAGTTCCCAAAAAAAGATCTATGATTTATAATAGCTGGTGATCCATTGGATTATAGAGGCGTTTTTCTCATTTCAATATGGTGGAAATGAAAATGTATTCATTAGATCACAGAGGCTTCTGTCTCTTTTCTCTATAAAGGCATCACAAACCTATCAATCAAATCTTAGAGGCTGCCATCTCTTTTTTCTAATACAATTTCAAGGGATCCCATGCTAAAATATTTATACTATCCATGTTGTTAAAGATCTTTTCTATGTGTATTTAGGATAGAAACCCCTTTACTATTGTTCTATGACTTTATTTATCCATTTCAAGGCATGGTTTTTGGCACCAACAACATTACAATGTTGGTTTAGAGGTGTTTTTTATACATATTAAAATTTTTTGTTGGTATATAAGAGACTAGGAATGTTTTGGCACATGGTTAATATATGTTCTTGGGACTAATTACCCCACATATAGGAAAATAAAATGTGTCTAGGGATGGGAAATGATGGTCATTATTTTTTACAATACAGTTGATATGATTTCACCTTGAGTGATTGGTGTAATTCTATGTACTTATGGTCTTTTGGATTTTATGGTATTTTACCCCTGGTCTATTGAGGAAAGGATGAAACATTTCATCCATCATAATAAGAACATATGGCTTCATATGTCATGCATATTACTTGCCATGTATCTATATTCATTGGATTCAGGGTGATGTTATTTAGTACTGTGAATTTTATGCCATATTGGTATGATTATTATCATGTATATTTATATAACCTACATAGAAGTTAAAATCCCATGAATATATTCCCACAACATGTCTACCATGTGTTAGACTCTTGTGATGACATTTTTTTTGTTTTGAAATAATTAATTTCATGGACTAAGTGGACAAATTGCACTTAAATGGGATCCAAATACTACCTGTAATGTGTATGGGTAATTTATGGATTAGTAGACTTCCTCACATATGACTAGACTATTGAAAATGGTCATGTTGTATTATCATATGGTTTTAAATGTAAAGGTCATGGAAATGGAAGCTATGTTAGTGTACTCTATTTCAGAACCTTGTTTAAGGGTAGATAAAACTTTTTTGAGTTTCCGTGTAATGGAAGTGCAACTTTATTCCACAGATGATCATTCATTGATAAATGGCTTGGATGATCGGCTTTTGAGACTAGTGACTTATTTTCACTTGAAGTGGTGTTATGGTAAACTCTGGTATTTTATAAGGGGTTATCCCATGGTAGGTCATATCCTTATAACTTAAATCCATTATTAATTTCATGAATTTTATGATGTATAGTGTTGTTCAAGTACCATTATCCCTTGTAGGACTCTTTCATTCTTAATGAACCCCTTTTTGGATGGGGGGTCATGGGGTCCATGGATTTTTTTCCAGACATGCCATCATGTGACACTCATTTTTAGAATATTATACAATCCTCAGGCATGTTCCTCTTATTTATAGGTCATTAGACCCTATCTTCTTCACAATTATGGATGAAACAATATGTCATCATCGAGTTAATGGTCCTCATGCATCTTTATGACATTGGGGTTGTATGCATTCATGTATGTTTTATCATCGTATGTTTAATGTTGTGATGAACCTATTGAGTTCTGTGTAATCATTGCGCCTTGTACTATGTGTAGTATAGGGTCGTCTTCGGAATAGAGTGACCTAGGAGTAATGGAATCAAGTTCATCCAAATTTTCCGGATGACATCACGAGACTCAAGTGTTTTGAAACACTAGTATTTTTTTGTTTCGGTTTTCATTCCAATTGTTTAAATGTTTTCATTTATGGTGGTTTTGACCTAGAATAATTTTTAGTGCATATTAAATCTCACCATTTTAGGATTAGTGCACTCTTAAGATGGAGATCGTCTAGTCGGTTCTATAATATACGTGTTTTTTAGGGCAGAAGTAACACAACCAACTATGACCATTAGAAACATGTCATGATGACTTAAATACTGTGAGGATTATGAACAATAAATTATGTCTATTCTTACTTATCAATACATTGTCAATGAGTTTGTTTGTATACACAACTGTTGACAAATTCTTTTGGTAAAGGAGGACTTTTGTGGTTAAGCTAGAATGATCACATAATATACCAAGTGGTAAAGGCAATGTGATTGGTTAAGTATATTTATTCAACTGGGAAATCCAAGTTTCATTCAATACGAGTTAACCTGTTATAGTTTCACTATTCTCCATTCTAGTTTTCTTGAGTTTGATAGGAAACTGTTTAAATCCACTTAGTGTATCCTACACAGTGATGTGCATGTACCCTATCTTGAAATCATCTTAGTACACAATGAGAGCATCCTTCTTCATATATTATAATGTTTTAAATCCATTGGGATTGTTTTGTTGGTCCTTTCGAGGTTTCACATTGGATATTTGGTTTCCTTCGAGGTTTGGTCAGGAATGTTATTTAAGGTCAGGTATATACATAAGTGGATGTGTTCATTTTGAATGTTGGAAATTCCTTTGGAAAATCATCCCACTTCTTCTTGAAAAATGTTGGGAATCTATGTTGAGTGTCTTATTGTATGTTTAGACATATGGATCGACATTTCATCCTTTATTTCAATGTAATGGTTGGTGAAGAACTATTTTGATGCATTTCGTCAGGTTAAGATGACGGTGTTATGTTTCATCGTGGGCCTTTCATGAAAATCTGACTCATCCGGTCTAACTGAGGTCAATGGGAGATCGACTATTTGATCATTTAAAAATCAGGTCTGTACCATCATTAAAACTATTTTAGGCATTCATGTAAGTCAATTTTGAGTAGTGTTGAACCATAGTTTCAAATGAGAGATTAACACTAAAGCCTAAGGTGGGAAGAACCTTTGGATAATTTCCCAACTGTAAGATGAGGTTATCATGTCTATGGATAGACAAGATAGTGTAAGATCCATATTAGTGTTTGGGTTGGGGAGTGAGTGTTGACTCAAATTTTTACCCATATGTTGTTGTGTGTTTTATGGGATGGTTGAATGAGCATTTGGGTATTTGAAGATGTAATGCGATCATTTTTGAGAGACTTCACGACTCTTTTTAGATCGGATGAGGGATATGTTTTTCCCATTGATTTCTCTAGGATGAGAAGTTCATAGTTTGGAATTTTTCAATGTCTATTGATTTGAACTGGTCAAAAAAGGGAAATAATTTAAAATTTGTATCCTAGTAGGTTAGACCATATTTTAAATCGAACTTCGTAACATTTTATTTCCAAGAGTTGACACTGTGATGTGTTTTACATAAATAATTTAGGTTAATTAAATGAAAAATTTAGATTGAAAATGAATTAAATAAAGTAAAATGAAAAATTAAAGAAATAATAAAGATATAGTATTATGATAATAATAATGTTATTATTATTATCATTATCATTATTATTATTACCATTTTTATTTATTATTATTAATCTAAGATTACATTTTAGGTTTTGAGAACCCAATGGGGGTTCACCCTCCTTCCAACATTTCATGACCCCCTACCTATTAACCTAGGTGCAGAAGACCCCTTATCTCTATTCCTATCCATGGATGAAACCTCCTAGACATAACCTCCCTGCAACATTCCCTTCCTGGCAGCGATCTCCCTATTCTACCCCCCATGGCCGACTCCCTAAAATAAAAAAAGCCCCTCCTCTAGAATCACACTCTGATCATCATTTCACCTTGCTTATTTACTATTATACATCATTAAAATGAGGTAGTTCTACCTATCAACTTTTTCTTCTATTTCTAAATGCGATTTCATTTCCTCATTGCCTGATATGGATCTGCTGAACCTAGTGTATTGTATTATATCTGATTTCTAGTTTTTTGGGTTTTATGGTTTATGAATGGTCTCTTGAGTCACGTGCCTGTAATTTCAGTTCACTTTCTCCTTCTAGGGTGAGGTTTTCTTTCTCCTACTTAGTTAAACACAGTTAATTAATGCTATAAAATGTGTTTTTGAGTCCCTGGAATTTACTTTTAGGTGTGTTGGTCCATTCCACATTAATTTTTAGTTTCATTTAGGGGGTGTAGTGGGGTTTGAACTCTTTTTAAAGTTTCTCATACATATACTCATGTTCAAATATTTATAAATATATATATCTTCCATGTACATGTTACCTCGTGTCAAGGGTAACACAAGCATTGGATTATGGATTATATATATATATGAATGGTTGTGAGTGAATCTTTGGGGAACTTCTCGGTGACCGTCAATAAATATGTAATATTATTTTTGTGCGGATTGGTTACATTTAGGCATGAGCCCTTTCCATTAACCCTTTAAATTCTTCCTAATTTTTTATTGTTTTAATTAATGCATAAATTTATTATAATTAAATGTCTATTAATTTGGAATTGAATATAATTCCTAATATGATTGTCTAATTTTAAAAATTATTGCTTGATAAAAAATATTTTTATTTTATAACAAGAACCCCTCCAACGAAGGTGTACTTCTTCAATATAAAAATTTAGAAATTAGAATTGTGGTGTTTTCATGGTTTGCTACTTTTTTTCTTATTATTTTAATCTATGGATGATAAATGTAAATTTTAGGACCTCATCCTATTTTAATAACTGAATGAATTTCTTTTTTAGACAAATTTCCCCATGTCTCATGTGTAATTTATTTGACTAAGACACCCATTTTGTGTTTGGTCTTATTAGGCATGGAGTTTCCCACACAAGAATTGGAGAAGATACTATGAATTAATGAATAATATTTATTTGTTAATATAATAGTGTCTTAGATGAGATGAATTAAATAAGACAGTTCCATCCATTTGATGGAGTGACCTTGACAGTTGAACCCTTAAACCCATTTTCTATGTTTAGCCGAAATGGGTGAGTATGCCATGAATATGATGACTCATACTAAATTACATGTCTTTAATTAATATCATATTAAAGATGAATTTTTTCCTTGATATCATTTATTAATGTTTTTGGTTTATTATATCAGGTATGCTATAACCTTCTATTATGGAAAAACCTATTTGGGGTGGTTACCTTGCCTCTTCACCACCCATTTGGATGAGCCATCCAAAATAACCAATGTTCCATTTAATATAAAATGTAGAAAATTTATATGTGTTGTTTGTGACACATTAATAATTCACTAAATTGATTAATGTGTAATGAATTATGAATTGGACCACTCTTAATAATTATTATTCTGTAACAAAATCTTTTATCCCATGTGTGGTGCCTCACACATATGGAATACTTGAGATTTATCTGAATTAAATATTCATTAAATAGAAATTTAATCAATCAAGTTACATGATTACATATCCTATTAATGAACTCTTTATGCCTTGTCTGGTTCCCTTTACATGATCATTTCAAATGGTTTTGATGGATTGTTACATTTTTTCAATCAAGATAGCTTGATATGATAAAATGTCAATGATAACAAATTATTATGAGGAACATTAATTACCCATGATTTGTTTATAATACCTTGATTATTCAAGTTTATTCCATTCCAATTACCATTTTAGTGGCTTAAAACATAAGAAATTCCATGTAAACATTGTTGGCTTTTGATGTAGAGTTTCACGTGTTGACATGGAATTTTTTAAGGCTTATTCAATATAGCATAAGACTCATACCTTGCTTGCTCTGTGATATTTTCCTCTCTTGTTTTTTTAGATGAAATCCTATTGCGGAGAGAATGTAGGTTCGATATTAAGAATCCACAACTGGATTCTCCATACACAATATTTTAAACATGAATCAATGTGGAAGTGATGTTTTAGTCTAATAAGGCAAGGGAATCACATGATTTCTATTGTACTATTGGGTAGTGCCTATTCCGGAAAGGGTAACCGAGGATAGAACCATTGGCAAAATAGCTATTCCATTCCCTAGTTGATACTAAGTCCTTTTCGAGTGAAACCTGAGACTAACTCATAATTACCATACCACAAGGGATATTTGGACATTCGAAAGGTACTCCATGGATGGGCTCAAGGGAATTGGATATTTTTAATGGATGTACCATAGAGATACCTTAGGGATGGGCTTAGACTCCACCTATGAAATTAACATTGTTAAAGGAAATTATTCATATATATTTTTATTTTTATGTATTTTGACTTCACTTGAAACACTTCACATACTTTAAAGGTGTACTTATTTGATGACATGAGTTTTAGATCCCATGTTAATGAACATGTTTTGGGATCTTCCTTCCTTGGTTTTCCATGTTACTATTATCCCTTGGTTATATATTATTCATTTCATGACTGGACCTTTCAGATTTCTGAATTAGGCTGAATGAGGTGGCATTGGATGAGTGTCTATTAAGGAACTCAGAACAACTTTTTATTATTAATTTTATTTCACTCTTCATTTATTTTATATGAAACACTTTTTAATTTATATTTCATTATATTGATTGGGATAGATACCATGGGTGATGACATAGTGTGATATATATCTCACACCTTGTTCAGGTACCCTTGGTACTAGAGAAGACCATATATTTTTAGGATCCTGGCTGTTTTTCTATTTTTCTTGAAGTTGGGAGTTTAGAGAAAATGTATGAGCCGAAGATTAGGATTCTCATGGAGATCTCTCTTTGGGATTGTATGAATTTAGTTATTTGTATACTAAATTTTCAATAATGATTAATTTTTTACTACCATAAATCATGCATCATTTTAATTTCATCCATTATTATGATTTATAAACTATAATTATCCACTTTTTTGAAATTATTAATTATTGTCTTCTGTTACTTTGACAATTATTTATTAATAGTTTTATGGCTAACTGTTGTTATCATGCTTCCCCTCTCAAGTATATATATTATTAATCCCTATTTATACTCTAATATATGAGGTCATATTCTCCCAATAGACACACCCTAGTCCCTCGCTTCTATTTGACACACTATGGTGTTTGGGGATATGCCCTTGAGGTCATGTGACCCACTGGTCTAACCAACATCATAGAGGTGAGTCGGGTGCAGAAAATATAGATCTAACATTTTTTTTGTGTATGTTGTTTACTTATTATGAATTATCATCAAGTAAATGATTAAAAGTCACGTAACTAAATTTTTTAAAATATATAAATTTAAATATTCATCCGAGATTTATTACACTTTATTTAAAATCCCTATAGAAGTGTTTATCTAACTATTAAGAAGATGAAACAAAATTCTGATTTCCTCGACAGATGAAATGTTTATATTTATGTCATTATAATTGACATTGAGTTTTTCAATACTCAACCATTGATGTCTTTTGTAAAAATGAAAATTAAATATTTCACACCTAAATAATTCTATAAAAATTATTGATATAAATGATTATCTGGATCATCATTTTTGAAATTATTGATATAATTTACGTTCTTTCTCTTCTGAAATTTTTCCTTCACGGTATTCCATATAAGGTTTGTAGTATTTCAATTCTAAATATTTTTATATAGATTAAATTTTATTGATATATTCTTGGGATATTATGACCACTGAATTTTTAATCGTTGCATTGAGGGATTTTTTCCAATGAAACAAAGAAAAAATTGATTTTTTTGTGGAGATAGGATATTATAATCATGATTAAATGAGGTTCTATAAGGATTGGAAAATAAAGATTCCAATATATTTAAATTTGGGAAACCATATTAGAGGTTTAATGTAATGTATATAGAAGATCTGGTTTACAAATTTTCATTTCACATTGGTTTCATGTTGATGTTTAAATAGTATCCTTTTAAAAAAGTATGTTATTTTTTAACCCATACTCAGTGTTTTGTTATTTTTCATAATATGTATTCATTCATAAATTATCATGAAGTTAATCTTTGAATTTCCTATTATAACAAATTTATCTTAAATTTTCAACATATTAAATCGTTCATCGTTAATTAATAAATACCAATAAATTTATTTATATTGTACTAAATATAGTTTATACATATTATAATTTAGTTACTATAGTATTTAATTACATTAGTAATAATAAGAAATGATCAAAAAAATTATTCTAGTGGATGAAAATTATATGTTGGATTTGAAACCACAATTCGCCACCTCTTTTATTTTTTTACTACCACACATCCAAATAGAAACACATATCAAAGGATTTTATACATTAATTATTGGATTTATTAAAAAACATTTATATATTTTTATTTATTTTTTTAAAATTTGTAACTCATATACCATATACATATAAAATTTTTTATTAGACCTATATTTTGTGTTAGATGGAGTACCAGTGAGAACAAATGAAATCATATGTCCTTATAGACCACCATTATCTAATGATGATTATTTTGAATATGAAATGGATTATATGAAATCTGATATCATTAATTCTTATGTCTAATAATATAATAGGATATCAACAAATAATACTGTTTCAATGATTTATATAATTCAATTATTTTAATAATAAAAACTAGAACACTTGGTAAACTTTATTTTTTGTAATAATTTATTGTGTTATACGATGGAGGAAATCTATATATATATATTATTTTGAAATTTAATATTAATACATGGATTAAACTATAGAAAATAATCTTTCATAACACCCAATTTTTAACAAATGCATATTTCTATTCTAATAACAGATAGTCAAGAATTTTATTTTCAGTATGGATGTACATTAACATAGATGGACAATGATTTATGATAATAGTGAATGGTTTATAATCATTGGGAGAAGAATAATTATAATAGGATCAATTCATTGAAAATAATACTCATATTATTCCAAATTAATAAGAGTCCAAGAGGACAATAATAAATGACACCAATCATTTTTCAATGTTTATCCTAAAAAAAATAATTGAACCATTCCTCTTGAATTAGAGGATATTGGGATAACATGATGAAAAATAGAAAAGAAAAAATAGAGTAGCATTCACTTTAACCTCATGTAACCATAATCCTAGTATCATTAGTAATTGTGATAATATTTATAAAAGTTATTTTTAAAATATTAAATAACATCATTTAGAATAAATTAATTTAGAATACATCCTCAATGGACATTCCATTGTCACAAAATGAATGAATACACAAATGTAAAATACAATTTGTTAAAATTATCATTGGAATGAAAATAAATACATAATTGACATGTTGGAATCTTAACCTGATATATTTTTTTGTATAAGAAGAAATGATATATCAAAATAGATTTTCAAAAAAATTAAATGAAAAATAGAAATCCATTAAGTTTTTCTAAATTAAAATTTAATAGTTATATTTAAATAATTGAATATTTGAATCTCATATAATTTTGGAACATTATTTGATAGATGATTGGACACAAGGGGGAAAAATTAAAAAAAATAGTATGATTCATTTCAAATATAAAAATAAATGAAAAATATTTATTTCATTGGAACTAATAGTTGTAAAAAATAAAACTGATGGTATATTTTTTTATGAAATATATTTTTATTTCATAATTATACCTAAACATATGTGGGTACTATGAACATAATATTATTCATTTTAAAAAATATTTGTGCCAATAATAGAATCAAATGGTACATGGGGAGTTATTATCATAAATATAATAATGGAGAAAATAATAACATCTGAAAATTAGATTTATTTAATGGAGGAAGTGTCATTTTTAGTAACAATGAAGTGGGTGAATTCCTCAATATCTGTGATATTAAATTTAATATAAAATTCTTAATTTAATATATGTTATTTGTTTTAGGACATAAGAAAATGTTTACCATATTAACTCATTTATATGATGTGTGATGCCTTGGGAACTTCTATAAATAAAAATATAGTGCTCTATATTCAATTGATAATATCCATATAATAGTGTTTTGTTATGAAAATTATTACACCCTTGATATAGAATGAATATGTTATTAGAATTATAAATATTTATGTGATTCAAATGACTGATCTTGGTTTTGAAATATGATATTAGAACACTGTAACATCATCAATTTAGCTAATATTTCTCGGAATTGAAATGTTAGGGATCTATTAGACCATAAATTTAATTCCACCCTGACACATGACCCCTGTAGATTTGGTAAAAAATAATTTAATTTTAAATTCTAAATTTTATTGTTCATGTACTGAACCATTACAGTTTGTTCTCATAGATTTATTTGGTCTTATTGAAACTATAATTATTATATATAAATACTGTGTTTTTTTCTTTTTTGATGATTACAATATATTTTCAAGGGTATATTTTTCACTAAAAAAATATAAACCTCTTAACCATTTAATTAAAATATATAATTCTATTAAAAATAAAAAAAACCACTAAATGTAGAAAATCGATATTGATTATAATGGTGAGTTTGTTAACTATTATTTTTCAAATATTATTATTGAATAATGAATTAATTCTAATTTCTGTTAAATAATTACACTTCATTATATTATTAAAATCCAATGAATAAATATATAAAATTATGAAATAACTCAAAATTTACTACATGACTATTATTTCTGTAGAAGTGTTTATATAAGGTCTTGAAAAAAACTTGTTATTTTATTAATTGTATTTTTATATTGAAGTCATATTAATAAAATTAGTTAGGGGTTTTGGGCCAGAAGAAAGAAAAAAGTTAATTTCCTTATAGTTTTTAGGTATTATGATTGAATCGTGACATAAATTAATAGTTATATATATAATCCAAAAATCTATGAAAGAATTTTTATTGTGTGTTTAAAAACATGTATGGCTTTGAGATAATAATAAAATAATTGATTTTATGAAAATATTCATGTATTGACAAAAAATTATGATTTTTTACAGTATTATAAATTCCTAATAAAAAGAACTAATTCAATAAGATTTAATTTACCATGCTAAAAGATAATATATAACAAATGAATTTAAATAATATAGATGAAAGAATTTTGATTTCCCAAATTTGGATGATATATATATAGTTTATTTACATATATTTTTTGAATATCATATTATCACATTACCCAAAAATATGACATTAGTAATGAATCATCCTGATGATTGTTTTATTAGAGATATTTTTTAACATAGTTAAAAACATGAATATCACTACTAAGTCAATGTGAATATCATTCCTTCTTATCACATTTTGAACCTAAACTTATAGATGACTCTAAATATAAATTTTTTTATAGGGGTCATCCAATAAGAGAACAATTAGTTTGAATTGAAACATGTTTAGAAAAAAAATTTAGTGTCTTATATATCAACTTGTAGTTTGAGTGAAATGGGGTTTTAGAAAAAATCCATGAAAATGATTTACTTTTTGAAATATATAAAAAACTAAATATAAATAAAATATTAAAAAATTTAGTGTATATTAATGATTTAATATCACAAAACTAGATATATAGGAATATATTTTAAACTCATTATCTTTTCCAACCCAAATGAATTTTAAAATATTTATATTGGATTTGAAAATAGATTTCATTAATTTTATTTCTTAATAGGGATTTTATGTTGAACACTACTCATGTTTTGAATATGTTTAATTTAACTACTAGGTATTAAACATACTAATGAATTATAAGGAATTAAACAATTCCCAAGAGATTCAAATGAAAAAATATATAACATTTAATTAAAAAAGTTTTGAAAAATACCTATTGATCAAAACCTTTTCATAAATTAAATATTTAAAAAAAATTTAAATATAATGTAGTGACATTGTTTTTAGTTGATCCAATAAATATATTTTTGATAAATTTTTCTATTATTTGAAAAATTATTTTCAAGTGAACATTATGGTAGAACTCATCCTTTTTATTAATTTTAATACTTATAAAAGAGTAAGGAAATATTTTAACTCAACATTATTATATTAAATTGTTATTGAAACAATTTTTTTTTAACAATTATTCAAATTAAATTTATTCAATAATATTTTCTATAAGACATTATATTTATATATTTAGTAATTATATATATACAAAACAATATATATTTATGTTCACATTTTTTCAGATTATATATGATGTTGACAAAAAATAATTTTTTATTATAAATTTCTATAATATTTAAAAATAATCCAAATTGATCTCAATTGAGTGAATTAAAATTAATTTTCAATTAAAATAATGGTTATTCATAAATATTATTATTTTCAACATATGGAAATTATATTATTTTAAAATTATATTATAATGATAAATATGGCAGTTTTAGGTTAGATATAGAATATACCTCTAGAAAATTTCATTTATTAAAAGATTATTTATTCTCTTATTCTAGGAAGAACAAAAATTATAGGGAACTCATTAATATAAAATAAAAATATAAATTAATATAGATATGTTGTGATCAAGTGTTATGAATGAAAAAAAACATTCATAAATATTAGTTTACGTTTCTATACAAATAGAATTTGTTAATTTATTATTAGTGTTATTTCCTTATCTATAAAAAATATATCACTTTTACAGAAATAACATTGATGTAATAAAATATTTTATAAGGGATTACAAAAAAAGAACATATTATTCATGACATTATCATAATGAACAATAATATATCAGATGGTTTTAAAAATACTTATAAATTTTTATAGATTCTAATTCATTAAATAAATGTTGGGAAGGATCATCATTAATTGATCATCAATCCACATCATGTTATATCAATCATTGTATATTATGTGTAATGACCCCAACTCCAGTAACTCAATGTTGGAGAATTTTAATTACATTGGTATAAGATATAATAAATCACATACTAAATGACCGAAAGGATTATTATTATTGGTAAACTAGATACATTTATGATTCCCATATTATACATGAATATAGAAATTAAAAGAAACTTATTTATAAAATATCAATATTCTTTAAAGGATATTCGTAGATATAATTTTTATACCCTGACACCATTCCATTGACAGGAAAAAATATAATTGAGCTCAAATGATCTATATGAGTTATGTAAAGTGAAATTTATCATGACTAAATAAACAATATGCAATATGTAATAGTCAATATTGAAAGGTAAATATTTGAACCCAGATAACACTTTATCAAGAACATGACTTCCATTATTTGATAAGGAGTAAATAAAATGGAAAGGTAATGGTCTGAAAACATATTCCATATAAATAATATGATTATCAAGAATATTTAAAGAATAATTAATATGGAATGATAAATATCTAAAAACATTCAAAATAAATAACGTGAATACCATTAATAGATAATGAATAATCAATTTGTAATGGTGAATAAATAAACTAACACGTGATTTAAATAACTAGAATATCTTGAATAGATAAAGAATGATCAATATAGAAAGGTAAATAATTGAAAAAAACCATTTAATAAACAACATTGAATGAAATTCATATAATGATAATATCATTATTAAAATATCATGGATAGTTATAACTGAATTATGAATGAAGAAAATGAAATATTATTTGACTTCATAATCCCAAAAATCATGATAACAATACTATAAAGACCATTCACTAGACTATTTAATATAAGGGGTAAAAACCCATTAAATGATGTATTTATGGCTAGTATCATGAGATTAAAATTACATTGAGGGGATATATAATTCATGTCCCCACCCATCACAACAAATCCAAATCATTCTTCGCATATCACATAATCAGTTTAATTCATAAACAATTTATCTTTTGTTCAAAAATAAATATTGAGTAAATAATATAGAATTTCCAATATTTACACACATAGATAATAATATTCAAATGTTGAAAACTATATATATAATTTATATATGGTTTAATAAATAAATTATTACATGATAAATAATATTTATATTTTCCTAAAATTTAAATTTTAATAATCACAGAAAAGTGAATACATAAAGGGAAACATAATGACAAAAAAATAAATTAGAAATGTGAAATTTAATAT
Source organism: Viscum album (assembly GCA_963277665.1). Classification (NCBI taxonomy): domain Eukaryota; kingdom Viridiplantae; phylum Streptophyta; class Magnoliopsida; order Santalales; family Viscaceae; genus Viscum; species Viscum album. The sequence goes on along the minus strand of OY728138.1, from coordinate 651,178,110 downwards.
ATTCCTTGGTAAAAAAGATCATAAATGTCCATAACAATAATAAGGATTATATCAATAAAACAAATTTCTAATGGAGTAATATTTAAATATAGTTTTGTTTTCAGTCATGAATATAAATAAAAAAATAGATATTAAAAAAATTAGTGAGATAAATATATATTCCATTATGAAAATTACATTTTTAAATGATAGTTTTTGTAACAAACTGTGTATTGAACAAGACGAAAATATAATGAAATTTAAATGTTCACATTTACTGGTCTAGTCATTTTTATATCTAGGGTCCATAAAGTAATTTTATGAGTTGGGGCACTTCAATGAGTTATTTTTGGACTCGGGTGAACGTTTGAGATATTTCTCGGCTACATTAGTAAGTTTCAAAAGCATCGTGTCTAGAAACCAAAAGGATTGGGTGTGCTAATAGAGGTAAACTATTTATATAAAATAGTGCAAGAATATATATAAATCAATGCACAATGTTTTCTATTAATGAAATGAAATTAATTTTATTAAAATTAGATTAAATTTTAACAGAGATTAAAAATATAGAAAATTTTACAATAACAACAACAACAATAATAATATTATTATTATTATTTGGTTTTTTGAAAACCCTTAGGGGATCCCTCTCCCTTTATTCTTCAAGCTCTTAATGCACCCCCTCCCTTACACCATGGTGTGTGACGCACCTCTATCTCTATGGATCCCTCTTCACATGTGATTTCCCCCTAGATTATTTTTTCCCCATTGAATCCTGATGTTATGGCCTTTGGTACCCTTCTCCTCCTTCACATCAGTCGATTTATCCTATATAGTCACTCGATTTGAGATAGGAGAAACTATTGTTGGATGTTAATATGATATTTGGGTTTTATTCCAATGTTAATGTATGCGAAGCATCTCTCAGGAACCCTTTGTTCATATTCTGTCAACTGCCACCGAAGGAAAAGCAGTTCTGATCGAATTACCTCATCACATTAATTTTGGGGAATGTTTTACTATCTTTCTTCATTGTATCTCATTATATAATTATCTATTTTATTATTTACGAGTTATTTGTATTATTCCATGAGTGATTTGTTCCTCTATGTGGCATTTTGTGTTCATTGAGTTAATTCTAGAGAGTTTGATGATTATTTGAAGGCTTTCACCCATATACTTATTTATATGTGTGTATATATAAATCTTCCATGTTAATATTCCCTCATGTTGATGGGAATATTTAATTTAGATTAAGTGGTATATATATAATAATTTATTTGAATGCAAGTGTGGATGTGCTTCTAGATAAAAATTTTTTGAGTTCTAATATAGCTCATCTTGGTCTACTTATGAGGTAGCATATGATACCTTTCCCTTTAATTTAATGATTTCATTAATTAATTAATTACTACACTTTTATTTTATTTTAATTATTTTAGTAATTTGAATAGATTAATTTACTATTAAATGTGAAGTGATAAGATTCTTTCTTGAAGTATTAAATATGATAAATGACGGGTTCATAAGAAATTTCAGGATTTAATAATAAAACCCTTATAATTGGGCTGCAACATCTTATAGATAAATATTAGTGATTATAATTTTATTCTTTCCTACAATATTTTATGGTAATTTTTTATAGCTTGATGTATTTTTGGTATATATCATGTTTATACTTGGACTTATTGAATTTATGAAATGAAATTCCCCATTATGGTACATATCTTATTATGCCATGATGTGAATGTTTAACTATTGTCTTATCTTTTTAATGAAGTTTCTCGTGACTAATTTGTCCATAAATGAACCAATGACACCCATTGTTTTTTGGTCCCTTTGGATATTGAATTACCAATAGGTAATTTGAGTTGTTTCAATGGAATTAACATTGATCGTTGATCCATTGAGCCTTAAATATAAATTCTCCATATTTTGGTAAATTGAATGAGTTCTTTTAAATGAGATTTCTAATTCATTGTACGGTTTAATCTCTAAAATTGAATCCAATGGTTTAAATAGATTGATCAAAAGGGAAGGTAATTCAATCCCCTTTTTCTTACACATAAGAAAATTCTTATAGTGATATGAATATCGTTAATTTATTTGGCATTGAATAGTGATTTGAATGAGAGGCCCTATCCTATTGTATTATATTATGAATATGAAAATGTATCATGTACACTATACCCTACATTATTCATACTACTTTCTCCCAATTGTGGGTGGTATAAACTATATCATTTTTTTCTGATTTAATTATATAAAGTATATACATAACATTTGATCACAACGACATGATGCACATGACCAAATAAGTTTATTAATCAATATTAAATTATAATTGTTCATTTAAAACCATCCCTTGGATCCCTATAGGTTTATATACATGGAGAGTCTGACTTACCAACACGCAATTGGTGTTCCATCCTTGCACATTATTAATATTTTATTTTCTAAACTTTAAATCCCTATAATAAATTAGATAAATCATTTAATATTGGATTACACTATTGAATTGGCACAATAATAAATTGTGTGATTAATTTTTGTTGAATCACCAGGGGTAAACTAGTAATTTAGTTAATATAATATCAAATTTGCTATCAAATAAATAATTCAATTGGTTTGATATAATTATAATGAAAATTACAAACCCAGATTAATGAAATGAATTGTTTTGATAGGAGGTTATTTTTATAAATTGATCCTTCTGTCATATGATTATAAATAATGTGTTTTTATAGTATAACTATGGTGTTTCTTGTTAGGTTTTAGATATTAAGTGATATCAAGGTAATTGATACATGAGGGTTTACTAATTATTGACATTAGAGTTTGTCTGGATATGTCTAATACCTAATGTGGACTCTTGAGGTCGTAGTGTAGGATCTTGTGTACCACTTGAGAAAATTGTGCACATGTAATAGATGGTTGGTAGAAATTTCAAAATTATATGGGAATTTTGAGGACTCATTATTGGTGTAGATGCATGATGGATTGGTGAAAGTTTTAGTACCTCCCATGGGGTGGGAGAACTAGTACTAAATTCATGAGGTAGGATCATATAATTATTTCAAATTCCTGAGGGCTAGATGTATGGTCACATGAATCCTAAGGGTGTGATTTTTGTTATGAATAAGGGTGAGATTTTGGTTAAAATGAAGGAAGATGACATATTTTTATGGTATTTCATAAGTGATTCATCCTAGGTCTAAGAACATGCAATTTATTTTTGTGATCCATTTTGATTCAGGAAAATTTACCCATTGACATAGATTATAAGAAATTCCTCAAACTAGGTATAGCAACTAGGTGTCCCTTAAGAACCCATGAAGGTTATCTATTTATTCAGTATTACGTAATTATTATTTATCTATATCTACAAAATTATTAATTTATATTCCATTATGTGGATTAGGAAACACAAAAATTGTTCCTTCCTAATGATAATTCTATATTTCACCCTGGATGGCTCTCGATTACATAGGGGTGCCTGAAAAGACCTTGTTTTTTCAGACCTTGGTTGATTTATTATTTTGATTAGATTGTACCAATGAGTTAGGTGTAAATGAAAGAGTTGGAGATCGGTATGCTTGCTGAGATAGTTTTTGGGATATTTTCCTCTATTACATTGTAAATCATTGTAAATAAATACTCCTTTCACAAGTTTCATCATTCATCATACATACATTATTATAAATTGGTATTGGGAATATTTATTTTGAAAATATATTATTATTATGTTGAAATTCATTCTCTATTATTAAATTTTATGATACTGTTTATTGTTATAATATTATTATACCAATACATGACTCTGATCTAGATGGTATAATTCCCCGCCATACCATCAATATACCTTCAGTTCTAGTCTATAGCCTACTGTTTATATGGAGGCACTCTTGAGGCCATCTGACCCACCTATCTGGACACCATATTAGAGGTGAGATTGTTTGGGACATTAAAATGTGCTATGAGATGAAATTTCTTGGTGGTCCTACTATTTTATGATGGTAGACTACAGACTAGAAATGTCTCGATGCTTGGTAAATTGTCATGTATGGGAATGATCACATAAGATAATAGGAAATAACCGAGTGGTAATAGCTAGGATTGTTATTCTTATTTTTCATAGTTACATTTGAAATGATTTCACCTTGAGTTGATGGTATATAATTAATCTTCTTATATATTTATTAGATTTTATTGAATTTTACCATTGTCTAAGTTATTTAAAGATGATGCATTACATGCACCATATTAGGAACATAGAAATTCATAAGCCATTCATATTCTATAAAATGTAGTTTTATTATAATGTTTCAAAATACTTTTTATTTTTCCCTTTTATTCCATGCCGGGATTTTATTTATTTTTCATACCTATTTTTATGAAATTATTGATGTGTTATTTATAATAATAGAATTTTTCTTTTTAAGTAATTATATACTATGTCGGAAGATTTATTTAGAATGAAAATCTTGTTTACATACCCATATTCGATGATAGGTGATATGAGTTTTTTGTTTATTTATTATGATTAAATGAAATTTCATGATTCTTTTGATATATAAATGGATCAACGTGATGGAATTTTTTTTGTTTTTGATTATAATGGGAGCCATTTTTCATTTCTAAGTTGTATGGGTGCCTAATAACTAGGAATACATAACCCATGCATCTGACCAATTGTAAAATCATTCTAAAGATGAAATGTTAAAGTTATTTAATTTTATTAAATGGTATCCAAATTCCATGTTTAAAGTTTATGTGCACATTATATTATAGTATATGGTCTCACATATGATTTTATTTTGGAATATGTACATGTTAAAATTTGAAATGTAAATTTTTCCCACTAATTGGGAGTAAGATTTCAGACGACAACATGATTGGGGGAATTATATATGGTTCTATTATAAACCCATGTAATCAAAAAATTTATATCACTATGATATGTGTGAAATTCTTGAAATGTAATATTTATTTAATTTAATTCATTAATTAAATTGAATACCATAAAAACTATGCAACTCGACTCAAGTAGTTCAGTTGGGGAATTTCCCTTATGAGATGACCTATTATCGTGTTTGAAATATCAATCATTAAACAACTTCAATTGGATTTTTTTTATATTGGACAATGTTTGTGGGTTAGTACTCTCTTTTTCTTCCTTATCTATTGAACAAAATTTATTTTAAAAATTTTCAAAATTAAGAATGAATGTCATAATGTGTAATGTATTTTAAAAAAGATGTTTTTGGAGACATACCTTATTTCCATTATTGTGTTTGTTAAATATTCTTAATGTTTTTAGAATAAAATGTCAATAAAGTGACATGAAAATGGACATGTATAGTTTTCCTACGTTTAAGCCCTCATATATGTGTAGCTTTATATTTTTTCTTTTTGTTTTCCATGGAGTGGAAACATGATACATTTATATCAGATTAATCCTTCTATGAAATGAAATTATAGTAGGCTTTTGAGCCTAATGAATTTCTATTTTCAATGAACCCACTAAGGGTCAATTCTTTTAGATTGTGTAAGGGGATATCATATGGTTGTTATCACCCATAAAGATAAACGACTTTCAAAATTCCATGATATTTCTAACCCATATTTCTATTCATATGTCATTGTCCCTTATAGTAATATTACAAATTTAATAATAACATTGTTCAGATGGGTGGTGATTTCATATTTGGGATTTGATACAGGCATGATCATTTAGTACTGCTTGGTTTCAGCTTGTTATACATTCTTTGGGAATGGTTAGTTTCTTCACTGGTAACATGACCCTTTATTTTCTTCAGTGATTGAATGCCTGGTATGCCATCTTTTATCTTAATGGTCTAATACTGAAATATGAATTTGAGATAAGTCTATTACACATTCCTTATGATAATATAATTCATATGGAATACAGCCTATGGGTAGTATATAAGATGTGTCATTTTCATCAAAAATATCTATGTTGTGTGCGTTCAGGTACACAGTGACCATCAAGTGTTTCATGAAGTGCCAAACCATTTGAGTTTAGTGAAATCATTGATCCTCATATTTTTTAGTATGTTCTTGGATCATCTCCATTATAAAGTTATTTTTGAGTTAATTAATCCATGTTATTCTAAATGCACATGATTATTTTCAAGAGACACAGATGTTTTGACACTCTAGTTGGTTTGTGATAGTTTTCATTCCAAATTCCATAAATTGTATTTAAAAAGAATTTAGATATAATTATCTATTGATTGGATAGTCTTTCTATTACATTTATTATTAGGACACTACAATGGTTTGGAGCATTGTGTTGGTTTTGTTAAACTGTTCCTTAAAAGTATATGTAACACAACCATAGAGGAGCATTGGGGAGTGGTTGGCATGGTTAAATGCTTGTGAGGATTTTGAACATTAAATCATGTTGGTCCTTTCTCAAAAAAATGAAATTAGTTTGGTTGGATGATTATACAACCATTGATAAATTTATATGGTTATGGGTTGAATTTAGTGTTTAATCATTAATTATCATGGGGTGCATCCTTTGGAAAGGCCCATTGATTGGTTAATGACAGTGGATTGCCAGGTGAATAATCTTAGCATCCAAGGTATCAAAAATTAGTGGTTTAGCCATTTTATTTACAAAAATATTTAAAATATGATTTATGTACATTTCCTTGATATAGGATCATGTATTATATCTTTACATCATCCTTGATACGCCAAGATATTGTTGGTCTAACATCACAATATAATTTAGAAGTTTTTGTGTGAATTATGAAGTGTCTCAGTGATTCCTAATGAAGGCATTATTCTTATCAAGGTCTTGGATATCCTTGAGTGACACTTGGATTCATGTGTAAAATTTCCTTGGAAGAACTCTTGTAAACCAAGTATTTCCTTTGACTTGATAGCATGGCCGATGTTTTTCTGGGATTAGTAAAATTTCTGATGTGGGCATCTGGGATTTGTACCAATGTCTATTGTAAAAAATGAGTATAGAATAATTGGGTTTATTTCTATAGAATCATTTTTAAGTGAATTTAGGATTATCGTGAACATGTCTATAAGCTCAGTGGTGATAATATTGATTAGAAAATGTCACTGGATATTAGTTGTATGATTCAGGGAATAGGTCAATGATAAACAAAAGTAACTTTAAAGAAATGAATTGTGGTTCAATATGAAATGTGCAAGATATTAAAGCTATGAATCATTGAAATGATTAGGTTAGGGGAGTTTGACTTGTTTTCTCTCTATGTTTAAAGTAAGTGGTCATAAAGAACCATTTTAAATCACTATTTAGGAAAATGATAGTGTGGTTTAAAGGTTGACAGTGTATTATTGGAAATATATTATGATTAATTCTATGTGTTTGAGCTAGAATTTTGTAGTTTCATTAATATAGGGTCCCTGATATGACCTCATATATAATCAGGATCATTCTATTAAAGAAAATAACTCCTAGGGTGTCTCTCAAAAACATAGAGGAATTCTTCATAAGGGATTTTCGATGGTGGATGTGTTGTAGTTCAAAATAGGATGTTTTTTTAAATGTTGAGATCTATGGTGTGGAGAACTCCCAATTATTTATTTTATGAGATGAACACATGATTGTGTATCTAGATAAATGGTCATCTGTGTGATTTGTTTCAATATTTAGGTGAAAACATTAGTGTATTATAAGTTCATAATAGAATTAGTGCCTATTGAGAAATAAATTTTTAAAGGTTCATTGTTTGTTAAAAACCCAAGATGACCATATTTACATTCTTCATGACCAATCTAGGCTAGGTGTGGTTTTCATTGTTCTTGAAGGCTTATCTGGGACGAGAAATTCTAAGGTGGGGAGGATGAAACATCCCATGTTTTTATTTAAATGAAAATACATATAAATTTTAATTTTTCAAGCATGTTGGACGTTACATATTTTAAACTATGATTTTTAAAGTAAACTAGAGTGTGGGGATATATAAATGTGTTGTTTTTGGTCTATGATGAATGTATGAGATGATTCCCATGAGCATCTTATAGTTTCAAAAGTGCGTGGTCTGCAAATGAAATGGATAGTTTTTACTAAAAAAGGGTCACAGTTTTTTTAAAACCATGTGGTCTAATACCAGAAACTGATCATATCACACCGAAACCTATCTAGTATATTTATTTTATTATTTTCTTTGGTTTTAAAAAATCATTTTCATGGTTCAGGTTGAATTCCGAACCAAATTTTTGTCTTTTTTCGGAAAAATGTGCGTTTTTTAGTTGACGTCGATGAGCGCCCGGGTGGAGCACATTTTGGAAACCCTGTGTGGCTTCACCCATGACACAGAACAATCCGACTATCTTTGTAAAATTAAAATGGATAAATTTTTAAATTTATTATGTTACCTAAAATTTTCCTGGTTTCTGATAATTTTAATTATTATCATTAAATTGTAATGAATATTTTTTTCATAATTTTTATTTATATTTCTTTGATATGATATTTATTGATGTTGTCATTTAGGAAATATTAATAATATTATTATTTTTATTATTGTCATTGTTATTACTATTATTATTATTGTTGTTGTTGTTTTTGTTTTTATTAATATGAGTAAAGATTATAATGGCTTTGAATATCTATAATTATTTTTATCAAGCATGTTGCAAATTGTTTTTATTATTATAACAGTCATATTATTATTATTTTTAATGTTATATCTATTATTATTAATAGGTTTTAATATTTTTTATTTTAATTGATTTATTTCCTTTTATTTATTTATTTTTCACACTTTTTTCCCTATTTTTTTCCTATCCCCTAACAGTGCGCTTCACTCCCTCATAGCGCACTAGCTGCCTCCGCCTCCTACTTCCATGCCGCCACACAGCACCCTTCGTGACCTACTGAAGCCTCCACTCACCACTCCTCCACCCCGTTCCCAGCAGCGCTGCACGTACTCGACCTTTCTTATCCTTCCAGCTAGATTCCATATCCTCCGATGTTTCCCTTTCCCTACAGCGACCATTCCCTCCTACACAATCCTCACATGATGCCCCTGCTCGGTGCTATGGCACCCCACCGACCATCTTCTCAAGGTCGGGACTGCTCCTCCCTCGACATCGCCCCTCCCCCTTCCCTCCTCTGGTCGTCTAGTTGCTCCATCTCTAGGCTCGCACAACTTGTTGTGCACGCCCAACCCCCAGCTCCAGCCGCTCCTTTCATCCCCAATATAGTTGTGCCTCTTGCTGGCTCCTTGCAGCGCATGCGCCAACCCGCCCCAACACCGCTACTGCCCCCCCTTCCAGTGACCCTATTTCTTCCCTGACCACCCTACATCACCCTCTCCAGCGAGCTTCTATACTCCCCCTTATGTAATGTTTTTACTCCTCCTTTAGTGTAAGATTATTCAATTGGTAAGGTATATTTTTTCTTCCAAATACATAAATGTTGTTACAATTTTTAGTATGTTTGGTCAAATTCAGCTTCCCCTGAGTGCATTTGAGGTGCACAAGGTGCGTTGCACCAGTTCCGAGCATGAATTTTTATTCTGCATTGAAGTTGAGGTATGAACCCTTTGTGTGTCACCTTTAAATTTATGTTTTCACTGACTACAAGTTTTCTTGTGTTTTTCTGGTGCTTAAATTTTGATTAATTTTTTTAGTATATGATCAAATTAATTATTCAACATAAATTGAGTTTTTAAAATAATTTAGTTTCATTAGATATTATGCACCAAATTTATGTGAATTAATGTAGTCGGTGCAATTACTTTGGTCAAACATGTGGTCTGGATTTGATGAGTTCTGCATGCGATGGCCTAATTAGTGCTGATATCCCATGTTCATAGTTTAATGTTTTTAGAATTAAATAATTGATGCATGAGTAGTTTTCGTGTGATTATAGCCGCAATATATTTTTCAAAAATATTGTTTTATAATTTTTTTAAATAATTTATTAAATGATGTGGGTGCTACGAGCCTGGTTATGAAAATGTGTTTAGGCACGCATTTTTTTTAAATGTAGATGTCATAGTGTTGGGCACCTTTTTAATGTTGTGTAATATAGGTGTTTACTTAAAGTGAAATGTTGTCTCTTTAAAATGTGTATTGAGTTATTGTGTAATTTTGGGTTTTTTGTAAACACATAGTGGGTTTTAAAGGGGTTTAGTAAATTGTGTTATTGGTGCGTTTTGTGTGTTGAAAACAAGTCGAGGTGGTGTTTGTGTTGTCTATTCGTTTGGATTTTTTACAGCCGTGTTTATATACCATTTTTGTTGTGCGTTTATTACAGCACATTGGTGGTGTAACCCCGCATTACCATGATCATCGACTTGCCTGTGCTTGTACACTTGTGTGAGGTGTGTCGCATTGTTGTGTTTGAGATGCATGTTGAGTTAGGTCCCCCGCTGAACTCGGATTTAAATTTAGAATTTATTGATTTAATGATATTTTATTAAATTTAATAAATGGAAAATAATTTAAGATAATTAATTTTTAAATGATTATTTGGTGTAAAAAGATCCATTTATTTTATATACAACATGTGAAATATTTTCTCTATGAATGAACTCCTAGTAGTGAATGAATGCTCGTTTGGCCTTTAAACAAAATTTAAAGAATTTCAAATGTAGTTCTGGTTTATTGATAAATGATTTCTTTTGATGCTTGAGTAAGCATTTTGGTTCCCTTGAGAAATGATGATTTTATTTAAAATTTTTGAAGGCCCATTTGGTACTTGAATAAAATAAATTATTTTGGAAAACTCTCTTTTGGGTGACTCAGATGTGATATTTGGTCTACGTTGACACCATGATTTGTGTGTGATTTTTTCACAACATGGATGACTTTGTTGACTCACACCTTTCTTATTTATTACATGTGATGACATGAGAAACTTGCATTGTAAGTGAATATTCTGAGAACAATTGTTGAACTAGTTTAGATTAGGCATGCCTTTAAGATGATTCACATGTATAGTACGTTCTGAATTGTTCACGATCTCCTAGGATATACCCATGTTTTATTTAGTGTTTATTTGTGTCTGGCGGACAGTTGAGAGGTCAAGTTCAGTTGCTGGCCCCTGGGTGCCACTTTTTCCATTTCCCTTTGTGTGTGTTGTGTGTTTTTGTGTGGTTTACCTTATTTACTAACAACTGAAATTTGGATTTCTAAATTCTTCACAAAATAGGCTTTAAATTTAAATGCTTTTGTTCCTTTAAAACAATATCCTATTTTTTCGAATTAAAGAGGTAAATTTATTGTTTATTGTTTTTTAAATGAAATTATCTATGAAAATCAATATTTTATATAATTTAGTTCAAACATGAAATTGGTGAGCAACTATCAGGGTGGAAAAGTGTTTTGGTCATGGTCAGGTTAGTTTGCTGTTGTTGTTGGTCATTCTTTTTTTCGTGCTGCTGATTTACCTCAAGATATTCTACTTTTCTACTGATTTATTTATTTTCACTTGGTGAAATCATTTCCAATTGTACTCTATTGATTCCATGGAACTTTTCTCCAGACCTGGAGGATAAGTAACGCCTCTTGAGGCATGTCACATACTGACTTTTGTGACGGGTTCAAGGATGACCCCGGTTGGTTCATGACAAAATGGTTTCAGAAGAGGTCAGCTCTTGAGAAAAAAAATTTCAGAGCACTCATTGTTATTTTGGGTAGTCATGGTATGAGGAGTAGTTTTTTTGTGACTCAAGGCGTACGGATGAGAAGGATATCATGAACCCTTTCTCGTTCTGAACCTCGGGTTACCATGAGATGTTCGGGTTGTTGGTTTTTTTTTTGCGTTCTTTTGAATATTTTTATATAGGGAAATGAAGTAGAAGCCTTGCAAGTGACCTCTGTGAGCTCTCATGGTCTGGCAAGCAATGTGGAGCCAGGGACATTACCCTATAATGCTCTCAGTGACGATGGTGTGACTGTTGTATGTCCACTAACCATATGTCTGAGTCACCCATCATCACTAGTTTCCCCTAGTTAATTGATTGAGTTTTCCTTCATTCTGAAATTTTTTTTATAATGTTTTAGTTTGAAAATTGTGAAATGTTGAAATTTAAATGGTAATGACCATGTTTTGATTATGTTATTTGTTTCCTTATTTCACCCCCACGATGGTTTGATAGATGCCCAAGGTGCAACTTCAGGAGGTGCGCCCCTAGAAAATCTACCAGATGATCAGCCCATAGACTATATTCTGGAGTTCTAGAAGTTGAACCCTCCTCTCTTTTATGGACAAGAAAAACCTCTTCAGGCAGAGGAGGGGCTACATATGATTGAGAGGATTTTCATTTTCATTGGTTTTCAGATGTCGTTAAAGGTGAAGTTGGATACCTTTATGCTTGAATGCCCAATATGGAAATGGTGGAAGTCCATGTCTAGGAATAAGCCACGGGAAGATCTAACATGGGAGTTTTTCAATTCATTGTTCATCCAACAACACTTCTCTGAGTTGAAAAATCCAGGGAAGAGGATAGATTTGTGTTTCCTTCAGTAGGTTGATGAATCGGTAGTAGAATTCTATTGATGTTTTATAGACCTAGTTCAGTATAATCAGTGGTTTGTTTAGAATGATCCTGGGAAGGCTCCAAAATTTGAGTCTGGACTCCGACCTAAGCTGCGATCGAAAGTGGAAGAGCTCAACCTAACCACCTTCTCATATGTTGTGGTGAAATACTTTTTGGCTGATGATGGGTTAGCAGGAGGACTTGAGGTGGCGAATCCTCTAGCTTTGGGAAGGAGTGCAAGGGATGGGGATATGATGAAAGTGAAGCGACCTGATGCTGGTGCTGCTGGTAGTGGAATCAAGAGGCCTTTAGACCTTCAGTATTCTTCTACAAAGTGAAATGTTGTGATCTGTCACTAGTGCGGTAGGAAGGGTCACAAGAGGCTCCCGTGTCTAGGTGCTTCGAGACCCTACCACACCAGTGGACATTGGGGTCACATGCAGCAATTCTTCTGCTGTGTTTCCAAGAAGCGCGCTAATTCTAGATTTAGATCATCGAAGGTCACCACAGCCCGTTAGCCAGACTATGGAGATATTTTGGGACCGGTTTGTGTATTTCCCTTTTTTGTGTTTCTTTTTTGTAGTAATTGTCTCTTATAACATTTTGCAGTTTTTCTTTTCTTTGAGTTGTAAGATTGGTTTTGGTTGAAACTCTTTGATAATTTTATTTTATCAAATTTGTGTTTGGTGATGTTTTGTTTTGTTGGTTATGTTTGGAGTTTCTGAATCCTGAATGTGAGGCATAACATGCCTCAATAATCACTACTCTAGCCATAGGCTCTGGAGTGAAGTCGGCGCGTAGTCAGAAGAACCCCAACGGCAAAAAAGGTCCTCGGTTTAACCTTTTTCTTTAGTGTGGCATGGATTTTTTTCTTCCAGGGGTGGGATTTTGTTTATATAGTAATGGTGGTAATTTTGATGCTCTACCAGCTCATCCCTTCCCTTCTCCTCCTTGTGGTGGGGGGTTTTTGGTTCGTGCCGAATGTTTTCAAGTTCATTTAATCTCGTTGGTTATTATGGTTGGGAGACCCAAAATGGGCCTCTCAGAGTTACACCCGACGCAGTTTTGTGTTATCCTGATTTTTATGGTGGAGAGTCTGTTTGTGCCTCCCCGTGTTACTATCATAGTTTCTTTTCATGTATCATTTGGTGGCGGATGGTCTTGTGAGGAACCACCTAATCCTATGTTATTCCTTTTGAGTAAATGCTTGGATTGGAATACACCCAATGGTTACATTGGACTAAGATTATGGGAATAAATGTTTGAAGTTATTTAGGTTCATTCCTTGGTTGAAATGGTTGGTTTTCTTCTGTTTGGTTCTAGATAAGGTGATCATGTTTTAAGAATGAGTGGTGTGTCATGGTTTTTAGGTGTCTGTTTGGATCGATCAACAGGAGGCACTTAAACTTTTTTAGGTGAGTGATACATAAGGAGTTACATCGTTGGGTCTTGATCATATGGTGGATTTATGAGGGAGGAATGTATTATGGTGGGGAGAATTGTCACACCCCAACATATCTAGTATTTTTATTTTATTATTTTCTTTGGTTTTAAAAATATATTTGTCACAGTTAGGGATGAAACCTGAAAAGGATTTTTGAGTATTGTAAAAAAAACGTGTTTTTGAGTTGATGTCATTGGGAGCCCCAACAGAGCATGTTTTGGGAACCCCGTGTGGCTTCACCCATGAAACAGAACAGTCTGTCTGTCTTCCAAAAATTGATTTGGAAAATTTTTGTAATTTATTATATATGTTCAGATTTACGTGGTTGTTAATAATTTTAATTATTATCATTAAAATCAAATGAATACATTTTATCATTATTATTTATATCTTTGTCTATATGATTATTATTAATGTTGTAATTAAATAATTTTTATTATTATTATTGTAATTATTTTTATTATTATTACTAATATTATTATTATTTTTGTTGTTGTTTTTGTTATTATTATAATTATTACAGGTAAACAATATAATGGATTTTAATTTCAATAATTATTTTTATCAAAACTGTTGAAAATTGTTTATATTATTATCATTACCATATTATTATTAGTTTTAATGTTATAATTGTTATTGTTAATAGGTTACAATATTTTTTATTTTCTTTTATTTTATTTCTTTATTTATCTCACTTTTTTCATCTTTATTTTCATCTCCCCAAACCCTATGCCTCTCTACATCCCAGATCACTAGCCGCCTCGGCCACCTCCTATCCAGAAGCCGTGCAACACCCTCTATGACCTGCTAAAGCCTATTCCCACCACTCCACCACCCTATGCCGAGTAGCACCTCACACACTCGCCTTCCCTTCTAATTCTATCTACGCTCCACCCCCTTAGCTGATTCCCTTTACCCGTATCACCCCTGTCCTCCTACAAACTCCCCGCACGACACCCCAACTCGGTCCTCTAGCACCCCTCCGACCATCTGCCCCAGCTACAACCACTCGTTTCTTTCCCAATCCAGATGCACCTCTTTCCGGCTCCTTGTAGCGCACACGCCTACCAGCCCTAGCACCGCCACAAGACCCTCTATCAGCGACGCTATTTCTTCCCATGTCTCCCTTCATCACCCTCTCTAGAGAGGCACTACTCTCCCCCTTATGAGATTTTTTTACTTCCCATTTATTGTAAGATTATTCCATATGTAATGTTTAATTTTTATGCAAAATCCCTAAATATTGTCACCAAGTTAATTGTGTTGGGTCAAATTTAGCTTCCCACTAGTGTATTTGAGGAGCTCATGGTGCTTTGCACCTGTTCCAAACATGTGTTTTCATTATGCATTGGAGTTGATGTATGAACACATTGCGTGTCACCATTAAATTTATGTTTCCGCTGACATCTTGTTTTCTTCTATATATATGGAGCTTAAATTTTCATTAAACAGTTTAGTATATGATCAAATTAATTAGTTGGTGTAAATAGAGTTTTTAAAATAATTTAGTTGCGTTAGATATTTTGCACCCGGTTTATGTGAATTGATGTTGTGTGTGAAATTACATTGTTCAAACTTGTGGCTTGAATTTGACGGGTTTTTCATGAAAAGGCTTAATTAGTCCTACTGACCTTTTTTGTATTTTAATGTTTTTATAATTAATTAAATAACCCTTCAGTTGGTTTTATGGGTTTAAAAATGCGATATACTTTTCAAAAAAAAAATTATTTTTTTTAAAATATTTATTGTATGATGTTGGTGCTACGATCCTGGTTTTGAAAATGTGTTTAGGCACCCATGATTTTGAAATGTTGATCTCATCGTGTAATGTGCTTTTGTCAGGTTGTGCACTCTAGGTGTTTTTATAAAGTGGAATATTGGCTCTTTAAAATGTTTAGTGTGTTATTATGGCATTTTGTGGTTTTTTGTAACCAGTATGTGGTTTTTAAAGGGGTTTAGTAAATAGTGTTTTTGTTGTATTTTTTGCATTGAAAACATGTTGAGGTGGTGTTTTCATTTTCTATTCATTTGGAAGGTTTTACCTCAATGTTGATATGTTGTTGTTGTAGTGTATTTATCGCAGTTCATTGGTGGGGTAACCCCGCATTACCGCAATCATAAGCTTGTGCGAGATTGTGTGCCTGTACGAGGAGTGTCACGTTGTTGTGTTCGAGCTGCAATAAGATCTTGGACCCCCACTGAACTAACCTTTAAATTTATAATTTATTGATTGATTTATATTTTATTAATTTTAATAATATGAAATAATTTAGGATAATTAATTTTTAAATGATTATTTTGTTTAAAAAGAGCCATTTTTTATGCACGGCACTTGATATTTTTTTAATGAATGGCTCCTACTAGAGAAATAATGCACATTTGGCCTTTAAAAATAATTCGAAAAATTTCAAATGTAGTTCTGGTTTATTAATAAATGATTTTTTTGAAGCGTGATTAAGTGTTTGGTTTCTCTTGAGAAATGCGGATTTTCATTAAAATTGGTGAAGGCCCATTTGGAACATTAATAAAATAAATTATTTTATAAAACTCTCTGTGGGGTGACTCAGAGGTGATATTTGTTGTATGTTAACTGCATGATTTATGTGTGATGTTTGTGCTACCTGTTTGAATTTGATGACTCACCCATTTCCTGTATATTACACGTGTAGTCTTGGGAACCTAAAATAGTAATTGAATCTTCTAAGAACGATTACTGCACTTATTTAGATTACGCACTAGCTAGTGGCCCTTAGTACTGATTATAATCTGCTTGGGGATTGGGACCCTCAATTAGGCCATGTAGGGAAACACCAGGAGTTAGGGAATTATGACATCATCGATAGTAGGCATGCCTTCATGATGATTCACTTGTATAGTATGTTCTAGATTGTTCACGAGTTCCTAGGTTCAACACATGTTTTATTTTGTGTTTATTTGTGTGTGTAAGATAGTTGATAGGTCCAGTTCAGTTGTTGGACCTTTTGTGCCACCTTTTCAATTTCCCTTAGTGTGTGTTGTGTGTTGTGTGTGGTTTTACTTTTTTACTAACAACTGAAATTCAGATTTTTAAATTGTTCGCAAAATATGTTTTAAAATGAAATGCACATGTTTTATTCAAACATTAAACATGTTTTTAAATTAAAAAGAGGCCAATGGAATTTTACTTGTATTAGAAATGAAATTGTGTGTCAAAAACAATATTTTATATAATTTAGTTCAAACCTGATATTGATAAATTCTTTATTTAATGGTAGTGCATTGGGAATAATTTGATGGACACGCCTACTGAGTTTTAATACTCACCACTATAGTGTTTTATAATTTTTAGTTTCATTTGAAGGATTGAATTAAGCTTGCTCGATATTGGTGAAAGTTGGTTTTGGATTGGTGAGAGACTCTGAGGGTAACAAAGTGTTTTTATTGTGGTCAGGTTAGTTTTCTATTATTGTTGGTTGTTATATATATTTTTTCTGTTTATTTACTCCATGATATTCTACCTCTCTGCTTCTATATTTATTTTCACTGGGCGAAATCATTACCAATTTTCCCCTATTGATGCCCTGGCACTTGTCACCAGCTCGGGAGGAGAAGAAACGCCTCTCGGGCCATGTCGCGGACCGGCTTGGGTGACCGATTCAGGGTCAACCTGGGTTGGTTCGTGACAGATCAAGATGATTTATTTTAAAGAAATAAATTTTATTAAATTGAAAATAAATGAAAAATGAACAGGTAATAAAAATAATATATTTTTTCATAATAATAATAATAATATTATTATTATTATTTCATATTAACATCAAGGAAACCATCTCCCATTACCTTTTCCATTTCCCTTTGTGTGTGTTGTGTGTGGTTTTCCATATTTACTATCAATTGAAATTCGGATTTCTAAATTCTTCACAAAAGTTGTTTTAAATTGAAATTCTCCTGTTCCTTTAAAACATTAATCTATTTCTTCAAATTAAATAGGGAAATTTATTGTTTATTTTTTTTAAATGAAATTGCATGGAAAACCAATATTTTATATAATTTACATTAAACATGAAATTGGTGAGCGACTCTCAGGGTCGCAAGGAGTTTTGGTCATGGTCAGGTTAGTTTGTTGTTGTTGTTGGTCATTCTTTTTTTCGTACTGCTGATTTACCTCATGATATTCTACTTTTCCACTACTTTATTTATTTTCACTTGGTGAAATCATTTCTAATTTTACTCTGTTGATTCCATGGAACTTGTTGCCAGATCGGGAGGATCAGGAACGCCTTTTGAGCCTTGTCACGGACCGACTTGTGTGACCGGTTCAAGGATGACCCCGGTTGGTTCATGACAAAATCGTTTCAGAAGAGGTTAGATCTTGAGAAGATTTTTTTCAGAGTAGTCATTGTTATTTGGGGTAGTCATGGTTGGAAGAGTAATATTTTTGGGACTCGAAACGTACGGATGAGAAGGATGTCATGAACCCTTGCTTTTTCTGAACCTCGTGTTACCATGAGATGTTCAGTTTGTTGGTGTATTTTCGTTCTTTTGAATATTTTTATATAGGGAAATGAAATAGAAGCCTTGCAAGTGACCTCTGTGAGCTCGCATGGTCTTTCCAGCCATGTGGAGCCAGGGACTTTACCCTAGAATGCTCTCAGTGATGATAGTGTGACTGTCGTATGGCCCCCAACCATATGTCTGAGTCACCCATCATCACTAGTTTCCCCTAGTGAATTGTTTGAGTTTTCCTTCATTCTGAAAAAAATTTTATATGGTTTTATTTTGTAAATTGTGAAATGTTGAAATTTAAATGGGAATGACCATGTTTTTATTATGTTATTTGTTTCCTTATTTCACCCCCACGACGGTTTGATAGATGCCCAAGGTGCAGCTTCAGGTGGTGCGCCCCTAGAAAATCCACCAGATGATAAGCCCATAGTCTATATTCTGGAGTTCTTGAAGTTGAACCCTCCTCTCTTTTATGGAAAAGCAGAACCTCTTGAGGCAGAGGAGGGGCTACATAAGATTGAGAGGAAGTTCATTTTCATTGGTCTACAGATGTCGTTAAAGGTGAAGTTGGATACCTTTATGCTTGAAGGCCTAATATGGAAATGGTGGAAGTTCGTGTCTAGGAATAAGCATCGTGAATATCTAACCTGAGAGTTTTTCAAGTCATCGTTCATCCAAAAACACTTCTCTGAGTTGACAAAGCCAGGTAAGAGGATAGATTTGTGTTGCCTTCAGTAGGTTGATGAATCGGTACTGGAATTCTATTGATGTTTTATAGTCATAGTTCAGTATAATCAGTGGTTTGTTTAGAACGATCCCGGGAAGGCTCAACGATTTGAGTATAGACTCCAACCTAAGCTGTGATCAAAAGTGAAAGAGCTCAACCTAAAAACCTTCTCATATGTTTTGGGGAAATCCTTTTTGGCTACTACTGGGTTAGCAGGAGGACTTGAGGTGACGAATCCTCTAGCTTTGGGAAGTAGTGCAAGGGACATGGATATGATGAAAGAGAAGCGATCTGATGCTATTGGTGCAGGTAGAGGAATCAAGAGTCCTTCAGACCATCAGTCTTCTTATCTAAAGTGAAATGTTGTGATCTGTCACCATTATGGTAGGCAGGGTCACAAGAGGCTGACGGGTCCGAGTGCTTTGAGACACTGCCACACCCGTGGATGTTGGTGTCACTTGTAGCGATTCTACTGCGGTGTTTCCAAGAAGTGCGTCGATGCTAGACTTGTATCATTGAAGGTCACCTCAGCCTGTTAGTAGGAGTATGGTGATATTTGGGGGCCGGTTTGTGTATTTCTCTTTTTTGTGTTTATTTTTTTGTAGTAATTTCCTCTTGTAGAATTTTGTAGTTTTTCTTTTCTTTGAGTTGTAAAATTGGTTGTGGTTGAACCTCTTTGATAATTTTATTTTATCAAATATGTGTTTGGTGAAATTTTGTTTCTTGGGTTATGTTTGGGAGTTTCTGAAGCCTGATTGTGAGGCATAAGATGCTTCAATAATCGCTGCTCTAGCCATAGGATCCGGAGTGAAGCCGGCGCATAGTCAGAAGAACCCCAACGGTGAAAATGGTCCTCGGTTTAAATTATGTATATAGTGTGGAATGGTTTTTTTTCTTCCAAGGTTAGGATTTTGTTTATATAGTAATTGTGGTAATTTTGATGCTCTACTAGTTCATCCCTTCCCTTCTCCCCCCTGTGGTGGGGGGTTTTTGGTTCGTGCGGAATGTTTTCAAGTTCATTTAATCTAGTCAGTTCTTATCGTGGGGAGACCCACAATGGGCCTCACAAAGTTACACCCGACGTAGTTTTGTGTTTTGATGATCCTTATGGTGGAGATTCCATTTGTGCCTCCCCATGTTACTATCATAGTTTCTTTTCATGTATCATTTGGTGGCAGATGGTCTTGTGAGGAACAAAAAAATCCTATGTTATTCCTTTTAAGTAAACGTTTGGATTGGAATACACCCAATGGTTTCATTGGACTAAGATTATGGGAATAAATGTTTGAAGTGGTTTAGGTTCGTTCGTTGGTTGAAATGGTTGGTTGTCTTCTGTTTGGGGTAGATAAGGAGATCGTGTTTTATGAATGAGTTGTGTGTCATGGTTTTTAGGTGTCTGTTTGGATCAATCAACAGGAGGCACTTAAACATTTTTAGGTGAGTGATACATAAGGAGTTACATCGTTGGGTCTTGATCATATAGTGGATTTATGAGGGCGGAATGTATTATGGTGGGGAAAATTGTCACACCCCGACATATCTAGTATTTTTATTTTATTATTTTCTTTGGTGTTAAAAATATATTTGTCGCAGTTCGAGATGAAACCCGAAAAGGATTTTTGAGTATTTTCAAAAAACACATGTTTTTGAGTTGATGTCATTGAGCGCCCCAGCAAAGCACATTTTGGAAACCCCGTGTGGCTTCACCCATGAAACATAACAGTCAGCCTGTCATCAAAAAATTAAAATGGACAAATTTTGTAATTTATTATTTAAGTTCAGATTTTCATGGCATATAATAATTTTAATTGTTATCATTAAAATAATATGAATACATTTTTATCGTTATTATTTATATTTTTGTCGATATGAATATTATTAAAGGTGTAATTAAATTATTATTATTATTATTATTATTATTGTTATTATTGTTATTATTATTACTATTATTATTATTTTTGTTGTTGTTGTTGTTGTTGTTATAATTATTACAGGTAAACAATATAATGGATTTGAATGTCAATAATTATTTTTATCAAAAGTGTTTCTAATTGTTTATATTATTATCATTTCCATATTATTATTGTTTTAATGTTAAAATTTTTATTGTTAATAGGTTACCTTATTTTTTATTTTCTTTTATTTTATTTCTTTATTTTTCTCTCTTTTTTCCCTCTTTCTTTTCATCTCCCCCAACCCTACACCTCTCTACCTCCCAGAGCACTAGCCACCTCGGCCTCCTCCTATCCAGATGCCACGCAGGACCCTCTATGACCTGCTAAAGCCTCTGCCCGCCACTCCGCCACCCTACGCCCAGTAGTGCCTGATGCACTCGACCTCCCTTTTCATTATATCTTTCCGCCACCACCTCATCTGATTCCCTTTACCCGCATCACCCCTGCCCTCCAACAAACTCCCCATATGACGCCCCATCTCGGTGCTCCAGCACCCCTCCGACTATCTGCCCCAGCTACAACCACTCCTTTCTTCCCCAATCCAGCTACACCTCTTTCCGGCTCCTTTTAGTGCACACGCCGACCAGCCCCAGCACCGCCGCAAGAACCCCTGTCGGTGACCATATTTCATCCCATGTCTCCCTTCATCACCCTCTCAAGAGAGCTACTACTCTCTCCCTTATGAAAATTTTTTATTTCCCATTTATTGTAAGGTTATTCCATAGGTGATGTTTAATTTTTGTGGAAAATCCATAAATTTTGTCACCAAGTTCATTGTGTTGGGTCAAATTTAGCTTCCCACTAGTGCATTTGAGGAGCCCATGGTGCTTTGCAATGGTTCCAAACATGTGTTTTCATTCTGCATTGGAGTTGATGTATGAACCCATTGCGCGTCACCTTTAAATTTATGTTTTCGCTGACATCTTGTTTTCTTTTGTATATATACAGCTTAAATTTTAATTAATTAGTTTAGTATATGATAAAATTAATAAGTTTTTGTAGATAGAGTTTTTAAAATAATTTAGTTGTGTTAGATATTTTTCACCCGGTTTATGTGAATTGATGTTGTATGCGTATTTACATTGTTCAAACTTGTGGTCTGAAATTGACAGGTTTTTCATGAAAAGGCTTAATTAGTAATGTTTTCTTTTCTTGTATTTTAATGTTTTTTGAAATAATTAAATAATCCTTCAGTTTGTTTTATTGGTTTAAAAACACGATATACTTTTCAAAAATATTTTTTTTTAATTTTAGTTAAATTTTTATTGTATGATGTTGGTGCTACGAGCCTGGTTTTGAAAATGTGTTTAGGAACCCATGCTTTTGAAATGTTTATCTCATCATGTCATGCGCTTTTGTCAGGTTGTGCAGTCTAGGTGTTTTTATAAAGTGTACTATTGGCTCTTTAAAATGTTTAGTGAGTTATTATGGCATTGTGTGGTTTTTTGTAAACACTGCGTGGTTTTTAAAGGGGTTTACTAAATAGTGTTTTTGGTGCATTTTTTGTGTTGAAAACATGTTGAGGTGGTGTTTGCGTTTTCAATTCATTTGGAAGGTTTTTCATCAATGTTTATATATTGTTTTTGTAGTGTGTTCAACGCAGTGCATTGGCGGGGTAACCCCGCATTACCGCAATCATAAGCTTGCGCAAGCTTGTGTGCATGTACGAGGCGTGTCGCGTTGTTGTGTAAGAGATGCAAGTTGAGCTTGGACCCCCACTACACTAACCTTTAAATTTAGAATTTATTGATTGAATTATATTTTATTAATTTTAATAAATGTGAAATATTTTAGGATAATTAATTTTTATATGATTATTTGGTTAAAAAAGATCCATTTTTTTATACACGGCACTTGAAATATTTTTTCAATTAACGGACTCCTACTAGAGAAAGAATGCACATTTGGCCTTTAAACATAATTCACAAAATTTCAAATGTAGTTCTGGTTTATTGATAAAGGATTTCTTTTGAATCATGAGTAAGTTTTTGGGTTCTCTTGAGAAATAAGGATTTTCATTAAAATTGGTGAAGGCCCGTTGGAACCTTAATAAAATAAATTATTTTAGAAAACTCTCTTTGGGGTGACTCAGAGGTGATATTTGGTGTACGTTGACTGCATGATTTGTGTGTGATGTTTGTGATACATGATTGAATTTGTTGACTCACCCCTTTAGTGTTTATTAAACATGTTTTCATGGGATCCGAATATAGTAATTGAATCTTCTATGAACGATTACTGCACTTATTTAGATTATGCACTGGCTAGAAGCACTAAGTAATGATTATAATCTGCAAGGGGATTGGGACCCTCGATTAGGCCATATAGGGAAACACCACGTGTTAGGAAATTATGACATCATCAAGAGTATGAATGACTTCATGATGATTCACTTGTTTAGTATGTTTTGTATTGTTCACGAGTTCCTAGGATTGACACATGTTTTATTTAGTGTTTGTTTGTGTGTGGAAGATTGTTGAGAGGTCCAGTTCAGTTGTTGGCCCTTGTGTGCCACCTTTTCAATTTCCCTTAGTGTGTGTTGTGTGTTGTGTGTGGTTTTACTTTTTTAGTAACAACGGAAATTTGGATTTTGAAATTGTTCACAAAAGATGTTTTAAAATGAAGTAAACTTGTTCCATTAAAACATTAAACATGTTTTTAAATTAAAAATAGGTCAATAGACTGTTGCTTGTTTTGAAAATGAAATTGTCTATGAAAAACAATATTTTATATAATTTAGTTCAAACCTAAAATTGATAAATTCTTTATTTAAAGGTAGAGCATTGGGAATAGTTTTTTGGACACGCCTACTGAGTTTTAATACTCAACCCTATAGTGTTTTACTATTTTTAGTTTCATTTGAAGGCTCGACTCAAGCTTGCTCGCTGTGGGTGAGTGTTGGTTGTGGATTGGTGAGAGACTCTGAGGGTCACAAGGAGTTTTTGTTGTGGTCAGGTTAGTTTGTTGTTGTTGTTGCTTGTTATATATTTTTGTGTTGTTTATTTACTCCATGATATTCTACCTTTGTTCTTATATATTTATTTTCACTGGGTGAAATCATTACCAATTGTCCCCTATTGATGCCCTGTCACTTTTCACCACCTCGGGAGGATCAGAAGCGCCTCTCAAGCCATGTCGCCGACCGGCTTGGGTTACCAGTTCAGGGTCACCCTGGGTTGGTTCATGACAGATCGAGATGATTCATTTTAATGAAATAAATTTTATTAAATTGAAAATAAATGAAAAATGAAGGGGTAATAAAAATAATATATTTTTTCATAATAATAATATTATTATTATTATTTTTATTTAAGAAAAAAATCAAGGAAACTATCTCCAATTATTCTCCAACCTTTTGATTCACCACTTCCTTCTCATATGGTGTGTGACACATCCTATTCTCTTTGGTCACCGCTTGAAACATGATTTAACTCTCTTTTATTCTAATTTTCCCTTAGAATATTCAATGTAATGGCTTTATTACCCTTCTCCTCCATCGATTTCGCTGATTTACCCCGTCTCATTAGTCAATTTGTGTTCTATCAAACCATATACAGAGTCTAATTAGATCTTTTCATATTTCTCTTATGTAAAGGTATGTGAATAGTCCATTGGGACCCCTTTGATTTATTTGCAGAAATAGTCAATTGGGGGTATGTTTTAAAATCATTCTCATTTTACACTCATTTTATAATCGTCAATGAAATGTTTTTATGTTCATTAATTTAACTATAGTGCATTTGATGACTCTATGATGTATTTCACCCATATACATAGGTATTTATGTGTGTGTGTGTGTGTGTATTCATGTTCAATGTACATATTCCATCATGGATAGGGGAATATGCTTATTGGAATAAGGTTTATATAAATAATAAATCATGTAAGTGAATGTCTGAAGTTTTTTTGAGTTAAAATTGTTGTCGGGTTCCAATGTAGCTCGTCTTGGTCTAGTTTTGAAGTAGGGTCCCATTTATTTTCCCATTAATTTAAAGAATGAACTAATAAATAATTAAAAAAATTCTTATATTTTAATTAATGAATAAATGTATTTATATTATATTCCTATTAAATTTGAGTTGAGTGTGATTCATGAGAGAAGAGTTAAATACGATAAATGATTTCTTAGAAAGAAATGTATGGATTTAAAAATATAACCCATATAATAAAGGCGTGTTTTCTTCCCGTTAAAAGTAAGTGAGAAAACGTTTATACATGCCTACCTTACTTTATTGGTACTTCTTTTATACCATGATGTATGATTGGTACATAGCATGTTTATACATGGACTTATTGATGTTATGAAATTATTTCCCTCATTCTAGTTCATATCATGTTATGGAATTACGTGAAGGTTTAGATATTGTAATGTCTTTAAAATAAAGTGGAATTTATTCAATATTGGTTTCAATGAACCCGGGACATTGATTTTTGTTTGGAACCTTTAGAAATTTAATTTCTTAAGATGGAATTTGAGTTTTTTCAAAGTTATTTTCATGGTTCATTAACCAGAAAATATTTTTAATTGAATTTTTTATATTTTGGTAAATTGAATGAGTTTTTAAAATAAATGGATACTAAATGTTGGGGTCCCCAATCATAAAATGAATTGAATGGTATTAATTGGATTTACCCAATCGGATGGTATGTCCATACCCTTTTATTATACATAAGTAAATGCTTATAATAAAATACATTGTATTAATAGATTTGCCCTTGGATAATGATATACATGATAGTCCTTTTACACATGTATAAAATAATGAATATGAATGTGTGTCTTATACCCTATTACTGGTATAAACTGAATCACTTTTTTCTTATTTAATTATTTAAATTTTATGAAATACATTTTATTTCTCCATCATGTAATTCACGACTAAATTAATTTAATAATCCCTATTAAATAATAGTTGTTCATTTTAAACCATTGCAGGGGACCCTATGAGACTATAGGTATGTATACTGAAACTTTATGCCACCCAATTGGTGTTCCATCCTTGGATATTTTTAATACATGGTATATTTGAATTTAAATCATTAAAATAAATTGAATAAATTGTTGAATGCTGGAATATACTTTTGAATTTGAATAATAATGAATTTGTTGATTTCTTATGGTAATGTAACATTTTCTAAAAAAGTTAATTAATTAATATATTCATGACTTTATGGTCAAATGATTACATTAATAGGTTTGATAAAATTATAATTATAAATATGAACTCATATTAATAAAATGATTTTTGTTCAGATGGTAATTTTTATAAATTGTTCCCTGTGAACTATAATAATATATCTGTTATATTTGATACTGGAACTATGATTTTTTTTACTATGATTTTGATATTATGTGATATCGATGTGATCAATACATGAGGGTTTGAAAATGATTTTCATGTTGTGTTTTCTTGGATATGACTCATGTCTAATGTGGACACCTAAGGGTCTGGGGTTTGTTTATCTGTATAGCCTGAGGGAAAGGCACAGAGGTACATGATTTCTAAGTGTAGGTTTTATGATAATATGGAATATACGAGGGCTTGTGATTGGTGTTGATGCATGAGGGATTGGTTCACAATTTTATACTACCCAAGGTCCACACACATTGGTACTAAATGCCTGAGGTAAGTGAATATGATTATGTTAGATGTGTGAGGTGTACATTCACAGTCTCATGATGACTGTGTGAGGGATTATAGTTATTCATGAGGGTGATATTTTGGATAGCCTAAAGATTGAGTCTAAATGTTTATGGTATTTCATGAGTGACTCAACTTAAATAATATAATATTCCATAAATTTGGGTGACTCATCCAGATACATGATGATCTACCCACCCACATAGATATTTATAGAGGCACCGAAGTAGGTAGAGCTGTCAAGTGTGCCTTAGAAACCAAGGTTGGTGGTTAATTTATTTTTCACTGAATGTTTATTATTTAACTAAAACTAAACATTAATTAATTTATATTACACCATATCGATTGGTATAGTCATCAATGGTTCCTGTATACTGATATTTTTATCTCACACTCTACACAGGCCACCATTTATTAGTGGTACTCAAGGAAACCTTAAATTTACAGGACCTTAGTTAATTTCTTTTGCGATTTTCATGTCTCTATGATTTTGGAGCAGAGGACCGATCCTGAGTGTGGGATGATCATTGAGATAGTTGTTGTATAGTTTTATTTTTTAAATTTTTTTACTTCTATAATTCAAACATCATTCCCTTATACAATCATATTTCATACATGCATTCTAGTAATTTGGAATTAGTCATTTTTATTAATATATTAAATAATTCTTCCGTTGATGTTATTTATTTATTATTACTTCTTCTGCTATATCTTTTATTAATATTAATATAAGACTCTATGAGTATGATCTATAGTGTTTAGTCTCCCCATTGCACCATTAATAGACACTCACTGCTAGTTGGTAGCCTTTGGCGTAGGAGGAGGTGCTCCTCATTCTTTGTGACCCACCACTCTAGCCAATGTCTTAGAGGACATCTGGGTCAAGACATTAGAGGTTCACAATGAGTAGTAAAAATAATATTATTTAAAAAAATATGAATACCGTAATTTGTTTCTTCAAATATTGAGTTTTCATTGTGGATATAAATTTTGTCGATGTATTACATAAAAAATGATTCTATTATCTTTTTTTTTTGTTGAATTCGAACGCAACATTTTAGAATGAAACAATGTTCCCTTTGAAAAATTTTATTAAAAGTAAAACATGGGTAAAAATTTATTGATAAATCATTTGAAAACCTTTATAAGAAATGATTTTTTTTAAAAAAAAACCTATTTTGGAAGAAAAATGATTTTCTACATAATGAATAAATAAATTCAGATGAGAAAATGTTTTTTTGGTCATTTCATGTGAAAAATATTAGAAAATTGGTAATGTATATGTTAACATTCCTTAAAAACTAGAGTATATGACAATGAAATTTTGTTGTTATAAAAATGGTAAAATATTTATCTGTATTGGACATTGAGGAATGACCAATCTTCATTGAAATGGGATTGTGAAATAAAACCTTATAACGATCACAATATTGATGTAGGATTTATAGAATGGTTATATTATATGCATGATATGTAAATACAAAAAAAAAGATGATTTAAAAAATATTATAATCAATGTTCATTACTCAGAGAATATATTATATATAATGTTCATTACATAAATAATCGTATAATGTCATTGTCAATGAAGTTTCATCATAATATAATGAAATTAATCCAAGCTACAATATTCCATACCACATGTTGATTTTCATGTAAAATAACCATAGATGAAATAATTCAATTTAAAAATAAAAACATCATCAATTATTCTGTAATTATAGAATTATAATTAAAAGTGGAGGTATATACATCATATCAAGGATATCAAGTACATAACAATACAATACGCCTAAATGATGGAAAATTGAAATGAACTTGCTTACCCTATGCTTAAATTTTGTTGAAAGAGATATAAATTAATGTAAAATGATTTTAATAATGTTATTAGTTTGTAAAATAACCATTTTTTAATTTATAATATCATATACTAAACCCTTATAACACTTTACCACATGTTTGTTAATAATATTTCATTATTTTCCATTATTTTTGGTTGAAATTGATCTATTGTCCTATGCATGTGTTTTAATAAATAATTTTTTGAAGGCTCATATTATATATTTCCAAAATCATCAAAATTAAATTAATTTTATAAATATCATTTTTTTCATTATATAAATTTTTAGAATCATTATTGGAATTTTAACAAGGATAATGGATCACATTACATTGGGGAGATGGTAGGTCATACATATAAATATATAACATTATCATTTACTTAATAGGTGAAGGGGTTGGGATGTTGGTGGTATATTAATTTTATATATTGCATATGATTTCTTATATAGAATATTTATTCAGTAAATTTAACATTATGGAATTCCATGTTATGCATATGTGAAAAATGAATCACAATGCTTCCTGAGGCAGTAGTCAACCATACACATGGGTTACATTATCGTAATTAAAAAATAAAGGGAATGTAAGAATTTATATTTGATATTATAATTAAATTATAAAATAATATCATAAATAGAATATACATATATATAATTTAAATCCAAAATTATATCCATCATGGAAAATTATGGATGAAAAATTAATTACATTAGTTTGAAATGCGTTTCTGTGCTATACGGACTATATAAGGATTCGTTTCCCATTTGATAGAAGAGTAGAAATATATAGGTAATTAACATAACATTATAAAATCAATGTATATTGAACCAAATATATTATTTATATAAAAATTATTTTATAGGTTTTGAATGATGTGTAATAAAAATCAAATTAAAAAACGTTGCTTAATAATGTTAATTCTTATTCGAACAAATTATTTAGGATTGAACAAAAATCATTCCTAGAATTGATTTATGATAAAAAATGATGTATAATATTGGAAAAGGATTCATGAATTGATTTGGTTATGTAATGAAAAAAAATGATTTCTAAGTATGAATTCAAGAGGTTAGTGGATGGCCTTCTATAAGTTGAGGAATGAACACACATGGAATTTTTTAATAGAATGAATTAGTCCCTTATTTTTACAATAAAAATGCCTCCAAATGGGTATTTATCAAATCTTATAGGATATAAGGTCATAATATTTCTAAAAAATTTGTTTTTAATAAGTACTAGTTCATTTTTACCCTCATCAACATAGTTTAAACGACTAATGAACCCATTGTTACCTTAAATAAAATAAGTAATTTTGTAACAATTTGGCCTTTATGATAGAAAATACAACCTACCTTAACATGCTAATCAGGTCTGGGGATTCCAGGTACCACTATATTCCCTATAGACACGTGGTCCCCTCCCAAGGACCCACCTATATGCCCGAACCAGTCATCAGACAATAGATTGCCCCTACACAACAACACATGTTATTTATAGTGTTCATTCCCGACACTCTCAAATATCCTCATAATCATCCTAGTAGTTCACCCATTCTGATCACTAGTCTAGGATAATAACACATTACTCAAAAGTTCTTTATCTACTAGTGTCCCAAAAAGTTCATCTTGCTAACCCTGTATATATCATATAGTCATTTAAACATTTATATTTTGGGGGTGTTACATTCAACAAACCTTTTGAGAATAATGTCCCTATTGTGGACCCTAAATCTCAACCATGTAGTGTAACACACATAAGGATGAGTTCTTCCACTAATTACAATGTAACAATTAGGCCCCACTAATAGCACAAAATCTCATACCTTACATGGATATCAGGTGTGTTCCCTCTAGGCACCAGCTGTTTCCCTACATACACATGGTCCCCGCCTTGGGTTCTACCCATATGCTCAACTAGGCCATATAACTAATGAAAATCCCCTAATTCCAACTCAAGTTAATTCAAGAGTTTTTATCCTCACTTATACAAACCTTGAGAAACATCCAACAATGAAAACCATACTGATCACAAATCTAGGGGCTACTCAATAACTATGGAGTTATAATCTGGTTGGATCCCCAAATGACGGCTTCACCTTGTTGACATAAGTTGTATCATTTAGTAATTTAAATATTTATCATTAAATGGTATTACATGTATATACTATTTTAACAATTCATTGTGGCCAAGAATTATCATAGAATTACTACATGATATACAGAATTCAAATTTAAAATATAAAATCTATTTCTCTAAATTCAAATCACAAAACGTGGAAGAATCCAAAATAAATTTATACACTCATACGCAATAAAAAAAATATTGTTTCTAAAAAGAAAAAATTGAAAAGTATAGATGTGTGTTATATTATAATTTAATATAAAACATTATCCAAGGACAAAGATTCAAAAAAATTTAAAATAACATAACAAATTTTACTTTCAATCAAATTTAGCATACTATTGAACTATTGAATTATATTAATAAAATGGTGTTTTCAATAAAAATAAGTACTTTTCACTATTCATTGAAATATGAATATTTTATAAAAATAAAAAAAATCACCATTTGATAACATTTATATGATGATACAAAATTTTAATTCCATTTTATAAAATAAATTCCCAAAAGGGTTGAAAAATAATTAATATTTTGTGTGCAAAGCGGAATTAAACATTTTTCAAGAAAAAAACCATTAGTCAAGAAACATTTATTTTTATATTAAATGATTATTAACGTTTTATTAATTAACATATTACTATAATATTAATAATCATGTTTTCTTATTCATAACCACTAATATGATGACTATATTATAATGGTATACTATTTTAGGGTTCATTTGTGATGGAGGGATCATTTTCTACAATATATTAGAGAAATTAAATTTAATAAAATATAGTTTTTGTGTTTTTATTCTCGATTATTCTTGTCCCATATTTTATAGAATCTTATTTTCTACATTTATAATATCATGGTGTTACAATCTATCCACATTAATTAAATCATCCTCTCATTCTAAACTGGATCTCTATAATCAAGGGTTTTACATATGAAAATAAATTTATTGAAATACTTATATCAAAAAATGGTTTATAAAAAATCATCATTTAAAAAATGGAATGGGGAATATGAATTTTATAAAGAATAAAACATGACAGTTTTTTTAATTAAGTGAAAATTGGGTTAATGTGATGATAATTACATGGAAGAATTTTAAAAAATTATAGATAGTGATATATGTTATTGATGAAAAGGAAGATAATGATCATTGGAAAGATAAGACCTGAAATCCATCAAAATAGGATGATTTAAAAGATCATTTGATTAAAATGACATAATGGTAATATAATAATTGGTTAGCTTTCATATCCTTTTCCAATATTAAGGGGTCAATTTTATAGTCTATGAGTATATATGGAACATACATAATTGATATGTTGATATTCCAAAATCCCAGTTTCTACATTTGTGTGTTACTGAATCATTTTCCAATTCATTATTTACTATAATAAATGAATACCCAAAAATGAATTCTTAAACCTAAATCACTATAATTCACTTCTAAAAAATCACAATATATATAAATGTGTGACATGTTTTTTTATATATCTCTATCTACTTTCAAAAAAATGTTTAGTACATGTTTTAAAATATAATTCACTAATCTATGAGGCTCAATTGTAATTAAAAAATTGTATAATTATTATTTATTCCTAAAATAGATCATTCAAAATAGAAAAATATTTACCAAAACATAATATAGGAAAGTGCTTGTAATCAAATAATTTTCAACATATGGTTATGTGTTCGGGCCCCATGGCCTTTCTAGATGACTTGTGTTATCAAATGACATATGATTTTTCTTTTTTTCTAAGACCATATTAATATAATTTATATAAAAGAACCAAATAATAAAAATTCTTAATTAACTAATCATAAAAATAAGACATATGATAATGGATCCATATACCATTACTGATATTACCAAATTAGTAAGATAATTGTTCCTTAAATAACGTTTTCACTAAAACATAAACTATACCAATCAGTTTTATCCCCATATGATTCTCCAAAAAATAATATTTATCAAAGTAAACTCCCATAACCTAAATCGTAAAAATGGTTTTTTATTATTTTAATCATATAATCAATCTTATACTCAAAATCCCATTATGTTATCCAAAACAATAAAAATAATACTATATGAAGACATATATTGTATTACCCATAGTGTTTCTAGTATGCAACCCATTCATTTTTTATTTATGGATATAATGTATTGTGGGGAATTTTGGGAGATATTGGGGAACTTACAATAAATTTCAGGGGCTAAAGGAGAGGCGCATAGGATGTACATGTTTTATCAAAACCATGTAGACATCCTAGTATACTTTATGAGGAATTGGAGGTTTGAGGTAGAGCGATTCAGCACGGTGTGTGGATGGTTATGAAGACCATGCAAGGAGGATGTGTGAGGGTCTATCGAGATTGTAACTAACACATGATTTGCACACTATTTCAGGGCCTCAGGGGATTCAGGCCATAAAGACCATGGAGTAGCCCAGTTCACACAAAGCACACCCCAGAAGAAGATCAGAGAAACACGACTAGCAGTCACCAGAACCAGAGCTACCAGATTGTAATAATGATAAGGTATGGAAACCGCCATCCAGACCAAGCACCATGCATCTTTGTATGAGGCAATTCTAGCTAATCAGTAATGCATGGTGAAGAGCTAGGTGATAAATGATGCAGAAACTAGGGGAGAGGCAGTTCTTATGGGTTGGTCCAACATGTCATGTATTGGGCATAGTTTGCCTTTGGGCCTTCGGGTCATTTTTTGTGGGTCATGTTGGGCCTTGTGAAATGGGCCTACAGGTCATGTATGGTTTCCCCTTCATCCCTTAAAACGGAGGATTATCTATCATAAAATGAAAAAAAAATAAGGCCTTCGGGCTATTCGGGGGGGGGGGGATCTCACTCATTTTTGCCACTAAGTGGATCTTTTTTGTCCTAAGTGGACATACCTTAGGAATTTTCTACATTGGTTGTTTATGAACCTCTCCCATGAATTTTTTAGTCAATATGAAGGCCTCCCATGATGTTTCGAACCATTATTCTTAAAGAGGACTGATCTAAAGAGGTTCTATGAAGAATCAACATTATATTCTAAAGTATTATTAATCTTTTTTCAAGTTTTGTCAAAAACAATCTAGGTTGGTGGCTTCTCTCTCGAATCCATATAGTAGAACTGATTGGGAAAAATTAAAATTGAATATATTGTGTGAATTAGATGTGATTTGGCTATTTAGAAATCATTAGAAACCCTTCATTTTGATGGATTGGAAAATTATGGAAATCTAGACAAGTGAGGATTTGAATAATGTTCTCGGGAAAAAAATTTTAAAATAGATATTTTAAAATGGGTATTTCTAATAATTGTGGAACATGTATTGGATTAATTTTTTTTCAAAAAAATGGGAATGTTTAGTTGAAATGAAATGGTGGCCTTGAAATTGGGTGGTTTTGGTTTTCAATAAAAAAGTAGTTTTATTGAAACTAATTGTTTTGGTGATTTGATATTGATTGGAAAACATGGGGATCTATGAGTTCTTGTTCGATGTTCCCCTAAAAAAGTGATGTGTACCATTGGGTTACAAGGTTCTTGACCTTGAATCAGGGGAGTGTGTCATTGAGATGCAAGGTAATTTAACAATACACCGCTCATGAGTATGGATCTGTCGAACGAAGAATTCATGTGTGGGTGTGTTGTGAACTATGAAATGGGTATGAGAAAATGATAATAAGAATATTTTTGTAAAACATGTTTAGTTATTTTCTAAAAAATAACAGGCTGGAAATTTGATTCATTTACTTTTGTTTGCATCAGGTTACAATTGTTTTTCAAACATGTTTATGTTTGGTAATATGCTATTTTGGTAAATTGTTTTACATAAACAGTTTCATATAATGTTCTAACCATTCTTTCCTAGTTGCATGATAAGGGATGTCATTGGGGAAAATTTAATGGTTTATATACTTACCCCTTCTTTTTCACCTTAGTGCTTTTGCTGATGCTACCTTATGGAAATTGGGAAAAGGTAATGTATCACACTAATTTATCACCATGTCGTGATACTTTGGACTACTTGGGGATGTTAGAGCATGGAGCTTGGGGAGGATGTTTTCTTGTTGTTGTGTTGGAATTTATTTGTTTCCTTTTTTTGTTTACATTGAAGTTGGACTGTCTTCAATTTTATCATACGTTTGTTTTTATAAATAAAATGACTAAAATGACTTAGTTTATTTCATTCATCATATAGTTAGCTGCTAGTTATTGATATGTTTGGATTTTAGCTATTGTACATTGAAGGATTAATCATCGCCCACTTACATTGAAACCCTTCAACATTTATTGAAAGACTTTGGTGCCTTGGAGATGTTTCTTAATGCCTAGTAATGACTTGTTGTACTCTAAAGACAATGGGAGTTAGCGGGCCACTTGAAATGGTATCAGCTTGTTCAGTCCTTGCCTAACAAGTAGTTATCGATTTTCTTGGCCTTGTATTTGATAATCTTTCTTGTATATTCCTTGGGATCGATTCTTAGAAAGGGGTAGGACTGTTTGAACAAGAAATGTCTAGTATTAAAATATGTAGCTAACCCTTTTAGTTGAAAATAATGTTACCATGGAGTTGGGTATATAAGTGTTTAAAGGTAATTTTAGGATTTGGAAAAATTATTGTCATGGGTTTATCCAATGGGATGAACATGAAATGCATTTTAAGGGAATTTCATCGAAAATTTCATCAAACTATGACTTCATGCATAATTTCGAATAGTGATTCATGTACTGAAAAATTATTGATTTTTGAAAAACTATTAGATGGTTTTTCAAATGAGCAATTTTGAAAAAGGAAGTGTTATGGTAATTATGAAATGGTTTAATTTTTTATAAGAAAGTGGATAGTTTTCAAAAATGGATGAATGTGAGAAAATGATGTTTATGGAAAATAATGTTGGGATTTTTAATGTGATTGAATTAAAAATGCTAAGCCATCAGTTATTTGAGAGTGAGACTTACAGATTTTGACTTTGGGTTAGAAAATGGCACCCTGTAGGCATTCTGGGAACCAACTGGAGGAAGCATGGTAGAATATGGTTGCACCAGAGACACAGGTGAACCTAGAGCTAGTATAGGGAATTGTCCAAGATTTTTAAATCTATGGATACATGGAATTAGAGATATGATCAATGGCATGTGGACCATTCCAATAAATTCAAGAGGCAGAATCATGCAATATTCTAGGGTGATTCTGAATCCAAGAAGACAGACTTATGTCTTAGTAGGATGAATACTATTGTCGATAGCATCGACAGACCTTCAGAGCTCAAAGTCTAGCTCACAACATATATTATAAAAAAAATCTGTCTAGTGGTGGGATTTTGCAGTTCAAGAGAAACATGATGAAGTCCTTACTTGGGATGATATTGATCAATTGTTCAATAAACAATTCTATCCACATATGTTCAAACTCCGGAAAACGGCTGACTTCTAGATCCTGTAGTATGATATTCTATCATTCACGCAATATGTAGCAAAATTCCTGAATTTAGTGTCTTTTTTGCAAGAAGATTAGGAAATTTACTCTTTAAAGGCATGAATTTTCAAATCGGGGCTAATGTAAGAGATTTTATCGAAGATTACAGTGATGTGTATTTGTGATTACTAAGAGAGAGTGAATAGAGTGACTATTGTTGAGTGTGATGATCAGGATATATGGGAGGAAGTATGATAACAACTATAGGAAATGGTGGGATCTCAAACACAGTGAGAAAGTGGAAATGGGACACCTATTTCCAAGGTGGTGGTGGAAATCTGAATTAGAAGGCCAGATTAGGGAACATTCTTCCCTGACCCAAGAGCAATGAAAGTAGTTTTCAAGGTGTCTCTCTTGACCATATTAAGTTAGAGTTTATGGAACAACCTATAGAATGTTATAATTTCATGCATAGTGGGCATCTTTAGAGCTATTTTTGTAGTGCTCATAGGTCAGGTGCTTAAGACACTTCTCAAGCGTTGCAAGAATTGTACACTTCTACAGGGCGAGGAAAATAGAACTAGTCTCATCAGTAGAATAGAGGTATCCATAGTGATTCTAGAAATACCATGAATCCCCAAATAGGGAAATATTAGTAAGGAAACAAGGAGAATAGTGCATGAAAGAAGATATTTTATGGATCTATCCATATTGTTTCTGATTATCAGGATAGACCATCTATGGTGAGATGTACGATTCTATTGAATTATACCCCTATTAATGTGCTCTTTAATACTGTTGTGTCACATTATTTCATTTCTTCTCATGTTTTTTTATTATTAATTTTGGAAATGATACCTTTGGTTCT
Organism: Viscum album; assembly: GCA_963277665.1. Lineage (NCBI taxonomy): Eukaryota > Viridiplantae > Streptophyta > Magnoliopsida > Santalales > Viscaceae > Viscum > Viscum album. The sequence goes on along the minus strand of OY728138.1, from coordinate 651,141,118 downwards.
AAAACATCAAACTCCTCTCAGGGAATGAGAATTTCAAGACTTTGTGTGTAGAGCATGTGCTATAACTATTAGAGGAGTTGAGATAAAATGGGACATGTTAGTCTAGAACATGGATGTATATTACATAATTCTTTTTATTGATTGGTTGACATATTTTAATGCTAACAAAAAATATTATAGTAGAATGGCCAGTTTTACAACTAGGGACATCATTGAGGATCTCTTCAATAGAGAGAGGATGGTAAAGATAAGTGAAAATAGATTTTTGGAATCGATGTTGGGAATAATATATTATTATGTGGCAATGTTGACATTGGAATCAATGGTATATATTGAGGAAAATAGTTTCCAATAGTCGTGGATCAATTTCAACATTTAATTCATTATAACATCATAGGGTTACATCATATAACGAAGTAGAGTTCACAATTGATATCCTTATAGGGATCAATAATATATCTCTTCTATCATATAGGATGGTAACAATAGTGTTTTGGGAATTGAAAGTGTAGTTGGAGGAGCTAGACAGCAAAAGGTTTCATTTTCCTTGGTATGTCTCTCTAGGTAGAACTTGTCTTATTTTTGAATATAGATGATGGAACTCTTTGATGTGTGTTGATTATCATATGTTGATTCATGTTATGATAAAGAACATGTACACACATAGATGAATTTTTGATATGTTCGATCAATTAAGGAGAGATCAGTGGTTCTCGAATATTGAATTGCGATGAGTATATCACCAATAGAAAGATTGGAAAAATGATATTCCAATGATATCATTGGGAAGGATATATGGAACTACAAACATATAGTCATGAATTTCGGTCTAATGAATGAACAAGTGATCTTTATGGCTTTGATGAATCAAATATTTCAGTGATATCTGGACTCTTTTTTTTTGGTTCTTGTGGAAAACATCTTAGTGTATTCAATTACACGGTCTTACCATGATGAACACTTGGAAACCATGCTTCAAATCATGAAAGATCACCGGTTTAATGCCAAATTATCATAGTGTGATTTTTGGATACAAGAAGTACATCATTATGGCCATGTCATTTATGAGAAATGAATTTATATTCATCCTAAAAAGATGGAATCTATTATCTCATGGAAACCACCGAATAATTTCATTGAGATATGAAGATTTCTTAGTCTAGAAGGCTACAACCGATGCTTTGTGTGTGATTTTTCATGACTAAATTTTCCAATGATATCCTTATCAAAGAATAAAACTCAATTCCAATGGATAGTGGAATATCATAAGTCTTTCTATGAACTAATAGTTCATTTTACATTGGCACCAATCTTGATTTTTCCAAAACTATGATAGGGGTATGTGTTGTACTATGATTCTTTGGGATCCGGTTTGGACTGTGTTCTCATGAAAAGAGACCATGTGGTTTTTTATGGTTCAAGGAAGTTGAGGGTGCATGAGAAGAATAACCCAACACATGATTTCGAGTTATCTATTGTCCACCATGGCTTGAAGACATGTCGTCATTGTCTCTTTGGTGAGAAATTTACTGTTTTCATGGACCAAAAGAGCTTGAAACACATTTTCTCATAGTGATATTTGAATCATAGGAAAAGTAGATTGATAGAGTATCTCCAAATCATTGAATTTTCATTTATGTATATGACCAGAATAGGGAATTCAGTGGTAGTTGCATTAAGTATAAATTCATATGAATAGTTGGCAGAAGAAGCTTCAGGTGAATGGTAGTTGGTGTTGGTCCCAGTGGACATGATTCTGGAATGTGAAAACTGAGTTACTGTTGTCATTTTTTTAGCTAGGCTTGTTCCAAATTTGTTAAATATGGTTATAGTGGAACAAATATATGATGTAGTTTTTTAGTCTCTGATTTCAAAACTCAATCATAGGGAGACCATTCATGAATGGAAAATTAATGGGACTTTAGTTTTGGGTTTTAGAGACTAGATGGTTGTACATATTGCTTGTTTATTAAATACTCATTGATTCTTACCATCATTCGATATGGGTTGTACAAATAGGAACACATAAGATTCATAAGGCATTGAATTCAGAATTTTGGTGGTGTGGCATGAAAATGAAGGTAGCCGAGTTCATCTCATGATGTTTAACTTGTTATCAGGTTAAAGCAGAGAATTAGAGACCTACAAGTTTGTGGCTAACATTACCTATTTTAGGGTATAAAGTGGAGTGAATAACGATTTATTTTGATATAGTTCTTCCAGTATTGGGTTCGAAACACAATTCAATATGGTTGATAGTGGATCATCTTATCATGTTAGCCCATTTCATTCCTATTCGGAAAACTCATATGGTAGAAGATCTATCCCAAATCTATATCAAATAAGTGGTAAAGAGATATGGAGTATTGGTTTTCAGTCATCTCAAAATGATATTAGAGGTTCATGAATCATATCATGAAATACATATGGAATTATCTTGGCATTCAAATGAATATGATCATGGCGTATCATCCTTATATGGAAGGGCAGTCAGAACAAATGATAATGATATTGGAAGGCATGTTGTCGGATTTTGTGAAGGATTTTTGTGGCTCATGTGAGGAGCACTTACCCTCATTGGAGTTCTCGTAAAATAACCGATACCATGACTCTATAAATATTGATATATCTGAAGCATTGTATTGGAGTTGTTGTCGTTCTCCACTATGCAGGGTGGAAATGGGTGAAACATCACAAGTGGGGCTGATCCTTGTCATGGAAACAAAAGAGAAGATGCAGTTAATCTGAAAGAGGATGGGGATGGATTACTGTAACACCTCAACCATAGTTACCCAGATTTAGTGAATTATTATATAACATTGGAATGATCACAATAGATCATGTATCGAATGACTTATTAGTTTCATACCCTTATAAGTACTAGATACATACACAAGTTTTACATTACATTAACAAATAAAAAAACAACATCGTGTCTCCATTGAAAACTATTATATCCCTTAGCCTATTCCTACAGGTCAGTCATAACATAATTCTTCACATCCTAGGAAAAATAATACATAAGAAACAGGTGATCTCATATTCTTAGTAAGGATAACAATATAGTAGAAACTATTATAAATAATCATAAATGTTTAAGGAAATGTATAAGACTAAAAAACAAGCCTTTTAAACATAACCATCAACATAATATGGAAAATATAATTCAAATAATTCCATTTAATTATTCTCATTGATATTCTACTAGTTGAATAATCACTTATAATATCAATAGCTAATTTCATAATGATGGAATTCATAATTCTAGACATTATAGTTATATAGTCACGACCTCGTGCTAAAACTGTAAATAAATTTTTTTCATGGCCTTTTGCCAAGATACTAGTTTGTCTCATAAAAACTACCAATGCATCGAGGATCTATATTGGGACCCACCCATCACTTACTTTGTTTAATTCAATCCTCATATGAAAAGGTTCAAACATAACAGAAACATTCATATTGAATCTAGCATACAAAATGTATATATTTTTACCAAAAACCATGAAAGGTATAAAAATACCATATCTATAGTCAATCATGACTCATTAAATACTATATAAAAGATTTTATTACAATAAATCAAACTTAATATTGAATAACGAAGGATATTTACATAGATTAAAATAATCACTAAAACTATTTGATAGAAATACCCATTTTTACTTGAAAACATTTTAAAGTCTCACTATTTATCAATAATTCGTTTAAAAGAGATATTTGAATCAAAGTGCCCCACACCAAATTGAAATATTTAAAACAAATTTTAATCGTAAAACATTCATTTCCATATAAATAAATCCTAAAAACCATTTTTAAAACATGGACATTAATGTGAATGATTTAAAAGAATAAATCATTAAATCAGTTAAAATAATAATTTAGTTTGAATGCCTAACCAAATGATAGATGCATGAATACACATAATTGAGGTAATAAAAATGTTATAATACCAAGATAATAAATAGATTCATGATATACTATGTTAACGTACAATATAAAGACAATATAAAATTGAATTGGTCCATTACCACAATGAAGTCTCAATGGAATGTAAATTTGAGATGAAATCCCTTAAAAAGATGTTCTCATTATGATAAGGATAAATCAATGAAATAATTTTGAGTGGAAAATATTAATAAAATCCATAGGATTGGATATTTAGTGTAAATAAATCAGAGGATATTCATACATATTCTTGTAAAAACAACACCAATGACTTGGATGTTTACCTCAATGAAGGGAAATTGACTTAAGATTGCTTATATCAAGTTCATACTGATGACTTCATAATGTATAAATGGTGTTTTTATGTGTATGAAAAGTATATCCACACAATGAAGAGTGGAAATTACTACATAAATAAACAAATAGTGATTTCACACATATTCTTGGAGGAAAATAATCAATGAAGTTTGTGTAACACCAAATGAGTGGAAATTACAATTATTAATCCCCTTAACGATTTAGTAACAAATGAATCTTACACCCCATGAAATTTAGATCATACAATGAAGTTTTATATACCCATAAATTAATGTATATAGACCAATGAATATAATTATGGGAAGTACATACACCACACAAAAGGAAATAGTGGCAAATATATCAAGAATCCCACGTGAATAAAAAGTGAGATGAAAACCTGTTACCATGTATTTTTCTTTAGTTAAGGGTAATTTCAGCTCATATATAATTTAAAACATTGTTGTTAGTAAATTATAAGAGAACCAAATACATAAATATTTTTTTGTGTATGATTTTATAATATTTCATTGTTAATAATATTTTAGTAGTATCATTGTTTCAAGTGTTAATTGATTTGTTTTCCATTATATGTTTTGTTACATAAGTCATGTTTGATATGGATAGGATGTATAAGATTCATATAAAAAAGTATAATAAGTTCTTAATCATTATTTTTAATCATAAAATGAAAATTATTCTTAAATGGTTATGATGGGGAATGAATCTCATCGTGTTCGTGGAGACTGTAATCCGTACATATGGACGAGCGATGATATCATTCAATTGAAGGTGAAATCATATATAATTGGATATTATATCATATATACGGAATCATTAACATGTTATATTAATTATATACATTAATTATACATCATTATGATAACCATCCAAATAATGAAGTGTTGAATAACAACTACTCCACGATGTGGAGACGATAATCCATACATACGCACACATGATGACTTTTTCATTCATAGGATGGATATAATAATGAATATGGTTGTAAAATATATATAAAAATATCTCTGTATGTAGAAGGAACTGGATTTATTATTTTGGTATGGAACAAACAAAGAAAGATTAAGTGGAAGAACAAGATATCTTTAAAAGAGGGGATGAAATTATAACCTCTTCTTCAGGTGCATCCTTTTGATTTGATCAAAAGGGAACCTTAAAATTTTTTTAAGTTCTAATGAAGGACTCTATGATGAAGGGGTGTAGTTCGGAAGAATTTTTGGCAGGGGATGGCCAAGCCAAATGTATTTTGAGTTATGAAATTAATAAAAGGGGATGTTCTCTTTTATAAGATTGTTCTGCATCTCTTTAAGAAAATCTTGAAATATTATTTTATTATAAATTAATTTTTGGTTTCCAAGGTCTCAAATGGATTTATTTCAAGGATAAAGTGGGGATGGGTTGAAAACCTCTCAAAAAATAGGTTTTAGACTACTATAGGTCACCATAATAACCTTATCATTTAGATTAAACTTTTTGTTAAATAGTTTGACATTTACTAGGTCTTCTTTTATTAATATAATATATTATTAATATACATTCTATAAACTTCCAATAGAACCCCTAGTGTTTCATTAATAACATATCTAACATTATATAAGTTCTTTGGACTAAACATAGTTTTTTAGGACTATTATATAATTTAATAAAAGAGTATTTGTTTTAAAAAATCATTAGCATCCATTTTTACACTATTTAGTATTTGGTTTTTGTTAAAATAATATCAACTAGATTTCTTCAATAAAAATTCATTACATCAACCCTAACATATCATATTAACATATAAAATTATTTTAATGAATCAAAAGTCTCAATTTAAACTTATTTTTATATTTATAATATGAATTATTTTAATCAATCGTTCATTGGTTAATTTTGGCGTCATTATTGTGCCATAAATAAATTTAAAAAGTTAAGGTCTAAAAATAATAAATAAAATATCATTATTAATGAAATCATTTATGATTTTTAATGAATATTTATAATCAAATTTATCATATGTATAACACAGTATTAAAAATAGTTTTTTATTAAACATGGAATTTCACACTTTTAAATCATCATTAAATATAATAATAATAAGTGTCCTAATCTAATAAAAGTGGTTAAAAAGGATAATATTTTAATACTAAGGATATTTTGGTCAAAATAATCTTATATAATATAATTTGGATACATTATAGGGTAATTATAATATCATTTTTACAATTAATTTACCTAATTAATTTTAACTCTGGTAAATAAAATTCAAAAGTTTCTATTAAAAATATTATTTTCATCTTATTGAACCACATTTTACATAATTATTTCCACCATGTCTCTCATATTTTTTAAATTCAATTAAAAAAATTAGTAAAATTATGTTTTACAAAAATTTTCAAATGTTCCTAGAAGGTTGGTAAAAGACAATAAAAAATAAATAAAATTTTATACATCTAATATTATCATAAAAATAATCCAATGAATTACATTGAATTTATATATTTAGTATATATTAATTTTTACAGAAAATAAATTTAAATAAAATAATAAATTATTTAATTAAAAAGATAGTTTTAAACAATAACGTAGTGTTTTTCACTATTCATCATAAATCGAATATTTGTTAAAAAATACCAAAAAAACACAATAAGGTAATTTTGATATTTAAAATTCAAAAATGATTTCTATTTCCAAAAATTTAAAAACATATTTTTTTACTAATTAATTTGAAAAAATATTCTTGTTGTCAAAACCAGAAATTGAGTTTTTTATAATTATAAACTATCAAAATTTTGATATGTTTTTCTGTCCAATTTACATGTAAAATTTCTTCCATTGACCAAAATTCGATTATATGATAAAAATATAATCTAATTTTACATCAAATCCATTCATATATATAATTTAACACTATAAAATACTTTTATTAAAAAATATGTTTTTAATTAAAATTTAGTATTTTTTTCTATTCATCAAAATATGAAAGTTATCAGAAAACCACAGAAAATATATACAGACTAATGTTTTATGTCCTGATTCTAAATAATATGTTATTTCTTCAAATTTAATATATAAAAGAATCAAATATTGGATTTAAAAATGGTTTTCCATTTAAAAGTTGGTGAAATTTCATTTTTTGAAAAATACTTATTTTATCTGAACAGTTGAATTTGTTTTTATATTATGACTATGAAACACAAAATATTGATGATAAAATTATATGGAGTATATAAAACTCAAAATTTATTTAATATTATTCATAACTACCTTTTGAACTTCTTGATTAGAAATTCCTGGTGTTCTCAAACTCAATGTACTTTTAACAGAAGCTATTGAATTACATTAAATAAAATAACATACTATGAAATCATGGGGTGATGTATTATTTCCCCCTTTTGGAAATTGTGTCCTCACAATTTTAAAATTAGGCTTGGAAAATTCATTTAAACTCCCACATCATAAAAAGAGTTAAAAAAACAATCACTTCAAAAGAAAGAAAGAGAAGTAGAAAGGTCACTCAAGATAACCCATACTAGGATTCCATGTAGGAAAACATGGATATAAAAGACAAAATAAGTGTCAAAATCTGATGGAGTGTGATAGAAATAATGATCAAGATAATTTTGACAACAACAAAGCCACAAACATGTGATGGGTTCAACAATCATTAGTTTCCCAGAAAGAAAAGTAAACTAGAAACTTTGTTTTTGTTTTATATTCCATATCATAATGTTGAGGAATTTATTTATTAGATTGACAAAGAACGTAAAGAGATAAACTTACTATTTAAGTATATTTTTAATCATTAATAAACTTTTACCACTAATTCCTCTTTTACCCAAATGATGAGTATTCATGATGACTTGGTCACACTAGAAGTGCTAGAATCCATTCTAAAGAATCACATAATCCACAAAGGATTAATTATATATTCCCCTTGTCATTATTGAATAACCAAAACCAAATGGTTAGTACAAGATTATATGATCCCCAAAATGGATAATACTTTATAGAAAGAAATACTAATCTTAGTTTCCAAAATTGAACAATCAATACCCAAAGTTCAATAAATACCATTCAATTAACAATTACCCTTAAAATCATTCAATATAATCCAAATTGAGATTGAATCCCAAGACTCAGTAGAATTTAATCACATAGTCCTTCATAGTAAATCTTATCATTTATCTCCCAATAACATCAACTACTATAAATCTCTCATACAGAAGTGTGGTTATAAAAATCACATATTCTACATGATAGGTTAATAAATTCCATTAATAATCTGAACCTATATAAAAAACATGGTTTCTTCAAAAATAAAAAAAAATCCACCATTAATCCTAAAATGAAATTCCACAATATTCAATTTTCCTTAAGCATATAGTGATCCCAATATAGCGAACCACTTCTAAAATAACATTTATCACTTAATTACCAAAACATTTTCCTAATATATGGATATCCACATGATAAAACATAAGATCCCAAATCAATTTATTATTGATAAATATAATTATTTAACTTAAATTAATTAATCACACTAACCTGGGACTTCACGTATTATAGTGGTAGGTGATAAATACCAATTTCACTTTGGTTTTGGGATCGATTCACACTGCTTTATCTGATGCGACGGGTTGTCACAAGGTCAATGTGTTGTCCTTTTCAAATAAATATATTTTATAACATTAGAAAAAATAGACATTCTTAATGATAATAATAACATAATTTAACCTTAAATGTTATCTCATACCTCACATTTTCATCCAAAAAATTAATAAGTTGTAATTTCCTCAATTCAAGTATCATATAAACTGAAATGGTTTGTTATTAATATATCAAAAAAAGAAAAGAAAATAATTCCTCAAAAAATTTCACATAACAAACTACATGGTTATACTTACAATATAATAGTCATCCAATGTAATCCCATAAAAAATCATTAATACTTTTAAACATTTCTCCATCCACTTATTTCCTCAAAAGTTCTTATTTACCTAGAGGTTATTCTATAGAATAGAGACTTGACTCAGGTAATGCTAGGGTCACATAAATTTATGTAAAGTGACTATAATTAGATTTTTAGGGTCATTTTTATTTTCATCCATAGTACTCTTCATTTCTCCTTGAAAATTATTTACTTTATATCCTTCTTTCCTACACATAAATCATTTCTTTGTTCCATTGAGACACTTTGTTGGGTGTCTCCTTTATCATTTTTAGCATGATAAAAATTGGGTTTTCCTTTCTCCACAGTTTCCAATATTGTAGATCATAACATCCTCAACCATTATTTTCATTGTTGAGTTTTGGAGTTGGTTAATATATATATTTTGGATCATATTTTTGTAAACCTACTTTATCATGAATATGATAACTCTTTTGCCAATAAAAATTTTTTTAGTTTCACATTTCCATCATCGTGCCTGCCTTGTACATCATGTTAAATTTTTATGTGTCTTCCTTGAATCTATCCATTGACTAACACAATAAATCATAGTGCGAGTCATAAAATAAATTAAAGAATATCATGACACCTTATTTTCAATCATAAACATCTAATGATTAACCCTGGTTATTTATTCTCATCTTATATTAAAATCATTCAAATAGATTATTAATGAAAATGGGAATTATCCCAAGAATATCCCCTAATATTTTCATACCATAGAATGAAATAAAGCTCATTTTCGTGTACCAGGATACCCTGGGTTACGACTGAAACTCCTTGTTCGAGTTTTCACTCCTAGGTACATCTTTGTCAGCACAACCTCTACCTGCTCATATCTAGACAGGGATGTATAGCTTGGAAAACCCACCTAATATTTACATTACCAAAATTTTTGGATGTTATTCTATAATAATCCTCAAGTTCTATATTAGGGTTCTGTTTTCTAATTAGATATTTTCTAAATCAAGCTTACAAGGTTTGTACTAAATATTATTTAATACCAACTACAATTCCCAGACCATAGTTACCCAGATTCAGTTCATTATTACATAACATTTGGATGATCAAAATAGATCAAGTATCCAAAGATTAATTAATTTTGTATCCTTGGATATACAAGATATATGCGAAAGTATTACATCACATTATCAAATGAAAAAAGGACATCATATCTCCATTAGATACTCTTGTATCCCATAGTCTATTCCTATAGGCCAGTCATAATATACAACTTCACATATCATGAAAACTAATGCATAAGAAAGTGGTGAGCTTAGATGCTCAGTGAGGATAACAATATAGCAGAAACTATCATAAATAATCATAAACGTTTAAGGAAATGTATAAGACTAGAACACAATAATTTGAAACATAAAATTTAGAGTAATTTGTAAAATATATATCAAATAATTCTATTGAATTATTATCATTAATATTCTAGTAGTCTAATAGTTACATTTAATATCAATATCCAATTTCATAGTGATATAATTCTTAATACTTGGACATCTTACCCACATAGTCCAGGAATCATAAAAATACTACAAATAAAATTTTGTCAAGCCCTTACGCAAAAACACTTGTTTGTCTAATGAAACCCACCAATGCATCGAGAAGATACATCAAGATCCATCCATCACTTACTTTGTCTAACACATTCCTCATATGAAATGGTTGAATCAAAAAAGAAACATTCGTATTAAAACTAGCAAATGAAATGTTAATTTTTTTACCAAAAATCATGAAAGGTATAAAAATGCCACATCCATAGTCGAACAGAACTCATTAAATAAAATATAAAATATCTTATTATAATAAATCATACTCCATCAATAATAATGATAGATATTGATATAAATGAAAATAATCACTAAAACTATTTGAGAGAAATATCCCTTTTTTCAGAAAACATTTAAAAGTATCATTATTTACCAAGAACTTGTTTAAAAAAGATTTTGGAATAAATGTGTCCCATGCCAATATAAAACATTTAAAAGTAATATTTAATTTTAAAACATTCATGTTCATATAATTAAATCCTTAAAACCATTTTTAAAACATGGACATTAATGAGAATGATTTAGAAGAATAAATCATTAAAACATTTAAAATGATATTTTAGTAAGTGTTACTAACCAAATAAGAGATCTTGAATACAAATAATTGAGGTAATAAAAACATTATAATATCATCATAATAAAGGGATTCATGATATACTATGTCAATGTATCGTATATACACCTTATAAAAGTGAATTGGCCCATAACAAGAAAGAAGTCTCAATGGAACGTAAATTGGGATAATATCCCTTATAAAGACCATATCATTATGTTATGGATAAATAAATGACATAATTATGTGTGAAAAATATAAATAAACTCAATATGTTTAGGTATTCAGTGAAAATTGATCATAGGACATTCACACGTATTATTGTAAAAACCACACCAATGACTTGGATGTTTAACTCATTGAATGGAAATTTAGATAAGATTAATCTTATCATGTTCATATTGATGACATGAGAGTTTATCCATATAGTGATTATGTGTATAAAAAGTATATCAACAATAAGGGGAGAGTAAATAAATAAGTAAATAAATAAATATTGATTTAACACAAAATTTTGTTGTAAAATAATCAATGAAGTTTGCATAAAATGAAATGACTGGAAATTGAAATTAGAAATTCCCTTACAGATTTGGTAATATACGAAACATACACCCCATGAATGAAGGATAATATAATGAAGTTTTAAATACCCATAAATTAAAATATATTACACAAATAATCCAATCATTGGTAGTACATACCCCACACAAAAGGAAATAGTGAAAATATAGCAAGAATCTCACCGGAATAAAAAGTGAGCTGAAAACCCTTTAGCTTTTACTTTTCCTCAGTCGAGGGTATGTTAACCTCTTGTATCGTAGTTTATATAATTGTTATTAAACTATACAAGAACGAAATACATAAATATGATATCATATATGAACTTACAATACTGCTTTGTTAATAATATTTTAATAGTATCATTGTTTCGGTTGTTAACTGATTCATTTTCCATTATATGTTTTGTTACATAAGTCATTTCTATTATGGATAGGATGTATTTGAATCATATCCATAGTTATATTCAGTTCATAAACATTATTTGTAATCATGAAATGAAAATTATTCTTGAATGGTTATAATGGGGAATGAATCTCATCTATTTCATGGAGACGGTAATCTATACGTACGCACGAGCCACAATATCATTAAATTGAAGGAGAAAATGTATATAATTGGGTTATATATAATATATAAAGAATAATTAACATTTTATATTTATTAATTACATCAATTATAAAAAATTATTATTCCCATCCAAATAATTAATTGGTGTATAACAACCACACCATGACATGGAGACGGTAAGTCGTAAGTACGCACGTATGGTGACTTTGTCATTGATATGATGGATAGAATAATGAATATGGTTGTACAATATTTATAATAACATAAAAGTATATATATTAACTGGATTTATTATTTTGGTATGGAATCAATAAATAAAGATTAAGTGGATAAAGAAGATAACTTTGAATGAGGTGATTCAATTATTACCTCTTCTTCGTGTGCTTCCTTTTGATTGGACCAAAAGGATTAATTAGGATGGATTTAGGATTAATTTATGGCCTATAGTAGGGAGATAGGGTAGATTGGAGGATATTTTTCTAGGGTTGGTAGAGACAAATGGATTTGGTGGTGTGAAATTAAGAGAAGGGGAAGAGCCCTTTTATAAGAGAGGTGAGGGTCACTTTAGGAAAAACTTGAAATAATATTTTATTATAAATTCACTTTCAGTTGTTAATGGATCAAAATAGATTTATTTCTAGGATATGGTGGGTATGGGATAAAAGCAGCTCAACTAATATGTTTTAGATAAATTTAAGTCAATATATTAACCTTATTATTTAGATTTAATTCTTACTTAAAGAGTTTGACATTTACCATGTCTCCTTGTATTTTTATATTTTATGGTAAATAAACATAAAATAAATAGACATGAAAACACCTAGTGGTTCACTAATTACATATCTATCGTTATATAAGTCTTTTGGATGATACATATATTTTTAGGACTATTAAATAATTTAATAAAACGGTACTTTTTTAAAATCATAATTATGTCAATTTATAAACTATTTAGTATTTGGTTTTTGTTAAAGTCATTTCAACTATATTACTTCAAACAAAACATTAAATCAACCTTAACATGTCATATTAACCTATAAAATTCCTGTAATTCATAAAAATCCACAATATACATTTATTTCAATATTTATAATATCAATTAATTTAATCTTCTATTATGTAGGTAATTACTGCATCATCATTGTGTCATAAATAAATATAAAAATATAATGTCTAAAAATTATAAATAAAATATCATTATGTAGCAAATATTTTTATATGTTTAATGGATATTTATAGTTGAATTTATTCTATGTATAATCCTATATTAAATTTTTTTTTGTTATTAAACATTGAATTTTACAATTTTAACTATTCTTTAAATAAACTAATTTTACATGTCCTCATCTATTCCATGTGGATATAAGGGATTATATTTTATAAATAATGATTATTTTGGTCCAAATAACCTTATCCAATATAATTATGATATGTGTTATGGTAACTATAATATCATTTTTACCATCAATTACCGTATTTACTTTTAACCATGGTAAATAATATTCATAAGTTACAATTCACCAAAATTTATTTTCCTCTTATAGAACAACATTTTACATACTGATGTAAATAGTGTCTCTTTCATTTTTGAAATTTAATTCATAGAAACGGTAAAATTATGTTTAATGCAAATTTGCAAATATGCATAGATGGTGGGTAAAAGACGGAAAAAGCACAGTAAAATTTTCTACATTTAATCATTTTATAAAATGACTCCAATTAATTAAATTTAATTTATATAGGTATTATTTATCTATTTTGACATAAAATAAATTTTAAATAAATAAATAATTAATTAAATAAAAAGTCAGTTTTAAACAATAACATGGTGTTTTTCACTATTCATTGAAAATATAAAGTTTTTTGAAAAAGAAAAAAAAATCACTCTATGATAATTTTTATATTTAAAAATAAAAATTATGTCCATGTCAACAAATTAAAATCATAGGATTTTTATTAATTAATTTAAAAAAATATTACCATTGTGAAAACCAGAAAGTGGGTTCATAAGAAGTAAAATATATCAAAATATTGGTAAGAGATTATGTCCAATTTAAAAGTAAAATTACTTTTAATGAGCAAAAATGGATTAAATAAAAAAATATAATCTAATTATACCTGAATTTTTTTTAATTTATCAATATAAATGTTTTTTATTAAAAAAATATTTGTATGTAAAATTTATTATTTTTCACTATTCATCAAAATATGAACGATATCAGAAAAGCACTGAAAATTTATCCAAACTAAATTTTTATGTCCCAATAAAAATTTAGTTGTTTATTTAGTCAATTTTAATATATAAAAGTTTCGTATATTGGATTTCAAAATGGTTCTCTATTAAAAGGTGGTAAAATTGTATTTTTTTGGAAAATACATCTTTTATCTAAAAAATTAAATTTGTTCTTATATTATCTCTAAAAAACACATAAAATGGATGTTAAAAATTATATGGAGTGTAAAAAATTTAAAATTTAGTTAATACTTTTCGTAACATCTTTTTGAACGGCTATTTTGATATGTCGTGGTGCGCTCGAACTCGATGTGGCATGTAGCACAAGCTATTGAATTACATTTAAGAAAATAACATAATATGATACCTGGAAATGTAACAATTAGAATATTCATAAATATAATGTAGATCGTCATCGAAGGATGTTTTTATTTTCCATGAGTGATCATGTGTCCTAGAGGATCTCTCTAAGGCTTGGACATCGTTGTTTCGGGAAGCAGAAAAAGTTATCTCCTAGGTACATGGGCCTACTCGAGATACTAGAATAGGTCGGAGAGGTGACATATCAGTTTTAGTTACTAACATGGTTCAACATAGTGCATAATGTGTTACATGTATCTTAGTTGAAAAATTATCAACATGATCTTAACCATGTGATCAGATGGGATCACTTTGACCTGTATCAAGATGCGTCATTGATACATATCCTAGTACAGATTGTGGAGAGACATGATAAAGTCTTGAATAGAAAGAAGATGAAGTATGGTGTCAGTTATATGGAATAATGATCATATTTTGGAAGAGACATTAGAATTTGATATGGAAATGAAAGTGTAATGGTAAGAAATATTTTAGATCAATAATGGTTTTCTACTTTCTAGGGAATAAAATACAGATGATGGGGAGAATGTATTACCACCTATGTCTGGTAATTTTCCATTTATATTTATTTTATGTATTTAAACTATAAAGGCGAACATTGGGAGTGGTTGATGAACTTATAATTAGTTTTAGGGATTAAGGAGAGGTGCATGGGCTGCACACAGTTTATCTAAATCATGCAGAAATCATGGTAGAAACCAAGTAAAATGGCAGGTTATATTAGGGAGCTCTGGCATGGTGTGTGAAAAATTATGGAAACCATGCAAGGAGGTCATGTGAGGGTCTATCAAGATAGTAACTAATTCATAATTAGAACATCGTTTATCTAACCATGCACGTTTTTAAATTGGGATCCTAAAAAGTGGATCTCACATGTTTTTCCTCTAAGTGGCATGTTTTTTTCTCTTATATTTCCATAACTCCAAATTTTTCTTTAATGAATGTATAATAACCTATCCCAAAAATTGTTTATCCATTTTTATGGCTTCCCATAGTGTTTTGAAATTTAATACTTAAGGGTAAGAGCTCTAAAGGGGCTCTAGGAAGAATTGACCATGTTTTCTAAAGCATTCTTCATTCTCCATAAAGATTTGTCGAAACCATTAATGTAGGTGGATACAATCTCAACTACTCTTCGTAGAAATAATGGGAATGATTTCAAATTGAATATATTGTGTGTAATTGGTTGTGATTATACTGTTTATAAATCATTAGAAAGCCTTCTTTGTGATAGTTTGGAAAAATAGTGAAATCTAAAAAAAATTATTTGAATAATGTGATCTTGTTCTAAAATTTAAAATATAGATATTAAAATATGGATTTATGGAATTTTGTCTAATGTTTTGGATTAAATTTTATTCAATAAAAGGGAATTTTTTATTGAAATAAAATGGAGGCTATGAAATTGGATTGTTCCTTGGTTTTCAATAAATATGCAGTTTTATTGAAACAATTTTTTGGTTGATTTGAAATGGTTTGGAATACATGGGGTTGTGTGAGTTCATGTTCTATGTTCCCCTGAATAAGGGATAATAACAATTGGAGTACACGTTTCATGGTCCTAGATTGGTGTCTTGTGTCATTGGGAAATAAGGTAATTAGAAAAAAGATCGCACATGAGTATGGAATTATCGAATGAAGCATGCTTGTGTGGGTATGCTGTATACTATGTAATGGAAATTATAAAATTATAATTACTATTTTTTTTAATCCTAGATTAGTTATTATTTTGAAACTTGGTTGTTTGAAATTGGTTTCATATAATTTTTTTTTCACATGGTTATAATTGGATTTTGAACTTGTTTATGTTTCATTATGAACAATTTTATTAAATTTTTTTATATAAACTATTGTATATAATGTTCTATTTGTTCTACCCTTGTGGCTTGAGAATGAAAGTAATTGTGGAAAACATATTGATTTATATAGTCCCACATGTTTTGGAACTTTTATTTTTTAAAGATCATACCCTCCGTGACATGGGCAATTGTAAAGTATCACACATCTTTAGCCCCATGACATGATACATTGGACTACTCAGGAACGTTGGATCATGAATCTTGTGGGGAATAGAGTATTTTTTTCTTCATAGAGTTAATTAGTTTTATTTTCCATTGATTACATTATTGTTGGATTGTATTCTATTGTATCATACATTGGTTGGATGTTATAACGAAAATGATCAAAATGACTTAGTTTAATTCATGAATCATATAGTGAGTTATTTTTGGTTGTTTTGTCGGCTTTTTGGTTTTCGTCATTAATGGGGAAATTGTCTCCCACTTTCTTTGAAACCCTTAGGCAATTATTTACATCCCTTGGCACCTTGGGTATTTTTCTTGTGGCCCAATAATAACTCATTGTACTCTGACAACAATGTGAACTGGATGGTCATTACATATATACTTCCAAAATTGACATAATCCATATATATTTAGTGATATATCTGAAATAATATCAGTGGGAATAAAAGTATATATAATACTTTTTTTCAAACCCAATACATAAATACTTAATCCATTTAACCCCATGAATGGTCATTCCTTTTAATAGGGGATAACCTTTATAAGTGTTATTTGACGTGGATAATTCCTCGGTTCCCCAAATGTATGAAAAAGAAAATAAATAGTTCCCTTGGTTAAATTGCATTTCCTTTCATCTTAAGAATTATTTTCCCTCTACCACTAGAATATCAATTTAATTATTTTCCAAATATAATTTTTTTTCACATCTTTGTGTCACATTCATGGGTGTATCTTTCCACATTCCTTACAAAGAAGAAATCTAACCATACTAACTCTTAGGTTTCCATGAATCAAGATATTATAGAACTTCATTAATCTATTCACCAAATAGTCATATTGTGGGTAAAGGGATATATATTTTTAATCATATATCAAGATAAATTATTAAGAACAATCATGACATTATTAACATCAGTCATCTTCCCATTTTGTTGGTAATAGTCACCAAATTGTCCTTTATTTTTAACATTATAATAATTTCATCGGGTCTTTCCATTGAATAATATCAAAATGAATAGTGTGAGTTGCAAAAATCAAATCGGTAAAACAATATAATCATATATAGGATCTCTAAATCAAAAATATTATTTTTAGTTAAATACACCTTAGGTTTAACCTAGTATTTTATTCTCATTATCTATTCAAATCCTAAATATTGGGTTTTAAGGAAATAGTGAATTATCGGAATAATATCCCCAAGGAATATTAATCTTGTTTTTCAGTAAGTCCCATTTTTGTGTACAAGTAACATTTCAAGTAGATCCTCATGATCCTTTTTAGAGTTATCAACACTGGAAACATCTTTTCCAATTCTACAACCAATTATAGTATCGATATAGGTGTGTATCACTAATAAAAATCATATAATCTATAACTTAACAAAACATTATGTTGTTATTTTATTTATCCTCAATTAATATTATCGAGATACGTTCCATGATCTCTTTGTTTTCTAAAATTCCTTTTTCAAGGTTTATACTAAATATCCTCTAATACAATATACAACAACCCTAACCATAGTAACCTGATTTCAGTGTGTCCATTATTACATTGTCTAAAAGAATTTGGAATTAAATCATGAAATATTGAATCATTTATTGGTCTTTTTATACTAGATACAAACAATAATCCCATAATAAATTTTAATATATAAGTTACAATATATGGTTTTTGATTAAACCATTTTCCCACTGTAATACCCTTTTATAACATTCACTGCACAATTCATGGATTCGTGGGAATGGAAAAGAAATAAAGGTGATCTCAAATTATAAGTATGAGTTATAAAAATAATGTGATATAATGAGTACAAATATAATGAAAAATATAGAATAATCAATATGGAACGGTAACTATCTAGACACACAGACCATTTAATCCATAACTTGATTGTCATGATTATTTATGGAGTAATAAAAAATGAAAGTATTGTAACTAAAAACACATTCCATTTTAATTACTTGAATTTCATGTATATATGTAGAATAATAAATATAAAAATTTAAATAACTCAACAAACTTTCCATATAAATATCGTGATTATCTTGAATTGATAAATAATAATCCATATTTAATGGTAAAATACAGAACACACATTCCATTTAACATTACTATTATGAATCGTTGATACATAATCAATATAGATAGTTAAATAATTCAAAACATATTTTAATTTAATCTATAGCTGATAGTGAAATGCATCAAGAGATAATATTATTGTGAACATATCAGGGTTAATAAAAACAAAATTCAAAATCAATAAAATTATTAATTATAGGATGTAATGATCATAGACATCACAATACCTCTATATTTTATCCCTTTTAAAATACAATTTAAAATAGTGGGTAGAACTCCAATTAATGCTAGCTTTCTAATTTTCCTTATTAAAATACTAATCCATTAACGAAATATATTATTCGGGGGCCCCCCCATAAATGTATGTACAATGAATTCCTCATATATCAAAGAAATGATTCAACTCATGAACAATGTTCTTTAACATTAAATATTTTTATTGAGTAAATAATATTGATTTATCATTACTTTCATTCAAAAAAATAAATTTCATTATAGAAAACCATATATAGAAATGGTAAGTAGTTAAAGTAATAATTGTTTTCATGAATATAATATGTATATTTAAGGAAATTTATATTAAAATTATAACAGTAAAGTGAATATGTAAACTTAAATTAAATGAATTAAAATATAAATCAATAATTTAGAATTTAATTATATTTTTTTACTCATGATAATAAACCGTCTTTCAAAAAAGGAAAGATAGTATCAATACAACATATTCATAGTAAATTAAATTTCAAATAAATAGATGTTATCATTGATGAATACAAATACTATAAAAATAACTTTAAAACATGTATTATGAAAATATCCATTTCATATTGAAAATATCCTTTTTAAAATAAAGTTTAAACATTGAAAATATAATTATTTTTATATAACCCTTTAGTATTATAAAAATTATTTAAAAAATTTAGTGGTAATTAAGGATAGACATTCTTCTCATGTCGTACAGGTTAAAATATATTATCATTATATTTTTTTAGAAAATCCAAATGAGACTCTCTTGGAAAATGAGATGAATATTACATAAAATAAATTTTTAAATGTAAAAATGGTTAAAATTTCATATTTAAATGATGTGAAAAATTATAAAAATATTTTTGGTTTTGTGTAAATAAATGGTGTTTGATGACAAATGATTTTTTACGGAAGAGAAAAATAATATCTACTTTTATTCCCAATATTATCAATAATTTTAATTACCACTGTTTAAATAAAATGTACTATTACATGAAATAGTTACTAATAAATATAATTGAAGATACTAAAAGGGGTTAATTGGACAGTGAGAAAATATTTTCCTTTAATATATAGTGAAGCATAAAAAGTGTACACTAAAATTGGATTGTGAAATAAATTCTTCAAATAATCCACTGGTTCCTCAAGGGATGTTATGTAATAAGGTTGATGCTTTTGATGATTCAATAGGGACCAAGGATACCTTACTGCATGAAAAAGATGTTGCGAACATGGAAAAATCATGGGATCATCTTATGCACTATGATGAAGATAATCATGAGAAGGTAATATAAATTAATTCGTTTAGTGAGGATGAAGAAAGGATGAATGGGTGAAAAATTTAAGTGGATAAAAATGAGGAGTAGAGTGATTTTATTATTAAGAAAATTCTACTTCTGATCAGCGGCTTCAATAAAAACAATAATAGTGGTGGATTCAATTCAATCATTGGATAAGTTGGGAAATCAATTCAAAGACATTATAAAAGATGAACCCAATAGAAAACTAACATACCTTTCTAATAAATTATTTTTTGAGATATTATTTAATTGGTTAATGTTTTATTTTAATATATTATTTTATCTTCTTACTGTTTGTTGTGTATTTTGTAACATTGTGTTTTTAGCCTTTTTCCATAAAATTTGTTGGAAACAATACTATAAGTTTGAGTTGTAATATAACAAAATGAAAGTAAATTGGGTTATGAGATTCATAACAACTTTTTAATTAGAATTTTAAATCCCATTATATGAAACAGTTAAATAAAAACAAAAAATAAAATTAATTTCTAAGTGTAGAATATATTACATGTAAATGGGGCATTATATACACGATCTCAATGAAATAATGTGAAAAACATTAATATATGATTCAATGGATGGAAATTGAGAAAAAATCCCTTAACTCCATTTCCATTTGGATTATTTTTATTCAACCTAATTAATCATGGATTTATGAATGTTATTAATTTATAATAGAATCTTTTTCATATTTATTATATCATATATGATCCCCACATAACATTATATAACCCAATTTTTAATAAAAAATCATTATTTTTTTGGTGTTTGGTGTTTATCACCGTGTTTTATCCTGATAGATTTTTCATGAATGTTCAAATTCATGAACATATTATATACTTCCATATTATCTATAATGAAATTAATTTTAGACGATTATGTTTTTCATTAAATAATTTTTTTATCAATATTGATAAATGAACCTGAAGAATGGATCAAACCAATTCATTTAGACAGTAGGTTATAAGTACACACCAGGGATGTTATAATCACCTTAATCTATAAAAGGGTAAATAATTTGGAGATATATTAATTATCAACATTATTTATAATTTCATATATTTATATATAACAAATTTTCACAAAATTTATTTTATCACGCCAAAATTACAAAAGAATAACATTTTATGAAATATCCCATGTGAAGGATTCTTCTTCCACTATTTCTAAAAAATTTTACATTTTAAAGATTAATAATTTTCTATGGTAAATTATATCATGTATGTGTCCATCATTAATATAATAATATTTGGATCAAATTTTTTAGTAATATTTCAAATGAATCTAGGAATTCCCGATCCAATAATTTCTTTTGGAATGTGATTCCTCGACAGATTGATTGTCTTCATATAACAACAAATCTCCACTGGTTATCCCACATGTATACAATGAATCAAATAAGTTTTCAAATTCATTATCAAGGAATGGAATTATTTAAATGATATTAATTTCTACATTAGGAATCAATATTTTTTTACATTACTTATAGATTTAAATATAGGGGATGAGATTCACTACAGCCATCGTAAAACACCATGCATTGTATAAAAATTTAATTTTATTATATTCTACAGAACATTTATCTATTGGGATTTCCAATATCCCAAACCATTTAGTGTACATAGAAGAATGAGTTTATCCTTTGTTTCCTGAAAAATGAGTTTATCTTGTGTACCACATTACGTCGAGTTTTAATGAAATATAGAATACTATTAAATATTTTAAAATATAATAGTTACAACCTAGAAATTTCATTTTCTGGTAAGAATTGTGTTAGATAAATATTGAATATCATTGTTATTTTTTGATAATAAATAAAATAATAAATATTTAAACTTAAAAGGAATTTTTTCTCCCAAACTATATTAGTATAAAATATTGATTTGTTGTGCTGTTCAAGCGTAATATAAAATTAATTCTTAACACAGTAATAAAATTGTGTTCTTAAAATGGATTTCATTTTTGAAATCAACTCATAAAAATTATTTCAATATTATATTTTTTAGTTTTTCTAAAATAAATAAATTTTTAATTAATACTGGAATATAGTAAATTTTAACAAAAAAATAACTTATCATTTAAATAATTTATAATGTTATTTTATATTTTGAATTTTTTAAATAAAAAATAGTTCTCATCTATTTAATTTAATACAATTTATTGAATTATTCCCTTTTCATATTGAATTTTGATTTAATATCATAATTTTTTTTTGGAAATTTTAAATTTAAAACCCAACATTCACATCATAATTGTGTGATTAATTTAAAATTAAAATTTTCTTCTTCTATTAATTTAAATTGAAATTTTTTTTAATGTAAAAATGGAATTACCATTTGTCAGTAGAAGAATATATAAGAAATAATTACCTAAAAACATTTAAACCAGGCATTCGATAGAAATATTTTGAACTTATATAATATAGGAAGAATAATGATTTTTTTAAAATGCTTTTGGAATGATGAAAACTTGTGTATGAATGTATTTTTCAAAAAAATACAAGCGTTCAAATCACCTAATATAAGAATGTACACCCTCTCATATCTATATCACACCCTCTACCACAATGAGTTCATCAATGTCAAGACCAAACCACTTTCTATGATCCTTCTTATTATCCTAGATGCCTTTTGTGAATAAATTGAGCCTATATAGATTTGGGTGGAGACTTATTAAAACCCCCTAAATAAGTCGTAAAGTTCATCAATGAGTGTTTATATTTTATTTAATACCCCAGCCACCTAAATTACTAAAATATATAGATATAATACCATAAATATCTTCCATGTGTTAGTATGTTGTTATAATTATGGAATGGCCTCCATCCATCTCCGCTTCAATCAAATGGGTTATGAAATCATCATTCATGTGTATGGTAGAGTACTACTTCACGAAATGATGCAATTTGTTCTATTGTTACCAGCAGTAAAAGTTTGGTAGAATGATTTATTTAAGGTATATATATGTCATTGTTATCATATATATAGAAATGGACTAATTATATTATATACTATGTTTTATGTTCTTTACTGTAGGGGACTCCAAAATGTCAATCGTGTAAATGACAGACTATTGGCTCCCAATATGAAGTTATTCATCATTCATTAATGCTTTAAATGGAATGTGATAAAGATAAATGGATTGATTATATTTGATACCCATAAAATAATTATTATATTAATGATGTATTTATCATTCATAAAAGATAATACATATTATTTTCTTTCTTATCATTTCACTCAATGAAATAAAACAACATATTTCATTTTCTTATAGACTACCACCTTCACGAAATATTCTTACTTTCATCTCATCATCACAAAACATGGATTATATATATATTCAAAGAACTAATCTGGTATATATGATATTATGAACATTCATAAATGATAATAAATTACTTACCACATTTCTATAATGATCATTGAAATAATGAATCATTATTGAGGCGTATGTATGACTTACCTTCTCCATGATCATAAGCTGTTACATTTTTCAAATCCATAATTCATGATTTTTATTAAATATATAATTGAATTATATATATAATAATTTCCTCATTATTATTATTCATGGGATTACAAATCTATATATTATGCATAACAATTTGATCTTTTGTGATGAAACTTGTGTGCAGGAAGAGGGAAATTATCACCTAAATAATTGAAAATAATGTTGTATTATTAACAAAAAGGTGATATAATGTTATAAAATTATTTTATATAAAATTATAAATATTAATATTTTTTCTGGAATAACTCAATTAAATCATAAAAACCACTAAACTATAGGATAAAAATATCTAACCAATGGGACACTTGATGTAACTGGTTCTATAAAAATTTCCATTCATTAGGGAACATTTTTATGTCATGAACCCATTTCATTTATATGTTTTACATAATACATCTTATAAATTTAACATCTTGAATAAATAATGTGTTATGGTATTTTTTGTTTCAATTTGAATTATTTTATCCATGGGGATTTGACTGAGGTCCTTCCATGTGGTAATGAAATCTCATAATGCAATTTATGTTCATTAGGTTATTTTATTTTTTTGTAATCTTTTATATTATAAAATTTCGTGTCTAATGAATTCTCATGGAAATATTTTTTATTTACACTTTTTTTTGTATTTATAGCTTATACACATAATCAATCAATTAATTAATTCCCACTTAAACATTATTATCATTGTAATGGTTTATTTCCATTCTTATTCTAAATCGGATTTTTTATTGTTGAATTTCTGTTGGAGGAATCTCTTTGATATTTTCCAAATAAACCCATCTCATTTTCATCTCCTCTTATTATTTGTTATATTTCTTTTTAATAGTACAATTTTTCGTCACTATGTAACGTGAATAAATTAATAGTGTGTTTTTAATAAAATGCAACGTAAATTTACTATTAATTTATTAATCTATTTCTATTTGAACCATTATTTTCTGAAATTAATTTCAAAAATGATATTAACCTCTTAAAAATAATTAATCAATGATATTTCAAATAGTTTTTTTTATGAAAAAAAAAATTAAATTTCAGTTCATTTTAAATTATAAATAACTTATATAACCTTTTTATAGTGTAGAAAGATTATTATTTTTAACTTCTATGAAATAGACACATTTTAACACTGTCCTGAACATCATTTCATTAGATATTCAATTGAATTAATAAAATGGTGTTATTTTTTAAAACAATTACCTAATACTATGGAAATTATTTTTTATTTAAAAAGTGATCTTCAAAATAAAATGTATTTTCCTCAAAAAAATTAAATATTTTTTAGGAATTTAATTTTGTAGGTCAGAGTGTGTAACTAACAAGTTTGGTCTAATTTATTTCCCAATAAAATATTTGTTAAAGATAAAATCCACAATTTAAAATAATTTCACCCATTTAACGAAATCAGTAGTTTAATATATTTTTGATATATCTATAGAGTTCTCAAGGCTGGATAAGGGCTCAATTAAAAAATATAATAAATTATATTAACATTGGAAATAAATTTCATTAATCAAATCCTTTTTATTTATTGTTGTTAATATTATATGTAAAATTAAATTTTTTGATGTTTCAAAAAAATGAAGTTTAATATTTAAAACATTGAAAATAAAACAAAAACACACAAGGAAATATTCAAGGAGTTTAGTATCAAGATTATACCCCACCTCCTCCTCATAGAAATCACCCAATGTCAAGATGATCATTTAATAAAATAATCTGACCAAAAAATTGGTCAAATTTATAGAAAACATCACATGTTGTACTGGAAGAAATTCTCTTTCACAAATACACATCAGATGTAAAACAATACCATCCACGAATCTACATTGTCCATAATAACCATGTTTTAAAAAATGAAAAATACATAGATAATATAATTTATTTTATAATTATATTTCTAGAGACAGTGTGTGTAAATATATAGAGTGAAATTGTACACTACTCAAAACTATATGAAAACAATGATAGAAAATAATTAAGATGAATAAATGAAGTTATCTTTGTTAAATAATGCTCTAGATGCTTGAGATTCATTATCGAAATCCTTGTAAGATGTTTTAGTAGTTTCTCTAAATGATTAAAAAACATATTATAATGATGTTATGTTTAATATATAATGATTATTCTAACATTCATATAATGATTTTTTAAGATAAAGAAACATGTTATTAGATATATTCCAAACTGTCACAACTGTATTTTTGTCTGTATACAACATGGAAGTTATTTCATAGAATTTTTTTCCCTTTAATGGAAGATACATATTAGTTAGAAAATAACACTTCATGTTTCAAATCTTATTAATGAATAATCAATAATATGTTTTTGATCCTCCTATGGAACTCTGATATGTACTTCAATGCATCTGTCAAATGGTTTCAATGTAATAATTAAATAATATCAATGCATTAAATACCCAAAATATCCAATGGATGAATTAAATTAAAATGTTATAGAATATAAATTATGGTAAATAAGAATATAGATATCATAGAGTTAAAAAATATAATGGTAGAATGTGTGTGGAAATGGTATGCCTGACAGTGGCACATTCTGGAGGTAGTTGACTCCTGGTGGTTTAAGGTCTGGTGGTAACATTCTTGATGGTTGGAAGCCTAGACATAGAATTCCTGGTGGTAGAAATACAGACGGTATCAATCTTGGAGTTATAAATCTTAGTGAAAACGTGATTTTATGTTTCATTAAAGGTGATTGTTATTTTGGTGGTGGCACGAATATTATACTTCCATAATCCTTCAATGGCAGTAATGAACAAACAGTGGAACATAAAAACACTAATCTAATTATATATAAATTCTAATTTATAAAATAATACACTATTCTAAAACATTTAATTCATTATAAACACATGAACATGATTTAATATCATTATAAAAATAAGGATTCAATAATTTGTATATTTTTTATAAACACAAATCATGGAATTTTATAAACCATGTGTAAAATATAATAATAAATAAATAGATGAATATGTTGATTAATAATCTTCTTAACATTTATGAAAGTAATGAGAGAAATTAAAATTTAATTGAAAAATAATAAAACATAAATCTAATCAAAATAAGTATGGAATAAAAGGATAATAATCAAGTTAATGACTATGATATTAATTGATAATTCGAAAAATTTATGTAGAAATTGATAAGTACAATATCAGAGAAATATTTTTTATCAAATGCTAATTACCCAATGAATTTAAATGTAAATTCCTTCTAAAATCTTCCAATATTAAATTTAAAAAAAATAAAGGAAAGAAACAAATATATTTAAAAATCTTTAATATGAAAAAGAAAATGTATTAATGAAAAAATAAAATTAGGAAAATAAAATAAATCACTATAAATGAAAAATGATATAAAAAATCATTACCACCAATAGAGGTAAGCTCATAAGCTCTAGTGCCCTTTTGAGAGGCAAGATGCACTGATGCTGTAAATAAGGGTGATAAGGATGACATTGAACATGTTGAATTATTCTACGGTAGTTCTCTAATCACCACTAGTCTTAGATTCAAGGCTTCATCTACATGATTCATGATGAATGGATAATATTGAGGTGTACTAGAATACGAGGTAGTGGAATATGTGAATGGTGACATGGGAAGGGGCTTTGAAGAAACCACATCTCTACTAGACACATATATGAATGGCATTACAAGTTTGAATAAGTCTATAGTATTGATTCCTCCAATATTTATTTCACTAAAGAAATCATTCTTCTATTCCATGAATAACATTAGGAGTTGATTTATAAACATCAACTAATCTAATTTTTATTGAAATTCCAAGTAATATATTGAATCCATAGATTATTATATAAAGTCATGATATGATAATTAAATTAATCCATATCATATAATCTATTATTATAGTATATGATTACATTGGTGATGGTTTCTATAAAATTTTTGGCCTCATTCAAACATCCTCTTACTGTTATGTATGTTTCCTCCCCATTTTGTGTTTTTTACATTGATCATCTAGATGAGAAGTATGGAAGTCAGCAATAACATATTATAGCTAATTCATGACTACAGACCTGATCATCTCAGCATCAACTTAGGTAGAAGCAGATGAAGCTCTGGTTGTCTAAGAAAAATATGAACACTCTCCAATGTCATTAAAAAACATCCCAACTAGCGGAAAATGAGGGCTTAATCTCCTCCATAAAAAATATAATAACATTCATTTCACATTCAATACTTTTTTTCATTTTAAATAGTCTTTATATGTAATTTAATTTATGGTTGTATATGAAAAAACCCAACTCAAATAGGTTTATGGAATCTTCCTCACTAATATCTATAATATGAGGTTCTTGAAACGTCAAAAATTTAATGAAATTGGGTAAAAGTATCTCTATAAAAAACATTAAATATTTTCAAGGAAAAACATCTGAATGAAATGGGTATGAATTAGGTGGAGGTACATCAACTCTCTCAACACTGGGAATAACATCATATACTAGTTGTGATCTAGTAGGTACAAGTGAAGGGAGCGTCTAAAGTTCACCTACATCATCAATCTTCTCAAAAAAATATTCATTAATATTTTTTCACAACATCAAATGAGATTTAATGTTTCATTAACTAGACTGAGTACCATAGTAACTTTATATCCAAGTCATCTTTGATCTAGCCCAAAGGGCAATCCCGATCCCCATGGGTTGGATAATACCACTGGGAATCATAGAAAATTAAAATGGGGAAATATTTGTCCAAATAATTGTGAAATAAATATATACAATTCAGTATTCATAAAATTAAAAATACATGTGGTGAAATGTAAAAGTATTCAAATATGTGAGAACCTATAAATTACTAATAATGTAAATAGAAAAACATTTAACAATCCAGGTCCTAAATGAAACCACATTTTAACAAACCATATTTGAATACTTTTAAAATACATGTCCTCTCACCTAGGATTCCTAAATGAGATTCAAAAAATATAATTAACCAAAAAAGATTTCAGTTTCTAATAAATAGGCATGGAATTTCAAAATAATATTTCAAAAAAATCACTCATTACATTTCATAGATAGAAAATACATTAAACAAATGGATCTATATATTTTTTAAACAACAAGGTTTTTATAAATTCATAAGGCATTTAAATAGTTTACAATATAAAAAAGAATATATCTAAAATAAAAAATTAGCAACATGGTCATCTTCCAAGAGGTACAGTAGTTTCAGGTTATGGGATCCTCACAAAATAGTATGATAATAACCTCAATGTGTATAAACATCCCACAACACTAGTTATATAGGAATAATTTATATCTTATTGAGTAACAATATGGTCAAATATCATTTTTATTAGTGTTTTAAAGTGTTAATATGTAGCTAGGGAAATTCGAACCTAGCATGTTTTTCCTAATAACTCTTTACTTACCTAGGCATTCATGTTATCTAATAACAATCAATGATTGGAAATTCGCATTAATAAAACATAAAATACAATTCATCCCATTCCCTTATCCAATGATACCAAATTTAAATTTAAAAACTATAACAATATTTTAGTAATGTCATGAAATATTAAGTAAAACCCATTAGGTTTCTATAAAAATAATTTCAATATATTTTTCTCAAATACCAATTTCAAATATAAGATATCAAATCAATTTAAAAATTTAAATTCAACAATTCAAAATTTTGAAAAACTCCATTGATTTTATAGTTCCACAATAATTCAATGAAATTGGTGGGTTTTTCTCAACATCATGCCCAATTCATATATAAATCCCCAATTTAATTGGATTTGGGTTTTAATCAAAAAATAAAAATCAATTTAATTTATATAATAATATTTAATTTGAATACATTTTTTTGTTTTAAAATAAGAAGTTTAGGGTTAATAAAAAATGATTATCATTATAAACCCACCAACCTTGGGATCAACAGATTGTAAAACACCAAGCCCTATGTCGTAAACTCTAATAAGGAATGTTAGAGCTGAAGAGCGGAGATTATGACATAGATTAAATATCTAAAAAATATTTTATAATATCCTCTAACAACCTAAAATGATATATAATACCCTTTGTAGGAAATGAGAGACATTGGGAGAAATAGATCGGGAAGTTGAGACCTATCGAGTAGAGATAATACACTATTATCAAAGATTTGATCCACTATTGAATCGGTGTAAAGGGAAAAAATGACATATTTGGAGCTCCTTTGGTAGAAGAATACAATATGGGGTCATACAATCACATAAAGAATCTAAAAAGGGGGTTACAAGAAATTTGAAAATTAATATTCGGATTAAGAAATCATATGTTCAAGGATGGCTAGGCAAGGCTGCATTGTTTGACCAAATTATGGTCCCTAATTGTTCTCCCCTTTTAAATATGTTTAATGAATTCTACTAGATAGGAATAAATATTTTCAAATGTTGCACCAACGATGAAAAAACACACTGCCTCAATTTTTATGGTTTTGTCTTGAAAGGCATGCGGTTTAGGAAAATCAAGTGTGTGAACAGCCAAGAAGCATTCAAAATTTCCAAAATTTTTACACAAAACAAAACCAAATGAAACCGAACAAAAGATTAGAAAAAAGTGGGATTTAGTAATACCTAAAAACAGTAATATGATTTTATAACCTCCCAACTATAGAAGCTTTCTATACCAAGAAATTTTACTCAGATGCATCTAGGATGATAAGATTGGACACTGCTCTCTCATCATTTACTACCTCTACCACATCTCATGATAATTATAACCACTCCACCATATCACTCGAACCAAGGGTATTTCCCTCCTCTGAAGAACCATGGTTTCAGAATCAATTATCCTAACTTCCCATTTAGGCATATATAAGTCGGTTTGGACCTCAATATCAATCTATATCATAACATGAGATTGATTATATTTATACATTCAGAGCTAAGAAAAATATAACATGTTACATATTGAGATCAATTAAAGTTTTATTTCTAAATGGTAATCCACCATTCCATCCTGCTAAACAACATCCATATGATCACTTTCCATATGAAATTAATTGCTCATTTACAATCGGGTTTTATTCTATTGTTTTTGGTTTGTGAGATGTTCCCATAGGTTTAAGGTGCATCAAGATTGTTACAGGGGCTCATGAATTGAATATAATGAAAACTAGGCCAAATTGTGTCAGGCTCACAGTTGGAGCATGATTTGATAAATTGTGAAACATTCCTAGAAAATATATAAAACATGGACATTGGAAAATGAATGGTTGGCACACAGTTTGTCAAATAATATAGAGATCCCCAGATAACCATTCGACCCAACCATCCACAAATAGTGGCTTTTAACCAAATTTCACATGGTTTGGAAGAACCTGCTGGTAAACAGGGTGTCATTACAAATGTTGGAAATTTTATACGATCCATTCTAGGATTTTATGTATCCCACCTTCGTTTTAGCCTAACTATTCAACATCTATCCCAAGGGACGCCCCAAAATCCCCAAGAGCTTTCATGGATCAATATCCATAATAATAAGGGTATTTGGATCATCTTCGGTTGGGGATCTAAGCATCAGTTGTTTTTAATATTCATCTTGATTATCTATTCCGTATTATGTATTATATCCTTGTTTACCTTCTTATGATGTTCTAAAACCCCCCTTTTCTAGTGGAATCTAGGTTGGGGATTCCAAGGGTGTTTCGATCAAGATCTAAAGATATGATTTAGAGTGCCTTCATCATCAGATTCAATGTATGTTGTCTACATGTTATATCACATTTTTTTGAAAAGTATTTGTGAATGTGTACTTGTTTTTGTGGTTATTTATGTTTTCCCATTGTTTTAATTTGTGGGTTTTTGAATAATGGGTGTCTAATTGATGAATTAGACCCCTCATGAGTCATATGGGATGTGTTGAGGATTATTTCACCAATGTATGGCCACCCATGAGGGTATGTAGACATTTCAAACCATGATATTAGTATGGTTAAGGGAAGAGTTTTAATGTGCTAATGTAGAGACCATTATGATCAAGTTAATATAATAAAATGTGTTCAAAAAACTATTTATAAATGTTTCTAGACATGGTTAATGTCATAAGGGGTTGTTTCTTAAATTTTTTAATGGATTATTGAGCTATGAAATGTAAAGGGGTTATTGGTTTATGGCATAACTATTATGAATGATAAACAAATTAATTTGGTTAATTGTGATTCTAAAAATTTCTTATGAATTATATTGGGAATTACTGAAAGTGATAGTGCATATGAAATGGTGAATTTGATAAATGGGTAACAAATTGGGAATTGAGGGATGTTCCTGATGGGATTTCAAAAGTGAATCAATGTTAAATGTGTTAACATATTGGAATTGATTAATATAATAAATGTGTTAATGTGTGGGATTATTTAATATTCTTATATCAGTTTCGAATATGAATGTAAGATGGCCTAAAGGGCTAATTCAATATAAATGGAAATTTTTCCAATTTTTCAAGGGAAAAATATATTTCCATGTTGAATGGTATGGTTTGTGATTTATATTTTTATCAGTTTTCAATATGGTTGTGATATTGTATGAGTGTTGTGATTTGATAAATAACCATTACACGTGACTTGGTAGCATGGGTTATTCACATGAGGTTCTACACCCATGGGTCGAGTTAGAATGTGGCTCAAAACTCCACCCATAAATGCATGGGTTATGTTGGGGGGAAGAGGTTGCATTCCGCTAACGGTTTCATTCCGCATAGATAGAGGCTTTAATGTAAGGATCATGTGATGATGTGATGTGTTTATCCCTAGTGATATATGACCATGAATTATTTAATTATGCATAGTGATTTATTCCCTTAGACCCATGCATTGATGATATAATTCCATGCACATGGAACAAATGATGAAAAGGGATTTAGTAACTAAGATAGTATAAATGATGAAAATGGTAATAAAGGTAGAAATGTTAAAAGTGTTCATGGTTATCTAATGGAACCTGAGTTGTTGATTTTTGTCTTACAATATACAACATACTTTCATTCACTATCAATTTAGACTAGATATTTTTTAGAAACTATTGGTTGTGGTCTAATGGTTTGTACTCAAACCTTACATGGGTTGGCATTGGGTACCTGAGAGGATTTCATAGTTTCCGGTTTGGACATGGGAATAGGCCTAAGGCGAGGGACTTGAGTTGGTCTTGGGATATTCATGTATGATCAACTGGAAATGGATTCATGATCATTTTAGGGTGTCAAATGGTTTTCTTTATTTTGGTATTTCGTCATTTTGGAACTATTACCATGACATGACATGGATAAAGTTTATTTGTGGTTTGTACCCAGATTTCAGATATGTTTGTCTCTACATGTTTATTCGTTATTACATATTTTTTTGATATTAATATAAGTACTTGTTGTGTCCTTATCGGATAAAGAGGGTATTGTATACCCAAATGAATAATAAGACCCTCATTTGTAGTTGAAAACCTATGGAATATGTAGAGGTTCGATTGAGGTCATGTGATTACCTTCAATAGGGCACCCGTTTAGTGGATATTGGGTCGAGGATGTTACAAAGTTGAATTAGAGTAGTTATTTTCTACGGTATTTTTATTTTGGATTGTAGAAAATAGGTTATGATGATTCAAGCCTTGGTAATGATCTCAAGATTGAGAGTAGTAATTCCATGTATGAGGAAAAACCCAAGTCACCCAGGGTGAGAATTGTTGTTCTATATTTTTTTTGTTTTTGTTGGATTATACTTCTCCATTGGGGGTGAAATTGATCTATGATGTTATTATTTTATGATATTTTACTCATGGTCATAATTTCACGAGATTCTTCATTAATCCATCATTTTAGGTACATAAGAAAATATGTGTCATGCATCATGATAGGCACACAATAGGTGGGTGTGCGAGGAATAGACATTATAATTAATTTTACACAAATGGTAAATTTATAGAAAATGTTGTTTAATAATGGTAGTGTGAGTGGGTAAAAGAAACTAATTTAAATGTATTTTCAAGAAATAGTTTTTTTAATTAATCAATATGACTCGGTTATATTTTTTGGTTTGATAAATTGTAAATATTGAAGGGTTTCTAGAAGATATTGATTTTCATAGTGATATTAATACTTTTAATGAATTTTTTATAATAAAATGATCAATGTTAAATGATATTTTGGGTGAACTAGGTGGTGGGTATTCATTGTGTTTTTGATTTGACCCTTGTATGGGTGGTTGGGTAAGTAAGAGTTTCCATGTTTTGGACCATGTATTTTTGTCTTTACGACATTCTGTTTATAATGTAGCATATGGGATGTCTATAGGTCACTGTGGTAGGGTTTAGCCTTTGGGTCATGACACGTAGCACGGTAATGAGATTGTGGAAACATGCATGGTTCATGATTGTTTGGAGTTCATGATAAAACATGAGGATGGTTTATTTGTTTTGGTGACCTTATGTGTTCGTACATTACATGTTTTTTTAAGATCTCAAGAGTGGGTGTTTAGATTGTAGTTCTGAGGCATATGTATTCTTTATTTTTGTTGTGGAACATAGAGTAAATCGTCACTTAGTCCTCTTGGTACAGTTTGTATCATAACATGGGTGAGCATACCTCCAACAAACAATAATTTTATTGTAACATAATGTGTATGGTTTCGCAAGAGTACTAATGATTTATCATTACCGAGACTCCAATATACAGATACAAAATCATTCGACCTTCAAGGTGACCTATGACTAAGGTTGGATGGGGTTCCTAGTACTTTTTCGAGTGTTTCATATAGGTTAATGTTGTGGAGATTGATATTGGGACATAGAAAATGTTACCTGGTGCATGATTGTTTCATAGGGACATGTGGGAAGGTAGTTGTTTTGGTGATGCGACTTGAGTTGTGGATATGCATTGATAGTTTTGGGAATATCAAGGGTGACATCATTGGATGATTTCATAGTGATCTAGGTTCCTTTGAATAGGAATCATGGAGGATTCTTTAGAGGTGTAATTGATGTATAAGGATTACCATCCGGTTTTGGTAAATGGTGTGGTAGTACCCTAGTCCGCTCATAAGGGCGTTTGAGCACTTTTTATTGGTTGTAAGGTTAGATTTTCTGGGGTTTTATCGCAAGGATGTCTGACCTGTCTATTTGGATAATTATTAATGTATTTCTATATGTTTGTTATCTTGAGAAAGAGATATGGGTGATTGAATAATGGTTTTATGCTTCGATTTTGAGGGTGACACTCGTGGTGAAGGTGGTTACATATATGAACTTGTTTGTGAAAAATTTTTGGTTATTGGGTGAGATGTTGAGAATGCCTTGGGGATGATGAGGCTAATAGGCCAAGAGGCATGTTTAGGTGAGTAATTGTTCATCGGGCTATGATTAAGTGATGGTGGGCTTTCAGGGACTAAATTTGGTTCACGTGTGGTCTCATGGAGGTGAAAACCCATAAAGGATCTAATGAGTTAAAGATGTGGGCACTTGCTGGTAAAGCATGATTTCGATCAGGATAATCATCTGAATATCTATATGAAACTAAAGTGGGGAGGTTGGTAATATTAGAAACACTAGGTTTTTATTAGTGTGGTAGACTATTGTGTTTTGGTTTTTTAATATCTTGGAAGTACTAACAATGCATGACTAGTGTGGTGGAATTATTCCTATAGGAATATTTGGTTCAAATATTCCTTGACGATGATCATAGAGTGGTGGTGTGTCTTGTTTGGAGATCACGCCTGAGTAGTGGTGGTTATGTGTTGTTTAGATTGTTCATTAGGGAATTTTGAAATCCATTATAGGTCATGGTGTTCCATAGTAGTAGGTGTCATCAATATTTTATATGTCGATGGTGGTGTTTTTCAACAACATCATTGTGTACCTTATCTAGTGATGATCATTCCAAATATCATGACATCAACCCAGGTGTGTTTAGAATATCTTGATTTACATCTAGAAACTTTGTGGTGTTTTTGTTAAAAGAAGGAAATCATGGGGTTTACATTCATGGCATCATTCTACTTGGAACAGAATGATGGGATGTACACCATGGAAAACATCATGTGAGGTACTTATGATGGACTTCATGTCAACGAACATTGACGGTGTAGTATATGGAATCTAGTAACAATCACAGGGGGGATATTCATATTCATGTACCGGTAAAATCTATAGATCCATGTCAATTTTTGCGGTTTGGATTTTGATGTAGAGTAAGTTGTGGTAGTTTTAATTCATCATGGACATAAATTGTAATGAAACTCCTAAGGTGGGATGTGATAAGACATTCTGGGATGTATAAATCAGAATATTGTGTTGATGTAGTGGAACTAGGATTCCAATGAGAAATGTTTGAGGTGAATGTTGGGTCATTCTGGGAGGACATATAGGCCTTAAAAATGGTGGTTGTTTGGTACATACAATGGAATTGGTCATAAGGTGGTCAAAAATTAAATTTGATATGGATTTTCTATTCCCTTGAAAGTGGTGGTAAGACATGAAAATGGTTGGGGGAAGAGAGGTTGGGTTATATAAATAAAACACAAATCGAAATAGTCTAAGGAATGTTTCACTAGGTGATATTGTATTGTCATTATCTTTGAGGAAACCTTGTACATGTTATGTAGTGTCATTACAATGGTGAATCTACAGGATCCAGGAATATTCCCCTAGGTATAGCTTGATTTGGCTAATATTGAGGGAAAAATTTGGGACATTGAAAATCACCATCAGTTTATGTTTTGGGGTGATTTGTATGTTTAAATTTTCAAAATAGGTTTTAGTGAGAACCTTTACTTCCATATTTAGGGTATTAATGGTTTTAGTTATTGTGATTGAAATATTTATGGTGTATATAGAGCATGATGATGGTCCAAAGGGTAGTGATGCTGTGATGGAATAATACAACTTAAAATTAGGGACTATCCTCGGTACGTTCATTTGGATGTGGTGATGTGATTCAAGTTAGTAAGGGCCTATAGAAGGTAAAAAATGGGTAGTCTTCCAACATTTGAGGATGGGTCCTCTAGGACAAGCCAGTCAAGGGGGGTCCTACATGATTTGGTATATGGTAATGGTTTTTATTTGTTTGGATCCACCTCTTGTTTGGTTTTTGAAGTGAAAATTAATTTTCATAAATGAATTCAAAATTGAGTGAGGTTATGTTGATCTTATTACTCAAATTGATTGTGTTGTAATGTCCACTTAGGATGTTTTAAATGTCATGGTCAAACATCAATGCCGGGATAAATAAATATGAATGTATTTCCATGGTGTGTTGGGAACGCATGAGGTTTGCTATGAATGTTGAGTGACGATTCTAGATGTCTTTAGTCTATATTGGGGGTACCATGTAAAAGAATATGGTGGACATAACTATAATGTTCAATTGGTTGGTTGGTTATTTAATCAAAGATTCGAGTGGGAGGGATTGGACTGATCATCGTTCATGTGTGTCGTTACTGATAGTGATTATTGGCACTAATTTTATCCATTGAGTCCCTTAAGAGTTTTGTACACATTATGATGTATAGTTAGATAATGGGATCTTTTGGATAGTAGTTTAGGATCAATATATGATGGTAAATGTGGTCGGAATGTCAGTGTGTTTTCCTTTGGGTGATATCCAGTATTTCACACATTTAGAGTTTTGGAAACACAGAAAAATCACGCCAGGAATTATGGTCATGAGTTTCAAAGAGGATCAGGTTGATGGGGTACCAATTGGTTCATATATGATGCTATAATTCTGTGTGAAATGTTTATTTTTGTAGTTAATTTGGTCATCCTTCCTACGATATTCTTTAGATTTCTAGTTGTTGAGGAATCGTTAATTTTTATACTAGCTTGGAGGATTATCCGACATGTGTTGTGGATTATAATGAGAATGTATTTCATGGAATAAAATACCATTGTTTAAAGTTTTTTGTACTATGGTAGTGTTTAGGAGGAATCATGGGAAAGGTATTTTTATGTGTGTTCCTATTAGCATGATCAATATACCTAGGAAGCTCTATAATGACTGATAAGAGCAGCTTAAGGATGAGTCATTATACGACGTATAGATTTTATGATCTTGTTCCTCATAATTTTATTCCATTTTTTTCATTTTAATATCTTATTTTTGGTTTCTAAGATAGTATCAGGTGTATGAGGGGCCTTAGGTGTGTTCTGAGGGCTTAGAACATAAAAATACATACTATTGGGATGACTTGTTCTAGGAAAAAAGTTGGCACCCTGTTATGTGAACTATGCTGCCCTCCAAGGAAAAACATGAAACCATTGGTTGGGTCATTAAAGATGGATGAAGCATCATTTGTCAAACCATGTAGAGCTACCCAGGTAACCATTCATCCAAATACACTTTTTGTAGTGTCTTGAACATGGTTTTCATAGGGTTCGGAAAACTGTGTGGGAAAATGGTGTGTCCTATGAAAAGATAGAAAATATACATATTTACATTTATGGGATTTTATGTATCCCACCCAATTCTTCTCATCTTTATTCTACCTCAAACCATGGAAAAGAATCAAAACCATAAATATATTTCATTGATCATTCTACCTCAACTATTTTCCTTTTGGAGATTCATCTTTTTTTGATTGAATATCATGGTTTGTCTATTATCCCTCTCACTTCTCTTTTCCAGATTAGGGCTTCTACAAATGGATATCTTCTTGTGAATCAATAAAACACTGTCTTTTCGGTGGAAAAGATTATTGGGCTTCAAAGGGCATTTTAATCCAAATCTATTGATGTTATTAAGATTATATTAATTATCATATTTATGAAATGTGGTACAAAAGATATATCCCATAGTTTGGATGTGGATTTGTGATTGAGTTCGTGGGTTTAGTGTTTCACCTGTTTGTGCGCTTGATGTATTTATCTTGTTTTGAAAAAATGGGAGTCCTGATGATGATTCAAACCCCTCATGTTCTTCATGAGATTCATTGAGGATGATTATACCAATTTAGGGCCACCATGGATGAAATAATGAAACTAGAAATTTTTAGGGTTAATGGTTGAGTTTTCACGTGAATACATAGATCCAATTACGAGCATGCTAAAATGCTAAATTGGGTTGAAAGAGGAGTATTGATCAATGTTTATGGAAAAAGATAATGTAATAAGTGGTCATTTGTTATATCATTAAATGTATTATTGAGTTATGAA
This sequence comes from Viscum album, assembly GCA_963277665.1. Classification (NCBI taxonomy): domain Eukaryota; kingdom Viridiplantae; phylum Streptophyta; class Magnoliopsida; order Santalales; family Viscaceae; genus Viscum; species Viscum album. The sequence continues at coordinate 651,101,741 of OY728138.1, read as the reverse complement.
ATTTTAAAGGGTAATTTTTGGTTGAACTAATACTTATGAATGATAAACACATTAATTAGGGTAATTGAGATAGTGTATATGGAATAATAATTTTTTTGTAAATTCATAAGTCGGTTAGTGCATATGAAATTGTGATTTTGATACACAGGTAAGGGCATGGGAATATAGGTATGTGTCAAATGGGATTTCATAAGGTAATTTATGAATATGTTAACTGGGTTAACATATGGTAATTGACGAATATGGTAAATCAGTTAATGTATATGAAGTATTTAATATTATCAGTATGTTAGGAATAAGTAAGAGAAATGGGATAAAGAGGTTATGAAATGTAAAAAGAAATTGTGTTAATGGGTTATGGCATTACATAAATTTCCATAATGATTGTTATGGATTTTTATTGAGGTGTGTATAGGTTTTGGAAATGGTTTTGATGTGTTATATGTGTGGTAATTGGATAAATAATAATGTGTACAAGGCCTGGTAGTGTGGTGTACTATCATGAGGGTCTACACCAAATGGAGGAGTTATATTGAGACACTAAACTCAACCCAAAATTCATGGGTTAAAGAATACAATGATGGATCTATTCTGCTAATGGTTTCATTCCACCCAGACCAAGGATTTGACGTGTGGAAAATGTATTGGTGTGATATGTTCATCCCTAGTGAGATAGGGACATGACGTATTCCCTTATGCTTAGTGATTGAATAACATATACCCATGTGTAGATGATGTAATTCATATCCAATATTGCACATGATGAAAATGGATTATGTAATGACGATGGTATAAATGATGAAAATGTTAATAAGGAAAGAAATTGAAAATATTGATTTGTTATATAATGGCATGGGAGTTTTTGGTTTCTTAATTTTTCCATTTACATCATACTTTCATGCACAATATGATTGAACTGGATTAGATTTAGACACCATAGGTAGTGGTCAACAAGGTTTTACTCACACAATTCTTGGGTTGCTGTTGGGTACCTGGGAAGATATCATGTCTCCCTGTCAGGACAATGAAAAAGTCCATATTATCATGACATGATATCAATTGGTTTTATTTTTTTGGGTTTCCATTATTTTGGTTCTATTATCATGACATGATATGATTAATTTTGATTGTTTAGTTGTACTATGTTTTGAGAGATGTTTGGATATGCATGTTTATTGGTTTTTACATTTTTTCTATTACTCTTTTAGTTAACTCTTGTGGACTACTCTGGTGAAGACGGTATAGTGTACCAACATGGCTTATTAGACCCTCTCTGCAAGTCCGAAACCTATGGAATATGGGGAGGAGAACTTTATTCCATGTGATGTCACATATTTGGGAACCCATTTGGTGCTCCTATATCGGGGAAGATGAAATATAGAAAGGTCAAGCACAATAAGGATTATGTTTCCCATTCCTCCCAAGCTATCAATGACCCAAACGATGTGAAAATTTCAAGAACCCTAAGTAACCAACTAAAAAATCCAATGATCTCTGATAATAATTAGTATATTACATATACATTCCCACTACCACATACATTATTAGAAGAATAAATTGAATCATTTTTATTTTCTTTAGAGTAAATCTCAGTCTGAAAATGTATCTTTGTCAAATATCTTACCAACACAATAAATACATCGAAGGTTGGAAATATAGGGCCTCAATAGCCTCCATTCTAATCATGTACCTTTAATAATTGTAATATGAATTGTCATCCAGTCTTAATTGAAAATAAAAATCATCTTCAAAGTCAATAACATATGGGTGAAGTGTATCCTAAAAATATTTATGGATCTATCTATCATTACATCAATCAGCAGATGGAATGCCATGCTCAAAAGGACTTGAGAGTCGAGTGTTTGCTAAAGTACTATCCAAAAGAGGGAATTGAACCAAGGATATCTATTTGAAAAAATAACATATAGAACACTGTGAAAACAATCTCATTCATATGATATTTCTCATATCCTTAAATATGGCCTTATCATGAATGCTTATAATTTGATCTGATGTTTACAGTCGATCTAACACAAACAAAATATAAATATTCTTTCTCTGGGAAAATTTAAACTGAACCACAAATTCGATAGAAATTACTTCCCACTTCCAGGTAGGTAATATAATTGGATTACTAAAGACTAGAGGATTATGGTTCTCAAACATGACCAATTGGAACATATAAAAATGAGATACAGATTCTGAAATTCCCAATCTTATACAAGTCCACAAAAATCTATGTTGTATTCCATAGAATCCCCACTACAAAAAGACTCTCTAATTCTTTAAAAATCAATATTAATATATTATTTCAGATGAAAAATCTTGATAAGAGTGGATGTCGACTGATCATTGTACAATAAAACCCCAACCCCTTATTTCTAGAATCCAATATGCAACTGTGAAAAATGATCCATCATGGTCCACTCTTAAGATGATTCTTTCACGAACTAGTTGAAATTTTTTTTACTCAATGGTTTTTTTATGACATTACCTTCCTTCAAGTATAGGAAATTTCAATGTAAAAAAGATTATAGGTGTTCCACCGATCAACTCTGGTGGAGATTCGAATGATTCTATGAGAATATGTAACTAAAGATCATATGGTTTGAAAAAAATTTAATCATCTCATCATATTTTTAATGATTCCCACTATTAAGTGTGTGGATTAGAGATGCATGTTCAAGGTCATGGGTTAGATAAATAGTCTCATTTTTCCAAAGTTGATGAGATCAATAAGGAATGACATGATCACCATACATCAGAACATATATCAAACATGAATCTAAGGAATCATAGAAGACCACATAGCCCTACCTAGCCTCTAGAAGAGTCAAAGACAATTTAGTATCTTAAATATGTTTCATATCACCAAAAGAAATACGATATTTTTCATCCCATGAAATCATTAATCCCATATGAGCTACCGAACTCATCAAAGAATCCAATTTTTTTATGTCTTTAATGAACCAGTGATAATTCCTAGATAAACCCAAGATTCCCTAAATATCAAGAACACTTCATGGTCTCTCCTGTTTTCATAGTATAATTAACCTTATCTCGATATACTATTATACCATATTATAAAAAACTTTCATGAAGATCATAAATTCCCTAAATATGAAATACTATTTTGAAAGCTTGGAATAATGTTGGAGTTTTATCAATGATTACTAAAATACTCTCATATAAAGGACATGACCTCCTCGTACATTGGGTAAACAAGGATGTCATCCATAGAGAAAACCATGAAACTATTAAGATTTTTGTGGAAAATCTTTTTTGTTAAAGCCATAAATACTACACGAGCATTCATTATACCAACATCCATGACAATGTAATCATAATTGTCATACATACTCCAAATATAAATTTTCAGCTTTTCATATTCTTCAATTCACAATTGATGGAAACTAGATCTATGAACAATATCAAAAATCCACTTTTTCCCTTCCAATAATACTAAAAAATCTTAAATATTTGAAAATAATTATTTTTTATTTATCATGACTCTAATTATATTTCTTTAATCAAAACAATGTCACTGTTAACTATCTCCATCCATAGAAAATAGAAATGTTAACGCCCAAGGTGACATAATTGGGAATATAAAAAATTTATCTATAAGCTCATAAAATTAAATCTAAAAAAATTGATTCTAGAATTTTCTGTTTGGTAAGAAGGAATAAATGTTGTTAGAGTATCTGGTAACAAATTGATAGATAACTCTTCCTCCTTTTCTGATGGAAAATTAGAGATGTATGAGGAAACAATGCCAGGATAATCAATGATAACTGGAGGGAGATTAACGCTCATTGATACTCACTCCAGATCAAAAGAAAAAATATATATTTCATTCTCTAGCCTAGATTAAAATATCAATCTCCCCAGGACCTTGGGACCCATTCTCCATGTGTAATATAGGACCCCACATATTTTGTGGTAAAGGAGACCCATGAAAGATAACAATCAATCTAGGCTTTATTGGAAATAATCCAATACATACTGTATATGAAATCAAATGGTTTCATGTCATGAACCAAATAACTCCATGAAATCTCAAAATCTAAAAATGATAAACCAAAAATAGGACTGTAGATACCCTCATTCCTCTTTGTTCCAAGGGTTATTGTAATAACCATTAAATGAGTTAAAATAACTATAGGGATATTTTTAATATTAAAAACACTATTTTTAATAAATTAATATTATAGAAAGTATCAAATAAATAATTAAATAATTATATAAATATAGTGATGGTAACTCTTATAGTCATTGGACCCATTTATGCATCCAATGGAGATGTGTCCTATACATGAAAATGATTTGTTTGAGATGAATGATCTTGGAACCCCTATGAAATTGATGTATCTAATTTCCCCAGAGTTCTAGTAGGTGTTGATGATCCTGTTCAAAAAAAATATGAAATAGATATGGAATGACTTCTCTATGTGAGTTGAGGGTCTGTGGGAACCGATACCTTGGGTGCCTCATTGGAAACCCACATAGAATACCTATGATTTCTACACTAATTGAAAATCAAGGGGCCTCTCCTATGAACTGTATGATATCTAGAAAAACACTACTATCGAGATCCAGCGTGATATTCATCAAAATTCATATATATTTTATATTAAATATCACCACCACTTAGAGATATTGATACAGCCATCAACCCAATATTATAAGTCATGTGTATATCAACCATCAATGTTATATCAAACTTATTAGTGTAAAAAGGAATAATTAGCATGAAAACCTACAAAACAATATCTGATCTATGTCCCAACATGAACTATCAAGTCTTAATCTTATATTTAAACATAATATTAGTAAAAAAAATATAAAAGATAAAAAGCGTGTTCTTACATTCAGTCACTATCCTGTCATCCTTTTTGAGGTTTGACAACCCAATAGGCTTCCCTAAAACCATCATCTACAGGTAGAAAAGGTCTGTTAAAATAGCATTGATGTCAGACCAATCTATTCCCTCATTCTTATACTCCATTCCATAAAAATCCACCATCTCATTTTTGGTCCCAAGAGCATGAAGGTGGATATATTTACCTTCATTTCATCAGGTGTCTCTGAGAACTAAAAAACACACCATTAACTTCAGACATTCCATAAAAAAATTTGGATGATTAGATTTTTTTTAATTATATTGGATTATGGTTAAGGAACTCTAATGTATTATTCTAGAGAATACCCCTTTGAGGATACAGAGGTGGATCATGGACCTGAAATAGTGGTGGTTCGTGACCAATATCTTTGACAATACACACAATCAGGCCACCCAGAATTGTGTCCATGGGAAGATATTCTTAAAATAGGTTCTTTAGTATAATCATACCAGATATAATTCATTTGTCTACTTAGATTAATGATATTACACTAAATGAAAATATAACATTGAGAACATTACATTTTCTCCCAAATAAATAATATAGAGAATTCATACCAATAGATATAAACACATTATTTGTATTTCGTCCTATTAAAAAAATTAAGAAAAATATTAGAACTAATCCTTACGATTCTTTTCTTTAACCATACCTGGTTACTTAAGGCTCATCATGATGAGAGTTGGATAGGCACTCAATCATAACTAACTCCTATGTATTGTGTCGAGACCCATCCCCCGGGGCCCATGCCGTGACTACCGCAAGCCCACCTTCCAAAGGCCAGGGGCTAGAAACTTGAACCGAAAGGTGTATTCTCTAAAACCAGGAAGGCATTTCCATTATAACTGTTAAGCACGTGCAACCAGGAACACAAAAATATACGAACACATGTCAACTGTATAGAAAAAAGAGTTTTGAATGTAAAAAGGGGACAAAATACAGGCCCAACGGTAATGGTACAAGTAGAATTGAAATACAATACAACAGAAGAAAAAGAAAGCCAGCTATTGGGTCGTCCACTGAGGATCCTACCTATATGGTAGGTTCAGATCACCTCCTCAGCACTCCACGTCTGCCCATTTTCTCCGCATACCGTCACACCATATGGCCACCTCTGGGCCCCTTCTATCCCTGTTACCCTCATCCTCGATCAGCGATGTCCATCGTATGCACCAAGCACAACAAGGTGTAGGCATAACCCGTGCAGGGGTGAGTATAATGATACTCAGTAGGGACCCCAAGACCCTCAAGGTCATACAAAATACACACAGGATAGACCATAATGTATTAAGACAATAGAAAACCATGCGTAGGTATATGACCATATATATACCTAAGTTACCAAGTATACCCATATCAATCACGGGGAAACACAGGGTCCAACCAAAAATTCCAAAGCTCATTTATTCCACACAATAATGAATTCCATGAAGGTATGTACCGCACAGGTATGTCACACAAAAAAATACCACCAAGGTATTACAATGAAGGGAAGTACCACATAGGTACGAACTCAGCTCACACCAGGTATTTCATAGGCACAGTAGTAGAGATGATTAGATGTTACTACTGAATCATCTTACTCTATTAAGAGGAAGACCCACAAAGGATCCCAAATCATCATCAGACCCATGGAGGATCATGTAACATCTTCATACCTCCACCGGATCCTAGTAACTTGTCATTAGATCGTCATACCAACACAGGATCCTAATACATCTCCAGTACGTCGTCAGACGCACATAGGATCTCAAGGTGCAGACCCACACATGATTTCTCGGTGCTGACCCACATAAGATTGCTTGGTGCTGACCCACATAGGACCACTCGGTGCTGGCCCGGACAGGATCACTAGGTGCTAATCCTGATAGGATCTCTTCGTATTTACCCACATAGGATAATTATTCATTCTTCACGTCACAGCTAGCTAGTGGGTTCCTGCACTAATCTTGCTCATCTCTGGGAGGTTCTGATCCTCAAGCAATAGGTCGATACATCAAATTCCACGAAGTCATATTAAGATGTATCCCAATGTTATGCCATGTAATAGGGGTCTCAACGCAATAGACATTGTGTGAATCGAACGCCCACTCTGTAAGTTATTATCCTTTAAGTTCCGAGAGCCCGGTTGGATTCGAGTTCGATCCAACCCGACCGTACCTCATCATTATCCAAATATCAAGAGAGTTATACCAAAAGTAAGGGATTTATCTAATGTTTCTGATGCTTTATATGTTTTATCAAATGGGTGCTTGGTTATGAAGTTATGGCCAAAAGAGCGTTATCGGGTCAAGGTCGGTCTGGCTTCGGCCCAAACCACTCAGAACGACCTGACGCGGCCCGCTGGATCCGGCCCATCCCGCTGGGTCTGACCTGGCTCATGCTGGGTGGCCCGTCCCGGCTGTGCGGAGGCCGCGGGGTGGTGCAGAGGCCATGGGAAACGCGAAGGCCACAAGATCCGTAGGGACCTAGGCGGCCTTGGGATGATAGAGGGAGCGGGGTGGCGTAGGCTGCAGAGGCCGCGGGGAGGTAGAGGCCAGGGGAAATGGAGGCCACGGGGTGGCGGAGGCCGTGTGGTGCCGGAGGCCGTGGGGTGGTGGGGACCGTGGAGCCCGATGGGCGGCAGAGGACGCAGATGTCATGGGGCAGCGGGGGTCGCGTTGTTGTGTTCCACTATGGCTGGTCGTCCTTCCAGCTATCCTCGCCGCGTGGTGCGGTCATGCACGTTGCCATTTCTGGTATCCGGTTCATCTAGCCGCTCTTCGTTCATCATCATGGCACAAATTTGTCTTCTTCCATCACAATGAACACACCAAAAAAGAAAAACAACAGAGGGGTTGGGCCATGATTTTTTTTCCCCCACCCTCCATGTTAGAGAGGAAGCATGCGGCTCAACATAAACCATGAATGAATAACGTCATGCTCTCACACCCTTGGTAATCATTATTCCCAAACACAAAGAAAACTAAATCTTCAGCGAATCAACTAGTAAGAGAGTTGTTCCACATTCTTTGTTTTGAATGGAATAACATGCATATACATAATCACACATAATAGAAACCCCCCCTTGGAGATTTTTTATGGAGGTCGTGCGGAAGGTGACAATGTCTTTGGAGACAGATAGCTGTTGGTAACATCGGTGTTTCATCGATCATCAGTTCATTGTAGTTGAAGACGTTCCTCGTTTACAAGACCGTTCTCTGTTGGGGAGAGCATTCTTCATTAGAGAATGTGTTTTTCATTAGAGAGAATAATCCTCTAATAGTTCTACTCTCCCAATTTCACCAAAATGTTAAATTTCCAAATAATTAATTTATGTTTGTAAAAATAAATTAAGTTGGAACAAATTTTTTTCATAATTCAAGTACTATGTTGGCACCATTAATTTTATCATTTAATTTGCCCAATTAAATGGATTTGTGTTGGCATAAATAATGTTGGAGGAGTTGAAAGGTTTTCTCTCATTTAAGGGGTTCGGGTAGTCCCCACCTCTCAATCCAAAATGGTGGTTATTTTAGGTGTTCTCATCCTCGTAACATCCACATGTGAGGTATAGGCTCAGGTGGTCTCCACCACTATAACCCATGTTGAAGGGTTTCAGAAATAATAATGCTAAAAGTTCTTATTTTATTTTATTCTTTCATGAAAAGCACACAAAAAAATATTTCACTATTGACCCACTATGATCGAGGTATAGGTCTATTTAAGAAAATACAAGTGCTGAGAGTTCAATGGTGCACTTAGATTTCAATTTTGAGCACTGGTAAAAAATATAGAAAAACCCACTCACACGATTACTGAACGTACCTGAAAAAAGTTCATAAATTCATTCCTGGAATACCCGGCCTCTTAATCACGTGCGGTCAATTTTTCAGACTCGTAAAATTCATATATATTTAAAACAATTACATGGATATTCCAGGTCTTTACATTCTACCCACCTCAGGACATTGTGTCCCAAAAAGCCACATCACAAAACTAGGAAAACAAGTGGGGGTACTGAACACGAATCTGAAGCTCCCGCTCTGATTTTCTCTCTTGGAGGATCTCGTGCTACCAATAAACGCGCACCAAAGGTATCGAAAACCCATGAAGGACCCGCTCTTGTCACTCCTCAATATCAACTAGAACCTTCGAAAGCATTACCCCATCGTCGATGTCTAGCTCGCTGTGGTCGATGACGTGGGATGGGTCGTTCACATATCTTCTCAGCTAGGATATGTGGAAGATGTCGTGCACCCGATGCAACTGAGGGGGAAGAGAAAAGTGGTAAGCCACCTCACCAACTATACTGAGGACATGAAAAGGTCTGATGAACCTCGATGATAACTAGCCACCTTAGAAAAATCTCTTTAAACCTCGTTGGGGTGAGGCACGTAGAAAGACGTTGTCCCTATCGTCAAACTCTAGAGGTCTCTGCCTTGTATCGGTATAAGACATTTTCCTGCAATGTGCAGTCTTCATCCACTTATTGATGATCTGCACTTTCTCTATGGTATCTCGTACCATCTCTGGTCACACTAGTGCTGACTCCCCTGGGTTACTATAGTAAAAAAGTTGATCTGCAAGGTCGCTCATACAATGCCTCCAAAGGTTCCATCCCAATAGTGGAGTGATATCAATTGCTGTATGAAAACTCCATGAAAGGCAAGTGATCCTCTCAGCTGCGACTATATTCAAGGATGCAATCACGTATCATGTCCTCAAGAGTCTGAATGGTCCACTCAGTATGACCATCCTACTATGGATGAAAGGTAGTGCTCAAACGAAGCTGAGTTCTGAAAGCTTCCTGCAACACCTTCAATAGTCAGGAAGTAAAACATGAATCATGATCATAACAATCTCATGTACATAGAGGCGTCCCAAGCTCTCTTTGAACACTGCTCTCTGATCAGTAGGAAGTGGGTTGACTAGTTGAGTCGGTCAACGATCACCCAGATAGAATCATGACTTCTGGATGTACATAGAAGTCTTATCATGAAGTCCATGGATATCGCATCCAACATCCACTCTGAAACCTATAAAGGATAAAGAAATCTTGTTGGAACCTAATGTTTCACCATCACTTGCTGACAAGTAGGGCATCAAGAGAAAAATTTTCTTACTACATTCTTTAATCTGGCTACCAGTCCTGTCGTCAGAGATCCTAGTACATCTTCTCCACTATTGGATGTACCTCTAGAAAAAATTATGGAATTCCCTCAACACATCCTCCAGAAGTGACACTGGTACCATGGTACGTCCTAGGAATAGGATGACATGCTCCCCACCTTCAGAAAATCAATCAGGTGCATGTCCCTGTGATATTTGTGCACATCGAGTCTCGCAGTCAGTGTCCTCATGCTGCGCCACCCTGACTCGATGAAGAAGTGGTGGAGTGACTGTAAGAGACTGAGGGAAATATGCTCCATCCTGATCCACAAAGGTTATCTGTAAATCAGTCAGCTACTCTGTCGCCTCGCCTAGTAGTTGTATACCAAACCTCCTGCTGAGTCCATCTGCTACAACGTTCCACTTTCCAAGAGTATAGACTATCTCGAATTCCATTTCCTGGAGGAACTCCACCCAACGTCATTGTCTCATGTTCAGGTCCTTCTAATTGAAGATATACCTAAGACTCTTGTAATCTAAGTAGACTGTAAAATGCTTTCCCATCAAGTAATGTATCCACATCATAAGGTGAACTCCACTGCTGCTAACTCTAGGTCATCGGTATCATAGTTCTCTTCATTTTGTCTCAGCTATTGAGAACCATATGTAATCACTACTCTCTCCTGCATTAGGAAACATCCATGCCCAATCGTTGATACGTCACAGTAATCTACGTGCCATGCACCCTCCTCCGGTAGCCTCTCGATGGGGGCACTAGTCAGCCTCTATCTCAGCTCCTGAAAACTATGATGGAATCTCTCTGACCACACAAAGGGTTTCCCCTTATTCGTCAACGCAGATAGTGGTGTTGTAACTCTATATAAATCTGGCACAAATCTCTGGTAGTGTCTATCCAAACCCAGGATACTTCGCACCTCCGTCACACTCCCGGGTGGCTCCCAAGACTGTACCACCTAAATCTTCGCTGGATCTACTAGAACTCCAGCATTCAATATGACATGTCCAAGAAGGTGAAATTCTTATATCCAGAAGTGGAACTTCAAGAGCTTACTATAAAGCTGGTGCACTTGGAGTGGGTCCAGTACTACTACCAAATTATAGACATGCTCTTCCTAAGTAGTCGAGTAGATCAGAAGGTCATCAATGAAGCATATTACAAAGCGATCAAGGTATGGCTGGAAGATCATATTCATGAGTCCCATGAACCCTGCCGGAGAATTGGTCTCATTGAATGGTTGGACCAAGAACTCATAATGGTCATACTGCCATCTAAAAGACATCTTTTGCACATCCTCATCTTGTACTCTGAGCTGATGATAGGCTGATTTGAGGTCAATCTTCGAGAACCTCTGTGCTCCATTCAGCTGATCAAAGAGGTCATCAATCCTATGAAATGGGTACTTGTTCTTCACAGTCACCTGGTTCAGGCACCGATAGTCAACACAAAGTCTCAAGATCCCATTCGCCTTCTTGGTGAACAGAACCGGGGCTGCCCAAGGGGAAACACTGGACTGAATGAACCTCTTCCCCTAAAAGTCCTCTAGCTATACCCGCATCTCACGAAGCTCTACATGAGCAATCCAATATGCTGGTGTAGATATTAGTGTCATCCCAGGGTATAACTCAATGTAAAAATTCTCCACTATGTGAGAAGTTAGACCCGAGAAAATCATCATGGAAGACATCTGTGTACTGGTCCACCACTATAAGATAACTCGGACTCTCCATATCAACTGCTCCGAAAGTAAGGATAGCCAACTGATGAGTGATCGATTGCACTCTCCTTTGGGTAAGTCCATCCTGTGATGAAAAGGCTCACTTCTCTCCGGTGAAGGAAAACCTGGTCCCATCTATACAGACACACCATACCTTGCACATAATAAATTCTATCTGAGGATGGACTGTAGATAACTAATCCATACACAAGATGATGTCGTAAGGTCGTGGTGTTGCTATTAAGAGATCCCAGCTGAAGATCTCAAAAGTTAGAGTAAGCTCACACTTCCGGCACTAGTGCATAATCTTTGAATCTACTTCTATAGGAGTCTATTATTGTATGGATAGAGCAAATGGCTCCGTCAGAATCATCGAGCTCTGAACAAGGGTAGTGGAAATAAAAGAATGACTGGAACCTGTGTCTATAAGTAATGTAGCTAAGGTGGAGTGGACACTGATCGTACCTCGTATCATCTCCGGAGAGTCGTGATTGTAGTCCTCAGTGGCCTAGTGTTGAGATCTCCCTTATCCTATTGCTCCCTGTGGTTAGGGTGGACCACCTGGGGGTGGTGGCGGTAACATCTCAAATCATCTCCCCCGCCATCTGCATGGCTGGCTCCTCTTACACAAATACATGTTCCCTCTGAACTTCTACGGTCGAACCTCTCTCTCTTCTTGGGTGGTCCTTCGACCATCAACTGATCATCCATATGGCGTTTCCGAAAATCATGAGCCATGTGACCCTTCCCCCACTTGCATAACACTACCTGCTCCTAACATGAATGGCTCTACTTCAGGTGCCCCGCATAACTGACCCTGAATCCTGTGGTCGTCCACCTGTAGGTCAGGTCCTCTTGGGTGTCAGTGAAATCAATCTACTCACAGCCACAAAAGACTCTTCTACATATCTTCCGGTGGTGGGTCTCACTACTGGGGACTGCTCAGCAAGGAAAATCTTTACTATGAGGGCTCACTCTAACACCCCTTTATGGGTCGAGATGCTAAGAGAAATCATCGAAACCCTGATAACCGGCATGTGTCCCTTCTCAAAGGTCTGGGCTCTAAAGAATGGGTCCCACACCATATCTGGGGAGTAGCATGGGAGGTTTGTGAATCTCACTAAGTATTGAGCCTTCATCATGCTGTCGTGCTGTAGATGAACAAGATCTTGTATGTGCACTGCGTGAAGAGTCGTTGGAACAAACTCTACCCGAAACTGGATTTCGATGTCTTCTCAGAGAAGAATCACCTCTTCATAAATCTAGAGAATCAAGATCCCCCATCTTCCTGCTACTACCCGTATAATACTAGTAACATGGATCACCATGAGATCGAATAGTGTCCCTACTAGTCGGAAGACTATCACCACATCCTCCAGCAAATCCTCAGCTGCCTGTAGGTCCGCCTCTCCCTTGAAAAAGGGTCCCCACTAGTGCTAGAACTTGTGAAACACACTCAAGCGGTGTGCATCCTATACTATTGAGACTTGTGGCTTCAGTGGCCAAATGGGTAATGGTACCGCTGGTTCCTCCGCTGGATGAGGGCCCTGCATCGAGGCCTCGCCGCTCAGCGGGATGTTAGTGCATACTATATCCAGAACCCTAGCTTGATGTCTACATGGAGGCATCCTAAAATGAAACAGGTGTTCCACGACCAATAAGTTATACCTGGTGAGATAACTCATATATATCACAAAGAAAACTCTTCAAACACACACACACCATAAGTGTTGTCTTGCAATGAGATACAAATCAGAAGTAAGAGTCCTAGTGTAGGGATATCTCATCCACCGCACCAACATTGGATTCCTTAAAATGATAACCACACTCACTACACTAAACATTGTTTCAATTAAAAAGATTAGAGTCCAATGTTATTCGGTAGAACCGACTACATTGATACCAATTTGTCACAACCCTTCCCCTGGGGCCCGTCCCGTGACTACCCCAAGCCCGCCTTCCATAGGCCAGGGGCTAGCGACTAGAACCAAAATGTGTATTCCCTAAAACCGGGAATTCATTTCCATTATAACCTACAAATACATGCAAACAAGAACACAGAAAGATACAGACACATGTAAACTATATAGAAAAAATTGTTCTGAAAGTAAAAAGGTGTTGGAATACAAGACTAACAATAAAGGTACTAATACAACTGAAGTACAATACAAAAGAAGAAAAATAAAAGCAGCTACTAGGTCTTCCTTCGGGGTTCCTACAAGAACGGTAGGTTTAGATCACCTCATCAGCACTCCACGTATGCCCCTCTCCTATGCGTATTTTCATTCCATATGGTCCACCTCTGAGCCCCGTCTAGCCCTTGTACCCTCAGCCTTGATCAGCGTTGTCTGCCGTCTGCACCAAACACAACAAGGTGTGGGTATAGCCCGTGCAAAGGTGAGTATACTGATACTCAGTAGAGACCACGAGACCCTCATGGTCTCACAAAATCAACAATGGATAGACCACAATGTATGATGTCAACTGACAACCCTACTTAGGTATATTCCCATACAAACACCTAAGTTATCATGTATACCTGTATCAATCATGAGGAAACATAGGGTCCAACCCAAAAGTCCGATGCTCAACTATTCCACAATGGAAGGAATACCATGATGGTAAGTACCTCCCAGATATGTCACATAGAAGAATACCACCATGCTATTACCATGAATGGAAGTACCACACAGGTACAAACTTATCTCACACTAGGTATTTCTTAGGTACAATAGTAGTGATGATTTGATGTAACTACTAAATCATCTTACTCTGTTATGTGGCAGAACCACGAAGGATCCCTAATCATCATCAAACCCATAGAGGATCGTGGTATATCGTCAGACCCACACAAGATCCTTGTTACTCGTTAGTATATCTTCAGAACCACACATGATCCTAGTACATCGCCAGAACGTTGTTAGTCCCACATTGGATCTGTAGGTGCTGACCCACTCAGGATCGCTCTGTGATGACCCACATAGGATCCCTTAGTGTGTACCCACATAGGATCACTCAGTGCTAACCCACACATGATTTCTAGGTGCTGACCAACACAAAATCGCTCAGTGTTGACCCACACATGATCGCTATTCATTCTCCACGTCACAGCCAGCTACTGGGTTCCCTCACTCAGCATGCTCGACTCCATGAGGGTTCTCACCCCAAGTAACTCATTGATACTCCAACTACCATGAAGATGTATCCCAACGGTATTACATGTAATATTGGTCTCAACGCAACAGACATTACATCAATTGGATGCCCGGTCTGTATATTATTATCCTTTTAGATCTGAGGGCCCGATTGGATTTGTGTTTGATCCAACCCCACCATACCCCAACCTTATCCAAATATCATGAAAGGTAAAAAAATAGACAGTCCCACACCATGGTTTTCAGTACAAAAAACGGTTCACCAAACGGACGCTCGGTGCCAAAGATATGGCCAAAAGAGTGTTATCAGGCTGCGATTGGTCCGGGTCCAGTTCGGCCAAACCTGGTTTGGGTCGACCCGGAACTCTTGGGCAGGCCCATCCTGCGTTGGGCCACCCAGCCCATATAGGGTTTTCGGCCTGGGCGGCGCATGGCAGGGTGGAGGCCGTGGGGGTGCAAAGTTCGCGGGAGCCGCGGGGGCCGTGGAGGCTGTAGGGCGGCAAAGGCCACAGTAGGCAGAGGCCGCGGGGCAACGGGGGCTGTGGCACAACGGGGCAGCTGCGGGTGGCCGGATGGCTAGCCATCCTCTCCACACAGTGTGATCATGTTCCGCACCTTCTCCAGTGGCTTGTTTGGCTGGCCGTTCTTTGTCATCACTGTTTCACAGAGCTGTCTTCTTCCATCATTATGAACACAACAAAAAACGAAGAATATTAGAGGGGTATGGTCTTTTTTATTTGGCTCACAACCTCTGCATTAGAGTGGTTTCAAGAGGCTCAACAAAAACATTGAATGAAGAACACCAAACTCTAGAACCCCCAGAAATGATTATTCCCAATCCCGTAGAAAAATAAATCATCTGCATATCAAGTAGTTAGAGAGTTGTTCTGTGTTCTTTATTTTTAAGGGAATAACCAGGGAATCCATTATCACACATAATAAAAAACCTACCTCAGAGATTCGATGACGAAGGTCATGAGAAAAGAGACAATATCGTTGAGGACTGAAGGACGTTGGTGACGTCAGTGTTTCCTTGATTTTCTGTTTATTTTCATTGGATATGTACCTCATTGGAGAATACGTTCTTGGTTGGAGGGCGTGTTCTTCATTCGATAAAATGCACTTCCATTATGATAATAATCTTCCAATATTTCTCCTCTCCAAATTCCACCAAAATATTAAATAGCCAACTTGTTAATTTATGTTAATAAAAATAAATTTTGTTGGAACAACAGTGATTCCATAATTAAATTACTACATTGTCACCATTAATTAGCTCATTTAATTGGCCCAATTAAATGGAATTGTGTTGGTATAATTAATGTTGGAGGAGGTGAGAGGTTTTCTCTCATTAGAGGGGTTCAGGTGGTGCCTGCATCTCAATTCAAAATGGGGGTCAATTTAGGAGGTCTCCACCTCTTAACATCCACATGGGATGTTTAGGCTCGAGTGGTCCCTACCACCATTACCCATGTTGAGGGGTTTCAGAAATAAAAATTTCAAACATTTATATTTTATTTTATTCATTCAAAAAAAGCACAAATAATTATCTTTCACTATCAACCCACTACGATCGAGGTAAATGTCTCTTTAAGAAAATACCAGTGTTGCGTATTCAACGGTGCCCTCAGATTTCAATTCCGAGCACCGGTTCAAAATTTTCTAAAACACACTCGCACATTTACTAAATGTACTTGAAAAAAAGATCATATATTTATTCTGGGCACACCAGGCCTCAGAATCATACAGGGTCATTTTTTGTGGACTCGTAAAATTCTAATATATTAACAAAAATTACATGGAAATTCTGGGTCCTTACATACGGAAAATCATACACAAATTGATACTAATATTATGTTAAGAAACACAAACTAGGGCACTAAAAACACTTTTTCACGAACCATCATCGGTATCATTGTGACGCTATAAACAAGAATACATTGACATTAACCAAAGGGTTTTCCTCAACCCCATCGGTTGGAGACTTTCACCTGGAATCATTAAAAAGAATATGGGAATAAAATTCCACAATAATTGCATAAGAAATATAATCAATTCAGCTTGCATATAAGTGAAACTTCATTGTGAGAACAATAAAATTATTTATGAATGAAAAAAAAATTCATACCGAAATGTACCAGAATAATAGGATAACAACCCATGTCCAAATTGACACAACACTATAATCATATTGAATAATAGCTAGTAACACCTCCAAGTGGAGGATTACCATTGACCAAACATAGAAGAATATAACATAAAAAATCTTAAGGGAATGAATATTGCATGAGATAAAATCCCAGTAGGGTATCACCAAGGAATACATAATAATATGAAAACAATAAATTAACGAAATAGATATATAATTTCTCAATAAAAATGAATATAATTTCAGTATAACTTTTAAATAAAATCAAGATTTACATTTCACGAAATGAAAAAAATATTAATCATTTGGATCAGAATTTAGTTTTTTTTAAAAGTTAATATATATTTCAACACGTACAAAAATATTATAACAAAAAATGTAACATATCAAAAATAAAAACAATTAGAAACATGGTCATCTTATAAGAGGAAAAATAGTGCTATGTTATGGGATTCTCACACACTCATATCATAATAACTGAAATGAGTACACACTTCCCTTGACACTGTCCACAGTGGAATCATCTGTAACACAATGAGTAATAAGGTGTGTTTATTGTGTATTTGTTTTTGTAGTAAAGAATTTATCTATTGTAATGGAAAATAAAACCTAGAATATTTTTCATAATACCTCTCTATATACACAGTATTTCATGTTCTCTAATATAAATTAATTATGGGAAATTTAATTTAATACTTCAAAAAATATAATTCATCATAATCTCCATTTCAATTATTCTAATTTCCCCATTATATTTGAGAATGGGTTTTAATCAAATCATTCCTTTTTTAGGATAAAACCAATGAGTTCTTATCTGAATAATTTCAGTTCATATATCTCAAATACAAATTTTAAATCAATTACATTAAATAAAATCACAATTTAAATTAATCAAATTAAATGCCAAGTATTTCAATCAATTTCTCAATTTCAGCCAAATTCATTTCCATTGGCGGGGGGTTCCTATTTTCCAGGAAAATTCAATTTTAATTCCCAATTTTAATGGAAATGGGGTTTTAATAAACTAATCAAAATAAATTTCATTTATTTTTACAAATGGAATTTAAATAAATAATTTGAATATAAATCATGAAAATACTTCCATAATAAATATTTTCCCATTCATAATGATACCACCTAACATAAGAGAATTGGATCGTAAAAAACCAATACCTATGTGGGAAACTCCAATGAGGTACATAGAAGAAAAATATCATATAATATAACCTAAATTTAAGATCTAAAACAGAGGTAATTTCAACATCCGAAGACACATGAAGACCTATCAGTGCCTTGGGAGGAAAGGAGATAGAACGGGAGAAAAATAATGTGAAGGGGAAACCTATAATGTAGTGATCGAATGTCATATGCCAAAAATAATTCCTTTTATAGAAGGGTTTAGATGGTTCATAATCACATCTTGGGAGATCCATTGGAAGAATAAAATGTTTTGGTGGTTACACATGACCATATTGAATCCAGAAAGAGGTTTCATGAATTTTAAAATTAATCTTCAGATTTAAAAATATTATATGCATGATAAGATGGGCAGAGCTACCTGGTTAGACAAAAATGTCCACCCTAGCTGTGTGCCCCTATTAAATCACATAAATAATTTCTTAGATGTTGGTGAACAACCTAAAAATCATGTCCCAAGAATGAAAAACACCACTACCTTAGTTTTAAAAGTTTTCTCTAATAGTAAACATGGTTTGGGAAACTGTGTTCTAACCACTCATAGCCCAGAGGCATTCACAATTTCAAAAGATTTTACCCAAAATGAAAATAATGAATCCCATCCAATTCATGGTAAAATGAGGGCTTTATGGATACATGAAAATTGCAACATGCTGTTACAATAGGGACACTATTATTAGTTGTTAATCTATTGTTTTTACCACTCCCACCACCCTTCGATTTGACATAAGATATACCACGTAATTTGGAACCTAAAGAGGGACCCCCTATAATGATACCTCTTCATCAAAAACGGATGATTAACATGTTCATCCATTTGATCTTCATGTTACTCTTTTTCAACTATAAACACTAAGTTGTATATGCAATTATTTACATTCCCTTGTAACTTTTTCAACACATCATGTGTTGAGACGTTGGCTCTATTAGAAATCATCTCAATAGAAACAATATGAAAAACACGGTGACAGATAGAACATGGGGATACACCCCAAAAATTATTGTACAATATACTCTAGAAGTGGGAGAATTAACAATTGGGTGATCAAGAATTTATCTTTCCTAATACAGAGATGTTTTGAGACCAGGTCCCACTATAGACCTAACTGAACTACTAGGAGATTGATGGTGTGATTGAGTCCTCCTAGAAACAACAACATCATCATGATTAGTTTAATAAATACTACTATCCTCATAATCATATCAATCATTTAAAATAAAATCATTACCAGTATTATTAACATCCAAACCATTTGTAGCCACTAAAACATCCAAGAATACAAAAATGAACTCTTGAACTTCTCATTTATAAAGATCACATTCTCTTCGGTATCATCATCTCCTTCACTCAAAAAACATTCTCTGGAAGGGAGATAATAATATTGACATGTAGGACCAAAATAAATAAGTAAGATATTTTTTATATCATGGTAACTACCATCCTCAATTGAGGTAGTCAAATCTAGTAATAATTACACTTTATTTTATTATTCCTTACCTGAATAAACCATTATCTCATATATCTCCATGTATGGATTAACAAGAATATAGTTTCTAGTATGATTGTATACAAGATTAAATTCCTCGTATATATTTTCATAATCTTCAACAAACATTTTCATACATACATTATAATTAACATTCATGATATTTCATGTAACCTTTCTCAATAAGAAACTAACTCCTTTCACTTTTTATTCCTCCTCCTCTTCTATCAATAATTTAGATTCCAACACCACTAAAATAAAATTATGATAAATTAAAGAATTGGACCTATAGGATGAATTACTCATTACCATCATGTTTGGAATGAGTTATTGACAATTTATAATTATATCCCATCATTTAATAATTAATATAAGGTTAACATATTGATATCACATTGTACTAAAATCCCATTTCCCATGGAAAAAATATGTTGAATGAACTAAAACAATATCCTACATTCTGCATTAAACTATGTAGTAGTAGAAATTCTCATTGTTCCATCTACTGTCAAGTCCATAAAAGAGTTATCATAATAAAATGACTCAATCTTACTAGGAATAAATATTTTATTGTCTTTAAACTATCATTGGTAAATTATATTGATGCACCACACCCATTATTTTGAGGAATAGGTAAAAACTTTACCATATATCATGATCCAAATGGAATCCTTCTTTTCACTAAAATTTAACTATTCATATTCATAAAATTGATGAGCCTAACTAGGATAAAAGTTATATCATTTTTTGGGAATGAATATATCCATCCTTTGACCTGGATCACCCTAAGCGCTAACGACATAATAGAAAGAAGTTATTCAATGAAAAATTTAATTTATGAAACCACAATGTAGTTCACATGTTATAGTTTCATTGGATAAAAAATATCCCAAATAGGTTCCACTCTAAAAAATAGTAAAGGTCACAATTAATTGGGAAATTACTATTATAGATTCTTGACTCTCACTATTATACTATAATGAAGGTCTAGTATGTGTGTGAAGAAGGCTGATGGTCTAGAGAAAATGGGAAGGTGAAATAGTTTAAAGAGAGTAGGTCTGAGTGAGTATGTCACAAAATTATATTTTTAGACTGATTTATAATTTGTGGATTTTAATTCTACAATTAAAACAAATTATAATAAATTTAATCAATAAAAACAATTAATACTGAAAATTTTTAATAAAAATTAAAATAGAGGTTCAGTTGTTGTAGAATAAAAATAGATACTGACAATATCTTAATATTGGATTATCCGAACAATGGACCATCCCAAAAATGGATTACCCAATAGTGCCTTGTCCAATGGTGGGTTATAAAATATTAAAGAATAACTGAATTTTTTCAATTCAAATTCATGTGTAATGTAGTTTAATCACTTAAAATTTAAGGGTACTTAGAAATATCAGAAGATGAATATTAGAACCATTGAATTGATGAGTTATATCACCCTTATAAAAATTATATATCATAATGTGATGTATTAAATAAGTATTATTTTTCTATATTGGGAGATAGGATTTAGTGAAATATTTATTGCCCTTGTGTTGTCCCATTATATTGAGACAAGCCTGAATTGATATCCATAGTCTAAAAAAGAATGACTCACCAAAAAATTTTGTGTATATCAATATCCTATAACTATTTATTGAATTGCAGTAGTAGGCAATGAAACAAGACTATTCATTTTTCTACACCAAGATACAAGTGACCTTCCAAAAAGAAAAAATGTTATTTTTTTTCTTCAAACACACTTACAAAAACCAACATCCACATTTGAATAAATCACAATGTCAAATGAATTTCAACTAGGATATAACCGTCTTAAATTTTTGTATATATAATGTATTTGGAAATAATTTTAACATTATTTAAATAAAATTCTATGGAATTTTCATTAAAATAGTGAAACATACACATATGAAAAGTATATGTTTTTCTAGAGGTTATTTAAATAAGGATTCATATTATACATCTATAATTTGATTGATCCATTGAATTTCTTGATTCATCAAGATCCAACGTACAAAAAAATAAATTAGAGTTTCCCTGCATTTAGTATTATACAAAACAAAAAATAATTAAAAGATCGATTGTATACATTTTTTGTTTTTATTAATTCCATCTCTATTTGGAAAATTTTTCAAAAGTATGAAAATATTTATGTTTTCACATTAAACTCATTTAAAATTTTATTTTCATCATATTTAATGATAAATACAAAAAACAATTTGAGGATCCAATGATAATATATCCAACATAGACTTTGAAAAATAAAATATCTTGTGAAATAAAATTTATAAAATGAGTAGGATCATATATATGTTTTGATAAACCATTAGAAACTAAAAATGAGATGATCCTATCATAACATGCTCCAAGAGGATATTTTAAACCATATAATCCTTTTTTAATTTAAAAACATGATTTTTATAATAAGTAATTTTGAATATATGGGGCTTTTATGAAAATATCCTCAACTAAATAACCATTTAAGAATTAAATTTCCATATCCATTTTATATAATTTGAAATCTAATTTTTAATCATTAGAAATTAACATGATAATGGATTCATTCCAAGATACATGGGAAATGGTTTATTTGTAGTTAATACCCTCTATATGAATATATCCATGTGAATCAAATCTAGCTTTATTTTATACAATAGATCATAACTTATCAACATTTTTTCTAAACTCCCATTATATATAACATTTATTGTGTCATTAGGTATAACTAAAATTTCAAAAAAATTATGTTATTCAAATTTATTTTCTTAATATTTAATATCCACATCCTATATTTCATCAATAAGTATATCATTTATTTTTTAAATTCAATAAGAGACAATAATTCTTTTTGTTCAAACTAGTTTCTATGCGAATCTCTATTTTTTGTATTTCAATCATGTTCTCAAACTAACACATCTATACAATTATATCTATGAATCATAATTACTCTTTAAAAATAATGGCTTTTCATCTCATTATAAACTTCATATTAATGTTCATGTACAGTATTTTCATCAAATATGGATTATTTTTTTGATTCTTACTGAGTTTTTTAGATTTTTTTACATTGATATTCAAAATTTAAAGAACATACTCATGGTTTTATAAAGTTGATGTTGGAAAATTAGGATTTGTTTCATCAAATTTGATATGAATATATTCATTTATAGTCATGGTTCCTTTATTGTACATTGTATATCATTTACAATATGTTAAATAACCGTGAGCAATTCCATCAACAATATTGGATGAAAAATTGTCAGGATTATCCATATTATTTATAATGATGTATTTATAAAAAACTCTAATGTAATTGAAAATTGGCTTTCAAATATTCTATATTTCATAATGTTTTTTCCTTAAGAGGGTAATTATATTAACTCTATAATGTATATAATAGGATATATTTAAAACATATTCCAAGATCTAAATAAAAATTTCATAATAATTCAACATACCTCAACAAATTTCATGATGTTTTTTCCCTCTTTCGTCAAATAATGCATTTGGGGTTCCTTGGAAAAAAAAGAGTTATAATTTTAACTATTTTATGAAAAAAAGAATCAATATCCTAATTTTCAATCTATCCACCATGATGACTTCTTAATTAATTAATCACAAGACAACTATGACTTTATATATATTTATAATTCCTTGTAAAATAAGAATTGGCTTCACTCTTGTGATCTATAATTAATACCCATATACAAATAGAAATATAATATACAAGGACATACACATTGTTCATACCATTCACTCTAGTAACTCTAGAATGTATAAACAAATCTATTTGAACCAAATTTTAGGGTTTTGAATTTGTAACTTCTTTTATTGATTTGAAAGACATAGTATGTTGTTTCATTTTTTGACATGGGTTATAGACATTAACATTAGAGAATTCTATTTTAGGTATATATTTTACTAACCATATCCCAATGATCATCCTATGTAACTGAATATTTAATGTTCCTAGTCTATTATTTCTATGCCATGATTATTTTTTATGGGTACATAGATAAGAAGTCATTTGATAATAAAAAAAATCTATATTGAAAAAAAAAATATTTTCATCTCCTAATTCATTAGAAACTAAAGAAATTTTAGAATAAAAAACAAAAGAGTAATTATATTCACATTTCAAATGAAAAAAATTATTACAAAATATTGAGATAATTATATTATTGTACTTTAAAACATCTAAAAATAATACTTTTTAAATAAAATTAGTTTTATAATTTTTAATTTGGAAAAGGATAATAATTTTTTATTTTTTATTATAACCAAAAGTTATAATTCCACCCTAAAACATTATCAAATTATTGAAAATAGAGTAATTTAAATAATTTTTTCTGAAACATCCACTCTCTAGATATTGTTTCTTCTTATTTTACCTTTTCATTATGTTTACCTATAAAAAAAATTTAATGAAAAAATATTTATTGTACCAAGGTATTATAGGGTCTCAAAATGATTCTAATTGAATATTTAAGAACATTTATATTCTTAATATAGTTATTATAAGATGATTTTAATCATTTAGAAATAAAAGAATTTTTTGGTCCATAAGATTAAAATCTACTAATAAATTATCTTGATCATGATCGTTGAATGATACTATTATTAAAACAATTTCTCTATTTAGGTTTATACATGATACCATTAAATTTTTATGTTTTTTTCATATATTTGAGTGTGATTATTTTTATCATTGGTGAATCATTATAGAACATTATTTTGTTATTGAGTATAAAATATTAATTCATTTTTCAATTTTAACAGTAGGCCATTTAATTATTTTTTACTACTATGATTCAATTTCGAACTAGTATTAAATTAATACTATTTCATTAGAATACTGAAATTGTCCTTATGTTCACCATATGTATCTTCCATCATGATCATTACTCAATAATGTTTTCATTATATATGTTCTCATCATTTTACCCAACTCCATGTTTTTTAGAATTATTAATAAGAAAATCATAACACCATTACATACTTATGATGTGTATTTAGTAATGTACATTCTAGCACTATGATGCTTTACTTTTTTAGTTGTGTCTAAATCACTCAAACTGTATTCTGAAACACTCAATGTTTGTTTAGTATTATTTTTCATGTATCTATTTTCAATATGAGCCTATTTATTTTTTAATTTCTAATTATTATAGACCGCATTGACAATCCCTTTACTTATAAATTAGTTAAAGAATAATTCATTTGAATCACCAACAATATATTAATTTTTCCTATAGTTCTATATACATTCCTTTTTATGTTTACTTGTTGGTTGACTAAATAACATAATATTACTATAAAAAATTTTAAATAATCTATCTATATAGACTATCTGTCCATCACTCTCGTAAAGTGATACATCATCACTTAAACATTAAACATAAATTTGAACCTTTTGTTTTTATGAAGTGGATTTGAAGGCTACATATAATATTTTTGGTTAGTCAATGTACTCCCTATTTACTTAGAGTTATTTCCATTAAATTGTGAATTTTCAAATTATCGCTTTTATAGGTAATTACATACCTCCAATAATTTTATAATTAACAATGAAGTTCCTCTCCATCATTCTGGAAGACACCTCAGCAATAAAATAACATGTTTTTTTAGAAATAGGGTTTCTTGGAGAGTTCATTGTAATCACAATATCATTGAACCATAGATATATATATCATAAATAGTATTATCTGTAATGATTTTAAAATTATCATATTTGACAGTATATAAATTTAAACTTATTTTTTATCATTTTATTTTCCCTCAAAATAAATATAAAAGGTATACATAAATTCAAAATTAGTGCTCAGGACACCCATTAATTTTGAACTTGAGATCGATTGTGATATGAATGATGATTGGTTTATGAATGCTTTATTCTAGAGAAAGAACTATAGAATCAAAAATAATATTTTTGCAATGGTTTCAACCAATGATCAAAATAAAATATAGTGTAAAAACATTCTGTGTATTTGAAATGACACGAACGTAAGTCGAAACTTCATGAAAATGAACAGAATATTCCAAAGATAGAAATCAAAAGAAGTATGATATAACAAAAAAAATTCAGAACAAACACAATAACATAAAAATTAATAAAATACATAATGAAGATCTTATGATACAATAAATCCATAAGGATCAATACAAACACAATAAAAAATAAAAAAGTATAAGAACACCTAGCTAAAAATCTATAAGTGACTCATAGTCATAATCTTTCCCTAACATCAATCATAATAGTATAATCTTGGAGAATAGAGACATTAAGTAAAAAATATACTATATTTTGAGAAAAGTGTGATATATATATATGAAAAATCGTAAATTTACAAGTAGGTTTCTCCCACAACCCTCACATAATATTTTTTAAATTAAAACCCTATTAATGACAGTTTGAGATATATTTTAAAGAAAATAGTACCCCTATATATTTAAATATATCAAATATCATGGTTAAATTTCAAAATACATTTTTTAAAACCAAATACATTATATCAAAATAACAAAAAAAATAATTGAAAATTTTAACCAATATCTATTTAAAATTAAAACACTAAAATTCCTTTGAAAACCAATGAATATAAAAAACATGACTAAAAACCCACGTTTTACAAGTTTTATTTAAAAATATATTGTTAACTAATTATGAAAAATTAATGACTCAGCGAACCTTTACATCAACTAAAATGACCAGTATTATAAACCACAAGTAATACTGAGTAATGAAGACAATTAAACAATTTTAGATGATAAAAAATTTCCCAATGTTAAAAAAATAGTAGCATCATAAAAAATCATAAACAATCAATTAAAAAATAAAACAATAAAAATGAAATAAGTAAATTTAAGTTATATCATGTGAGTGAAGTTTTGAGATCTAAATATAGAGATACATTGTAAAATAACATCAAAAGTTATAAAAACATCAATAATTACAATTTTGGATTTAATGTATTAACAATACAGTTGTATTATGAAATATATAAATTCAAAATAGAAGGAAAAACTATAAACATATATAAATAACCACCACTATAATAGGATTTCCTACCTTAGGTATCAGGTTCCTAGAACGAAAAAAAATTGAGGTGTGTAAAACGATTTCTTATTAATTAATAAAAAATTAAAAAATATATAAGGACCCCATTTATATATTTTATAAGGAATTCATTTATTAAATTGACAACTATTCATTGATACAACATTGAATTAAAAATCAAGAAATATATTTTCAAAAACCAAAAACTATTCAATGAATTCAAATGATACATTTAAATAAATATACATCTCAATTTCAACATGTATATAATCAACGGATTCAATATTAAATCAATGCATAATAAAATGATAAATATATTAAAATCAATCATAAAAACAATATTTTATGAGAACCCAACATATTCCTCAAGGTAATTAAGGATATTATAAACAATCACATAGTCAACAAAATACAAAGTGTATAAATGATGAACATTCCTCAATAGTTCAATAAAAAAATAATTTCATAGTTTAGGATTAAAATTTGAAATTCCATTTAGTAAATAAATTGAACATTGGAAATGCATGAATATTTAAAAAGTATACATGAACATAAAATCAAAAGGAGACCCTTTTAATTATTTTAAATCAATGATAAGATCACTAATTTTAAAAAAAAAAAAATAAACAATAAAAGTATGGAATATAAATACTACTAAATATGAAATATTATTATTCATGAAATATTAAGACCATATGTTATATATTTAAAACCAATCATTGTTTTAATAGAAAAGAATAATGTTCATAAAAAACCTAAGGCATACCTATTATCAATGATACAAATCCTTCATATATGAGAGTAGGAGAACCCAGTGTGCTTTTTCACACCCAAAAAACAATAAACACATTGTATTTTGATAAAAAATTATATATTGAATTTTTAATATTGACACATGATAAAGAAGAACAACACCTAGAGAAACGAGATAGTAACAAGAGTTTTAAAGATCATCTATCATGGTGTAAATAAAATTTAAACAACGAGGGAGATAAGAATCCATAGGTTGGAATGGGGATTATTACTAGGATTCAAATCATTTGAAATAATAATTAACATTGATAAAATTACATATAAATTGGTTTTCACATGAACAAAAACTTATGAAAACTATAAACAATAGGAAACCAAGTATACACACTCCAAGACAGAGCTTGTGGACTATGTTGTACTACCCCATAGTGATGCTTTGTGATTATCCATTATCAAGTAGACCCAATATATCAACACCTAATCTAAAATTTCATAGCCTCAATCATATAAATCATATGAAATTTTATACTAAGATAGATGGAAGAATTTTCCTTTTCCACGAAACAACACACCCATTTTCAATAATTTCCCAAATACCAAGGGGCAGGCTGCTGCATGGACTCGAATGGCCGTAGTCTAGTCTACTTCTAATATGTCTTGAAACACTGTATGATTTTCTAAACTGGATAGAAAAATAAGGAAATAAAAATATATTAAAAATTAATAATTTGAATAAATAATAAGAAAATTAATTTCATGATGTGATTATCCTCCCCACTATAACACTTTTTTTAAGGATCTGACATTAAACATTACCATTTATATTGATTTCAAACTAGAAAACACATTAGTACATTCCAAGAAAATTTTTAGGTTTATAAATTTATTCAATTAATATGTATATCAGTCTCTAATACTCTAATTTTTAAACATAGAAACTTCTACATGACAACCATTTTTTCTAGAAAAACATTTTTGTAACAAAAACTGTTTTCATTTCATGCAAAATCTTCATAATTTTCATCTTTTCTACATCCTCTTCCCTACTCATCGATTACTTAATAAAAAATATTTAATAACATGGTATTAGAATACAATTTAATTAAGGTATATTAAATTAGGGAAAACATTAGTATAGTGAAATCCATAAAAACACATTCATGAAAACATAACTTTTAAATAAAAAAATAGATAATTTTTTCAAAAATATCTTTATATTACCTTCTAAATATCAATAAATTTAATTTAAAAATAATTATAAATAATAAAAAATTATAATTTTGTAACATGGGAAATCAATTTCTATATCAACCTTATAATTTTTTTTCTCTCTCTTCTATAAGGGGAGTGACAATCATAGTAGAATTTGGAATAATAACTAAATCACTATTCTAAAATTGTCTTAAGAGAAACCAAATCGGTTTATTCTTTCCAATTACACAATTAAGTGGAGGGATATAACGGAATAGACCAACCCTATTTTATCATGGAACCACCTTCCCTCATCATAAATTACCCTGAATGATAAAATAGTTATAAAACATAATTCATTCATCAAATAAACATACTGAAAAAAAATAACTTTTTTATTTTGAAATAACATTTCATTTTTTTACAAAGATGCACACTAATAAATGAGAACATTTTATTTTAAAAGATAATTTTCTAATTGAAAATAAATCTTGAAAAACATTATTACTTCATGAAATTCATCTCTTTTGATAATACTATATACGTTACAAATATATTTTTGTTGAAAAAAATATAAAGAACCACTAATCAAAATTGGAATAAAGAATATATTCCCCAAAATTATAAAAAAAATTAGTAAATATAATATTAAAAAATAACTGAAAAAATCAATAAAAAATCTTAAATAATTTTAGAAAACATGGTCATTGATGAAAAATAGTGTTTTAAAGGAAACATTAAAAATACAATATTTTAAAAGAATTTCCTTTAAAAATATAACATTGTTCAGGAGCGGATTAATAAAATGAATTAGATATTTATGTCCACTATAAATAAAAATAAAAAATTGTAATAAATAGTAACATATAAAAATTAATTTATCACATCACCTTATAATTATTTAACAATTAAGTATATGTTTAACATGAAGAATAGAAAATAGGTTTATAATATCCCTTACACCACATTTGAATTCCTTCAAACCTATTCAAACCTCATATATAATTATTTAAATAATTGTATTAACAAATTATAACACTATATAATGCATTATAATGCTTTATGTGATTATTTTATATCATCTTAACACCCATTGATTAAAAATATATCATTATTTTCATGGTTTTGTGTGTGTTTGTTACATTGTTTCATGATAGATTCATTTTTGTATAGTTATGAATGTTCTTGAAAAATCGAGTTACAACTAAATAAGTTGATTGGAATAGTATTAATTACCTTAATAAAGTACTAATGGTCCCATATTTCATTTTAAACTAGTACATGAGGACGATTCATTAGATAAACATTAATGATAATGGTTTAGCCTATTATCGTGGTTTTCTTGAAAATCAAGATCTTTTTTGTAATATATTATATTATGGGTGTATATTTTTCACAAAACCTAAAATAGGTTATAAAATAACTAGTAAAACCTTATTTACTTATAATAATATTCATATGCATAACCATTAAAGAGGTAGCGGAAAATGAAAAAAATGAATATTTACGGAGCCATTTAACCTGCATAATTGAACATTTTATTGGTTTTTTGTATGAGATGATGTAATAAAATCAATCGATTTAAGATATTCAAATTGGATAATAGAATACCATTTTTTAAATTATTATCATGATATTACATAATTTTCTATTAAGGATGTAAGAAGAAAATATAATAATAAATGAATTTAATATTGTACTTTAATAAAATTACATCTTAAATGTCACCTACATGAGAGACCCTTGATGACCATGAATTTGGAATTTTGGTGATTACAAAAACACTTGGTCATGGGTAGAGTGAGAATGAGATATTTGGGGAGATATTTTAAATATCTTAATGGATTTTTTGTTGAAATTTTTTGGTGAATGTTTCTATTTATACATTTCTAATGGTGGGTGTAAGTGGTTAAAATAGTCATTATCTGATATTTTATTCCATCCACATTGAGGTGGAAATAATTTCAATGGATTATAATGTTAATTTAGATTTTATAATATTAATAGGAATGTTAAATACCTCAACCAACCCTTAAATTATGTATTTTCTATGTATGTTAATAGTTTTACATTTAACATTAAGCATTGACTTTATTTTACCAATTCTATTGTAAATAATTTTTGTATCACAATAATGTTTTTTGTACATAAAAATGAAATTTATTATACAAACTAATTTTAACCTCATTGTTAAAAAAAATTAATCCATTTTAAAATATTAAATTAAATGATTTTACAAATTACATTTCAAATCAATCTCATAGACACAACGAAAATGCGAAGTTTAAAAGTGAAAAGATCAAAATCATGAAATGTTTCTATATAAAATTCCAATGTGATTTTTTTATAAAAAACTACTTTGGAATTATTTATATATAATTTATCTAACTAAAATTTAAAAACAATTTATAATATCATATTACTATATTAAATTTTTATATAAAATATAATCATTTAAAATGTATATTTGGAACTATTCAAAAATATTGAAACATGATCGAAAAATAAAAAATATTATCCATAATATAATTTTGATAGTACGATTTAAAAACATCAATTTTATTTCATAAAACATGATTTATAAAATTATCAAAATTTATATTTAAATTCGGTGCACCATTAAAAGGTGGAATGAATTTTTTTTTAGAATCATATATCTTTTTATACTCAAAATTGATTTTATTCTTATCTTCATCATTGATACTTGTTAGATGAATTTAAAAAAAATTATTTTATATAAAAAATATACATTTAGTTAATATATTTCATTAATCAGGATTTATTTATATTATGAAAATAAAATGTCATTATATGAATAAAAATAGTTTTTTAATAAAAAAACATCATTTATTTTCAATTTTTTTAATTTATAAATAATTTTTTACTAATGTTTTCATTTGATATTAATTTTTAAACTATTTGTCCATAATTTATTTAATCTAATTACTTCTTTATATTCTAATAGCTATGTGATCAGATTTAAATAATAATATTAATTATCTTCTTAATATTAATGTGGTCTATATTGTATTCTATTGATCACATGGATTCCACATAAAATCAGAAAGTGTTACATTCCCCCACCCCAATAATAAATTGGGTTCAAAAAATTTCCCAAATAATTAAAAGTAAATGGGGTTTACCTTCTTAAATATCTTTTTATTAAATCCCACAATATAAAATTTTGTAATTAAACATCCATTCAAAAAGGGATAAAAGAGCATATGATGGTCACATGAGATAACACAATCTGTGATTCCAAGTAAGAAAACATACACATGGAAGAAAAAATAAATATCATGTTTTGATGGAGAGTAATAGAGATCATGTTCATGAGAAATTTTTCCATTGTAAACCATAAATTTTTTATGGATTAAAAGGATATTTATTTCTCAGTAAAAACGCTATCAGAAGATACATTTATTTCAAAACACATTTCCAAAAAATTGATTAATTATTTTGTAATATATAAAAATAATATAATAAAAATACTTACATGAAATGTTAAATTTCACCTTTTAATCACATTCCACCACAATATTTTTTTTCCAATCAATGGGTATTGAAGATTAATTTCCACAACGAAGCATCAAAATCAACTCATTCGGATCAAAAAATACAAAAAATTATAACAAAATAAAACTATTGTATTTAAAAATTAACAAAAATAAAAATTGTTAGTACAATATATAATTATCCTAGAATAATTAACTTTTCTATGAGAAGAAACTACATCAATACAATAATTTAAACATTAATACATAACGTTGAACATAGTCCAATCAACAATTAACTATCCATAAAATTGCCAAAAATATTTAAAACAAAAATTGAAACACAAAAATTTGATGGATTTGATCCCATAGTAATACAACAAGAATTTATTATTTATCAT
Organism: Viscum album; assembly: GCA_963277665.1. Taxonomy (NCBI): domain Eukaryota; kingdom Viridiplantae; phylum Streptophyta; class Magnoliopsida; order Santalales; family Viscaceae; genus Viscum; species Viscum album. The sequence goes on along the minus strand of OY728138.1, from coordinate 651,069,114 downwards.
CAAATATTATCAACCCCACTTAATGTATCATAGAAAAGTACAATTTTTCTTGTCATATAATATTCCAAATATAGTAGTCAGTTAAATTAATAACCTGAATCATCATTTATCATATATTTTGAAAACATTTAACTCAACCTTTGATTAATTAATAAAATACCGTATTATTGTATTTACCTTAATCATATGAGGTTCCCAAAATAGTAAAACTCTTCCTAATAAACATTAATCCCTGAATCACTAATTCAATTCATAATCACTTTGTTTACAATAAGTTTAAAATACATTCCAAAATTAAAGATAACATTTTATCCATTGTATATATTAATTAAAATACATCATTTAGATTCAGAAATAATGATGGTAAATGGTAAGTGATTCACCTTTATCGCCCTTCAGTTTTGGGTTCATTCCCCACAACCTAGCCGGACATGACACTTTTCACCAATCATATAATTCTTCTTTATTATAAAACAATTTTAATATAATCCTTATAAACATCTAGAAATTTCAAAATCAACCTGAAATATAACATTAATGTATTTTAACCTCAAAGGATATGTTATACCGTTCAATTTTCAACCCAAAAATTACGAACCCATACTTACCTAAAATTTAGAGATCATATAAATCTAAAATATTTTTAGTGCCATTAAAATTTTGACAACAAAAATTAAAGGAATTTTTCCCAAAATAAAAATTTTTCTCTTAAAATTTATTGTTACATGTACCTAAAGGTTACCAATGTTAATATTTATGGATTCTATCTAACATATTATTCCAAATTAATTAAATCAAAACAAACTATAGAAAAATCCATAGTTGTTCCATAATTCCCCTAATATTAATAAAATAACAAAATATCATAAACTTGAAAACTCATTTTATTAAAACATCTATTATTAAACGTTGATCTTAAACCATCAACCTTTATTTATCAAGTAATTCCTTCATAAAATATTCCTAAAATTATATATATGAATTATATAATTATGATTCATCTATATGAACACAAAAAAGATTCATATATATAAAATAATAATTTATTTCATAGCATAAACTATAATTTTGAATTTAATTGATATCCCCTTAATCTATTGACATGATACCCAACAATTCAAAAAGTTAATGTTCTTTACCTTTATGGAATTTGGATTTTTGAGTGTGTTCGTAACAGTGAAATTTTAAAATAAAATGAAAAATGTAACAAGAACAATAAATTGTTTCTTTTCAAAAAATGTATTAGATAAGATAGATTGTTATGTGAAGCTCATTTGAATACTTTTAAAGTTTCAAAATCAGTTGATAATTATTTTTCATTAATAGTTTTTATAAAATCATTAATAATGTATAATAAGGTTGTAAAAGATCACTTTCCTTCCATCTTGGTATAATATCATTAATCCGTAGAAATGAAAACCAATATAAGATGAAGTGCATTATGAAATTTTAAGATGAGAATTGTCATTTTTCATGATTATACCTATTGAAACACTATAGTACTCAAACCATAAAATAATTTATCACTAATAATATTTAAAATTATCAATACATTATCTAAAAATATTATTAATCTCTTTGAAATCCACCTCTATAAACAACAAAAGGGGTGTTTAATAAATCAATCGTATAGTCATCAATAAACATGTAAACCCATAATGATTCCTATATCTTTTAGGAAAACCTAACAAAGAAACATCTTAATATAAAAGGTTTTCTAAACCATCATTTGATACAACCTATAAGGATTTATCATTAAACAATAAATAATATAGTTATTTTAAAATAGAAAAAATATTCTTGCTTTCCAATAATCAGTTCACATTAGAGTTTTAGAGAATTACGAGATAAATCATATATAATAGCATGAATATTACAATGTAGAAAATTTACTCAATATCTATTTCTTCAAAAAAAACTAGAAATTTTATAATAAATCAAGGCTTCTTTTCAGGATGAATATTTCATTCTATCCTCATCCAATACCTTGTCATAATTTACCATTTGATAAATGATTATAAAAATTGTATGGGCATAAAATATTAGTGAGGGACATAAAATACGTTAAATCATAGCACCAATGCAAATCCATAAATATATTTTCATAAAATTATATATTTTTATTTAAAAAAGAAATCATCTTTTCCAAATGATCATTATCATAAATTTTGAAAATGAAATTATATACAATAAAATTCATTTGTAAGAATAAGAAATATAAGTATGTTCCCCTGGATTTCATGTTTCATAACAATATTAAGAGCATTTTTTTTCTTGCCTACAAGGGGTGTTTGTGACACCCCAAGATTTAATGAGAAATGTTATTTTTAATTTATTGGATGTCTTGTGTAATATGCTACACCTAGATTAGAATGTGCTAATTTCAGCACCATATTATCATGTAGTATATGCAAACACTATTCTTGTCTTGTTTTGCACACAAGAGTGACCTTCCTCAATAGTGTATGTTGTACGCAATACTGAGTTTAACTAAACAACGATATATTGGTATAATATTATTATGAACAAGCCGTTACGAATATTAATAACCAAATATTGAATTTTATACAATATAATTCATCCTACAGATATTCTAAAACATGGTATTAGAACAAAATAAATTGTTTAGGTAAAATAAGTATTAAAAAAAATGTAGTTTTGATGCCTTTTGATTTCAAATCCACTTTAAATGTAGTTTCTTAATTTTTATAAGTTAAATTTGACAAAATATACTTATTTATTTCAGTAAGTATATAAAAATTTAATTTTTATAATTTTTTAATATTTTTCTGTTAACTTTTATATTTTGATGAATAGTAAAATTACTCTAAATTTTAATTAAAAACAACTTTTTTCATCAAGATAATTTATATGGTTAAATTATAATATTTAATTTTTTTAATGTATAAATATAATATATTTTTACCATTTAATATTATGTATGTCATTATCATTAATTTTACATTCAATTCCTAGGTAAAAACATTTCAATTTTTTGCAATGCTTTAACTTTTAAAAACCTGTTTTCTGAAAAACAGAATTAATTTTAAATTATATACTGAAAGATCTATGTTCTGAATTTAGAAAAATGGATTCCATATTTGGAATCAGTAGGTTCAAATAATGTTAATAGGATACTTTTTAAACATTATGAATAATTACTACGGTAAATTTTATTTACCACTTTTAAATGTAAATCAGGTAATTAAGGGAAAAAATAATATTATAAAATTACCATAACACCTACCAAAATTTTATTGGATGAATAAAATTAGACCCATATCACCTAAGTGTTGGAATAGATTCATTGTTTTTACCTTTGACTATGAAAATGATGTAATTATTATTAAAACCAAAAAAAGTGACAACATGTCACTCTCTTATAACTTATAAGTGTAATAATTTTAATTTAGGGATAAACATATTAAAAAACGAACATAAAAAGTCACCATAATGATAATAAATTTATCTACATCACTTAAATTTATTTAAAATTTTTAGGGATTATATAATTATTAGTAATGTAGACACAATAATGATGTGGAAATTATTTTATTGATTGAAATATCAAATAAATGGGTTTAAAAATATTAAAATGAATATTATATAAACTATTTAATTTTATACACAAATTTTTAAGATTAATATTAAATTTTAGGTATCTATTAAATATTTTCCTTCGAATATATCTTCTCTATGGATTTTATTTAATTTCAAATGATCTAATAGTGTTAAAATTGACAATAATATTATTTTATAAAAATAACTTATTATTAAATTGTCTAAAACTCAAAAAATTATTTAAAAATTATAAATTGATATTTATATGGTCTAAAATTCCATAAACTATCAAATTAGGGAAAATTCACAACATATAAGTAATTATTTATGACAATTTAAATTTATAATATTATTACCACAAGTAAAATTAAATAGATTAAATAATGATAAATCCAGTTGATAAGGTTTAAAAAAAATTACCAACAAGTATAAATTTTATTTTCTGATGATATTACAACCCTATCTCATCTAATATTATTATTTTAGTCATTTTTGATGTTTTTTGGTGGGTTTTGAGTTAATTATAAAGTAATATTTTAGAGGTTTCCAAAAGTGCCCCACCTGTCTCTTAAAAAAGGGCACCTCCTCCCTCTCCTCTTCACTACATTTTGAGCCTTTTTTCTCATCTAAACCCTATCCGTTTCTATTTTACACTTTTCTAGAAACATAATATAGGTCTTGGTATTCTTTATTGACTAAATTTAGTGCCCTAAGAGGAGGTTTAGAAGAGGCGTGTCCAAGAAGAGGTAATATCCTTTACAAATTAATTCAAATTCAATTCTTATCTACTTCCTCTTATTTTGTTGTTTCTTTATAAAGTAATAAAATAAGTATCAATAATATACTTATAATTTATTATAAATACGAAACAACCATATTTCACCTTCTATCCATCATACGAGAAACGAAATCACGATGCCTACGTACGTACGGCTTACCGTCTCCACTCCGTGGTGTAATCTATTTTTCCACCACTACCATACTTGGATGGGTATAATGATGGAAATAATAACTATATATGATTATTATAACATTATAATAATTATGAGATATTATATAATCCACTCCAATACCATTCAACAATTATGGGAATGATATCGTCGCTCGTGCATACTTATGGATTACCATCTCCACAATGCGATGAGATTCATTTTCCATGTTAACCATTCAAGAATTATTATAAAGTATATATAATAAATAATCATGAATGATATGAAATAATAATGTTACTGGATTTATTTACATATTTTTTTTATTTACTTAATTCCATTCAATTCAATAAGGAAATGAAAACAACATTCATGCCTACGTACGACCTACTATCTCCGTGAACGGTGTATTTAATTCCATTTATTGTTCTTTCATATATATTTATATAATGAATATAAATTATATATAAATAATTATTTATATTAGTGAATTAAGTAAATAAGGATTTAATTAATAATATCAAGAACAAAAAGTCCAAACTCGTACGATAAATGATACGATTTTACCCAAAACACTTCTTTAACATGGAATTGACAAAAGAACGGGTAATATAAAGTCATAAGTGAATAATATATTATATCATAAATATTATTATGGGTCTGTTACAAGTTAATAAATAATTTAAACCCACTATATAGGATTTTTGGACCTGTATGGAAGAAATTGGACCTAAGGTAAGTGATAATTATTTCAATCTCGTTCTTATCTGAGATCATTTATTCGTAAGTATTTACTAGGGTTATATTTATCATCCATGTCCATATTTTTAAAAAATATTTTCATAAAGTGTTTACTATTAATCTATGTACATTTAAAGGCATTTTTACCCTTTGTTGAGTTTTACCACATTTTATGGATGGAGTCTATCTTTTGTTTACCATACAAGGTACTTTTTGACTTTTCTGGAAAAAGTACAAGGAAAATGTTTTTTTAACTTATCTGACATGATCAAATTTTTTTACTTTTTTATAACACCTTATTTACATGAAAAATATTCTACAAGATTTCACTATTATTTTCATCAAAATTATTTTCTTTTAAAATTGAACGACATTAATAGAAAAGAAAATGTTTTTGAAGAAGAAATAATATTTTCCTCAAGAATTCATTTCATGTGATTATTCAAAACTATTTTCCATCTATAATTTCATTCATTCATATGGTTACATTTTTAGTATAATGTTCCTATTATTTACATGGTTTTATTTTGTTTATGATGAAATAATATCTATTGTTTTAAATGGATTATGTTATGATGGTATAATGTTTATGAAACACATTTTATTCTTGGGGTTATAATAAATGATTTATGATTGTTTTGTGGCACACGTAATAATGATTTCAATATGATATGGGTGGGACCTATATCTCCCTATAATGCATTGGGTAATGATTTATAACTCATGAGATAAACATGGCTGGAATGACAAGTACATCCGGTTCAGTAATACAGGGCTGGAACGATAAGTAAACGCGGTTCAGTAGTGGACTTAGTCCACTATTATGGTCATGGAAATAATTCCTTAGCTACTATGGAAATCATGTCATGTGCTTTATGGTTTCCCAGAATTCCATGTTTTATTCTCATGCTATTTTATCATGAATAATGTTCATTTATGATCTATGTATTATGTACTGCAATGATTTATGTCTTTACTCATGATTTTAATGTTTTATGTTTATGTTTTTACGTTCAAATGTTTATGGATTGTTTTATGTTCTCTATGTTTACCCTTACTAAGAATTTTAGTTGACCCTTTTTTATGTTTTCGTTTCCCCTAGATTTAATGAAAGGTTTTATGTATGAGAACAAAAGAGAATGAAATTTATGGGAGATGTTGAAGATCATTCAACATGATTATAATTTTATGTTCAATGTTTCCAAAGATACTAAACTAATACGGTCATTGGGTGTCTGTTTGTGTCATTTATTAAGATTTCTGCAAAAGTAATGTTATTTCCAGGTATGTATTGCATTGGGTCTCTACCGTTGGTATCAGAGTGAAGGATTAGTTATCTTTAGGAAACTAGGATGCAAGAAATTTAGTAAGATCCATATAAAAATTTCTATGGTTCGTCTAGGGATGTCCTTAAGGTTAAGTATAAGTATAGTTTAATGTCCTAGAACTATGATAATGATCATGAATAACATAGGATTAATCCTATGATGTAAGAGATTGATTGAAATCCCCCTTGATTATGTTTTTTCCTATTATGTTTTTTTCCTCTCACACAATTCTTTTTGTGTTTATTCAATTGAGGGTACCAGAAGAATTGGGTGAAATTTTTTTCTGATGAAAAAATTCGTGACTATGAGCAACAAAACTATGTAATTACCAATGTGAAATATATTGTGATTATTCCGAATTAGTCATCACGGTATATGATTGACAAGGTGAACATTAGTGGTATTCCTAAGTCATCGAATAAGAGGATGATGAACTTTTATTCATCATTGCATGATAACAAACATAGAAGAAGGAATATTAAGCTTTCTACGTATCAAGAATAAGGGTAGAAGAAATGAGAATAATACATTAAATGGAGGGGAATATGTAATCTGTGTGGGAAAAATGGCCATAGTGTGACAGAATGTCATGGAGTTCAATGTCTTATCTATGGAGAACATGAGCATTACCAAACTCAATGCCCTAATCTAAGAGGTTACTTCTAAATCATGTAAGGACCTATTACATGACAATAATTTAATACGATGGATTGAAGTATTTATGTATCATTATTCAAGAATTATTTTGTAGACAAACATTTATGGTGTTATGTAATATTAGAATATCTATGGTCCATTGTAGTTTTCAATAATTATATGGTATCAGTAACCTTGAAAAGTGATTGAAATATATTTAGAAGGAAGACTTTATGTGCATAATGAAGCGATGAGGAGAAAAATATATGTTTGATAGTATTAATGATCTCATGAATGATATAAGGAAAAAGTGATATCATTGTTTGAGTATATTGAATTTGGGTGATTTTTTTATGCGGAAAGAGTTAACTTTTGATAGCATTCATGTTTTCACAAAGGTTATATGGTAAATCATGTTTCAAGAGAATACAGGATTAAAGTATTAACATGTTTTGAATATGACCATGAATATATATCTTATGATATATGGGGGATAAATTATGGTATTTGCATGCTTGGTAGATGACCTCTCTAATAATATTTTTTTTATACTATGAGATTGGATAGAAGTATTTTAGATAAGCCTAAAGATTCGAATAGATTAATTTAGAAATCAGATAGTATTGTTTAAGGCTAGAACATTTTGATGTTATTTCTGAAATGTTATAATATTATAGTTTTAGAAAAAGGAAAACCAATAGGATGGGCGACAACCCATCGTGTCGGACAAGGATGCGTGAATCGAACCCACAACCGAAGTACGACATGCCTTTATCTCCTACCACTGGCCTACTAGAAGTCCCTAGTGAGTAGAAATTAGTTTTATTTTATTAAGTGGTATGATAGATAAAGTATAATTCAATATTTGGAATCATATACGGTTTATCTCACCATATATGGACTTATGTATATGTAATAACATTTGAAAACGTTTTTTTGAGACAGATAGAATAACCTATCATTCTATCACATGATATGCTAACACTTCACGAATGAAAAACACAACTACATTTCTTTAAACTATGATGTTGAAATTTTTAAAGGCACGAACAGCAGTGAGATCATACCAAAATCAAATAAGTATTACATTTAATTCAAAAATAATTCAACATTATGGAAATGATCTTGAAAACCAAAAATTTTGTCCTAGTTCCCTCATATTTGATTATTCAGATCGTACCATAGATCACCACTAATTTTTGGCTTTGTGATTTTTGGCTTTTTCATATCCTTTTTTTCTACCACTCTCCATCAGAACATGATGGTTAGTTTTCTCTTCCATATACATATTTTCACCCATGTTCTCTTTTGTGGAAACCTAGTGATAAATTAATTTGGTTAACCATTACATTTCATACATTAGTTTTTCAAATTATGTTTTAGTATTACTTATTATATAGTTGGTTTCTATGAAAGAATCATTCTAGTAATAAATGATTTATAACACCCGGCGAATTTCGAGGGTGAAATTCATTTTAAGGGGGGTAGAATACAACACCCAGAGATTTTATGAGAAATATTATTTTTAATTTCATTGATTTCTTTTGTTTTACAATACACCAAGATTATCTTTCACTATACACAACATCGTATTATCATTTATTATATTCAAACACTATTCTTGGCTTGGGTTGCATGCAAGAGTGGCCATTTTCAATAGCTTATGTTGTACGCAATGCCGAGTTTCACTAAACAGCAACATATTGTTATAATGTTATTATTAACTAGATATTATGAATATAATTAACCACATTTTGAATTTTATAACATATAATTAATCTTACAAACATTATAGAACATGTAATGAGAACAAAATAAAATTTTTGGGTATAACGAGTATTTTTCCAAAAATGTAGTTTTGCTCTATTTTGATGGCGCACCCACATTAAATCATGTTTTTGACACATTTATAAGTTAGATTTGATGAAATAAACTTATTTATTTCAATAAGTATATAATAATTAACTTTGTGTAATTTTTTATTATTTTTCTTATAACTTTCATATTTTGTTGAATAGTAAAAATACGCTAATTTTTAATTTAAAAAGAGATTTTTCATCAAGTAACATTATATGGTTAAATTAAAATATTGAATGGGTTTAAAGCATAAAAAGAATAAATTTTTACAATTTAATATTATGTATGTAATTATCATTAATTTTACATTTAATTCATAGGTAAAAATATTTCAATATTTTACAATGTTTAAACTTTTAAAATCTTGTTTTCTCAACAGTGGGATTAATTTTAAATTAAATACTTCAGCTCTATGTTTTGAATTTGAAAAAATAGACTCTATATTTATAATCCAAAGTTCCATATTATGTTAATAGAATAATTTTTAGGCATTATGAATAGTTACTATGGAAAATGTTATTTACCTTTATTAAAGGTAAATCAGGTAATTAAGGGTAAAAATAATATTATAAAATTACCATAACACCTGAAAAAATTCTATTGGTTGAGTAAATGTCGTCCAATATCACCTAAGGGTTTTAATAGATTCATTTTATGGACATGACCATGAAAATGATGTAATTATTATTAAAACCATAGAAAGTGACAACATGTCACTTTATTATATCTTATAAGTGTAATAATTTTAATTTAGTGACAAACTTCAATAAACATCTAACATAAAAAGCCACTAGAAATAAAATAAAATAAACTACATCATGTTAATTTATTTTAAAAATTTAGGCATTAAGTAATTATCATTAATCATTACACAATAGTGATGTAGAAATTATTTTATTAATTGTAATATCAAATAAATGTTTTAAAACATATTAAAATAAATTATATATGAACTATTCAATGTGATCCAAAAAAAATTAAGATTAATATTACATGTAATGGATCTATTAAATATTTTTTTTATAATATATATTATGTGTGTATTTTATTTAAATACAAATAATTGAATAGTGAAAACATTTACACTATGGTTTTTTATAAAATTAACATATTATTAATTTTTTTAAAAATCACAAAATTATTTAAAAATTATAAATTGAAATTTATATGGTTAAAAATTTCATAAAGTATCCAATTATGTAAAATTCACAACATATAAGTAACTATTTATAATAATTTAAAATTTTTATTATTTTTACCACCAATAAAATCAAATAGATTAAATAACAATAAATCAAGTTGATACAGTTTGAAATAAATTCCCAAAATGTCTAAATTATATTGGCTAATGATATTACAATCCTATATCATCTAATATTTTAATTTTTGTCATTTTTTATGTTTTTTATGTTGTGTTTTATTTTATTATAAGTTAATATTTTAGAGGTTTCCAAAAGTGCCCCTCTCCTCTCTTAAAAAGGGAACTTCCTCCCTATCCTCTTCCTAAAATTATGATCCTTCATGACTGAAATAAACCAATAATATTCGCTTATAAACTTCCATAGATTTAAACTAGAGGTCCTAGTCTTCTTCAATGACCAACTTTAGTGCCCTAAGAGGAGGTTTAGAAGAGGCACATTGAAGAAGCGGTAATATCCTTTACTAATTCTATCAAATTCATTTCATCTTCTACTTTATATTATCTGGTTTTTTCATAATAAAGTAAAAACATAAGTATCTCTCATATACTTATATTTTATTATAAATATGAGACAACTCTATTTCACCTTTTATCAAGCCTACAAAAAAGGAAATCACCGCGCCTGCGAACGTACAGCTTACCGTCTCCATGCCGAGGTGTAATCTGTTTTTCCACCGCCACCTTACATGGATGGGTATAATGGTGGAAATAATTACTATATATGATTATTATAAAATGATACCAATTCTTATATATTATATCATCCACTCTAACACTATTCAACAATTATAGTAATGATATTGCCGCTCCTGTGTACGTACGGATTATCGTCTCCACGACATGATGAGATTCATTCTCCATGTTAACCATTCAAGAATGATAATAAAATATATATAATAAATAATAATGAAATATATGACATAATAATGATACTGGATTTAGGTACATATATGTTTTATTTAATTAATTCAATTCAATTCAATAAGGAAACGAAAACAGCGTTCATGCTTACGTACGGCCAACCGTCTCCGTGAGCGGTGTGTTTCATTTAATTTATCAATCATTCATATATATTTATATGATGAATATATATTATATATAGATTATTAATTAAATTAGGTAATAAAGTAAATCCAAATATAATTAATAATATCCAGAACAACAAGTCCAAACTCGTATGATAAATGAAACGATTTTATCCAAAACACTGCTTTAACATGGATCTGACAAAAGAACGGGTAATATAAAGTCATAAGTGAATCATATATTATATCATAAATATTATTATGGTTCTTTTACAAGTTAATAAAATTTTTAGACCCACTATACATGATTTTCGGACCCGTATGAAAGAAATTGGACCTATTGTATGGGATAATTATTCTAATATCGTTCTTATTTGCGATTTTTTATTCGTAAGTATTTATTGGGGTTATATTTATCATTCATGTCCATGTTTTATAAAAATGTTCTCATAAAGTGTTTACTATTCTTCAATTTATTTTTAAAATCATTTTTACCCTTTGTTTACTTTTACGACATTTTATGGAAGGAATCTATATTTTTTTACCATACATGGTACTTTTTGTCATTTCTGGAAAAAGTAAAAGGAAAATGTTTTTTAATCTTATCTGACATAAACGGATTTTTTTAAGGTTTATTAACACCTTATTTCCATGAAGCATATTCTAAAAGATTTCATTATTATTTTCAACAAAATTATTTTCTTTAAAAATTGCATGATATTTTATGAAAAGAAAATGTTTTTGAAGAAGAAAGGATATTTTCCTCATGAATTCATTTCAAGTGAATATTCAAAATTATTTTCTATATAAGATTAAATTCACTAATATAGTTATGTTTCAAGTATACTGATCCTATTATTTACATGGATTTATTTTGTTTACGAAGAAATGATATCTATTTTTTATATGGATTATGTTATGATGGGATGATGTTTATGAAACCAATTCGATTCCATGGGTTATGGTGAATGATTTATGATTGTTTTATATGACATTTAAGAATGGTTTCAATATGAGATGGGTGGGACCTATATCTCCCTCAAATGCATTAGGTAATTATTTATATCTCATAGATAGATATGGCTGGAATGTCAAGTAAATCCGGTTCAGTAATATACAGCTGGAACGACAAGTAAACCCGCTTCAATAATGGACTTTGTCCACTATGATTGTCTTGGCATCAATGCCCTGGCTGCTATGGAAATCATATCATGTTCTTTATGGTTTTCCACAATTCCATGATTTATTACCATTCTTTTTTATCATGATTAATGTATCGTTATGATCTATTCCTTATGTACTACAAAGATTTATATCATTACTCATGTTTTTTATATTTTATGTTTCTGTTTTTACATTCAAATGTTTATGGATTGTTTTATGTTCTCTATGTTTACCTTTACTAAGCATTTGAGCTCACCCATTTTTTATGATCTCATATTCCCTATGATATAAAGAAATTTTTTAGGTATGAAAACAAAATGGGATGATATTTATGGGAGATGATTAAGATCATTCAACACGATTATAAGTGTATGTTCCATGTTTCCAAAAACACTGAACTAATACGGTAATTGGTTGTCTGTTTGTGTCATGTATTAATTTTTCCTCAAAAGTAATGTAATGTCAATGTACTTCAGGATTGGGTTTCTATATTGTATCCATAATAGTTACATTTCAAATAATCACCACCACACTATTCCTAAAATCTATTATGGAAAACCTAACTGGTTAGATTTGTCTAATTAACTAATGCATTGGAATACATTAATGGCATCACCAACCACATTTTAATATATAACCACATACCCTCGTGAATAATTCCCATCCAGTATAACCTAAGAATAAAAAATAAATATTTCATAGAGGAATCACTCTTGAGGAAAATTAATTTTACATTTTAAAATGATTTTTTATTCTTTATAAAAGAAACACACTACTAAATAAAAACATTTAATATCAAAACATATTTGTAAGCATGTAAATCATTATTCAAAATTTTAATGAATAAGGAAATACATAAATTACATTAATTTTTTATATGTTAAATAACATTCTTTTTGTATTTTTTTCAGATATATCAAAAGGGTCAACTTTTGAAAAATTAAAAATTATATTAAAATCACCAAATTTTTTATAAAATTACAATATGATGGGAAATTAATTTAAACAATTAAATAGGAATAGTATTTTTTCCAAATATTTAGAGAAAACATGTTCAGGGATGAAAAAGTGATTTTAATGGTACCTTTAAAAAGACAGTTATTTAGAAGAAAGTCCCTTATCTATATCAAATCATTGAATGTGGAAACTAATTAATGAATTAGATATGTGTATACACATTAAATCCACATAAAATGGGAATAAAAAAATAATATTTAATAATTCAAATTACAAATAATACTAGCACTACATAGTCATAAAAAGCATAGTATATACCATTTAATAGAAATTTGATTATGAAAATGCCTTACCTCACATTTTCTTTCCTTAAAACATGTTCATAAATCATGTATAAAATTTTAATGAAAATTATTAATTAATTCCAGATATATATTTATTATTTATAATACCTTATGTGATGATTTAATATCTCTTTATGACTCAATAATTAATAATATCTCATGATTTTCATGGTTTCATGTGTGTTTGTTTCAATGTTTCAGGATCGGTTCAGTTTTCTAAAATTTGGGATGTTATTGAGATATAGAGTTACAAATCCAAAAGTATAATGTAATATTATTAATGATCATCTAGAACTATTAATAGTCACATATATAACACTTTTTTCCCTTATGATGATGATTCATAATATAAAACATTAGTGATAAATGTTTTGTTTATCCTGGTGCTTATTCTAAAAATTAGAAACTAGCTTTGTCTTATTTGATATTATGGGTTTATATTGGTTGCAGAATATGTAATTTTTCATAATATAACTATTAAAATATTATTTAACCATAAAAATAGTTTTATGACCAGCCCTAAAGAGGTTAATGGAAATCATACTAAATCATTATTTAGGGAGGTGATTAACTATTATAATTTGAATATTGGTCTTGTTTCATTATATAAAAAGAGGTAATAAATTGGATGGATATAAGATATTCATTTCATAACATGATATTCTAATGTGAATAGTATTAAATAATTACTATTTCATGATGTATGATGGATGTAATGAGAAAATAGAATAAAAAATAAATTATTATAGGTACATTGAGATAATGACCTCTTGAGAATAGAATCGTATAGAGACCCATTAGTAACATCGTTTTTGTATTTTAGTGAGACCAACGACACTATGTTTTGGGGAGATTGAGGAGGTGAGGTTTGGGTAGATATTTAATGAGCTTCATGGATTGTGATTCGAAATGAGGTGGTAAGGGAGGTATTTATACTTTAGGATAGGTGGCATTAAGTGATTAAAATGATTATTTTAAATTTAAAGCCATGAACATTGAGATACAATTAATTTAAAATAATAATATAATGAATTAAACATATTTATTATAGTTAGGGTCATGAAATACCCTAAAAACTATTAATACTTGTAATTTTTTGGAATATAAATCTTTTACCATTTAACATTACCTATTTCCATTCTTTTATTTATATTACAGTAAATAATTTTTTTACTAAGGTATCTTTTTATAGTAAAAAATGAAGATGAAACTAAATCCTAATCTGTAACTTTTGACTCTATATATGTAATGTATTTAACAAAATTATATTTATAAATTTAGATGAATCTAATTTAAAATTAATCTCAAAGACACAACCAAAAAGTGGGATTTTAATGTTAAAAGTTCATACCCTAAGGTTGTAAATATCATTTCTATATATTTAACCCATTTTTCAGGTGATTAATCGCATCAGTCTTACATACCACTGATCCTATGGTTCTTCTCAACAGTGATTTGAAGGGGGATCTCATTTTTTCTTTTTCTTTCACCCACCTCCCCTACCACTTTTGCCTCATACTATCTTTTCCCTTTTTGTTGTCTCTATTAGGGTGTGGCCCTCTTCTACAGTTTTGGATTCATATGGATTTTTTCATGTTCTCATTTATGTTTTTACCATGTTTTTATTTCAATGATGTTTTCATTAGAATGAAATTATGTTGATGATTACATTGAACGATTTCTATGGTTGAATGATTTGGCTATTCTGATCCCTTCTTTGGAGTCTTGATCATTAGCACCTCCAAGGTCGGATTTAGGGGGGGAGGTTATATAGAGTCTTTGGGTTTAGTGGTTTAGTAGACGATGGTATTGAATTCACTATGATACTGTTTTTCCTCCATCGATGTATTTTGGTTTCTTCATCGATGAAGACATCACTAAGATCCCACTACTACTCTATTAGCTACTCTGGCCACTATTTCTAGTTCACCTCTCTATTTCAGGTCCATAAAAATGTATTTATATATGATTTGGGATGTGCACTATGATGGGCATTGGTGTTACAAGAGCTCACTCTTTCAACGATTCATTCAAAGTCGACATTGAATTCTTTATGGAAACCACACTGGTTTTTTAATATTGATTGGCTTTTTTCAATCACAATTTTTGTGAAGTTTTATGTGTTATTTTTTGTGGATGGTTTACCATTCTATTCTTTATTGAATGTTTAATGTAGTTTTATCTCATTTGGTGGTGGCCACCAATGATGTTTCATTCCAGATTCAGGGTTACTTAATGTTTCGTTGGTGGAAGGTTTTGGTTTTCTTGTAGTGAAGATGCACTTTGATTAGTGTTTCTCTTAGGGAGATGGTGTTATATTAAAATATGATGAATTATGAAAATATTTGGATTAAATTTAAGACAATGATGATGGAGTTTGGTAGGAGATTTAACTTCATATGTCCAGTGTCTCTCAGGTCGAGGACTCTTTGGGCCACGTGTTCATCATGTGTCTTTTGAATTTTGAATTATGAACATGGATAACATTGGTATTTTTTATCATGTGGGATTTTGGTACATATCAACATAAAAGGTTCCATTTTGTTAAATCAAAAAAATTATATTTAGAAAGTAAAAAAGTTCAAAACATTGAAATTTTTTAAAATATTCTAACATGGAATTGATTACAATGAAAAAATTGAATTTATTTATTCACAATTTAACAAATTATACTTTAAAAAAATATTTAATTATTATTTATTTATATAAAATATTAACATGAAATAATTATTTTTGATTAAAATGATGTATTTTTTAATATTCATAAAAAATTGAAACATATTAGAAAAATTCTCAAATATATAACTAATATAGTTGTGATATTTTACATTAAAAAAGGTTTTCATTCAAAAAAATTATACAATTTTCAAAATTTTGATTTAATACTGGTGGTTTAACAATAGTAAGAAAAAATATTCATTTAAAAATACATAGATATTATTCTCGAACATGAAATTATTCTTATCTTAACACTAAAACACATATTACATGAATTAAAAATCATTTTAATGTATAAAAAATATCCTTAATTTATTTGTCGTATTTTGATAAATTTTATTTATTAATTTAAAATGTCATAATGGGAATAAAATTAGATTACAAATAGAAACACATCCATTGTATTCAATTGGATTTTATTTTCATTTCTAATTAATTGGTAACCAATAAAATAATTAGATAATCATTTCAAAATGGCATTTTTTAATTTAGTTAATATCCTTTTTCAATAAATTACAATTTATAAGTGATAAAATTTAAGTAATAATATATAATCATTTATAAATGATTGATGTGTCAGAGCCTTTATGATTTTGAACATAGTTTTTCTTTTTAAAAACCAAAGATGTTACAATTTTTTATTAGATAAAGTCACTGGACAAGAACATGAGATGTTAAAAATGATATTTAACATGAAGAGGGACAATATCAAAATTACAACTAAAGAAAGAAAAGGCCAATCAAAATACTGCAAAATTTTACAAGAAAGCATGGATCCTATATCATTATTGAATGAAAAAATTAGAATAGGAGTGTTTTTGGATGATAAAATAACACTTTCAGACCAATGATCAGCCTCCAAAACATATAAGGCTCTCAAAAACATTGGGGGTCAAAAAAACCTGTAGGTACTCCATGGGAAACAATAAAATTCTAATAGAACATGAAATCCAGAAAACTCAAATAAAAAATCATTTTAATGGATCATCAATAATTTCAATAAATCAACTATATAAGTCCCCAATTAAAATTATATTAACGATTATCCGAAATTACTAACCACAAATCAATAATGAAAAATATGATGTGGGAAGGATGAGGAACCACAAAAGATACTAACTAGAATAAAAAATAATGTGACATATGGAACAAAAATTCACAAAAAAATCATCAAATAACACATCCATCCATGATGATGGAGATATGTATAAATATAAATTGATAGGTCTTAGAATACCAATTATGAGAATAATAATTCACCTAATGAATCACAACATCATTTAATAAAGATTTGTAGGGTGAAAAAAATTGTCCGGTGACAGAGGATGTGGCACCACTAATCATAGGATTCTTATCTAATGTCAATCATATAATCGTGTTATTATAGATCATATAGAAGAATCACAGTCAGATATAATGGAAATAGTTATCAAACAGTTCTTGGACCAAATACAATTTCTATAATCAAATTCTCATCGAGTGAAAAAACTATTAGATGAGAAGGGAGAATAAACAGAATATAATATGAATAACAATTAGTTAGGAAATCTGGGATGTGGATCATATACCCAGAAGGATGTATTTCAAAAATTATCTTTATGTCATTGAATTATTTTCAACCAATTGGATCACACTTCCTAAACTATAGGATACATGGTCTTGAGAACATCAAAAAAACAAAAACATCCTATAAATCATTAGGGAATTTCATGAATTCATACTGAATATTAAAGCAACATAAAACTAAATTAAGAATAATATAGATTTAATTTCATCAAAAACTGAGTAAAATATTGTTAAAAAGTAATCCATTAGAAAAAATTCAATTACACCACTTTTAGAATTCAAATACTATGAAATGTCAAAAGGCATATTTTTAAATGTTTCCAGAACCATGATATATACCAAAACATAATGTTTTTAATCCTTTATTATACCTATAAATTAATTAAAACATCCTACCATATGAAATTCAATTAAATTGTTTTTCAAATATTCCATATAACATTAAACTTTATATTTATTCAATTGAACTCTTTTTTCATCATAAATAACAATTAAACAAATGGTTGATGTGAAATAATTTTAAAAATATATGTCTAAAATATTTCATAAAATGTTCAAATAAATATCTAATTGAAAATTAATTACTAATTTCACAACTATATTCAAAGTCATCTTAAATATCCATATAACATGTTTATTTAAATTTATCATAGATTGTATCTTCATTATTCATAAATTCCACTTAAAATCACATTTATATATCATAAATCATGTACTAGATCAATTAGTAAATCTAAAAAACTTTAATCATTACAAATTAACTTTGAAAAAACATTTATTACTTTTAAAACATGCAATTTTATAATAGTAATACGATTTCAACATTTTTCATTATCAAAATTGGACCATTTAACAAAAAAATGGGAAATCCAATTTCATTCAGACATAACAGAAAATTGTTATAGATAGAAACAATATTATGGAATAAGGGGTAAAATAAAATGATTAAAAATTATTAATGGATAATCATGGTTAATCTATGTTATTTGGAGAATAGTGCTACAACATCTCTAGCCATTTACATATACGGTTACATTATTTTTTGTATAATTTAAAATCAAATACTAACCCAGGACAAAAAATTCTAACTTATTTGGATGAATAGTTATACAAAACTACAATCAAGGAAATAGAATAAAACTTATTTATATTATTTTTCCATAATGAACTCTAAAATTACATTATACCCTTAAATATTTATTGGATAATATGGGAAATACATTGACAAATAAGATGAGCTGAAAATTCTAGTATGTATATTAAACTAATAAAAAAGCCTAGATAATTTCTTAAAAGTCATAACATGATGTCCTTAAAAGGAATTGAAAATGAATAAAAATTTCAAATAATAAAAAAACAATGGATAATGTAATAATGGAATCATGATATTCTAGAAACAACATACCACATCATTTAATAATGAGCCTATGGTAACTACCAAAACCATTACATTGTCGAAAATGTGCCATAAAATAATCATGTTCATAACCCTGTGCCAACCTGCCCTGTCTTGAGACTAAAAATTACCTTGGGCATAAGATAACTATTTGGATTCACATAACATAACATGGTCATGAATACGTGTGCTACATGAAGAATAACATATATGAAATAAAAATAAGGGTCTCCCATGGAATGAAATGGGTATCGTAATCATGCAAAAAGGATTAAGCAATGGGTGTATCATAATGGTGTCCATTACTGAATTTATTAAATCATATATGGAAATTAATATGGTAAATAAATCCTATATAATGAAAAATTATGTCCAACTGATGTGAAAACATGTAAAAAGATTTTTTAAGAATCTTTATAAATGATCTACTTTAGTACTGTTTAAGAAAATATATTAAAGAATATTTAAAATGGAAAAGGAAATTTATTTTTTTTATAAATACATAGATTAAAAAAGATATATTTTCATAAAAAAGGGGAGATTTTTTAAAAAAATGGTTTCATAATACCAATTATAGACGGTACGTGAAAATGTGTATGAAATGGAGAAGTTCCCTTTAATTAAGATTGTGTATTGTGGAAACATGAGAAATGATCCTCATAAAAAATTTATTTAGTAGGTAAAGAAAGGAAAATTGAGATTGGTATATATTTTTGAAATATAAAAAACTCAATGGATTATATGAAATTAAATAATAAATATATGGGGGTAAATAGAGAAAAAGTGTATGCTGATGAAAAATGGATGATCGAAAAAAATCCCTTACTGTATGTATAAAGGTGTTCTGCATTTTCACTAGATGTCACAGGTAATAAAATTAATTCCATTATTTATCTTATTCATAACATCTTCTATATTTATTTTATATATTTTAATCATATTAGGATCATTTTTGGCCATTTCTTTTACTTATTGTGTGTATCTTCATTGTCCATGATGGTTCATTCCATGGTTTCATTATCGATTCACTTTTATATATGTATAGATCATCATGTAAAATTGGAATAATTACCCATATTTGAAATTATTTGATATTAATAAACATTAAGATGTTTAAATGGGTTTATTTATTATTATTTTTCTAGGAATGATGATAAATAATTTCTTAAATTTTCAATGAAATATTTTTAGAATAATTTTTTGGGTTTTTTATCATTACAAACTATTTTTTTAATTATTTATTATTATGTATATATGTTAATTCAAAAACATATAAATATTTTATAACATATTTTAAAATATATTCCAACTATTATAATGGTTTTATGACCAGTATTGAATGAGATAATGGAAAAAGAAAAATTAGATTTCATGAAGGTGATAAATCAACTACTAAGGGACGATGTTTAAATTTTTACAATAAAAGAGATAGGAAAAGAGTTTTTATGTTGTATTATTACTTTAATAAAAAAACATTCTATTATATATATGATACATCACTTATCATTTCACTTGTAAAATGGAATGTTAGTATTGAACTAGAAAATAAAATGAATCAAAAAGAAATAAATAGAGATTGAATGTTGATTTTATTTCGTTATAACTTCTCCTTCATAACCTTCTTATGGAAATTAGGTTTAGTCTTTTGTTGAGACCAGAGTCTCTTAGAAGAAGGAGAGGGGCTTGGGATGTGTATTGGATAGAATTTGAAGAATCATTAAACCTTTGAATGTGTCGTGATAATTGATTTTAACGACCCCAAATTTTATTAATGGAAATTCAATTATTTTAAATATATAGTATAAAAAGCATAAAAATCATAGATATTTCAACAATAACATTATTCTAGTTAATTAATAAAATAAATAATTGAAATTACTATAAATTAGAGAACCTAAATAGATGGAATTGGAATTTGAACCATAGAATTATAACATAACCCTAAGGAATATTAATAAATCCAATAGAATTTTAACCTCACTTTTGAATGCGTAAATAAATTTTATCCATCTTAATAATGACAATATGATATAATTATATGATATTATAAGTAAATAAATGTTTCAAAAATGATAAATTAATTTTTCATATTTTTCTAAAACAAAAATTTTTATTAACAATTTTATAAATCATAAAATTATTTAAAAGAAAATTTATTTTCATATAATAGATTCATAAATAAAATTTTGATTTCATAATTATTATAACAGAATTTCATGAGTGAAAAATTAATTTTTCAATTTTTCATTAAATTGTTATGATTTTTAAATAGATTTTAAATAAGTTATTATATTAATGAAAAATTAAATTTCTCATAAAAAAATTATTTTCATAAAAAGTTCTTATTATTTTTGTTCTAAACTTTGAAAAATGGTAGTTTTTTATTTTTTGGATTTTTTAAAAAATCGTTGAATTTTTAGTGAATAGAAAAATAAAATAATTTATGGTATATAACATTATAATTTAAAGTAACTATTTATTGATTCATGGATGATGTAAGAACAATAATATCGAACTCCCCTTAATTATTTCATATAATTAGTTAAAAATATAAAACTATTAACATTTGAGAGCCAAAATAAAATAACTAATAAATAAACACCCCTCTCGTCCCCTATAAATACAGAACCTGACCCCATATTCTCTTCACACCATCTAATATTTGATTCTTTTACAAATTTTTACCAATCACATTATCAATAATACTCTTCATTTAATATATCCACTGATCATAACAAATATTGAAATTTAATTCCATAAGGCTGTGATCACGGAGAACAATTCTGGAGTTAAAATCGTCTTTCATTTTCTTTTAATATTTTTTTAAAATTTATTTACTTTTTTAATTCTCTCCTCACCTCCCTCTGTTCAAGGGAAATTATATCTCCAATATCATAAATATACTCTAATGTTGTTATGTTAATTTGATAAACCATCATCTATCCCCTTCTACACTATAATTTATTCAAAAAATGAGAACATCATCCTTGAGGTGTTTATTTACCACCATCGTGGACTATGAATTTTTACATACCTTTATCACCATCATGTCTGGTCATAAAACAATTTTAATCAACTAAAAATATTTTAAAATTTATTTTATAACTTTTTTTTGTTATGGAACTAACATATCAACATAATAATAAATAATAAAACAAAAGTAGTTTGTGATGATCCAAATATTATGAAATTAATCTAAATAATTATCATTAATATTTAATATACTGATTCATCCTCATACCCTAATATGTGATATTTGAGACCATTTAATCAGTTAGATGATCATTGTAGGCATATAATTTCAATCATGGATAATTATTCTCATTTTATAAAATCTTCTGTATCTTTATAGCAATGAACCGATTATGAAAACAAATAAAACAAACACTCCAGAATGATGAAAATGTACTCTACAACTCTTGAAAATTGATATAAAATAACATCATGAAATTTATAAAATAAATTAAATATATGAAAAAAAATATTTAGTAATTAATTAATCAATTATTTTATCTGTGATCTTTTTTAGAAGAAATCATTCAGGCATCAGTGGAGGTGATTATCACAACTAATTTCCTTTCTATAGGTTATTCCATATTCAATCCAAATTTCAGCATGGATGTTCTTTCCAAATTACTAAAATATTATTATTATTTTTTACCTTTTCATCTGTAAGATATAAATTTTCCTAATCTCATTTTTTGACAAATTGAAATAACTTTTTCAAATAAAATTTATTCATTCAAAACACATAAATTTTATATCCCTTGATATTTCTTCTCCATCAATCAAGATTAATGATTCTTATACCAATTATGATATTCAATTATTAATTTGTGAAACCCAAAGATTATTCAAGAATGTATTATTCATGAAATTAAACCTATTCCATTCAATGGGTTATTTAATGTCCATGATTGATATATGTTCTATATGGAAATCATTATTATGTATATATTATGATGTGACTTTCAATCATAGAATTATATGTCACTCCAATGAATTGAATTATTTTATTTATCACATGTGATAATGATAAATTCGAATTAGAATGATGAAATCATTATTCTCAATGATGAGGATGTCATGTTTATGATCATATGTTATTTATTATTAAGGTGCTTCATTATGTCCCAAAATTGTGTGTTATTTAACTACTAAGGCATGATGTCTAATTTTTATGAATTTTTAAAATATTTGAATTTGTCTAAGGGTACTTATCATAACTATGTTGGTGATCCAAATCTCATATCATGGGGATTATTATTTTTCTCAGCCACATTATATTTATTCATGTATCCCTCAATCCTCTTAATATTATTTTAGTTCACCCCTTTCATTGATGTATATCTTCACGAGATTACTTATAAAACAGAAAATGTGTGGGCCACTAAGAATATTTAGATTGCGTATTTATATGATTTTTATCTTTTATTATTTAAAATTTATCTATTGTTCCAAATTTCATAATAAAATTAATCCTTGGACCTTTTATTATAATTATTTTTAATTTTTCATATTTAAATTTATGTAATAGTCATTTAAGAAAATGTACTATCATTATAGTTGGTATCATAACACATTTCATTTAATTTGGAAATCTGGATTATATGAAATTAGTTAAAAACCATTGTATATGAATTAATATATTTAGGGACAATATATTATTGGTTTTAGATAAATGATAAACATAGGGATCCCATATAGTATGTCTTTAGAGTTAATTGAAAAAAGGATTAAATTATGTATTTTTGACTAAATGAATTATTTTTCATTAAAATATTTCTATAAATTTATTTTAACTATGAGCAACAATGAAAAAAACCCCATGTGAGGGAAAATATAGAAAATTGACGAATAGAATCCCCAAATCCATTGTGGTAGAATAATAAATTTCATATATTTTCATACCCAAATATACTAGCCTATTAATAATAAACCGGATTATATGGAATTTCATCCTTTCCATAAGTGGGAGAAACTAGCTATCGTGTCTTTTATGAGACAATGACCAATAGTGTTTTATTGATCATCTTATCCACTTGTGATTGAATAGTGGGTAAATATAGCGGAGAAAATATTTTGTATTCTTCGTTGTTATGAGATATAGTTGGTAAATCTGGTATTTTATTATTTTGATAGAGTGTTCGACCAAAGGTGGTTAAGGATTCAGAACACAATGCTGAAGGATGTAATTTAAGATATGTAATAGGAAGACGTTATAAAAATATTTAATAATTATTATTTTATTGGAACTCTTCAAATAAATATGGAAATATAATTCATAGTGATGAAGAGAAAATATGGAAAATCAATCACGTCTTATGAAGAAAATTTTACAATGTTTTCTAGGGGTGTCTTGGGTTTTATATCATTAATTATAGAAAAATTTATATATTATTTAGTGGTTTAAAACCAAATCCTCGAAAATATATAGAAATTTTAACAATTAAGTGTTATAAATAATTAGTTTAATGTTCTATGAAAGTGGAAATAATGTTTAGATAAACATCCCTTAGATAAGGAGATAATAAATTAATGTTGGGATATTAAAAAATAGAATATAATTATAATGTCAGAAATTAAACTCAACAACTCACATGTCAAAAATTTTGGAAGCAACATCCTGGGTATTGCCTTAATTCGATAGGGAAATGCTTCATGTGTCTGAGAGAGGGACACCAAGTTAATTAATCTTTAAGAGACCTCATGAAGTTGTAAAATGTGATGGAGGAGTAGAAATAACCCCCATTTTTCAATATTTCAATGGAATGGAGTAATTGAACTATGCAAGACACTACCCTAAACCTCAAATCCTTGAGGGTATTTAGCATTAGCATCCACCAAATCTAAAAGTGAAATGGTAATATTTTTCCTTTACTACTTATGTGATGGAGTGTAAAAATGTTGTGGTGTCATGTAAGATGATTATTCATTCCAGAATAGTGAACATAATATTTTAATATTTTACTATGTATTCTTTCATATCATTCAAGATAAGTAAAACAGTTCAAACACAAACTCAAAATATGGTGGTTATGATATCCTTAGAATAACAAATGAGTATATTATTTCATCCAAAGTATATAACTCTTCCTAGATAAGGATTTTTGAATGAATCTCCAAGAAAATATATGCGTATTTCCTTTGGTGTAGTTTGATACATTATTATGAATCGATTGACTATTATTATACAAACTCAATATTAACTGTTGGGAAAGGTAGACCACTCCTCACATCATGAGTAAATATCCAATTATTCATGTGTAAGAAAGATAAATATCCTTCAAGAATTTTCAATTCAATTATATATATTATTGATTTATTAGCACACATTTCAAGATAAAAAGATTGAAAAAAAGAGAATCATGGTTGAATACATACCCACACTGAGGAACTATTCTAAAGAATTCCCTGGAGGATTTACTAACCTTCCTCTACACTAAGAGCATGAGATGTCAATTGAAATAATTCTAGGATCACTTCATATAACAGACACTTCTTATTGATTGGACACCATTGAGTTGGCGGAATTGAGGAACCAGTTACAGTAAAATATGGAAAATGGTTTTATACACCTGAGTGCTTCACCCTGACATGTTCTAATCCTCTTCGTAAATAAGAATGATGGATTGATGCATGTATGTGTTGATTATATAGACAAAATATTAATGGAGATGAAAAACTATCATCTTATGTTGATATATGAATCATTTCATCAACTACATGGGTCCAAATATTTCAATATGGCGGTCCTTCAGTGGATATATCAACAATTAATGGTGATGAAGGATGACAATCCCAATAAAAAATTTTAAACTATGCATGGAAACTATGATTAAATTTTGATTCCATTCAGACTCATGAATGCTCTTAAATAATCAAAGATGTAATTAATAGGCATTAGATATTACTTTGATAATTTTTGGTTCACATTATTAATGATACTGTGTTATACACCATAAACAAGGAAGAAAATGAGAATAGATTTAATTATATGCTAAAGACTTTGTGAGGATAAATGATATATGATAATTACAATAGCAGTGTCTTTTGGATGTAGAATGTTTTATTTTTGGGGAATGGTATCTCTTATAAAGGATTACATGTGGGGCCTTCCATGAGAATAGAAATCAATGAACGGGCCAAGGCAACATCTGGAATAGGGTTCTATAGTTTTCCTGGTCTATATTTCTAATTTCAATGATTTGTGAATAGTTTCTCATGATTTTAAAAACTATTGACCAATCTCACACAAAATAGAGTAATGATTTTTCGTAACAGTGAATGTGAAGGATGCTTAAATGAGTTGAAAAAGAGTCTTATAATTGGAATAGTACACCAACATCAAACAATTGGAGAAATATTTATGGTATATAGAGACTCTTTAAACAATTTATTAGGTATTTCACTAATGAAAAATGATAATGTTATAGCCCACACCACATAGAAGTAGAACATTCATGATCATAAAATTCACATACATGATCTGACATTGGCCTTTGAGATATTTATGTATGAAATTTAGTAGTGTTATCTTTTTGAGGAGAATTTTGGGATATATACTTATCATAAAAGTCTCACATATATTTTCATATAGATGGTGCTTAATATGAACCAATATATATTTTTTATCTCCTAAAACATTATTATTTCAAAATCCACTAACATTGTAAAAAAGAAAAAATTTTGTAGATTCTCAAAGCCGAAATGAGTTTAAACATTATTAATTATGAGAACTCACAGTGATCCAAATCTCGTATATTTCCAATGGATGGACACATAGATCTTTAAGTAATGAAGACAATAAATACGATATAAAATTATTTCTCAATCATCCTATATGCAGAATGTAAAATATTCCTCATGTAATGATGTGGAAATTCAAAAAAATATATAAGTTATTAGAAATTTGAAAACCTCATAGTACTGAATTGATGAGGAAGGAATTTTAAATGTTAAGGAAAGACTATGGGTACCATAATATCTATGGTTAAATAATGATCTTCTAAACATGTACATAGCTCAACCATTTATATTCACGATGGGAGAGAAAAATTATGGTGAGATCCTCGAGATAATAATTAGCCTGAAAATATGAAAAAGGTTACTACTGTGTATACAATAATATTCCTGGTATGTTAGAAAGGGAAGGTTTAATGAAAAAATTATAAGGGGATGATGAAACCATTACCCATAAAAACATATAAATAGGAAAATATCATAATGTATTTTTTCATTGTACATCCAAAGACATCCAAAGGTAAAAATTCAATATTGGTTATTGTGGATCACCATATAAAGACGAATCACATTATCATAATTCAAGAATAATTCTCACTAGATCAACAATAAAGGATCTATGTTATATAATTTTCAAGGTTTCATGGAGTAACACAATTGATTGTATCTGATTGAGATCCAATATTCTCAACAAAGTTACCAAAATATTTCCAAATTTCTCTAAATGATGAGTTGAGCTATATTAAATCATAATATCCTCAAATGAATGTAAATTATGAGAGGCCTCATTAGATAATGGAAGAAATTTTAATATCATGTTCTATGGACATAAAATTATTATAGTACTAACATGTACCTCTGGTTTATTTCTCATAGAGAAATAGTTTTCACTCTATCATCCAAATAACTCCACATGAGTCTCTTTTTTTAACAATATACAGATTATCTGCATACTAGGATAATGCTAGTGAATGTATGTTTCTAGGAACATAAATTTTCAAAGAAATGATAGAAAATATGAATAATATTCAGTACTATCTATGGGTATCCTATTATCAAAATAAGAGATATAAAGATAATAATCTACATGAATTTTATATTAAGTTTAGGTACATGGTATTCCCCCAAAAATCTCTACGGAAGTTCTTTATGATGTGTGGGGAAAGGGAAAAGCTAAGACCCTTATATATCATCCCCTTTGATATTATTGTCCATGTTAGAGTTGTCCCCGATCGAATAGCACTTCCACATATCATGTATCAAGTACATTATATATTCCTTATATCACTCTTTAGGATTTATAAACTAGATTACTTAGATATACTAAATTCATAGTTTGTAGAGTCAAAAATAAACTCTCTTTTGATCAGTATCCATTCAATATCATATACTATAGTGATACTCTTATACACAATAGTAATACTAACATGTTCAATGTACTATGGCAGAACCATAAATACGAAGAGGAAAATCAGAACCTGAGTAAGAAATGATTGGGAATTACCCTCACATATTCTTTTCCTATTTTCTAAAATGTAATATTGAGGGTGAAATTTAAAAACGTTGGGAAAGGTAATTACCCAATTATTTATAAATATAATTTCCCTTATTATGATTATATCGTATATAACATAAAAATAGTATAGAGAGCTCAATAAAAACATTATTTTGACAAATTAATAATTAAATAAGTAAAATTCATTGAAATTAAGGAACCTATACTGATGGAATTGTAACATAACCTATAGAATAGTAACATGAACATAAGGAATAGAAATCCAACCACTAGAATAATTTCCTCAATTATGAATGTATAAAAAATCAATCCATATTATTAATTAAAATATTATATTATTATATTATATTATATGTAAATAAATGTTTTAAAAATGAAAAAACTTTGTTGGTATTTTTTTAAAATAGAAAGATTTATGTACAATTTTATAATTAATATAATCAATTATAAGGGAAATTATTTTCAAAAAATATATTCATAAATTGATATTTAGTTTTCTTAGTATTATGAAATTATTCTTTGTGACCTGAATTAACTCTTAAATGTATCACAAAATAAATTATGATTTTAAAATATATAATATTTGAATAAATGATAATTTTAATTAAAATTATATCTCCAGTATTATGTAAAATGGTGTTAATTTATAAATTATTCTAATTGAATAATTTATAGTTTGATTTTTTTTATTTTTCAGAAATAGTTGAATTTTATGTGAATTGAAAAATACAAAAAATTATGGCATATAAAATTAAAAGTTCAATTCACTATTTCATGAAGCATGTATGATATAAGAACCATAATCACAAAATAAATTCCTTTATTTACTATATTTAGTGAAATGGATGCAATTATTCATATCCTTAAGCCTAAATAATAATATAATGAATAAAATAATCGAAAACACTTCATTTCCCCCTATATATACAAATCCTCTCCACATCATCACGTCACACATTCTATGATTTCAAGATTTTAAAAATTCTCCCAACAAACTCCCCATGTATCTTCCTCATGCCCAAGATTTTTTTATTAATAAAAGAAAAAATTATATTTCTCTCTGGATGTTCAAAAGAAGATTAATTCTAAAGGTAACATCCTCTTTCATTTTCTTTTAATTTCATTTCAATTTTCATTATTGATTTATTATATAAATACCTAATATTATCCATGTTATATTATAACTCAATTAATTTATATATACATTAATATTATTTTTTTAGTATCAAAATCCACTATAAAACCACTTCTGCTCTAACTTTTATTGTAAAAACAATATCATCATCTGTGATGTGTCAATTTACCACCGTCATGAATGATACATTATAATTTTCTATTAACTTTATCAAGGACGGTCATATAAACAATATAATTATTGGGAATGATTTTATAATTTATATTATAATATTTTAAAATTTTTAATTTGCATATATACATAAGTATAAATAGTAAATTAAAACTAGGTAGTGATGTTTGAAAACCTGCCAAATTAATCAAGGTGATTATTATTTAAGATTATTATAATGACTTTTCCTCAAATCTAGAAAAAAATATACAATACCATTTAATATTTATATAATTAATCTATTAATATATAATATCAATTCTACATAAATATTCTCATTTTACACAATCTTCAAGACATGTATACAACAGAACCAATTATGAATACCACAAAAATGAATATCATGGAATATTGAAATCGAACTTATTACTCATAGAAATGTCTATAAATGAAATTATTACAATTTTAATGATCAAATGAATTTATAACTGGTTTTTATTTCAGTAATAAATGAATCTAATTTTATTATATAAGATATTTAAATGAATAATAAATTCAAAAATATGGTAAGGGAATTCTAAAACCAAATTTCCATTCTTTGGGTAATTCCTCTTTCGTGTCAAATGTTAGTGTAGATGCCCATTTAATATTCCCAAAATACAATTTCATTATTCATACCTTATAATTACAAAGATATAAATGTTTAAAATTTGATTTTATGAAAAATTAAAATGATTTTTCCAAAAAAAATCTACTTTCTAAAAACACCACTTTTTCATCAGTTCAGATTGCATCTTCTTTAATCAATATTGGCGATACCAATGTAACGTATTCGAATTCATTTTTATTTTGGGAATCCAAATTTTTATTCCTGAATGAATTCATTTGGAGATAAACCCAATACCATTACATGGGTTATTTTATATCCATTATTGCCACATTTACTAATATGCAATAATTATTATGTAAATAGTATGATTTGAAAGGAGCACCATGAATTATATATCACTCCAATGAACTGGGTAATGTGTTGTATCTCATAAGATAATGATAAATATGTGATTGTGAAGCTATATTTTATATATAATTGTCGATGATGTTAGGATTAATCCCATATGATATGCATGAAAATGTGGCTAGATTTTTTCACTACTACGTGTGGTACTAGATCACTACGACATAATGCTTACCTTTTTTCATTTCAACATTCCATATCTTTATCTAATTCTTCCTCTCATTATTATGATTATGATACCATGATTATGTCATTTGAATTATTATTATGAACACCCATTTTATATTGATTCATGTATCTCTCAATTATATTAGTAGGATACTATCTCACCTCTTTATTTGAGTTATATTCACATGTACACAATGATGTTATAGAAGAATGAATTAAATAAATTTTATCTTTTATGGTGAAAATTTTATATATTTTAAATAATTTTCCAAAGACACTAAACCCTTTGGATCCTAGATTATAACACTTTTATGTTTTTATCTTAATATTGATGTAATATTCATGTTAAAAAACATATGGTCACAATACAGGTGGTAAGGGTTGGTTTTTATATGTTGAGAGGAGTATTTTTATTGTTTTGTTTATAAGATTATTATTTTGACTTAATAATTTCAATACTATTGTTTTTCAAGATTAAATATAGTAAATGGATTTTGGGAGCTGGAACCAGTGGGTACATACCTTATCCATATTTTAGAAATGACTCAATAAATCAAGATTTTTTATAATACTATAAATTATTGTATTTCAATATTCACCAACATTTCAACTATTTTATAAAAATCCCAAAAAAACATCCTAACCATATTATGATATTCTAAAATATAAAATATAATTTATTTTGAGAAAACAATTTTCCTAGTATGAGAAATTCACATTTTAATTAAAATCATCAATTATTTCAAAAACAACTATTTTGAAAATATAATTGATTTTATGAAACATAGAAAATAAATTAACATAATATAAAATTATCTTATATTTTTAGACTCCAAAATATTAATGTATGAGTTTTTTTATGAAGTTATATATTCCTTCAAAACATTACATTAATTATAATATTGTAATTAAATATTTATGACTTAGAAAAATACCGAAATTTAATTTAGTATTCTGAAAAAATTTAATTACTTACACAACAATATAAATATATCATATTATGAGTCAAAAGATACCAAAATTTTATATATAAACTATCATAGGTGAAGATATTATTCTATTCTATAAATTAATTTTCCTAATAACCATATTACTATTCCAATTATCATGTTACTATTATACTAGTTACAATTCCTTAATTTATCTTATTAAATTCATTCCTAGATTATAAGGACAGTATTGTGTTCTTTATGTGAATTTATTTTATTTATACAATATGAAATATTTATAAGAATGTAATTTTCATTGACAAAATTTTTGGTTATTACAGTCTTCCCCCCTTATGAGTGTTCTCCCTCCAAATTAATTTTTACATAAAATTGTCAAAATGGGTGAGGGGATATAACTTTTGTACATATAAAAAGGAAACTATGAACATAAAAGGACAATGTTTTAAATGTAAATTACATCCTAACTTATGGGTACCTATCTTTCAATCATGGTTATCTATGGTGATATTATTATCCCTAGTGTTCCCATTAAAGTGATCTAGTCCTAATATCAATTAATTACAAGACCATGAAGTTATTCCAAATATAAATAACAAATACATTAACTCATATTATTACATTGTTTTAGGAATAATTATCCATCATATAAAAAAATCATAATGTATAGTGTCCTTGAATGATGAGGTACATAATATAGAATGTATGTAAATAAACCCAAATATATTTATATCAGTGATCCATAACAAGATATTATCATCCTATGAGTCTTTATATCTTAATGGGATGACATGGTTAATAAATAGACAAAATGGATAAGATGAAAATCCCATTAATGGAATAAACCTGTGAATAAACCATAACACATGGGATTCAAGGCATAACTTGATGACATAAACATTCAAGGAACAATAATAGACCTATGAAATCATAACATATATAATAAAATGTGATGTAATAATCAAATCATAGTAATGTGGAAATAATATAAAACTAGACATAGGAACAAGTCAATTATAACTTCTAGGACAATTTCACATAATATACACAGAACCATAAAGTAATTGTGTTTACACCATATCCCAAAATGATATCTCAGGTGACCACAAAGTACCCAATTATTTTGATATCTATATAATAACTCCCATAAAAACATGTTCCTGAATTTGTCTTCTACATGAATAATTATATAAGTGAAAATAACTTAAGGATTACCCATAGAATAAAATGGGTATCGTAATCATCCCTTAAGGGACAACCAATCAGTGTATCATAACAGTGTACATTAAAGAATTTATTTAAACCACCCATATAATTTCGTAATGGAATATATGCATATATAAAGAAAAATTATGTCCAACAGAAGTGAAAAGATGCAAAAAAAAGTGTTTAGGAAACATTGGAAATGATCTAATATAGTGTAGTTCAAGCAAAAAAATTAAATAGTCTTTAAAATAAAAAATACATCATTATTTGTATAAAACAAGCATAGAAACATATATAATTTTTTAATAAAATAATAATTATAATAGAAAAATAATAGCAGATTAAAACAGATTACTGATGGTATATCAAAATGGGAACGAAATTTAAATGGTCATTTTTATCAGGATTTCTTATCATGAGTAATTAAAAGATGATACTTATAAAACATGCATTTTCCCAATAAATAAAGATGATTTGATCTAGGAACATATTTTTAAAATATAAAAATATATATTTTGTGCATTAAATTATAATAATTAAGATTTACATTTGGGAAATGATAGAGAAAGAATAACCTAAAGAAAATAATTGTAGTTTAAAAAGAATCCCTTACCATAAGACGGAAAGTTACCAACAATAGGACTTGATTTCTTGGATAAGAAAAATAAATTAATATATTTAGTATCCCATAACCTATTCTATATTTATTTTCTTTATTTTAATTTTTTTAGTTCATTTACTTGAATTACATTGATTTATAATTTTAATATCATCATTTTTGGAGTGTTATTTTCACAGTTTCATGATTATTTCACTTGAAAATATATATAGAAACTGAAAGATAATTTTACCTCTTTAATTATTCTCCTTGAGAGCTTCCTTAGGGAAATTATGATATGTATTTTTTTGAGAATAATATATCCTCTAATAGAGGGATGGGATTGGGAAGGAGACTATGATAAATTTAGATACACATCAATGCTTGGAAGGTATAAAGAGAATAGGTGGTGATAATGGTATTTATAGTGTGTGTGAGGGGTATTTTTTTAATTTTGTTCATTTGTTATTTATTCTGGCTCAAGGATATCCATATTGTTTTTAACTATGAATATGTACTATAAATGTATTATGATAGTGTGATCAAATTGTTTATTACATCGTCCATACATCATCCATGACTCAATAATTCATGTATATGTTAAATACATTAAATTTTCATAATTCGCTATAAATTTTTATTTTAATGATTTTATAAAACACCAAAAATTGATGTTGGGTATTTTTATATGAATAAAATTTCTAAAAGAGACACTATTTTTTGGGGAAATTTAATATTTTAGGCATTTAATTTTTAAATTAAAATTATTATTCATTCAAAATATATTGATTTTAATATTATAACCATTTTTGACACTTAAAAAAAATAATTCGGGTATCATAAAATTAATCTATGATATTAATACATAAAATT
Source organism: Viscum album (assembly GCA_963277665.1). Lineage (NCBI taxonomy): Eukaryota > Viridiplantae > Streptophyta > Magnoliopsida > Santalales > Viscaceae > Viscum > Viscum album. The sequence goes on along the minus strand of OY728138.1, from coordinate 651,034,340 downwards.
ATTTTTTGAAATTATTTTATAATGATATATTTTACATTAAAACATTTTTATAAATAAAAAAGTGTAATAAAATCATTATGACTTACAAAAATACAAACACATAATTTATCAATTATTAAAAATTGATGATATTTTACCTTGATATAAATATATCATATTTTCTTTCATATGATATAAAAATATTATTTATACTTTTATAGATGAGGATAGTATTCTATTGGAAGAATTCCTATTCCTAAAGGTTATATTACTTTTCCAATAGTCATGTAACTATTATACTAGAAAATGAACCTTAATTTATCTTTTTTCTTTCATTAATCACTTATAGTGTCTTTATAAAGATCTCTAGGCTATTTTATATTATTTTTAATATAAGATATAATTATAAGAAGGGAAATTAAACTGATAAAGTTTTCATTCATTACACTTAAAACTCACACCTACCAACCAAGTACCAAAATTACTATCTCAAATCCACCATTACACCCCAAATAACAAAGGCTGGTCTTAATTAGTTTTTTCATGAACCATCTTGGGCCACCCTAGATAGATCAACATGGAAATCCCAAGACATAACTCAACGCACATTCTCAATCGCCTCAGTATGGTGAGAAACACCATGATATAATGTATAGTCATGTGGTAATGTTTTCTCAAAATATATTTAATAAAATATATATTGAAAACCATATGAATATTCAGCATGAGTTTTCCCTAAGACAAATATCTAAGAAATCAAAATTAACAGCTTCAAAATAATAAACTAAAAAATTTGGTATAACTAAACATAAACATATGAGTAAATTTCATTGAATAAAATAAACTATGATGTTAGAGGAAGAAAAAATACTACATGATTTATGGAAGGAAAAATTGATAAAAGATACCGACTTTAAATCGTTGTGTGATTAACATTACCTATTATACATTAAAACTAATCTTAATCTACACACATCTATTAAATAAAGTTGATAACCCCTAATTACTCAAAGGAATTGGTATAATAAAACTTTTTTATTTATATGTTACATTAAAATATGCATTTGTAATACTCACCATGCCCCAAGTAATATGTTTTAAAAACAAAACACCATTCATTATAGTTTGTAATAATTTTTTATGAAAATATTTTCCCCTATAAATTAATATATATAAAATATCATTAATAAATTCTTATATACGATCCCTGGGAACCAAATTCATTATTTAATATTGACCTTAAATTTACATGATAAATTTACTCTAGATATGAATCAAAAAATGCAGTAAAATGCAGTTAAAAATCATATAAGATAAATTAATTTATTTAAAAACCACTTCTTTACATGTTTAAATAACAAAAATTCCAAAACATGGTTCTAAAACATTAATTATGTTTTAAAATAAGTTCATGAAATGAAATAAGTCGAATTTTTTCCAACAAAAAATAATGAAAAAAAACATGGAAGATACCATCAAAAAAAATAATTTCTCTCAAAGATTTCAATGAATGAAGTACCACATGAGAGAATAATCAATTAATAATAATATTCATAAATCAAAATAAAATTACTATAGTTAAATACTATCATTGGAATGGACCATGTGAAAATAATTTTATGTTTACCTAATGATATATATTTCAATATTTGAAACAAATATTCAACCAATGTTATGGATATAATAAATTCACTAGAAAATTTTGTTACCACATATATTACATAATAAATTATGGTGAAACACTTAATAAGCAGGGAGGACATACTAAAATCTAGGAATTCATTCCAATGATCCTGAATTCCCATAACAAACTTGGTAATGGTGAGTATATAAATCACATTTGAAATTATATGAAAATTCATATCAAATAAACACACCTATTAACCCACTTTTTAAAATACTTTTTATATTTTTCTTAACCAAGTGTTTTTACCACTTCGAGATAACCAAATCATGACACAAATTTTTTAAGAAAAAAATTATTGAAAACATTGAAATGATACTTATAAATATGAATTGAACTAAAATTAATCATGAATACAGTTACAATTTTAAATATAAAATCCAAAATTATTTTAAAACCTATGTTATGAAAGTTTTCTATAAAAACCAAAGCATTTAAATGCCCAATGTTTACCCCATAAAAATTAAGATTCATATCAAAAAACATCAATTCGTCCAAAATGAAACTAATTTTTCAAATATATATTTATTATAATATTTTATAAACTATAAATTAATTAATAGTTTTGGAAAGTAATCCATAGTTCTAATCGATATTAGTTAGAACAATAGTCATGCATAAGACATTAAATACAAGATTGATTGAGATCCCAATAAAAATGGAAATCATTTGTATTTCAATGAAATATTATCTCAATTGTCTTTTTTTATCAAAAACTGTTAATCATAGTTATTAAGAGTTATAATAAATTTGTAAATTTTGTAATAAATTTCATGAAATTATGGTATTGTGTGAAAATATTCATACTTAGAGAAAAACAACTTAAAAAATCATGAATGTTATATATCCTTTCAATATGATAATTAGAGGATACAAGAAAATCACATACCCAAATATCTAGAACCGTAATATATATATAAAACACATCATTATGGGTTTGATTAAAAAAGTGCCAAGAGGAAGAATAAACATTAAAAGAGATGGGATTGAGAGGAAAATGAGTATCTAAAAAGTTTAAATAATCATTAAATAATGAGGGAGCCAATATTCTGTAGTAATAATTAGGGGTTATCACTTAAGGTTCTCATTCAAGGAATATAAAAGAGAAACATCAAAATGGTTTTTATTTCATGAATAATAAACACTGAAACCACAAAATAAATATGTGCTTACTAGATACACAACACATCCCCCACCCTATGGAATAAATTATTATAAAGGATCCCATCAATGTCAAATAATCATTAATGAGATGTGGTGATCCAAAATAGGGAACATATAATATCTTAACCCCCATCCACTCCATCATAATCATCCATATCCAAAACATAGGTTCCACACAACCAAGATCCATTTCCTATCTTCCTTGGTCCCCGAAACAGTTCACCCCTCATAAGATAATTCCAAAATGGTTAAGTGGGAGGTTGTCAAATAACATCCATAGAACATGGATCAACCAAATGTAACTCTATGAAAATATAATTGTCTTACAAAACCACACATTAAAATAAATAAATCTAAAAATAATGTTAATAAACATTAATATAATAATAATTAAATGAAAAAATGTCATGGTGTGACACATATTTAAGGAATATTTTCTGAAGATTTATATATGAAAAAAAGAAAATGGTTCATGCCACATATGGTCACCTATATGGTGTATAAATTTAATATATCCATTTAATATCCAAATTAAGAATCAAGATCATAAGAAATTCCTTTTTATTAAGGCATAAGGAAATTCCTTTTTATAAAGAATTGATTTGATCCAACTATCCTTGAGATATTTAGTGGAAAGTAAATATTTTTCATATAAATTTTTATTAATGATATATTAACAGTTAGAATCATGATTTCAGTCTCTTAGTCCATTTATTTATTATTAAAAAATGATGTTCCATGGAAATATTTAGTTAATAATCCAACATTCTATAGATCAATATCAATTGATATAGATGTAAGATGACTCCATAAAAATGTGAAGGTATAAATGTTGACTAGGTATGTTGTAAATTCATTATAGGTGAAACCAATAGATTATTTATTTTGTTATCCCATGGTATATATGTCACAAAGAAGATGTTTAATTAAACTATATAAGAGAAAAAATAATTAGTTGAATCTTTTACACTTTTTCTATGGGAAATTTCACATATGTCAACCTATATACCAAACTTGATGTTCCCTTTACTGTGATCATTGTAGGTTCATGTCATGATGACCTAGAACATCCATAGACATCCACTTTATAGAAAGTAAAAACATGTCCAAATCATACATAGTAAATGTTTTTTGTCTTTAGAGTAGATGAGAATATAGTTTTGAGGGGATACATAGATGAATGATTCTAATTTGATTTTAAGAATCTAAAATTTCATTTTGGATAAGTATTTTCCTTATTTTATAGTCTATGAGATATTGTATTTTTAAGCAACCAATGGTATCTTATTTTACTATAGAGTCCTGTTATATAAAAGAAATATGTCAATAAAAAGTGGTTGTTTGGTATTATAACATAATAAAATAGCATACTGGTGTAAATATAATTGAAGATGATAACTCTCTATATTTTCATAATATAATATTACTGGTAGATAAATGGATCCTGAGTCTCATCAATGGAAGAAGAATATACATTACAATTATCATGTGTGTAGTTATTTTATACAATTTGATGACTCTTTTCAAGTATATTTTCTATATAAAAGAATAAGGAATAGTATTTTTATAATTAGTTATCTAACATAATTCATGAATATCACTTGAGAGCTAATAGGATAAGGTTTTTATGATTTGGAATAGATTAATGTTGGGGAATTTTAATCTTCATTCCCAAAAACTAATATAATTTATCCTTTCATTTTTAAAAATTTTATTATATCATATAATCTATTGTTTTTCATTTTCTATATAATTAATATTTTAACGTACCTAGAATATTCATTTCATCGAAGGATATTAATTCACCACTATAGTGATAAACTAAATTTTCTATGAATCTATTCATAAATACATGAAATATATTCAATATTATTTCTCTCTAAAGGTACATAAATTATTCCATACTATTTATTATTGTTGTATCATAATTCATTAAGGATTATTCTATAGAATTTCTCACTTTGAAAATTTTAATATGTGAGGATATACAAACTGATCAACTAATATAAATTCCACATATTATATTGACCATTGGAAATTCCACTCTACAAATTTTTATCTCTTTCCTTATACATGATATTATTTTAATTATATACCAACAATCAAATACTTTTATGTATGGTTGAAATCCATGACAAAATATTCTTGTATAATGTTTTTTATCTATTCAATTTTTTATATGTGAAATAAAATTTGTTAAATTATTCAAAAAAGGATTTTTTTTTCATTCTATGTGAATAGTAGAGGATATCATTTTTATTATGATTAAAATAGGATATTAAAATTAAATAAATTTCTATGGTAGTTCATATATGACTTCATTTTAGAATGATAAATAATGATAAATAAATAATATAAGGCAATGAAACAATAATTCATCATTCCCAATTAAATATTCATATATTGTGACTATATAATATGGTAGAATAATTAAAATTATGTTTTCACTGTGGAATTAACATTTTCATATCTGTAAATATCATTGAGTAATACTAGACTGTAATCGTAGTATTTATGTATGTTAATCTAATTCCACTATGAAATATTACTTGATATAACACACAACGTCTATCCAAAACCACATTACATAAAATTAATGTTTAATAGTTAGAATATGTTTCTATTTTTTCTTCTAGAATAATTTTTTTCTTGTATTTTTTATCACATGAATTCGGAATCCATATGATCGAGTCTAAAAAATGTTAGTTGAATTTTATCACATATTTACTCTTCACAGTTAAAAAATAAATATATATCTATTTTGAGGTTTCATGATTATATTAATATAAATATTTATTAAGTTTATTGAATATTAAAATAACTATTCATTAAATGTTTTAGTGAATATTATTTTCCATTTTATGTTAAATTAATATTACTTATATCTATAAATATCTATTTTATTATTGAATCAATAATAAATTATGTGGATAATTGAAATGTCGAGTTAAGGGCCCGTCATAGATTACATATTTTATTTATATAAATTATATCAATATGAAATTATTTATTAAATTAATTCAATTTCAATATGTGTATATCATGGTGAATAATAATTAAAATATTTCTATTATTATTTGTCATAGGAAATTAAATAGAAATAATAACTAATAATGTGTTATTTCAAGATTATCAAATATCATCCCTTAGTATATATTCTAATATATATCACTTTATAGTATTGTTTGTTTGTTCAAAATGGAGAGACAAAAAAAATTTCTCAATCCATCAAGTAAAATTTGTCTTCCCTCAGTCTTTTGATAAAAGAGTGAACTAGATAATACCTTTTAGGTATTAGTGAATAATTATGTCATGATATGTTTACCATTATGAATGAATATAAAATAAAATTAATGTTAATTAGAGATTCATAGATAAAATGTGGATATAAATATTGGAATCCTCAAATGGATTATTCATTATAATGAGGACATGAAAAGATCTACTTAATGACAGTTCATAGTGGATAATCACATTTGAGTTGACTCGTGTGTTAAATTAATTTTCATTTTAATTTTAACGGTCCTTTCATTGAGTTTCTGGGGTTTCTTCATCACAATTTATCCACTAAATTTGATAAGAAATTAAAATTTGGAACCATCCCAAAACCTCTACTATGAATAGTACCCTTTTATATTATAATAATATAAGATGATAACTCATAAAATGATCCACCATATTGCATTACAGTAACCCCATAAGAAATAATTATAGGACCCCATGATCTATAACATCAATATTATATTCAATTTAATTTTTCACAGAGAACCTCAACAATAAATATATGTTGCTGAATACTTGTCACTTAATAAGATCATAATTTATAAAGGTGTTTGTGAATAATGATTACTAGATCTATATGGAAAATATATCCTCATTCATTATAAAGGACTGATTCACAAAAATAAGGTCCAATAATACAGATAAAATCAAAACCCAATAATAGAATATTTGGGTCTTTTTGTATCATTATAATATCCTTTAATAGTTGATGAATACCTAAATAGAACGTACAATCCTTGGAAATTTGTAACATGTGAGACAAATATAAAATTTCACTAAATTTAGAGAATATTTGGTTTTTAACAAAATTTATTCTTCCCTAATAGCAGTATTACACTTGGGAACAATCCTTGAAGTAGTTGAAAATGATCTATTCTATCAATGGGGGAGAAACACAAGTTATATATCTATATAAATTTTAGTGACCACATAAAATTGAGGATTTGAATGATTCTTAATCAGTGGCGAGGAAAAATATGTGTTAGGGAAGATATAATGGAAGGGATTAAACACAATTGGTCATACCCAATAGGAGGGGTTTCATCCCTTTATATAGACCGAATTGGTGAATTTCATTTAATGAAACACATCAAGTATATTAAACATAGCATCATACATTCCCATTGTAATTTATTCATTGATCCAATCTAATGAATATTGGATCCACAGAATCAATTTATAAAAAAAATATTGTTAGTGAAACCATATTCAAGATAAATAAACCTATATTTAATTATTAAATTAAAATTTTAACGTCATTTTTGAGAATTTTCCTCTTATAAAAAAAATTACAAGTACATTGTTATGAACTTCACAGCTATTTTTTAATGCATCCAATAACACATTTGGATATGGTTGCACCATAATCACATCATTTTGGATCAAAAATTCCACAAAAATATAATCCTCACCCAGTGACGTAATTTTGTGTTCTTATGGGACTTAGATTCATTGACATCAAATATAAAATTCGTTTATTAAATATTTTAAAAAAAGTGGGATCTTGAAAATAATTAGAGAAATTAAATAATAAAGGGTTCTTGTGTGATCTCCATAAAATAGACTCATATCACTATATCTGCATTTCTACAACATGATGTATCATATACATCATATGTTCATCTAAATAATCCTTTTATCCAAGTCATCAAGTTGCAAATAGAAAAATAACATCACAATCTAACAATTTCATCTCTTTTTTCATAATAATATGGAAAATATTGACAAATTCGACTAATACATCTATTTTCATTCATATAATAGATGAGAATATCAAATTTTCCTCATCAAATGGTTATTTTTATGTACCTGTCACACATGTGGTAATATCCAATCATGGTTACCATCAAACTATGAAATGTTCAAGCATATACCCAACCACCCTTTTATTATATATTTTCATATTTTGACTTTATAATGTACGATTTTAGTGTTTTTGTGTTATCATTCAATGAATTAAAGATGGATTTATTAAACTCCCACAACCCTAAGTATTTCAATATATGTATGAAATTACAAGAGATATACAATATCGAATATTTCTATGTAATAAGTCTCAACATATTACCATTTAAATATATTCTTTTTATCACTTATATAACATGCTTCATTAAGTGCAATTAACTATTTTGGATAGTCTTATACTATCATCACAACTCATAATCATCTACGAGGATCATTGATTAAGGATAACTCAATGTTTTTTCATTGATGGGAAATTACCATTAAATTCGTTATAAATAACTATTATACAACACATGAATTAGTTATTAATGAATAATCTCTTTAATATAATTACAAGATATCTTTGCAACCACTATAACAGATCTCATATGTTTTTAATATCTAAATATTATATATGACTATCATGTTATTTATGTAGTATTGGTTGGTGATCTTTACATAAACATGTTATTTTAGTATCATCCCCTTTTGACCATCTAAGAAAATACTCCCACAAAACTCTTACTGAGTAATATTTACTAATGAATATAGTTTTAGTAATAGCGGGACCTGTGAATCACTTTACTAGTTTTAAACTTTTTGAATTTATATCAAAATTTCATTACTTCACAATATTAAATTTCAAGATGTCAATATATTTTGTCTACAGAGAACAACTTCTTAGTTCAACATCATAATCCTTTGAAACCTATTCCAAAAAACATTTAATTCAAAATAAATGAAACTATTTAAATTTTATTAATCTAGCATATCCTAAACTGTTTTAGCTTAAATTGAAAATTAAATTCATTATGGTTAACATATTTAAAAATTTTCATTTTTCAGAATCATTATAAAATAAAAAAAATTAGTATATTAGGTGAATTTATATTTTTAAATATCCATTCATTAAAATGTTATAATATTTATTACTGTATCTAAATGTTACTATTTACTTTATCAGTACTATCATACTTCCTATATATTTAGGATATTAATTGAAAATTCAGTTAACCATAGACTGGAACCATAAGTTATTTTGAAAATTTAACTTCAATAATTCCAAAATACACCCATCATGATTTTATACATTTTATTCTTCTTCAAATATCTCTCTAGGATTCTATAAGAACATATTTATGATAGATAATAAAAATTATTTCTAATTATTATATATATTTAATAATTTTAAATATTATATATCTCAAATGGTTTTTTTTGATGGATTATTTAAAATTATAAAATTTATAATTTACTAAAATATACCATTAATTTAGGTATATAACAAATTACACCATATTTTAGAAAACATGATTCTCACTTTTATTCCATATAGAACACTCATATCTATATATTCCTTTTATGATGTGTTATAAAAATCGATGAATCCTAAACCATTTGTATATAATTAATCATCTCATTTTTTCACAACTAATTATTATGAAAAACAATGCTAATCATAGTAGAAAATGAGATGATGATACAAATAATATGAATATGTTCTTCTAAGCATGCCACATTCATTTGAATTCAAATCAATTATTTTGAAACTTCTTTATTAATCAATTATATGTAAATTATAATATATTTCAATTACTCCATTAACTTTTAACATAATTATATTAACAATTTTTGAAAAGTGAATAAATATTTAATAACACATATCCATCTCAATTAATGAATAATTTTTTATAAATTAATATATTATGTGGAGGTTCTATGATGATTTATAAAAAACCTTTTAGAATTAAAGAAAATCCCATCATATATAATTATAACTCATACTACCTAAATACGCAATGTTTTAATGTCCATTTATGTTTAATTTTGGAAACTATATTGTACTATGAAAATAACATTAATATTATGGTTTTAACTTTTTATTAGTATTACTTCCAACTCAATATGAGAATCAAATCATCACATTCCTAGTTAATGTTTTCTCGTTAGTTTTACTATATCAGATAAAAATTTCATACGGTCATCTATCAATTTGAAAAAATATGTTGATAGAAATATAATGAATTAATTAATAAGAAAATTAATAATAGGAATTATTCATTCTATCTATGAATATTAATTAATATATAATATCAATGGAATTCACAATATATTTGAAAATATGTGACTTTGATTACATTTGTCAATTAGAATATAATGTCTTTAAAACAAAAAATGATTCATTACATGATTGCATATTCCTAATGATTTTCAGGAACTACATTAAAAATTTGTTACTCATAAAGGAATTATTCTCACCTATATAATATATATTTTAATTATGAACGTTTTATTATGTTACGTTTTATAGAATTTTAATATCATAATTTTATCATTTTAGTGATTAATTTCAAATTTATGTTTATGGCGGACGATGAATTTTTTTATCAAAAAATTTACACAACTATAATGTAATATATTTCATCATTATAGACATCTAAGTATAGTTATAACACTAAAATTAATGATCCTAAAATCATACCGATTTAGTGAACCAAGATAAATATTTTGATGTGCATGAGTCCACTGTATAATTCCTCTCAAAAGATAGTAATTTAGGTAGGGAATCATTTCATTAAAAATATTTTATATTTTGGGATAATCTTATGGATTACTATTCTTCCAAACCCATTATATGGATATACTCATCATCTATCCAATTATATCCTTATTTATAGTTTTCCATCCAATTATCACCCAAAAAATACATGAATACTATAATAAAGGGAATGCGTGGTATATCCTCCTCTAATATAGCATTCCATTGATATTATTATGTTATTAATAACTTGCTTCCCTTAAAAAGAAAAATATTTTTCTTTGATACATTAAAAGAAACAATAAGATTTTATTATTTGGTTATAGAAATTTGTCCGCTTGGAAAAAATCATATACATTTTATTTATGTGATTCAATTTTAAAAATATCACACATTTAATTTAAATCATATGAAAATTAAATACATAATTATTACATATTATGTATTCAATATCATATCATGTTTTATTTTATTTTTGTTAAGAATAGTTCTTATGATTTAGTATTTTTAGAATCGAGATTAAGACCAATAAATTATATTTGTTCACACCATATTACTGTATAAACCTTACATGACCTAAATATGTTTTATACCCCAAAAATAAAATTCAAATTCATTCATACATTGTTGAATTAATTTTATACATATGTTGTGTAAAATCATCAATTATATTCAGAGATCCATATGAAATTTATGGTCTATACATGATTTATAATAGAGATAAAAAAAAGATAACTCAATTCCACATTAACGAAAAAGTGTTATGACACTAGGCAGGTAAGTGACCTCAACCAAAGTCCCTCTCCCTAGTAAGAAATTACTATACAGATAATTTAATTTATTATATCTATAAAACAAAATATATAGTCCTATGATTTTAATACATATATATTAAAAAATAAGTTTTATATTAATTACACGACACAAACCCAAACCTCAATATCATAAAGGCATGTTTTCTTTTGAGACCAAGAAGCATAATAAACAAGTTCATTTGTAATCTATACCATCTCCCACTATTTCCTAAATAAAAACACTACTTACACATAACATACATAATACATTTATTTATACCCTATGTAAAGGAAATATAAGAATGGTTTAGATTGAATTCCTCGTAGGGTTAAATATGGGACATAAAAATTTATATTATGAGAATATGGGTTTGAAAATAAGAGAATATATTTTAATAACCAACAATGTATATAAAATAACATAATTTTTATTCATGGTATATTTATTATATGTTAATGAACATATAAATCACAATAAAACTAAATAACATGACCCATGAGATCATAACATTATCATCTAACATAGAATTATGGATTTCATATGAGCATAAAAATAATTTACTGGGTAGTCACGGGACATTGTAAAATCTATCAATATTAAACAGGTTCACTCCAAAAACATCATAGTCATTAAGGTCAAGCCCGAAGAATATCATAGTGGATTATGTCCCTTAATATTTTGGGTTCATTCCACATTCCATTCATCTGTATCTCATGAGATATAAATCTATACCTAAAGAGTTAGAGGGGGATATAGGTCCAACCATTCACATAACCAAAATAATACATACATGTTCTATAAGACACTAAAACACTATCATTTCAGAATCCATGCTAGGAATCAAGTTTTAATAATCATTTTATCATCAAATTAAATATAGAAATGAGTTGGCTTGAAAATAATTTTATCAAATCCTTATATCATGACCTATTAAAGTATGATTTGGTTTTATAAAAATTTTATGATGGTATAACCCAGGGATGTAAAACATGTATCATATTCATCTTGTCATAAAAAATAAACCATTCAAAGAAATAATATGAATGGTATACATGAATCATATAAAAAATAAAGCATTAGAAACACAAAATTATGTCATATTAGATAGAAAATTATTTTTGAATTATTAGTTAGATCATTTTCTAAATAAAATAGAATTTCCACTCCAAAATTACTCATCAAAACCTAATACATTTAAAATATACTTCATCAAAAATTACTATTGAATAATATAATGGAATAATTACAGATAGTTAAAAAAATTCTAAGAAAAAGATCATCTCAAACATAAAAAATGTTGTCAAGAGAATAATTTTTAAAAAACATTATCTTTGAAAATAAACATGAAAACATATAAAGGATGATTTAGGACTCATTTTCAAAATTTACTATGGAAAATAAACTTTTCAATTTTAAAAACACATATAAAAAAAATTCAAAAAAAATTCTGAAAATCCATTTCATTTAAAATAATAATTGATTAATATAGAGGAATATTTAAAACATTGAGAATTTTGGATGGTCGTAAATTTTTTTCTTGCCATGCGTGATAAGAAAATGGTTTCTTTCTCAATTTTTCTTAACATCCAAATGGAACTTGTCTACAAAATGATATAAAAATTCCATTTAAAAAAATTTATAATATATGAATATAGAAAATATGACTTTAATAAATCATTAATATACTGTTATGTTATTTTTTAAAATGTTTTTAAAAAACATGTATGTGGAAGAAAATTGGGTTTTATCTATAGAGTGTCCTAAAGATGATTTATCATAATAGATTATTATTCTACCTTTAATCTAATAAGAGAGGAAAAGTATAGAAAATAATATTCTATATAAATAACTATATAAAAATAAAATTATTTCTTGAGATATAGATCATAATGCATTATCATAGTAATAATAATCATGAAAAATCTTAATAAATGATAAGATATTGACATAAAAAACATACCATTGTGGTAACCCTGAATAATAAGCCCCATTGAATAATAAAATTAAATAAAACATATAATATCCTAAGAATAAGTAAATTAATGATACTCCATTTCAAATGGATATTATATAAACCTAATAAAAGTATATAGTTTTATAACCTAATGTGTGTTCCAAAGAAGAAAAATTGAGAAAAAATCACTTTCCATATGTTGCGACTTATTTAATACGCATAATAACCTCACCTAAAATAAATAGAGGTTTATTATAAATCTAATATATACCTGAAATTATATACATATTCATATATTATTACCTTTTGATTACTTCATAACAAATAATTAACATTTCCTTATTGAAATTGTGTTTCGGTTAATTACTGCTTTGTTTTTCATATGTGTATTGATTATGTATTTTATTTCATTTTACATTGATCGTTGTTCAATATTCTCTATTATTTTAAACATGATGAAAACATAATATAAATTAATTATATTTTCATTGATATTAATTTATGAAAGTTATTGATATAAATAAAATAGGCATTTCATTGAGATAGTGGGTCATATGTACCCATGAATGCCATTTCCATTTATAATGTATAACAATTACAAACAAAAATAATAAATCCAAATTTAAAAATCATTAATTTTTCATAAATATAACTTATATTTATTAACATTTCCATTATTACCGTCAATATAAATCACTATTTGGAAAATTAATCTAATCGCTTCGTGAGGTAGTAGTCCACCATGCACAGAAGTGACTTTATTGTATCCAAAAAGAATGGAACATAAAAATGAAAATATGATATAATGAATCTGTAACCATATAAATATCATCAAAACAATATATGAATAATAAATCAACAATTTTATCTATTTATGGGAGGGGTGATGGAAAACAAATAACATTGGTCCACGAGGTGGTAGTTCATCTTACAAATGATCTAGAATTTCATTTACCATTTGATGTAGGAGGATAAATAAGAGGGTCATGAAATTTAAATAATAGAATATAATTATATATTATAAAATATGGTTATTATATTAAAATATTTTAATAATATTTAAAAGTGGTGGAGGAAGAAATAAAAATATAAGAATTTTAAAATTTGATGTCTTTTTCAGATATACACTTTTTGTTAGCATATAAAGCCATTAGTTGAATGTTTCATATTGAAAATAATCCCTCAATTTTTATATTGGGGAATTATGTTATTATTTTTTGTAGGAAGTTTCAGAAAAAATGTGTTTCAATGTACAAATTTTAGAAGAAATTTAGTGTAATTTTATATGTGTGAGAGATAATACATAATGAATGTTGGAACGAATAAAGTGCAACAAAAATTTTATCTATAAAAAAAGGAAAAAACTGATTAATTAATAATCCTTAACGTCTATAATGTCATTGTATGAACATAAAATGAATTTTTTGAACCTTTCATGATCATTTTACTCCATATATTTTATAGTTTAACCCATGATAATCCCGTTTCACTTTAAATAGGCCAATAAATTTTTTAGTTTTCAATTTATATTATGGAATACAAATTATTTAAAATAAATATATAATATTAATTGCTCTGATTAAAATATTTAATTCATTATTCCAATTTATATTCCCAAAATTTAAATAATTTAATTTAAAATTAAACCTGTTGATGTGATGAAAAATAAATTTTCCAGGTAAGAAAATTCAAGAATTATAAAATATTTTCACATCAAAATTGAATATAAAATTTATTATGAAGAACTATATTGTTATAATTATAATATAAATTAAATAATTTAACTTTTAAAACAATTTTTTGACAAAATAAACTTATATATTTTTCAAACAAAAATATGGTTTTAAATACAATATAGTTTTTTACAACTCATCAAAACATTAATCTTTTTCGAAAAATAACATAAATTAAACCTCAGATAGTCATGAAATTTTTATTAATAAATGATGTAAATTTCATAATCTAAAAAATTATATTCTTTTATTTTTTTAAAAAATATAATATATTCATTTTTTGAGAAAATAATATTTTTGAAACATATAAAGACTTATCAAAAAAATTAATTAATATGTTTTAATTATATTAAATCATTCTACTAAGTATTTGATATATTATTATTCATATTCATGTTGTTAATTATAATTTTTTGGTCAAAATGGACATGTAAAATGGTAATATAAATAGAATACTGTGGTTCATCATGACACAGTGTTGTGTATACCACAAGCGATCGATGAAATTTATTTGTTAAATGAAACATTCTTAAAAACCATGGGTGTTACATTATAACCCAAAATAAAAATAATATAAGATGATAAAATAAATCACATTTGTGAAAATAAATTAGGAAACTTATGCCTCATTACGACCCCAGGTTTCAACATAGCATCCTAAAGATAGTGGTGTTTCCAAAAAACCTTGACCAGGTGAGTGATATGGTTTTATAGAATCTTATCTGTACAATCCGAAATCTCTAATAGTTTTTCCAAAAAAATAAATAATGATTTATAAGTATGACATATGATTTCAATACATGTTAATGAGTTGATATTTAGTTCCTCATGAGATATAATTGGAGTTCATCATGGATTTAAGATATGTTTAATAGATGTTTCATTTTATAGGATTCCGCGAACCAAACCGGGTCGAGCCTGAACTAGTCACCATGTCAGCCCATGGCATGTCTCGAGAGGCATTCCTAATCCTCTCTAGTTGGTGAAAAGCACCAAGGAAACAACAGAGAACGAATATGAAATATTTCACCACTAGAAAATAAATAATTCCATACAAATAATATGATAAGTACGTAATAAATAAACAAAGAAAAAAACTAAATTAGAAAAAAAGAAAATAAAAATTAACTGAACGAGAAGACACTATCTCCATGTGACCCCACGGGTCACTCCCCATCTCAATGATCATGTTTCACCGAAGGCGAGGTCACACAAGATGGAACTTTCACGAGAACTAAAAATAGAAATGAACTATATGTTTGACAGTTAATACTCAATATGCTATCCTGATAATCAATTCCCAAAGCATACCTTTATAAATTATGAAACAAATCAATTATATATTTGAACCACAATATATTAATGTATGAATTTATAAAAATTTTACAAAAAAACAATGTACAAACCTTTTCTATTAGTCATTAAAAAATAGGATTCTAACCTTAAGTGTTGCAATGCTACTTTAAGAGGAAAGAGATGATTTAATTTTAAACCCATACTAAATGGTTTAAAACAAATAATATTTTTAAGAACAACATTTTATTTATAAGAGTTAGAAAACCAATACAACACATTCGATGAGAAAGACCATTCAAGAGTACCCAAACAGTCATATTGCATGGGAAATGTTAATAGGTATGCTAGTATATCAACAATAGTTCAAACAACTAACAGCTAATAGACATAGGAAAACCCAAGATATTGTAAATAATCTAGACAACACTAAGACCCATGACTCCATATATAGCAGCATTCCACATAAGATGAAATCTTACTCTCTAAATTATCAGCCACCATTTCTCAGGATAGGCTGAGTTAAAATCCAGTAGAAATAACCCCAAACACCACCAGATACAATGGGCCACTAGTCAGTACCATAACCTACCAGTGAAACACATGTCTCAAATAATTCTCTCAACTTTCCAGGTTCTTATGTCGCAAGTATGAAAGGATCTGATCTAAAATATTTCGTCGAGCTTGAAATCAAGAAATATATTTATAATTATATTCCATAGTGGGTATCACTCTGAGTATCCCAAAATATTTCCTCATGACATCGATTTAAATGATTACAATGGGTTCCCAACCACGAGACCCATATAATCGAACATGTGGATTCAATACAAGGGACATCCCAACCATTCCAGGTCAATGAGGCATGAGGAACATCGATAAGGGTTTTATGATGACTAGTTTACATGATTTTTCCAAAGTGGCCAAAAGGGCCCTTAAGAACTATTTAGAAATCCCACTTTTATCAATGGAACAATTTACACATTTCCAAATGTGGTGTAAACACATCATTTATCACATCCAAAAATTGATACGACTATTTTTAATATTGTTAGATTACACAACCAAGACGTGGACATTTTTAATAAAATGTCAAAACATGCTAAATAACTGCACACACTTTTGTAAAGTCTAAAACACTTGGCAAACCACATAAAGAACCAAAAACAATGATCCTCATACTGCTGATACACTTTTAAACACCAAAAATTTATTTTACATAACAATTTAAACCAAAACCCATTTACATTAAAAATAAAAACAGTCCACAACTCAACATAACAAGAGAAATTAATTTTTAAAAGTCATTACACACTTCCTTGATCATATAATCATTTTTTTTAAAACCACCTTTCCAGAAACTCCAAAACAAAATTTCCCATGCCAAAATCTTGTTAAAGAACCCAAACTATACTTTCATGGGCACAAACCAATTACAACATCCATCACAATACAATTCCAATTACCAATAGAGAATTTTTCAAAACATTATGTCTACACTAATTGATTATAACAAACTAAATTATAAAAAAGAAATCCATAAAACATTTTAATCACACTAAATGTATTACTAAGAAGGTACTTACCTATATTTAGCAAGATTATAAGTGAAAAAAACATAAAATTAATGATTTTTCTATTTATAAGGTTAGTGCTTGGGAAACCTACCTCGGATCCAAGGCACGACGAAAATGACTAGTCATAAATGGCTAACGCGGGTCCTAAAATCTCAAACCTACCCAAGAAAACACAAAATTAAAAACCCCCTAATCAAAAAAGGTTAAAATCAAGAATAAATTAATTCAAGAAGAAAGGTTTACTGGTGGGAAGAAGAGTCACCCGCAGAGGTGACTTTGGCAAGTTGTGGGCTTGTCAAGGCACATACGGAAGGGTACGGAATGGCCGAGAGATAGAGGAGAGGGAGTCAGGGTTTGCGGGTGGGACAAAGAGGTTGAGGCTTCCAAAGGAGGTTGAACAAATGGTCTTTTCGGCTAGAGGAAGTCCTCTCCAGAGGTGGGATCGTCAGCTGGGGATGATGTGCACCAAGAAGAAGATCCGAGGGGGTTGCGCCGCTGGGAGTAAGAGGCAGCCAGACAAGGGGATGCGGGCGGTGTTGGGATGTTGAAAAGGGATGGTGAAGGGGAGAACCAAAATATTCAGGTTCATTGGGGCACGCTTCTAGGTAGGACATAATCCAGTTGGGTCACACACCACACCTGAGGGAAGGGGGAAGACGCACCGCTGGAGAAGAAGTTGGTTGGGGGGTCGTCCTAGGTGCGTAAGAGGGGCTTGGGCTGCTACGACGAGAAACAAGGGGATCACCCTGGGGTGATGGGGAGAAACGCAAAGGTTGGCCCGCTTGATCCGAATTATGAGAGGGTAGGGATTTGATATTGGAGAGGGGGGAGAAAGAAGGTGTTCCCAAAACCTTAAAAATTTAAGTTATTTTCAAAAATAAGAAAAAATAACAATAAATATTAGAATAATAATAATAATAGGAACATCAATAATAATATTTATATGAATAATAATAATAATAATAATATAAAAATGGAAAAAAGTAAAATAATATTTTTATTTATTTCTTTTTAATGATAATAAAAATAAAAAATTTTATTTTTATCTAAAATCAAAATATTAAAATTCATAACTGTAAAAATTTTAAATGACATACTAAATTAACGTTTATTTATTCATTTTAAATCATAGAAGTTGAAAAGACAATGTAGTTTCTAGGGCAAAGCCGCATGGCATGGAGCTCCACCCGTGCGTCCAATGACATCGCACCCAAAACACACACTTTTTAACATAATCTCAAAATTTTCATTTGGAACTCACCCCGACCCCCAAAAAATACTTACAGGTAAGAAAAATAATTAAATAAAATAAACACATTGGTCGAGGTGTGACAATTATCCCCATCACAATGCTTTCCATCCCCGAAAATCCAAAACACTATCTAGCCAATCAATCAACACCTAAGGATTCCACACAAACACGATTTAACCTCTTAACCCCAGGTTATTTGATTGACCACCAATGGGATGTAACCATATTTTTCAAAAAAAATCACCCATAGAGGAGAGGACTAAATAGAATCCCCAACATAATAATTCTTAATGCATCTGAACATGTCTAAAGAGAAAACCCCAAGAGATGGTGGGTCTCCACGCCATAAATTACCAACCTATACACAACTAAATAATAATAAAACATAAACATGTACCAGGCCTTACTCAAGCTAAAAGAATCACAGAAAGAACATTTAAACCACTCACTCCCATTCAAAATAAATAAGATATTAACCAAAAACTCCATAAGAAAGTAAAACCCTCACCTCATTTGCAGGGAGAGAGGCCCTAATGATTGAAACAATGAAACTACGATTGTTAAATACTCATGACTCGTCACTTAGGGATAAACTCAAGACATAGCTGAAACTGATTCACAGGGGCTATCCACGAAACACCACTAATTAGCATCTCGCATCCAAAAGGCACAATTACTGACATTTCTTTTTGGATAATCCCATCATGCTCTTTGCGAAAAGAGTAAAATTACAAACAGAAACACTAAAAATATCTCACTTCCCGATTGAGGCACAACCATAAGCTAAATCTTTAAAATTATCCAGGGTTCCTAACTAATTGTCAGCTTCACTCCGATGCATTTTGGCTACAGATATGATGGATGGATCATCTCCTGCCTCACAATCAGGTTCTAATAATCCAAATAAGAAACTTACATCTTTCGATCTGGTATATGAAAGGAATGGATTTTGATATAAAAACCACACTAGCATTGAAACAAATAGTTCATTAAAAGACACGCAACATTCCCATACATCTAAAAACCAAAAAACATCTAAACAAATTTTACGATATGATATCTCTTATACTGTAAAGAATCATACACATGAATATTTAAAAAACCCTACAACACATCAAAGTATAGAACTTCCTTCACGACACATCCTAGCAAATCCCCAAAAGAATCGTTGTCTTTGACCTAAGCATAAACACTCTTGTAAGGGCTTCAGATCATTTTCACACGATGTATTTTTTAAAACAAAATAGCCACATTGATACCTCATAAAGATCTCTCGCTCTAAAGAGAATGATGAAAGATCCCAAGGCCTTTTGATTCATTGAACTGTCCCATCGAATTTCAATCTATTACTAATATTCTTTCTAGAATATTCTCCACTAATCATAGGAATTGATGGATGGAGGAATACATTGATGACTCATGCCATCACAGATTTGACATGAAATAATTGTCTCACCAAATTGGAAAACTATATTGGGTTGGACTCTATCACCTTCGACTCTAGATCGGGGAAGAGACCTACCTTGATGCATTGAGTCATCATGGAGTCTTCTATTGCATACCCTGAATCATAACATACTAGCTCCAAAAACACTGGAAATACTCCAACACTGATCAATCGCCCTACTATAGATAATGCATCTCCATAATTTTTCTCATCATTTAATTCTCAGAGTAATATTGAAAAATGAATAATCCCCTGAAAAACACCAATTTTATCTCTTGATGAGGATTGTTCCGAGGCACTAACTTCAACCACATCTATGGTGATCCTTCATGCTTGAAGGATTCAATCATGAACATCAATGACTGGGGAAACTCAATGAGGCTATTGTCCCTTTCAATATTCCAATCCACTCTTCTGCAACAGAAGGGTCCTCTTGACCATAAAAGAGAGGTCGATCTATATTCTGAAACAATAAGTTAAAATCCTTTGATCGATAAATCACACTATGATCACCCATCGAAGCTTCAAGGGGACAACTGCTAGTCATGAAAAGTGAAGAATTGAATAAAGGAAAAATCAAAAATTATAAATCCTTAAAATAAAACACCTCATAGATGGAATGATCTAAACACATTTAAAAGTTCCATTATTAAATAAAAAAATTTCTTTTTAAAACATATTTTCTGCAAAACAGGCTTTTGGGTTAAACCCTTACCATTGGTATTCTTTAGCATCTCACCCAGAAAAAATTTTTCGTGCCACACTAGGATTCCATCCACCATACATGATATCTATTCATATTCCATCATACCATTATGAGTGTGATCATCCATAGAAATACCATGTCCAGAAAAAAACAACATTATTTTCCAAAAACAAATCATTCTCACCATTTTCTTTAAAAAATCACAAAATTCCACATGTCATTTAAAACTACCCATTTCAACAACAAAACTTTTTCTAATTCACAAACCTTTAAGAAGTCTGTAGAGACCCAAAACTATTCAATAAGGGGACTAGTGTTTGTTGGTGACTTGACTATATGGTTGGATGCCATATACCAAACAATTCACTGACATAGAGAGCCTTTTAAAACAGTTCCCCTAACACCACATGGCCTGCCAGTTTGTGTGGCTCATGGGTACTATTATCCCATCTTCCTTTTACATATACCAATCCCAATACATTCTATAAAATCCCAGATAAACTAATTGAAATGGATTTCTTATGGAAACTCGATTATCAGAATGAGTAAGAGTTCGCGATGCTCTTCTATCACATAGCCCTAATGTCTCAACAATACTACTCCTTCTGCCTTGACATCCCAAATTACAAAGGGTGCTCTTAAAATTAAGGTCTTATAAGAGCATACCTCCTCAGATACCATTTTTTCATGATCCAACATGGGTCTCCCCTAAACCCATCACCCATGCTGATTCATGGCAAGGCCGAAGAGGCATTCCCAATCCTCCCTAGCTAGAAAAAAGTGCCAAGGAATCAACACAGAATGAATATGAATGATTATATCCAATGAAAATAAATAAATTAGTAGAAATAATAAAGATAATCACAAAATAAATAATCAAACAAACTTTCAAAATAAAAAAAAAGAAAATATTATCTAACTGAATTAGAAGACACTATCTCTATGTGACCCTGCAGGTCATTCCCCAAATCAACAATAAAGCATCTCCCAAGGTGAGCACACCCAATTTGGAACATGAACAAGAAATATAAATAGAAAATAACTATAGGCATGAGTAATAAAACCCAATAGGCTATCCTGATAATCTACTCACAAAGCACTACCATCAGAATTTAAGAAAAGCATAAATTCTATGTTTTAACTACATTTTATTATTTTATGAAATTATACACTTTTTACATAAAAAAAGTAAAAATAATTACCCTTAATCATTAAAAAAAGTAGAGTTTAACATTATTTTTTACCATGATACATTAAGGGGAAATATATCATTTAATTTTAAACCCATACAAAAGAGTTTAAAACAGATATGCTTTGTAATGGAAAACATTTTTTTCATAGGAGTTATAAAACCAAAGAATCATTTTCCATGATAAACTCCACTCAAGAGTACAAAAGCCATCATATATCAAGGGAAATGTCAATAGGCATGTAATTATTTCCAAAATAGTTCAAACAGCTAAAATCCACTAGTCATAGGTGAACCCGGGAGATCGAGAATAATCAAGATAACAATAATACCAGAAACCCCTTCTATAATAGAATGCCCTATATAATGAAATCTAATGGTCTAAATGATCATCCACCCTTTCATAGGATAGGATGAGGGAAAATATGATAGAAACAAACCCAAACACATCAGCCTACTATGGGCCACTAGTCAGTACGATAACCTACCTATACATCACTCATCTTGGACAATTATGTCAACATGCCAGGTTCATTTGTCACTCGAAATTAGGTGATCAAATAGATTTCACTGAGCATCATATCACAACATATATTTATAATAATATTACACAATATGTCTCACCTGTGCCGTCTAAATGATTTACAACCTGCAATAAATTCAATAGATTACCAAGGGTTCCCAACCTAGGGACCCATATAATGAATCCTGGGGATTCCATACTGAAGACATCCCAACCATCCCACATAAACAAGGCACGAGTAACATCCACAGGGGTTTTATGATGGCCATTTTACGTAATTTTTCCAAAGTGGCCAAATGGTCCCTTAAACAGTATTTACAAACCCACTTTTATCAAAGGAAGAAATTCCTCATTTCAAAAAGGGGTGTAAACAAATAATTAATCACATTTAAACATTGATAAGACTATTTTTTATATTGTTAGATTATACACTCAGGACTCGACCATTTTTTATAAAATGTCAAAACATGCTAAAACACAACACACACTTTTGTAAAGGCCATACCATTTGGGAAACCACAGAAAGAACTGAAAAAATTGTTTCGCACACAGTTGATACATTTGTAAACACAAAAAATTTATTTTACATCACACATTAAACCAAAACCCATTCACATGAAAAATACAAATGGGATATGACTCAACATAATAAGAAAAATTTATTTTTAAAATACATAACACACATCCTTGAGCAAAAAAATTTTAAAAAAACCCACATTCAAGAAATTCCAAATCGAAATTTCACATGCCCCAAACTTGTTAACGAAACAAACATAGTATTAAATGGTAAAAAAATCCATAGTTTATTACAAAATAATTCCAATGTCTAATCATAAATTTTTAAAACATGTGGTGGGTGCTAATTTGGTAGAACAAACCAAATTCTCCAAAACCAACCTTTAAAACATTACCCACACACTAAATGCTTAACAAAGAGGGTACTCAACTATATTTATCAAGATTATATGTTTCAAACAATATAATATTAATTATCCTTAAATTTATGAGTTTAGAGCATGGGGAACCTAACTCTGAATGAAGGCACGACGACACCGCCCACTCGGAATTGCCTCATGCGGTCCTCAAATATCAGACCTATCCAAAACCAAAAATAATTAACCAAACCATTAATCTGACAAGGATGTAAAAAAATATCTCAAGTAGAAATGTATACCGGTGGAAAGAAAATGAACCAACAGAGGTGACACAGATAAGGCACGGGTTGGTCGGGGCACTAACCGAGGGGTGCGGAAAGACTGAGAGACGGATGAGAGAGAACAAGGGTGTTGTGGTTTGGTCGAAGAGGATTCAGATACTACATGAGGTGGGCCAATGGGGGGGGTTCGGTCGGAGGAAGGCCTTGTTGGAGCTAGGATCATCGGCTGGGGCTACTACGCACCAAGAAGGTGGTCTGAGTAGGCTGCGTCGTAGGGGCCATGAGGCAGCCGAATAGGGGGAAGTGGTTGGTATTGGTCTACTGTGACGGGAGGGAGACAGGGAGATCAATTGCATCTGGGTGTGCTAGGATGTGATGTAAGGGAATTCGGGTGCTGGTTGCACCGCATTCTACACCTGAAGGAAGGGGGAAGGTGCAACGCGGGAGAAGAAGTCGGCTGGGGGTCGGTGCTAGTGCGTAAGAGGGACTCGAGCTATTGTGACGGTAAACAGGGGGTCGTGCTGGGGTGGTGGGGAGAATCTGGGAGGCTGGCGTACTTGCTCTGAACAAAGAGATGGTAGGGAGAAGATATTGGGGAGAGGGTGAGAAAGAGGGTGCGCTGAAAATACTAAAAAAATATAAAAAATATAAAAAAAGAAACTCTAATTATAAACATCATTAAATAATAATAATGTTATTATTATTATTATTATGAAAAATAATAAGAATAATAATATCATGATGGTAATAATAAAAATAATAAAATTATTTATTTATTTTAATGATAAAAAAATTAACAATTTTAGTTTAAATCTAAAATAAAAATATTAAAATTATTAACAACTATAATTATATTAAATGACAGACTTAATTAACTATCACTACGGGAAAAATGGTTAATAGAAACGGTGTATTTGCGATCGGAATTATTCCCATCGCAAATACCTTTCACAAAGGAGTATTTGTGATGGGCAACTATTCCCGTCGCAAATAATCTGTTATTTACGACGGGTTTTATTACCCGTCGCAAATAGTTTGGCGTGAAATGCGCACCAAACCGCGCAAAGTTTATTTGCGATGGGGATAGAACCTCGTCGCAAATAACCGGCGGCGGTTAAAGACTATTTGCGACGGGACTGTAGTCCCGTCGCAAATACCCAGGCAGTAGGAATTATTTTCGATAGGACCCGTCACAAATAACTGTTTTAATGTCGCCCATAATTAAATGTGGTTAGGGTTATTTGTGATGGGGTTCTATCCCCATCGCAACTAACCGGCGGCAGTTAAAGACTATTTGCGACAGGCCTGCAGGTCTGTCGGAAATACCCCGGCGGCAGGGGATATTTGCGGCGGGCCCCGTCGCAAATAATCGTTTTAATGCCGCCAATAATTAAATGCAGTCAGGGTTATTTGCGACGGGCCCCATCGCAAAAATCGTTATTTGCGACGGAAAACTCGTCGCAAAAAAGCCCGTCGCAATTATTCCAACCTATAAATACTGCAAACAATTACAATTTCCCCACTCTCAACTCCCAACCGTTCCATTTTTTTCAGTCTGAATCTTTTACGACTTTCAGTTGTAATTTTTTTTTCTGACTTCGAGGATTTCGTTGGTGGTGTTCTACAATTACAACGGCTAGACATTGACACCATGTTTAAGGTTTTTATCTGAATTTTAATTTAATATTTATTTTATTTATTATATTTATTTCGTTTAAATTTTTAGAATTTTTTTTTGATTTCTAATTAGAAATAATTATGAATAAGTATTAATAATTAATAATAATTAGAGACGATTAAACACTAATTAATTTAAAATAGTTAGCTGTAATAACAATTCATTAGGAGTAATTATGAAAAATTAAAATTAATTTGAATTAATTAATAATTATTAGAAATAATTGACATTAGTTAGTAATAATTTATAATAATTACCAACAACTAGTCATAATTACTAATAATTAGTAATAATTAATAATAATTCCCAATATTCAATAATTGCTAATATTTGTCAATATTTTTTACAATAATTACCAATATTTACCAATAATTGCAAATAATTGTCAATATTTACCAATAATTAGGAATAACTACCACTAATTAAGAATAATTACCAATAACTAGGAATAATTACCACTAATTAGGAATAATTACCAATAATTTGGAATAATTACCAATAATTAGGAATAATTATCAATAATTAGGAATAATTGCCAATAATTAGGAATAATTACCAATAATTAGGAATAATTACCAATAATTAGGAATAATTACCAATAATTAGGAATAATTACCAATAATTAGTAATGATTCATAATTATTACCAATAATTAGGAATAATTACCAATAATTATGAATAATTACCAATAATTAGGAATAATTACCAATAATTTGGAATAATTACAAATTATTAGGAATAATTAACAATAATTAGGAATAATTACCAATAATTAGGAATAATTACCTATAATTAGGAATAATTACCAATAAATAGGAATAATTTCGATTAATTAACAATAATTATCATTAATTACCCATAATTACCAATAATTACCAATAATTACCAATAATTAGTAATTATTACCAATAATTACAAATAATTAGTTATAATTTCCAATAATTAGTAATAAATAGTAATAATTAGGAATAATTACCAATAATTAGGAATTATTAGTAATAATTAGTAATAATTGGTAATAATTATCCCTAATTACCAATAATTGGTAATAATTATGACTAATTACCAATAATTAGTAATAATTACCAATAATTATTAATAATTAGGAATAATTACCAATAATTACCAATAATTAGTAATAATTAGTAATAATTACCAATAATAAGTAATAATTAGAAATAATTACCAATAATTCGTAATAATTAGTAATAATTACCAATAATTACCAATAATTACCAATAATTAGTAATAAATAGTAATAATTATCAATAATTTGTAATAATTACTAATAATTAATAATAATTACCAATAATTAGTAATAATTAGTAATAATTACCAATAATTAACATTAATTAATAATAATTAGTAATAATTGCCAATAATTAGTAATAATTACCAATAATTAGTAATAATTACCAATAATTAGTAATAATTAGAAATAATTACCAATAATTACCATTAATTAGTAATAATTACCAATAATTACCAATAATTACTAATAATTGGTAATAATTACAAATTATTACCAATAATTACCAGTAATTAGTAATAATTATCAATAATTAGTAATAATTACTAATTATTACCAGTAATTACAAATAATTATTAATAATTAGTAATAATTAGTAATAGTTAGTAATAATTTGTCATAATTAGTAATAAATACTAATAATTAGTAATAATTACCAATAATTACCAATAATTAGAAATAATTAATAATAATTAGTAATAATTTGTAATAATTAGTAATAATTAGTAAAAATTAGTAATAATTAGTAATAATTAGTAATAATTAGTACTAATTAGTAATAATTAGTAATAATTAGTAATAATTAGTAAAAATTAGTAATAATTAGTAATAATTAGTAATAATTAGTAATAATTAGTAATAATTACCAATAACTAGTAATAATTACCAATAACTACCAATAATTACCAATAACTACCAATAATTACCAATAATTATTAATAATTAGTAATAATTAGTAATAATTTGTAATAATTACCAATAACTAGTAATAATTACCAATAATTAGTAATAATTACCAATAATTACCAATAATTAGTAATAATTACCATTAATTACCAATAATTACCAATAATTACCAATAATTACCAATAATCACCAGTAATTAGGAATAATTACCAATAATTAGGAATAATTACCAATAATTAGGAATAATTACCAATAATTACCAATAATTAGGATTAATTACCAATAATTAGGAATAATTACCAATAATTAGGAATAATTACCAATAATTAGGAATAATTAACAACAATTAGGAATAATAACATTATTACATTATTAGTATATTTTATTATTAATATTAAAATAATATAATTTTCTATATTATATACAATTCTCCTTTCCTCTGTGTGTTTTCTGTCTCTATATGTAATATTTGCATTCTTTTTCAAAATTATCAACCTACTCACCAATGGAGAGGTGAAAGTGAATGAAAATATTACATGTGGAGACAGAATGTTAAACACACAGATGAAAGGAGAATTGTATATAATATAGAAAATTATATTATTTTAATATTAATAATAAAATTTACTAATAATGTAATAATGTTGTTATTATATAATTAATATTTATGAAAAAATAATATTAGTATAATTAAAATAATAAAAAAATTATATAATATTAAAATTATCAATATTTGTAATAGGTTTTGCTTTATTCTCAACATATTCAATTCTTAAAGGGTCAATTTTTAGGTCTATCTCAATAAAAAGATTGCGTCAGTCGTGTATGATGTAAACTCTATAATTATCCTCGCTTGAGTGTTTTTTCTAACAAATTATTCAAAACCAGTAATGCTTTCATATTTTATAGAAAAATATGGAATAATGAGGTCATCAACAGTCATTATTAGATGACCGCATATGTATAAATCAACGTAGAAATCCAAACGGTTCTTGTTTAAATCCAGTATATATAGAGGGTGTGGAGACTTTTTTATCATTTGCGGCATCAAATCCAGAATTTTTTTCAGAAGGGAAAATAAAATGCCCTTGTAGAAAATGTGCATTGAGAACTTTGACACGTTCGACAAAGTAGGGGGACATCTCTTGTGTTTTGGTTTTCAACCAGATTATGTTTTTTGGTATCAACACGGTGAACACAGTTCCAGAGTAGGTGATACCAACTTGATTCCGGATCTATCCCGATTTCATGATTTATTACATGATGTTGCAGGTTCATCTGTCCAACATACAGAAACTCCGGCTGATATAGCTTCAAATCTTGAGTTGGCACCGTCTGAATTTTATGAGTTGTTGAGTTCTGCGGAGGATGCATTATATCCTGGCTGCAATATGAGCAAATTAGAAGCAGTTGCAAAATTTATGGCTCTCAAATCAGATAACGGAATGTCAAACACCTGTTTTGACCAGATATTTTCTATGCATAAAACACTGTTACCCAAAGGAAATGTTTTTCATGCAAATTACTATGAGAGTAAGAGGCTGGTTCGAAATTTGGGACTTACCTGTCAGAAGATTCATGCATGTTCAAATGACTACATTTTATATTCTGGGGAAAATGAGTCGTTGGATAGTTGTCCCACATGTGGGAAACTAAGATATAAAGAAGGGAAACATGGGAAGTTTGGTTTGATTCCTGTAAAATAGTTGAGATATTTTTCGCTTACATCAAGACTTCAACGTTTATCCATGTCTAAGAATACAATGACAATGATGTCATGGCATTAAGTGAATATTTCAACCGATAAAATATTGAATCATCCAGCCGATGGTGATTAATGGAAACATTTTGATAGAGTGCATCCATCCTTTTCTTTAGAATCTAGAAATGTTCGACTGGGCCTTTCCATGATGGTTTCTGTCTGTTCGGATCTTATGGTAGTCAATATTCATTTTGGCCTATTTTTTTAACTCCGTACTATTTAACTCCATGGATGTTGATGAAGGAGCCATATATCTTTTTAACTTTACTAATTCCAGGACATCTGAAGAATAATATTGATGTTTATTTGAAACCATTGATTGATGAATTAAGTTTATTGTGGAGTAATGGTGTCAGTACATATGATGTTGCTACGAAACAGAATTTCATACTGAAACCAGTATTAATGTGGACAATTAGTGACTTCCCGACTTATGGGATGTTATCTGGCTGGAGTACACGTGGTCAGAAATCATGTCCTTACTGTATGGGAGAGAACAAAGCATTTATGCTCATTCATGGAAAGAAACCTTGTTATTTCGACTGTCATCACAGATTTCTTCCAGCTGATCATCCTTTTCGTAGAAACAGATATCATTTATGAAAAGGATCAGTTGAAAGGGATGGACCTCCAAAAATGCTATCAGGTTCGGAGTTAAAATCATTTGTATTTTCATTACCTCCCATCACTTTTGGTCCAACAATAATCCAATAGAAAATTTCTGGTTTTGCGAAAGAACACAATTGGATTAAACGTAGCATATTTTGGGATTTTCTATATTGGTCTGATTTGTTGGTCCATCACATGTTGGATGTCATGCATATTGGGAATAACTATTTTGATAATTTGTTTTATACAGTTTTGGATACACCAGGAAAGAGCAAAGAAAATGTAAATTCACGTATAGATCTTGCCCAAATTTACAGGCATCCAGAACTGGAACTGTTTGAGAATGTCAGAACAGAAAGGTTACAGAAACCAAAATCATCTTATACACTGTCTAATGAAAACCGTTTATTATTTTGTTAGTGGATTGTAGATTTGAGACTTCCAGATGGCTGTGCATCCAATTTGGGTAGATGTGTAAATAATGGTCATATTATTGGATTAAAAAGTCATGATTGTCAGGTTATAATGGAAAGAATTATACCCATTGGATTAAGAGGTCTATTGAATTCTGTGATTTGGGATTCCATAAGATACATGTCTCATTTTTTTCCAGAAATTTGTGCGCCTACAGAAGATTATGATGCTCTATGAAAATTTGAAGAAGATGTTGTTATAATTATATATAAACTGGAAAAAATATTTCATCCCTCTTTCTTCAACTCAATGGATCATTTGATGTTACATTTTCCATATAATGTAAAATGTGGAGGTCTAGTACAGTTTTGATGGATGTACCCATTTGAGAAATGCATGAAAAAATTGAAAATAAAAGTATGTAACAAAGCATATGTTGAACGATCTATTGCAGAAGATTAATTTCTAGAGGAAATATCTTTTTTCTGCTCCGATTATTTGGAATCTAAGTATCCTTCAAAACACAACTGAATGGGACGGAACGAGAGAAATATCGATGAAATAGACCATCAATAATCTGTTTTCAACCAGCCAGAGCTTGGTTTTGGTGGAGTTTATGAACACTGCCTTTCAGATGATGAACATCACAGAGCTCATACGTATGTTCTGGTCAACTGTGAAGAGATGAAATCAGTTGTACTGTAAGTGTTTATATCACTTATTCTGTCATTTATGTTACAGTAAATAACTTTTTTTATATGTTGTATGATAATCATATCAAGAAACAAATTCCACAAATTACAGCAGCTGCTCTCGAAAAACGCCGACAGAAAAATTTCTCTCAGTGGTTTCAAAAACTGGTAACATAAATTATTTATCTTTTAGCATCACATTAAATGTATTGTTTACTATATTGATAATTATTTCATAAATTTTCAGGTGTCTCGACATACTAATAAAATTGAAAAATAGCTGTGTATATTGACTAACCCACCTTACAAACTTGTTAAATCTTATAATGCATATGCGGTGAATGGATTTCGATTTCACACACATGCATATGGGGAATCAAAAAAAAAACAATGAACAGTGGAGTTAGCTTGAGACGATCTCATCATCTAGAAAATGAAGTTGAATTTTATGGCATACTTGATGAAATCATTGAACTCTGTTATCCTGGAAAACATTACATAAACATGTTCAAATGTCAGTTTTTGGAAACAGAGAGAGGCGTGCTTGTTCATCTGACCCATGGAATTATCGATATTAAATTTAAAAGTGTTCTCACAGTAAATGAACCTTTCTTATGGGCTCAACAGGCACATCAAGTTTATTATGAGAAGTACTGTGCTACATCAAGAGACATGAATGATTGGTGGAGTATAATAAAAATAAAAATTCGAGACAATCAGTTTAGTCAAAGTGAATATGCTTCTACTGATGTGCAAAGAATTGATGTTTTTCAAGAGGGTACTCAAAATCAATCTTTTTTACAGAGAGACATGAGTATCTATGACGACACACCACATTTAAGAGTTGGTGATGACAATGATGTTAATGATGTCACATATTAATTTGAAATGGTAAGAGATGAAGCAATCGGAACTCGAATGGATATCGATGATGTTGAGGAGGAATATGAAGATGACATTGACATATATGAAGATGATGATGAAGATGAACACTGATAGAATTTAATGTTAGTTATATAAAATCATAACTAATATATATGTATATATAATAGTAATTATCAATTATTTGTTAAGAACATAAACATTTTCTATTTCAGATGGATGACGACACATTTCGTGAGTTGGCGGATGCTGACCTGCCTTTCAATGCAGATGAGTTGCTGGCAGATGACCCTCAGCCTGCAGGCGCTCCAAGGAGTACGCGGAGGGGGTGAGGTCTTGCACGATTGATGATTCCTGACCCCATCCCCAAGCGACGTCCACGTCTTGGGTTTGATCCACACACACGGAGGTGTAATAACTTGTGTGATAATCTGTGGATTTGACTAAGATTTCATTAATCTATTCACATAATAAATGTATATTATTTTTATAGTTTTCCACATATAGCAGTCGGACAGGGCAACACTATTTTGTACAACTATTTCTCTCAGCCTTGGACCACAAGAGAGAAGATTCCCATTGATGTGCAGTAGGCCATGTTCGGCCATTAATTGGTACGTACGTAAATAAATAATTTTTTTTTGAAAATTATTTCATTTCTAACTTGATATTTTGATTTATTTGTAGGGTTTATGGTATCTGATCGAGGATACCATGTGTGACGCCATCCAAGAGGCATGGGAGGTTGCCATCCGTGATCGCTTTCATCATTTTTTGCACAATATAAGAAAGGCTACCATGAAGAAAGCAGGAGTGCCAGTTTTTGACGTGTCATGTAGAGCACACCGACCAGAGTACATTTCACCCCATGTATGGGATGGATTATGTGCACACTGGTTGAGTGATTCCTTTCAGAGGAGATCATCGGTGGGGAGGTAGAATCGGGGGAGACAGGAGGTGACTTATCGAGCTGGGAGTCATATATTCAGTACTCATAGACAGCATCTGGTACATACATTATTTATAAATATTTTATATAACAATAAATATTAACAGTTTATTTTTTATTCTTATAGGCTGTCGAGCACCCCAATATTACGGAGTACGACATATATCGGAGGATGTGTAGTGATCCTGCTACTGGGGAGCTCAGAGGTGATCGTTAGCATCACATCGTGGTCAGTATTATTTGTTTTAAAGTTTAAAAATTAACTGTATATAATATATTCACAATTTTAATTTTAAATTCTAACTACAAGAGTCATATGAGGCCGCAGCGTCACAGACCCGGCCTGAGAGTCAGGCTGAGTCGTCAGATCAGACCACTGGCCATCAGTTTGATGAGGCGGCATGGATGCAGGCCACCCAGTATGCCTTCGAGAAGGTACGGGTAGTTGATATCAGCTCTCGACTGACTCCAGGAGATTATTATGGCAGTGCTGCGATGTCGGCGTCTAGCATGAGAGGAGCTCGTGCATCTTCTTCTGCTACACAGTATGAGGATCAGTTGAGATCTTAGACTGCACTGATAGAGAGTCTCCGACCGGAGTAGGAGCAGATGCGTCAGCAGCAGCAGTAGCATGAGGGGGAGCGTCGACGCCAGCAGCAGCTGTACGAGGAGCAGATGAGTCGGTGGCAGCAGCAGCATCAGGAGCAGATGGAGTACATGTGCCGACTCACTAATGCTTTAGGGATGGAGTTTCCTCCACCAGCATCTGCAGATCCCCCCCTCCCCCTCCCCCTCCTTCAGATTAGAGTTTGTTTTTATGTTATAAAGTTTGTTAAATCAAAATATGATTTTTTTTCTATTCGTAGTTTCTTTCTCACTATAAAATATATATAATATTCTATTTTGAAATAACAATATTAATGTGAATAATAATATTATTTATATTTTATAATATTAAATTTTATATATATATTAAAATTTAATAATATTATAATTTAATTATATTTTTTTTCGTAATATTAGAATTATTTTAATATTTGAATGTAAAATAATTCTATTATTTTTATATTAATTAAAATAACTTATTAATATTGTTTTTATTTATGAATTACAATTCTAATATTATTATATTAATTAAAACCATTTATTAATATTCTATTATTTTTTGTTTTTTAATTATAATTCTGTTATTATTATATTAATTAAAATAATTTATTTATAATTTATTCTTTTTATTTGTGAATTATAATTCTATTTTTATATTAATTAAAATAATTTATTAATATTTAATTATTTTTTATTTTTGAATTATAATTCTATTATTATTATATTATTTAAAATAATTTATTAATAATTTATTATTTTTATTTGTGAATTATAATTCTATTATTATATTAATATAAATCATTTATTAATATTTTTTTATTTTTGAATTATAATTGGATTATTATTATATTAATTAACTTAATTTATTAATAATTTAATTTTTTCATTTTTTATAGTATTTGCGACGGGATACTATGCCCGTCGCAAATAGTATTATTATTATATTCATTAAAATAAATTATTAATATGTTTTAAACTTTTTTTTATAATACTAATTGCGACGGGCCCGTCGCAAATACGATTTTAAAATGTTTTCACAAATATACGGACTAAAATTTGCGACGGGAAGGATTGCCGTCGTAAATAATATCTTTCGCGAAGGGCCCGTCGCAATGAATTGTTGTTGAGACGATGTTTTCCGCGACGGGCTATTTGCGACGGGCCCCCGTCGCAAATTCCTTTTAGGGACGGGATCCCGACGCAAATTCCCCGTCGCTAATGCCATTATTTCCAGTAGTGTATTATTTAGTCATTTTTTTCTTCAATGATGAAAAGGCCACACAGTTGCCTAGGCTAAGCCACACAACATCGCGCTCTACCCCTGTGTCCAACGACGTCGAACCCAAAATACATACTTTTTAACAAAAAAATCAGAATTTTCATCCAATAATCACCCCTAACCCCAACAAAAATATATCAAGGCAGAAAAATAATTAATTAAACTATACACACGGGTTGAGGTGTGATATAGTCTACCATCATGATATGTTAAAAATATTTATACAGGCCAATGATTTTTGTTTATATTTTTCCCTTCATTCTTCCAAAGATATATTCATATAAAAAACATATCACCTAATTTTAATTCCATATCATATCAATGATTGTCATCTAACCTTTATATTGACATTATGATTCCCTTTTTTGCAACTTAATGACTCTATCCTTTTCTTCCATATTATAAAATATATTTGATCCAAATATATTTTTTTCTCTAACTACATTATAGAACATTTGCGATCAAATTTTATTTCCATGGAGGGATTCATTATGATCCATTTGAATTCTACAATGGAAATTCACTACTATAAAAAACATTTCTAGATGAAGGTTTTGATCCCATATAACTATGATATACATAGAACGAGATCATAGAATAAAATATACAGTTTGAATAATTCTATCATAAAATACATCATTCTATGTAAAATATGTTGGGCTGAATCTCAACACTATATCATGATTTTTCTAAATTATTTTCAAGAACATAAAAGTAAACCATGGATCACATTTAGATAGACTTGAATGTTGTATCAATTTAGCTTTATTAAATCCTTAATGTAAATCTATATTAGTGATATAGAGATAAATATTCTTTCATAGGAATGAAGTGTGTTGAAATTTTATATTGATTAACTATAACAAATATAAATTTTTTAGCTTTAGATGTTTTATGGAGTTTGACAAAAATCATTTTATGGTTTTCCCATTTTAATTATGGTAAGGATTATCATTTGAGAAACCTCTTATACATTAGTATATCATCGTTAACACCATGACATTCTAATAATTTAGATATACAATCAGTAATACCTTACGTTTTCACCACCAAAAGTAATATTTCTCTTATTATAGAGGTTGAAATTATACCCTCATAACCATTTACATGTGGGTTCTATCTATGCATCCTTTCCGGATTGTATAGGTGTTCTACAAGAAAGCATGTTATCCTTTTTCCAAAATAATATCTATATAATTCTGATGATCTATTAAACCATATTTACCTAAAATAAGACAATATAGACCCTGAATGTTAAATATAACTTTGATAATATACACATAATGTTAATGAATTATTCAAAAAATATCTTTAACACTAAAACATATACAAACACAAAATGTTGTATTGAATAAATTATTTTCACTAAATTTCATTAATCTTGATAAAAAATAATAACAAAAGTCATAAAAATATGTCTTTATGACACTGAAATTATGATCTAACATTAACTCCTAATCCCATTATGGTATCCAAACATCTAATTTAAATCCTGCATTGATAAATATTTTGTTATATAATTATCATAGTTCATATTTTTTTTCAGATTATAATAACCAAAATACCATGGGTATAATACCTATATAGCATAATTCATGAATATAAATAAATAATACCTAAGCCCATTTCTTCTTTAAATATACTCATTTCATATACACATATATTTCGATTATATTACTTGGTTCATCCTTCATCCATTATTAAATCAAATGAAATTTCATTATTCATGGATCCATCTAGTGGGAGAGAGAAATTATCCCACTCTCATAACATTTTACTTAAGGATGTATAATTTGATTTTCATAGGTAAAATTCAAAGAAATTAAAACATGAAATTCATAAATTAATCATTAATGGCATGAATTCCCTGTGTATCAGGATTTACATCATCCATTGTGATCAAATAAGCTTTCTGTTTTTTCATTTTTCTTTAGAGGTTGTTTCAGATTATCACCCTCATTATCCATTAGATGGGGAATTAATTCATATAATTCAATAAGTATATACACATGAATCACTAATGTGTGGGGTGTTCATTATATGGATAATCATATCTATTATAAATACATGTTAACCTCATAGCATGTATTTTACATTTTATTTTCTGTTGACCTTCTATTCCACACAAATCTCATATACCAGTACCCTTAGGAAAATCTCCTCGATTTTCCTACTCGATGATGACCTTGATTGAATTTTCATTTTCTTATCTATTGGTTTATTAGTGTTTTACATAAACTCCATAATTATTTTATTATAAAAAACATGTTATTTATGTGTAACTATAATCTATATTTCCATATTGTGGTCGTGTAGAATGATATATTAATAGATACTAGGTTCCCTTATGGATAAAACCATTTATAATTTTTTTTAAGATCAAGGAAAAAATTGGCCAACCATAATTTGAGGTTGAGAGATAATTCAATAAATGTACATTTCAATTGTAGTAATATTTTCCTAAAAGTTACAAATAGATTCATCATC
Source organism: Viscum album (assembly GCA_963277665.1). Classification (NCBI taxonomy): domain Eukaryota; kingdom Viridiplantae; phylum Streptophyta; class Magnoliopsida; order Santalales; family Viscaceae; genus Viscum; species Viscum album. The sequence continues at coordinate 650,996,829 of OY728138.1, read as the reverse complement.
CTTCTACATCATCTCAAGAACTTCATTCTGAATTTTCTTATGAAGAATGTGTGGGAAGAAATTATTGAAAAAACAACTCTTAAACTCATCGCAATTGATAGAGTAATTTTTATTCCGTTGCCTCATATTCATGATAATATTACACCATTGATCTATTTATTCCTTTAATCGATAGATAGGAAAAATAAAATATTCATATTCTGATAAGTAGAGATGGAATTTTTTTTCAGTGGCAGAAATCCCATTTTCATTGAAACATTGATCAGTGAATCTAGTAAAACAAGGTGGACATTTTCTCTTAAAACAATCAATATAAGGGTTTTCCCTTCATCCCTAAATATTATGTTCTTCTTGATTGAAATCTTGAGATGTTTGTGTTATAATAACAATTAAAATTTTCTTTACACATCTAATATTATTCAGTTTTCCTGGAATAAAATAATTTAATTTTATGTTTCATTAATAATTGAACATGTTTATTTTGGTTACTTTCATTAATTAAATCGGAAAATCATAGTGTGAGAAAATAATCATAGTTGAAAAAGACATAGTCCTGAAAAATAATTTATTGTTACTCTAAATCAAGACACCTATTATTAAATCCATCACAACAAATTGTTGAATTTCATTCTTCATGGTTATCATATATTCAAATCCTTCATAATGGTTATTAAATAAAATGATAACTAATTGTGTTATATCCCTAAGGATTGTCAAACCATGTCCATAGAAAGACCCATTGTCATCTAGCATGTAATGCATGAGTCATGACTGAGAATCTTTTTCTAGATATTACCCATAAGTACAACTATGATAGTACAAAATCTGTTTCATGAATATAGAAATAGATGTATTCTATCAAATCCTTATAATCACACTATTACCAACACATTAGTATGTCAACCAATACATAAGATTACCATAAATTTTCCCACTAAAATATTCTCATCCAAGATTAATAAGGATAATTAATCATATCCTATCATACCAACTATAGTGACCCTATATTTTCATAGATTTATATTTTATTATTTTAGATGAATATTCATAAATGTATAAAAAAATATTCTTTCGGATTATAATGTTACAATTCATTTGGAAACATTATAGCATACACACGAGATTCATATGGTAAATAAATCATCTCCTACTATGTTCTTCCAAATTTGTACCCTTATTATACATGACATACATAATAATTTTTTATCCTATGGAAAGAAAATATAATAAAATATGATATCTGATTATCAGTAATGGTATGTAAGGAAGATACATAATAATTATATGATAAAATGTGCATACAAATTGAAAATGAAACCATATATATCAAATATCACAATCCTGTCCAAAGACAATATAATTGGAATTTTATAAGATATTAATCCTAAGGAAGTTGAAGAACATGATTCACGAGGGCATAACAATGTAATTTTACATATAATTCATTCATATATATATATTATAAAATTATTTTCTTATTAGTCAACCCACTTTTCTAGAACATTCGTTGATGTATGATATCACTCCCCAATATTTATATTTAGTCAATGATCACTATGATGAATATAATAATGGGAAAATCCCCCTACTAATCTTGGTTTAATCCCCATTCTAGTCCTATGTGTCACATTAGATATCAAAGCTTGCCCAATGCATTAAGGGGTGATAAACATCCCATTGGTCAAACAATGAAAATCATACATATATGTCCGACAAGATCATAAAACTTCTTGGTACAAAATCCCATGATAAAAAATTGGATTCATAGTCATTTCATAGTACCATAAATTAGAAAAAAAATAAATTGTGTTCATAATAATTTCATCATTTAATCATATAATAACCCACATAAATATATATTCACTTCACAAGAATTTTAACAATGTATAATCCATGGAAGAGAAATGGATTTCATAAACATATTGTTATTGTAAAAATGAAACTTTTAAAAAATATAATAAGAATGAAATTTATTGATCATACAGATATTAAAGAATATGTATCATCTAATTATTTAGTCATTCATAAAAATTTATTTGGAAAGATCACTTAGAACATTTTTTGTGGGATATATAATTTATACATTAAAAATAAATTTTCAAAAAACCCCTTACAATTATTCATTCTAAATTTCAATGGAAATTTAAAATAAATCTAATAAGGATAGTTTCAAAATTTTCTTATAATAATATCCATTCCACTCTATAAAAAATTTCTTTAATCATAAAACATTTTCGAAATAATTTTCATTGAAAATAACCATAGAAACATATAAAGTAATCTTTAATGATCATTTAATTTATTGTATAAGGAATCCAATAATTTCCCATTAAATATAACCCTTTTAAATTAATGGGTCCAAAAACACTATAAAAATACTTTTAAAGAAAATATAAATTTAAACTTATAATCAAATCATTCAAAAATTGGGTGTTCATGAAATTGGGATATTCTTTTAATGTTTTACATATTTTCATAGAGATTCCATTCCCATTTATGGTAAAATACAAATGGGAAATGTTTTTAATACAACATTAATGCTCTTTTTAAAATGATTATTAAATACAAAATCCTTTTTAAAACTCTCATTAAAAATCTATTTGTACAATTTAAAAACTATTTTATAAACAAATGATATTAATGGAAAATGGCTATTAAACAAAGAGATAAATAGAATGATTTTTAAAAAATCATTTTGCCTCTCAATCATTTAACAGATCAAATTGTAGGGGAGAAATTATTCTCTAAAAATAAAAATATTATAGTAAATATATGTGTTTTTTGAGGGATATTTTTGGTGCCAAAATTTGGGAATATGAAAAACTATTGGACAATCTTTTGGACGGGCTTATGAAGCTTGTTCATGGAGCCCCACAGCATTGTGGCTAGCGAGAAGCTCCCCCCTATTTGTGAAGCCACCATAAATAAAGGAGGAGGAAGTCCTCACGAACCAGTTTGAAATTTTCAAAGCCACCATGGATCTAGAAGGTGGGGACTCCGTAAATGCATTTGATGTTTCGGAAGCCGCCGTAGAAGAAGGAGGTGGGAGGCCCCGTGAACCAGTTTGATGGTTTCAAACCCACTACAGGGAAAGGAGGTGGGAGGATCCAAGGTTATGAAATAATGCCTTGTGTCTTCATTCCCAACATTCTCTACTTCTTGGTGCCTCTTTCCTATAAATACAGGGCTCCCCTCGAGCCCAAAAGATAGATCCTCCGACCGTTCTAATTCATAGCTCTCCAATCGCGATGCAATCTTTACTCTGCAAACCATGAGATCTTGAAGGTACTTTAGCATCACGAAGGGTCTGTAATTTTTTTTGAATTCCAGTCCTATTCATAGAGGGATTCCCTTCTCATAGCCCATAGTCCTTATTGATGGTAGGGGATACCCACATGGACTCGGGTCTTCGTGGATCACTTAGGCTACATGAAATACCCTCCATGTACATGTGTCCCACATGGTAAGGCAGGGTCACTCTGCTTCACAATGAACATTGCTTTACAATGCTACGCGTCGTTGGGCACCCATTCCTAATGAAGCACTACTCCATGAATTCCTTTCCACTTCACAAAGAAACACCCATATGCACATATGACCTACACCTATGTTAGGCCACTTCATGTCGCAAAGCATACCCCTTCGTGAAGCCCCTCCACTACATTGAGCACCAAAGAATCATAAGGCTTATACCTATGAACCCCTTTACTCCGAAAATTATTTTCCCATTCCACCCTCCATATTTTTTCAATGTGATTTCAATTTCCCTTGGGCAGTGCTTCTTGTTACGTTGCATAGCCTAATACTTCTTCACATACTACTGATTCTTCACATAGCCACACTAATATGGGCCCCTCATTGGATCACTCCTTAACACCCCAAAACCAAAACATTGCTGATGGATTCCCTTCCCCAAGGGTGGGTGGGTATCAGTTATGTAAGTCTCAGTGGATGTAGTGTGAACCAACATCATCTGTGCTGCAAAACGTTAAACCGCCAAGCACCATCATGCTTATCACATGATGTTAAACTATGACCCTACCTGTGCATTATACGTAGGGTTACCCATCTCCAACATAATCTATTCCCACTAGTCTCTATAGGAGTTAGCTCTTTCTCACATGTAATGAGATCCTATTTGCAGGAGCGACATCTGTCCATGGAGAAACAGCGACCTCCTTAGTGTTATCCCTGAGCCTTTCTTGCGAAAGGAATCATCCTTGATCATATTGTTTTCTTCATGGAAAAATACCAGAGAGGGGGGCTAGGAATTGTATCCCTCATATATTCAGTTCAAAATCCCTCTCCCTTTGTTATTTTTCACCACTGGGCTTCTTTCCTAGATTACGTCACAATATTCACCTCTTTGGGTCATTAACCATGTGTATGCCCTACTCCACATCCCACAGACACACCTCTCATGACATGATTGACAGGTCTTTGATGACTCTTGATTATCACCTCGTGCATGACTTCTATGTGCTTAGAACAAGCACCGACCATGGAATCCTCTATGGGAGCATAGAGTGTAAGCCCCACACCATCCCGAACTACATGGTACTTGATCCTTTCTAAGGAAAGGTACGTAGGATTCCTACCTAAGGTTGAAGCCCATCAATTATTGGTCCCTACCCCCTTCACCAACACACCACCCAAATCATTCTGAACTATGTGGACATTGATCCTTTCCCTAGAATGGTATGTAGGAAGCCCCCCAATGGATCATTCCCAACACCATTGGTCCCAAACTCTCCACATCGGCGCACCCCGGTCCTACATGACATTAAACTGTATGTCACCTTTTGTCCCGCAAGACACAAAATATTCACCTATTCAGTTGTAATTTTTTGTCGATCCCATCCAGCGGTAAGCCTTTATCCCCCCATCCTACAGTAAGACTTTTTCACCCCCATCAAGTGGTAATACATTGTAATCTTCATCCTACGTTAAGTCGTTGTGATAAACATCCAGCAGTTAGTGGTTGTGATCCCCTATTCAGTGGAAACCCGTTTTCGACCCCAGTCTATGGTAATCCATTGTCAACCCAATTCATCAGAAATCCATCCATTTAAACCACAACAAGTGGTAATCTATTTTAGTCAGCAACCGATGTTATGTCGTCATAGTCCTCTTTGTTGGGACCAACATATCTGGTCCACCCTAGTATCCTTAAACAAACTCGGTCTCCTATGCACATGTAAGCCCCATTATATTATCATGTCGTTGTCCTATGCATACAACCCGACTCTATGTCCCCATCCTGAACTATGTGGACATTCATCCATTCCATGGCAAGGTACACAAGAATCCTTTATAAGACTCGAGACCATCACCCATTTCTCGTTCAGGTCTTCCCCTCTAGAAAGTGTGTTTTGGAAGGTCATGCCCCATCTCGGAGGTTACACAACATACTTTTCCCCTTCATATGGGTCACCTCCTTAGTATTCCCATCACCACACTGAACTACATGGACATTGAATCTATTCCATGGGAATAAGTAGTAAGTCTCTTCAAGTCTCAATCCTAACACTACTATCACCTTCATAATTGTTCCATCCCATTCCCCTGCCACTTCATTCAACCCTTCGTCATCCATCCAAATTTTTACATGACCCACCACATCCTGGTGAGATCATTTCACCCCTTTCTCACTGCTCCCAGTGGAAATTTTGTAACTAACCATGCATTAGTCCTAGTATCAGTGATCCCTCTAGAGGTTTCAACCATCTGATCCACTCTTATCAGTGTTCTGATAAGTCCAATCCAACTCTTCAAGATGTTAATCCTATGGCATACCCTATGTTAAACATGGGAATCTACGAAAAACCATTGAGACATGTCCATGGCATATAATTTACTATATTCTATGTGGGATTCCTCTGGATTCAATTCCCTCGAGATTCCCAATCATAATGGTAAGAAACCTAGACGCACCAATGTTCTAGCGTATAGACACGCCAGTGATGTCCAACTGGACAACTCCCCTGACCGAAGGTTTCTACACATACCAGACCTCTTGGAATGTCCCAACATAAGTAGTGTAATTAACAGGCGTCCATAAATTTTTGGCAATGGGAAGAGTTTCACAAACTACGTCTTAATCTATGAGGGAGATCCAAACTAAGTGATGAGTTCTAAGGAAGAATCCATGAAAGGAGGAACCGACATCCCATCATCCCATTTCAATCAAGGGGAAAATGTCCCTGTATAAACAATGGATGTCATCCGCCATTGGAAAGAGGGAATGCAGGGCAACAGTCTGAGCATCCTCATCCTCCTCAAACTGACAGATGCGCGTGCCCCGACAAAAGCATCAGAAACAATAATGGTGAACCCGATTTGAATTTTGTCTCTTCAATGAGTAGATTAGTAGTGTTTATGAAATTAGTGGACTAGCGTGTCACTGGATCCAGTTATCCGACATCAGGTACCATCATGAAAATAACAGTCCTAGTGTGAATCATACCCGAAAATGAGGCAGTTGAAAATTTGACATCTCAGTCTACAACGTCGTCTGCATGGATCCTTCTTACCATCCATGGAAGATGGAATGGCACAGGGGCACAAGATGTCGATTTCCTTGTTTTAGCACTAATGGATTAATTCTATACCTTCTAGGACACATGCTACCACAACATGAAATAGATCAATAACCACCCACCAATGAAGGGGAAAGGCTACTGCTAATGCGGAAATGCCACGTGGCTCCACCGCTTCTACAACATCATCGACACCCATAGATATTACGATCCAATGACCTATCTACTCTTTTGAATTCATTCATTGAAGGGTGATAAACAATTTCATCAGTTGATATGAGGTGCTGGGGATTATCACGACATAGGATATAGACCACTAGGAATTAGAGAAATCAGTTCCTCATTGATACTACCTCCCCCATGGGCCATGCGGGAGCCACTGATCCCCACTCCAAATTATAACCCTTTTAGGAGTCTCTCCCCTAAACACTTCGATGAATCCCTCCCCTGCACCGATGACGCTACGGATTTCTAGTCTAGCCAAGTCCGGATCCTCTTTGGGGGGCTCCCAAAAAGGTCTCCCACTAGGCCGTGCTAATGCCACCACCCAGTCCCACGAGTCAAGGAGCAGGTAAGCCACACAGCTATCCCACTGGCACCAGTCCAACTGACCCGATGCCAGCATGGGGCATAGGCTGAGAAGGACGCCCAACAAAGGGAATCAACGTCAACAAATATTTTGGCTCATGCTACCACTGATGTATATCATCAAAACTTGTGTATTTTGAGTAGGGGAATTATATTCCTGACCCGGATCGAGGCCCCAACCACCCCACAGGCAATCTCGGTCAACAATCTTAGTCATCAGTGCTGGTAGTGGCCCCTACTGACTGACCCACACCAATGTCACCCAGTACAGAGGCCCTCCCCAAACCACCAAAATTGAGATCATTGGTCATCCCCACTTCCAGGATTGGCGTGGAGGTCTGCCCAATGCTACATTCAATCCGAATGAGGGTCCACCCCGCGGTAGTGACACTCAGTACGAAAGCCTCTTCCACACTCATTACATAGGGTATGGGTCATTTCATCCTGCCATAGGCTGAAAATGTGGTGATTTTACTAATCTCATCTATCTACAACAAGGAGGTCTCCCCCATGTCATTACAGCGGCCGATGAAGGTCCTCCTTGCCTCAATAATCAGAGGTGTGAGGGTCAACATCACTTCATTAGTACCTAGCACGGAGGTCATACCCATGCTCAGTTTGACCAATATGAGGATACTATACATGGGATAATTTAATGAGGAAAAATCACGAAGGACATACCCTTGGTCCTACCGGCTTCCGTGGACATCCTACCCTCTCCAGCACTTTCAATGGAGATTCCCTCCGCACATCAGTCAGTGGGTAGGGTTTCCATCCCCATGTTCCCTTGGATATCTGTCCAAATGCTCCTCACACCCCATCTCACTCATGTAAAATTACTCCCCACCCTAGAACCATTATGGCCAAAGGTCCTACTCACACCAGAAACCAACCCTGTCCCAAAGAACTTCCCAGGGCTGTGGGCAGGTTATCACCTCCATAAAAAGAATACAAAGATGATTCAAACTGAGACTGAACCAGTCTGATTTTTAGATTTTGAGGAGCAAAATGACTCGGTGATTGAACCCTCACATAGAACATTCATGTCAAGGATCATGGTAGGAACTAGATGCAACATCCTCATACTTCCATAATGTGAGGTCCATTTGATTCCATCCTCCCTCCACAGGTACATCCTGGAAGATGAAAATGTGAAATTTCCCCAAGGTCTGGAAATGCAATCACCAGCATTATCACAATAAGTGCAATCTTCCCAGACTATAGATCACAAAGAGCTATTCTGGGGACCAATGGAAGAAAATCAACAATTTGGTCCATTTTCCACAGCTGCAACCCTTGTGCCAAAAAATCCAGTCGCTATCCCGACTTACTGTGATGTAGTGTCTACGTCACTACACTCTTTAGAGTATATCCCGAGATGTGTCGGTTTTTCAGGTCACTCTTCGTATTCTCCACTGACTAGACCACTATCTCAGCGGTATTCTTCAATACCACAATAGTTTCTTTAGCCACCCACTGTTGGTGAGTGGGGAAATTAGGTTCCAGACCTCGAGTCTGAGCCGAGGAGCTTGGGGGGCCTTTCATGCAGGGGACCATTTCTCTGAGCCGTTTTGGCCAGTTGAAACAAAAAATTTCATTGCACTAGAATCTCTTACCATGGAAGAGGTTGAGTTTTTATGGAAACCCATCTAGGTAACACACTTCTATATTCATCATCGATGAGTGGCCATCCCCAATATTCTGGTGCACATTGAAGAAATCGGCAAGTAATGTCGTTTGGTTGATTTGGCCGCACTAACCATGTCCCTTCACCCTGAGTTACCAGGTCAATATAGGACCCTCCAAAAACGATGTATCCAGAGCATTAAAGTGTTCTATAGGATAATCAAGGAGGCCTCTCCCCAAGTTAAAATCTATGGTTGGAGGAAGCACACAACACTCCATTTCAGTTCCATCCAGCGCAAACTTGCTTTTCCAGGTGACTTAAATATATGCCTCCAAGAAGGGTTGTATTTAACATGGATGAAATTCAAGGGGTGTGAACAATCTAGAGATTCTTAGATAGGACCTCCCTCCGAGGGAGTTTCAAACCTCTTGGATCTGTTTGGATGGATTACTCATCAATAAAAGAATCTACTGGGTCTTCCTGTGCCCACCAAGGTGTTGTTACTCTGCCGAAACCCAACAAGGGTAAGGAACACCTTAGAGCTATCCAACCCTCTAACCCATATGGCTCAAAGCAGAAGGAAGAAGACTATTTTGAAAAATATGGGTTATGTCAGCAACTCCTAAAACACAAGATGATGGTCAACGACGTCCTTTCTGAATGTGATGTGGAGCGATGAACAGAATATAATGACTCTCGGTCAGGGTAGTAGGGGAGGCATTGCATCCCCTAAAATAATTACCTCTAGGGGACCCAGACTATAATTTCAATTCCAATAGGGTTGAGGCCAGAACTTACGTCAAGAGGTCGTGGTATGTGTCGCAAAATCCACCCGAGTGGCAATATAATCTCTAGGACCCAACACAAGTTCCCCCGACAGCTCCACAGGTCATCCCACCAACCGCTCCACAAGCCACCAAGCCTTCTTATCATGTTTATGAACATACCAATGCATTGGTGGTCAAGTATACCTGTAAAAAGAGCAACCCACCTAGATGATTCAATGGAGACACACATTGCCCGTCACGAGACGTTGGAGACATGACTGGTGGTGATATAGCCTAATGGAAAGCCACATCCGGTGTTAGTGGATTATATGACAACACCCCTAGGTTTTGGAAATATCACCTTTTCCACTTCAATGAGATAGGTGACCCACCACAGCATCTATCCCACTTCATCTCAAGGTGTGGACCCATGTTGGGAACACCGGCACCGCAGGAGGCTGCCAACTCCGATGCACCATAGAGACATTGGATGGGATGGAATTCATTTGATACAATTTTCTACCCATTAGATCAGTAACCGGTTGGGAAGACCACCATAGGAAATTTCACTACCAGTCCAATTCCACCACTTGGAAGATGAGTACCACAGACCTCTTCAAGTGCTAGTGGAGGCCTGATGAGCACTTTGCAGACTTTTTCGCCCGATGGAAATGTCTCTCATACTCCATGGACATGCCACTGACTTAGAAAAAATGTAGAATATGTGAATAGGGAATGTCAATAATGAATTGGTCTCCTCTCTGATCACCCATAACTAACTCTACAAATTCAAAGACATCTCTAATAAGGCCATGTTCCTAGAAGAATACCTACATCAGGCCATCCATGCATGTCCCTTTCCTCATAAAATCCTTACTGGAAGGGCCTATAGTGCTGATCCAACCATTGTGGCTCAAATAGAGGCAGCTAGGCATCTAGAGATGTTACTAGTGGAGCCGCCTCAACAACATCGCAGGTGACCTCCACCACAGGCACAACCTCAGCCCCAAAAGCCCCCCCCCCTCAAAATCAATTGAATCCCAAACACAATGCACTACCACCACCTTGGAAAGTTAACTAGGCTCCACATCTTCTACATGCTCCTATAGCCCCTCGTTAGGGTAAGTCTCCCATGACCCCTTCATGGATAGGAGGAACCAGACCTACTCATTCGACAAGGATCATGTCCCCAGTTATTTCTGAAGTGCCTTGGAACAAGGGATTGTTCATTTTCAATAAAACAAGAGGACCAAAGAGGAAAACATCCCTGATCGCCTTAATTAATGCCCATATCAATGGATTCTAGGTAACACCGTCTAATATTGCTACGTGGTTAATGACTAGCCTCAAGACCAAGTGGATAATAGCATTGTTCAGTTATTCCCAGTTCCGGCATAGTAGGCATTTGACTTTGTAAAGATAGACAGTGGTAGTGACAACGAAGGTGAGTGTCATCAGGTTTCTAACCATGGGTACCATAAGTTTGATGATTGGATAGCTCGTAAGATAGTTCCTTGTGTCCATGGAGTTATCCATGTCTTCTTGAATCGATATGAAACATATAAATATGATGCAACATCCATCACTAGTACATCTATGTCAATAGCTCATCTTTCCTCCCCCTAGAAGAGAAAGCATCTGCGGCCTATGGGAAAACAATGTTTCACACTAATACCATCTTCATTCCAAAATCTCGATGACATCATACCCTAAGAGATGAAGATTCCACCTAGAATCCATCTAGTAGTGGATGACTCTTCATGTGACGTTCTATGGTACACCATAGTTATTATCATAGAGATGATAAACACTTACATGATTCCTGATGATGAGGAGCACCAGGTAGATCCTCCCAATGTCCCTAGTCATCACTAGCATTAGAAGAGCCATGGATATATAGGCCATCAGAGTTCCTCAGTCAGTACTTCTAGTCAGTCTATTCATGCTACTGAAACCAGACAACCGGCCTATTGTAGATCACAACACATGCATCCTTCTCATCAAGTGTCATTAAGTCCACCTTCACCATCATTTGTGTTATTGGATCAGTCAGTACCGCATATATTGTGCCGTGACCATCCATGCATTTCTACAGACCTATTTCAGTCATCTAGTCCCCATCCATTATTCACTCCCCATGCTTCGACTAGTGAACAACGAGATATTCCAAGCACCATTCAGCTGCCAATCTGGCCGACAGGGCCCACCATACCTCCTGTCAAAGGGCGACCTCATGTATGTAGAAATTCATGCCTGTTACGGAATTATAATGTCCTCAAACATCTTATAATCATTCCAAAAAAACTCTCCATTCTTGAGGAACTTATCTTGTTAGCAGATATGTGCGAAGCCATCGACGAGGCTTTAAGAAGCCCCCTCAAGTTTGAGATAGAGGTAGAATCTGCAGAAGCCTTCCATGTTGGGGCGGTCGAGCATTCGGAATGCTAATACATCATCACGTTATATGGAGAAGATGAAGGATCCCCCGCAATGGAGGACATTTTACCACTATACATCACCTGCCAGTTTAATGTAGTGGAGATTTTTCACTATCTTGTCGACACAGGCTCCATGATCAACCGAATCCCGACTCAGACATTGCGAAAACTGGGGTTGTACGAGGATTATCTAAGCCCCTCTGACATATGAATACAAGGTATGATAGGATAGAATAGATATCCGTCATCAAGATATGCTTGATGATCCAGTTTAGTTTCCTTTTTACTAGCACCGAGTATATGGTTGTCTCCCAGGACACCACCTACAATGTGTTGATTGGCAGGACATGACTCCACCTGCATGCAGAAATTCTTTCCTTGTATAACCAGTTGCATAAGTACTCCATAAATGTTTGAGTGGGAGAGCTTCAAGGTGATACATATCACATTGTTTCATGTGAATCCCACTATCTGGATGCCAATTGTTATAAGAGAAAACACAAGAAGATTCGAGACAACAATGATGAGCATGCCATGCCTATGACCGGCCTGTGGAAATATCTAGATGGTAACTACAACTATCTAATCCACCATTTGGAGGTTACAATCCTAACATAGGAAAATTCTTTATTGTTTCTAGAATGAGGGGAGAACACATTCCCATGTCTTTGCGATGTCGGAAGATCACGTCCTAATCCTACAGAAATCAGGCCCAGGTAATCTCGGAGCCTCCTCCTCCCATAAGGTATCAGGATGTCCACCCCATGCAAATGGAAATACATCATAATTGCATATTTCACCAGGGAATTAACCGGATCATTATGACATTCCACTATGGATTCAATATCATCAATCATGGCCCCTTGGGCCAAAGACCAGTTTGGATTGCATTAAAAGCATTCATAATTATTGTTTCGGCAGCACATGAGTTCCCCTAAGTAGTGTCCACTGACGCTCATGCTAGTAGCAGCATCCCATCAGGATCTGTCGACTCATAGAAAACTCATCCAGTCAAGGATCCCTCTTCCATTAGTGAAGAAGAGGATTTAAGGGATGCTCCCCCTACATTTGAATAGGGCGTCTCTGCCACGGTCAACGAATTAGTACAGGTGAACTATGGTAGATAGGTGGACCCGAACCCCACAGTTATCATTGCCTCCAAGAAGTGGAAGACAAGGAGAATGTATAGTACAATTATTTATATTCTCCTAAAATTACATTTCCATATGAGATACAACAACAAGATTTATCTACAGAGGACTACGAGTTATGCTCTAGTGATTCTCCTTCACTTTCCCTTACATTATCATATATTACTATAGTGATTACTTTAATCTAAGGTGTCCTTGAAAATACATTTCTTCATGATTAATAGACATAGATTACACTAAAAATCTCTACATCCAATGTTGAAGAAAATTTCATCCAAGAAACTATTTCCATCCATCTAGGCTAGGGTATCAGTGTGGAGAAATTCGATCTACCACTAGTCACATTAGACAATGTGTTGGAAACTGTAATAAATTTAACATAGGAGGTTTTATTTCTGACCGTACGTATCTTAAAAATGGAATTAATTCATTATATATACATATGGTATTATAATGGAAGACCATTTGGTTAATAGACTCATACTAGAGATTTATATTTCCTGTTGTTTAGGAATTTTTAACAGAGGTTGATGTAATATGATCATTAAATTTTTGACTATACATTATTTAAAAACGTACATATTATGATTATGTAAGAATATTAATATATATAATTATTATTACTGTAATGATGTAACTAAATTTTATATTAATTTTATTTAAAAAACTACTTTTTTATAATTTATATTAAGTATATTATTAATCACTAAATTTATAAAATATATTAATTAGCTAATTTTTTGTAGTTACTATATTGTTAAATATATAATAAATAATTTTATTAATAAAAAATTTAGTTATAATTAATATTATTATATATTTTATATATTTTTTTAATATTATATATTTAAAATTACAATTTCATTAATTATATTAATAATTCAATTTCAATTTATTAATATAATGATATACATTTTTATTTGCAATACTAATTATATACTAAAATTTTGGATCAAAGTTCCATTATGGATTGAAATCCATCTTGAAAAAACCTTATGCTCCATGAAGTCGATGTGAAAGAGGGTCTCAGATTTACTCTATCATCACAAAATATAATAAATTTTATTAAAACGAAATATCTATATATGTAATTAATTATATTTTATTAATCTATAAAAAGTAATAATATTAGTAATTAATATTTCTAATATATATTAATACATTATAAATAATTATCGTTATAATTATTAATAATATAATAATTAATATAAGTTACAATATCCTATTATTTAATTACGAGGCACTTAATGTAGTAATATTATTGATAATATCTTATAATCTTATATTTATTACATAAAAAACTTATTTATTAGTTATATGAAATTAAATGACTTATTATGTATTAGTTATTATATTTTTATATAGTTAATTTGGTTTTACTTGATATATTATAAATTAAAAAATTTATTAATAAAATTATTAATTAATTATTTTATAAATGAAAACCCAAATAAATATTATTAGGTAATATTATAAAACTAAAATCCAGGATCAAATATCATTCATGCCTTATGTGTGCCAAAATACTAGGAATCATTAATAATATACACACGTCTTATATTTAATGAATGAGGTGTAAATATCATTGATGATTCCATGTCGATAGAATATGCCTGAATGGGGTTCACACAATACTGGTCCTATTTTCCAAAATGTAGTAAATCATTAAATATATTAAAAAATGCAAAATTATAAAAAAAAAATAAGAAATAAATATTGATAGTTATAAATAAAAATATATTATTTGTGGGGATCAGTTTCTCAAATGCAACACATTATTTGATAAAAATAGTTGGGGAACACATCATTGGATGCGGTTAACTATTAAAATAAATAATATGTGATTGATAGTTAATATGAAAATAAATGTTATGGATCCAAGAATGTTGTAACTTTATTGGGGGTGATAATACATGAACCTAATACCTCACAAAGCATGTCTCAATGTTATTAATACTATGGAAATGATTATAATACAATCCAACTGCGTGTTGTTTAATTTTTAATAAAATAAATTTTTTTATCTTTTAAATGACCTGGAATTTCAATATATTTGTTTTTAAATTATTTGGGATTATTGTGAGTCAGTGAAAATTAACGGTGTGAGATTCTGAGGCCTAGACTGCCTGAAACAGAATTTTGATCTTTTTTTAATGTTACGTTCAGTAAACGTGTGAGAGGGAATTTATATCATATGAACTGGTGATCAGAATTGAAATCTGATGGCACCGTTGAACTCGCAGCACTGAGATTCAGATAAGGGAAACCTAACATTGACCGTTGTAGGACAAGAGAACAAGATAGATTTACGAGCTTTTTGAAGAATAATAAAATAACATAAAAATGTTATTTTAATTTTCTAACAAGTCTTGGGTGACAGTGGTGGGGACCATGGAGGTGGTCCGGAATTTAATGTGAGATATTAAATGCCCGGTTACACATAGTATGTATAAACATCCTTCAAGTAGTTAAAAAGATTCATTAATTACACCAATTAATTAACTATTAATTTAAAGGAGAGTTAAACTCATAACTTCTCCTTTTAATTATTCATCTGTTGGAAAAAACGAGGATTGGTGGATCATGAGAGAATCATTGATGAAGAACTGAAGAATGAACATCCCTCTCATGAAGAACGGAGGATTGAACGACGTCGTTGGAAGAATCAATATGAGATCGATTAATGTTGGCGGCTTCAACGAACACAAATTCTCCTTCAACAACCATGAAATCTCTTCCAAATCCGAGGAAGAGGTTGTTATTAAATTCAAGTAAATTATAGATTCATTTTTTACATTCTTGAAAAGCATGACGAATTTAGATCATCCAAAATGATTTGATCAACAATTCATAATAAATTGTGGATGGTTGTTCTGGGAGTTCTGAACAGGTTTTAATTTATCTTTGTGGGATTATTTACAACCCACATGATATGATGCTCACACGGAGCATGTATGAAAAACGAACAAGTCCCAGATCCTCTATCTCTTTGGGTTTTGATGTGTTCTTTGGGGTAGGATCTTTAACATGACCGAATATGGAATCTAGGAACCACGCAGTTACAGCGGCATACCAGGAGGCCCGTAAGTGCAATATGAAGGGGAAACGGACCACCAGAGCTCACCCGATGACCCATAGAAGCCCTACTAGTGTGCAATGGTGGTGGCCTGCTCTCGAAGGCCACGAAAAAGAGGCGATGCTCGTAGTTTCCAAGGTGGATAGCGGGGGTGGTCCGTGTCTTCTGGCCCCGATGGCAGCAGAGTGGCATGTTGTCGCTCGTTGTGAAGAGAAGCCACTGTTTCAAGTCATGGAGGAGGGGACCCACGATAAGTCGGTCACTTTGAAAAGGGGTTGGTTCCAAGTGGTGATGCTGATTTAAGAACACCAAACGGCTCAGTCATTTGCGAAAGGGGGAAGGCCACCCCACTGGCGCACTGCCCCCGCATCTGGGACTAGTCGCCTACGCGGGCCGCACCCAGGGTGGGTCAGGCCGGTCCATGACCCAGGGGGATGAGCCTGCCAGAATGCTAGCTGGTTTGGGATAGGCCAGATTG
Organism: Viscum album; assembly: GCA_963277665.1. Lineage (NCBI taxonomy): Eukaryota > Viridiplantae > Streptophyta > Magnoliopsida > Santalales > Viscaceae > Viscum > Viscum album. The sequence goes on along the minus strand of OY728138.1, from coordinate 650,980,165 downwards.
GGCCTAAGTCAGGTCAGTTTATGGAGTCACCGATTGAAGAACCCCTAACGGCTCAGCCGTTCGCAAAGGGGGGAAGACCACCCAGCTAGTGCACTGCCCCAACAACAAGGACGAGTTGTCTGCGCGGGTCACAACCAGGGTGAGTCAGGCCGGTCCACGAGCCATCAGGATGAACAGGTTGCATTCCAACTTGTTTTGGGTCAGGCGAGATTGGAACTGATTAGGTTCTGGTCGGTCCGACTTGGTTGGACTAGACCCAGACAATGTTTTAGCCCATATAGTCTTAAAAGATCGTATATCGCAAACTAGGTCTCTATTTGATAAACTGTCAAGGGAATTGTAATCCTCATAATTATATGGTCCTTTTGAGATACTCCACCTGTTTTTTAGAGAAAGTTGGAGTATGGCTGGGTTGGATCAAACCCAAATCCAACCTGGCCCTCTATACTAAAATGCTTATAACTCATAGACTGGGCATCCAATTGACACACCGCCTATCGCTTTGGGACCCTTATTACATGTCGGTCCATTGAGTTAATCCTTTATTGAATTTCTTGACAGTTGAGGTACAACCAATATCTTGAGGAGCTGTTTCATCGGAACTCAAGTGCATGAGTGAGGGAAATCATTTGGTTGTCTGTCAAATTAAGAGCGACCCTATGTGGTTCACCATCATAGCGACCCTATATGGATCCACATCATAGATACCATCTGTATGCCATCATCATAACCACCCTGTGTGGATCAGAATCATAGTGACCATTTTTGGATCAACATCATATTGACCCTATGTGGATCGGAATCATAACCACCCTGGGTGGATCATCCTCATAGCAGCCCTGTGTGGATCAACAACATAACATCCCTTTGTGGATCATCATTGCACGACCCTATGAGGACTATACATAGAGCGGCCCACCATGGATGGGCGTTATACAACCCTATGTGGATCGACAATAGAACATATTTTTCGTGGTTTAGTTGTGGAACTTCCTTACAGAATTAAATGATATAGATTAAGACTAATCATATTTATTCTTGATCACAAAGTTGTATACCTTGTGTGAGTTGTCTCTAATTTATGCATTATGATTGAGTTCATGCTTTTTGGTTTATCCATTGTGAAATTCTAGGAGACCATTCAGGGTCTCAGGGTCCCTATTGTGTATTGTTATACTCACCAATGCACGGGCTTCACCCGCACCTTATTGTGTCTTATGCAGATAACGAGCAGCTTGGATGAGACTTTTGGGTGCCAGGACCAGGCAGTACATAGAGGTGAATGGTGGACAAGGAGAGCTGTAGAGACCAGTTGTACCAACACTTCAGGTAGGAATATTTGGTAAAGGATCTGAGGAGTTTTTTTCTATTATAGTTGTATCTTTCAGTTGGAATTGTATTCTGAAAACCTTTTCATTCAGTACACCCGCTTACTTCTATAGTTTTACTATGTGGATTACATCGTGTCGTGTTCTTGGTGTATGTGATTTCATTTTTAAAGGAAATGTATACCCAATTTTAGGTAAATGTGTTTCCAGTGCTAGTCGCTAACCCCTGGCTTATGGATGGTGGCCATGGTTTAATCATAACATGGGCCTCGGGGGACAGGTCGTGACAAAGTGGTATCAGAGGATTTGGTTCTATCGAAGAACTATGACCCAGATCATTCCAATGCAGCTATAGTGTTAAGTTTTTTGAGTGTGGTTTCTAGTTCAGGGTGTCCATTGTTGGTGCAGCGGCTGTCGTATCCATACACCCAGACCCAGAATTATGATTTCCAAATCAGTGCATGAAAACACTGATTGCGTGTATTTTGGAAATGTTTTACATTTTGTCTCTTTTTAGTTATCTCACTAGGTATTAATTATTGACCATGGTGCACATTTTTCAATTCTGGATGCCTCTATGTAGAGAGCCTGCCAAGAATTCGGAGAGAGTTCACTATGATGGCCCACCAAATAATGAGCCTTCAGTGATGGACCCTCGTACAGCGATAGTACCTTCAGGTGGTGAACCATCAAGGCTTATACCCATTGGGAAGTAGTTTTCACCAGCCCCACTAAAGGATGGTTCATGAAAAATAAGTGTGTTGTACGAGTTCCAATAGTATAGGCCTCTGAGGTTTCGGGGTGAGTTAAATTCCCAGGCAGCTGAGGAGTTTTTGGAGGTTGTGGCCTGTGATTTTTGCTATGTTAAGACACTTGCAAATCAGCTGGTGAGCCAAGAAACTAGCCTCTTCTAGACCACAACAGGGAGATGGTAGAGTTTGACACTTCAAACACATGAGGAGGAGACATTATATTTGTTTAACATTGAGATCCTCTTTGGGTAGGAGTGCGTACCGGCGACATTTTTCTAAGTGCGTATCCTAAAGCTACTGCACATACAACCGAGCAGCTTATTAGTGGTCCATTACATGGTGAGGTTCGCTGAACTCTCTCACTACACCACTAACATTGTACGAGACCTTTTTTCTGCTCCCAAAACATTGTGTAGGGTCTCGGATGAGGGATCATAGCATCGATGATATCACTTAATATCCTGACACAAGCTGGAGTTTACGAGCGAGCATTGATGGTGGATATGTTTTTACCTAAGTAGGCACCGCTGGTGGGAGCCACCACTGGAGGATAGGTAGCTGAGTCATCTGCAGTAGGAATTAGGAAGATGATGCAGATGTACAAGTGGGCCACACCTTCTTGAGGATGACCCCAGGACACAGGGTTGGAGGTGCAGAGCTCACAAGGTAGATAAGTTCAACAGAGGAAAAGATTGTGCTTCATGTGCGGCAGGTAGGGCCACATGGCTCGTGACTACCTAACCTATCGTATCAGCAATCAGTAGACGGTTAACGGACCACAAATGAATAGGCAGAGATTTGAGAAATGAGGTCAATAGGGTGGAGGGCATGGTATAGGAGAAGGTCATGTAATAGATGATGGATGTTAATTTGAGGATCTCTAGCCCCCACCTCATGTGGTCCACCCCGACCTTCGGGAGTTGGCGGATAGGGATGAGCACATATTCAGTAAGATAACACCTACGATCTTGTTGCTCTAGTGGTGATTGGTGGTATGATTTGTGTCTACTCCACCCTGGCTGTAGTAGTTATAGACACATGTTCTAGTCACTATTTAATTTCCACGGCTCTCGATTAGAGCATCGAGATTCTGGTAGAACCATTGGATCGATTGATATGATTATAGGCTCATATGGGAGAGGATTCGACGATCACACACTGGTGTCGGCAGTGTGAGCTTACTCTAGGAGGTGACATATTTCGTTGGGATCTCCTAGTAGAATCATTGATGCCTTACAACATCGTCCTGAGTATGGACGGGCTATCCACAGCCCATTCTCAAATTGACTATTATAGGCGCAATGTATAGTGTGTCCATGAGGATGGGACTGGGTTTTTTTCACCAGTGAGAAGGAACACATTGAAGATCATGAAGGAATTTCCCGGTGGAGGGTGCAGCCAATCACAGATAAGTTGGATAGCCATACCCATGGATTAGTTGATGATAAGAGTCCCAGCTACCCTAAATTCGTAGACCAGTATACTGATGACTATCCTTAGGATGTTCTGGGACTACCTCTTTGTAGAAAGGTAGACTTCTACATCGACATGTACCTCATAATGTCATCGATATCTACTGCAGTATATAAGATGTCTCCCGCGGTGCATCGTGAGTTGGAGGTACAGCTAGAGGACTTGTAGAGAAAGGGGTTCATAAGGAACAATTCTTTTCTATGGGCTTCCCCAATTTTATAGGCCATGAAGGTATATGGGAGTCTCATGATTTCTGTTGACTTTCGGTTACTAAACCAGGTGATCATGAATAACATGTATCGACTCCCAATAATTTATTAACTCTTCGTCCAGTTGAAGGGAGCTCGATGGTTTTCAAAGATAGACCATAGATCAGGTTATCATTAGCTCCGGGTACAAGTTGAGGGCCATACGAAGACATCCTTTAGTTGCTGGTATGGAAAATATAAGTTCTTGATGATTCCTTTCAGCATGAACAACACCCCAGTAGTGTTCATGGGACTCGTGAATGGGATCTTCCAGCCTTACCTCAATCACTTCGTGGTGGTCTTAATTGATGACATCTTGATATACTCGGCACCGGAGGCGGAGCACGCCAAACACATCAAGATAGTTCTAGATTCCTTCTAATAGAACCATCTTTATTGAAAACATTCTATGTTCCAGTTCTGAATGTGCTACATCTACCTCTTGTGGCGCGTTATCATAGATTTTTGAGTCGTAGTGCATCCCGCGAATATTGAAGCAGTACTTGCTTAAGAGCTACCCAGGAGTTTGACTGAGGTGCCAAGTTTCTTAGGATTGGATGGGTACTACCAAAGATTTATAAAGAATTTTTCAAGAGTAACGAATCCATTTTTAGCTTTTAAAATGAAGGGAAATCCATTCATATAAATGGAGAGATTCTAATAGAGTTTTTATGAATTAACAGATATGCTAGAAAGTGTCCCCATATTGAGGCTACTAGAAGAGGGTGTTGTGTATTTAGTCAACTAAGACACATCAGGGATTAAATTAAGTTGTGTCTTGATGCACGATCAAGAATTGATTGCCTGCAGCTCACATCAATTCTGAAAGAATGATCAGAACTATGCTATCCATTCCCTGGAGTTAGCAGTAGTGGTCTTTGTGCTGAAGATGTGGTGGCATTACTTGATGGGTGAATGGTTTAGCCTTTACATCGATCAAAATAGTATTAGGTATTTCTTCTCATATATGTACCTAAACCCAAGACAATAATGATGGCTAGAGTTCCTCCAGGACTATGACATTGAGATAGACTACACTATAGGGGAGGGAAACGTATTTTGAAATGCACCCAGCAAGAGGCCTAGTCTATAGTTTCTACGTGAGGTGAAAGAGAAGCTAGCTGCATTGTAGTTTTACTTTATGAATAGTGATTGAGTATCTTACCTAGAGTCTATGACAGTTACTCCCCCAATCCTTCATCGCGTTAGGGAGGCTTGTCTTGGGGATGTAGACTGTGATGCCCTACGTGCTCATATATCATTAGGACAGGCTCCAAATTTATTTTCAAAAGGTGGGGAGAACATTATCTTCTTCAAAGGATGCACCATTGTACCAATGACTCTATGAGAGGACGTTTTAATGAAGTTGCACATGACCACTTTGGTTGTATACCATGTAGTGGAGAATATGTACATGGACTTCTGGTGTCTATACTGGTGGCCAGGGATGAATTTTTTTTGTATAGTTCATATCTCAATGCCTCACTTATCATCAAGTGATGACTAAGCCTTAGTTACATGCAGGCTTAGATCTTCCAAATAATTTTCTAGAATTTAATTGGGATGGTATATTCAGGGATGTCATGATAGGGCTTCCATGAACATCCAAGGGCCATGATTCCATTTGGGTGATCATTGATCGACTCATCAAGTCAACCCACTACCCACCCATTTGAGAGCAGGGATAAGTTGAGATCTTGGGAAAGATCTATGTACAAGGGATTGTAGGACATCACAGGATGACATCTATGATTGTATAAGATCATAATGATCATTTTACATATCCCTAATAAAAGGGATTACATGAGTCATTCAGGACTCAACTAAATTTGAGAACCACCTTCCTCCATATACATATGGTTATACAAAGCGGACCATAACAACATTTGAGGATATGCATTGTGATTATGTCCATTATCTTGGCCACATTTGGGAGGACCACATTCCACTAGTAGAGTTATCTTACAACAACAGTTATCACCCCACCATTGGCATGTCTCCATTTGAGGCCTTGTATGGGTGACCTTGTAGATCACCACTATACTAAATAAAACATGGGGAGTCTACCCTTATGGGTCCAAATTTGGTAGGGGTTACCACAGAGAAGATGGAGATCATCCAGGAGATGATGAAGACTGCACAGAGTAGGAAAAAGTCTTAGGATGACAAGAGATAGAGACCCTTGGTGTTTGTGTAGGGAGACCTTTTCTTTCTATAGGTATCACCCCGTCGAGGATTACAAAGGATTGTCTATGAAAGATATCTATTTTAGAGGATCATCGGACCATTCTAGATCCATAGTAGAGTAGGAAAGGTTGGATATCATATAGCTTTTCCCCCAAAGATGCATCAGGTACATAATGTTTTCCATGTGTCGCAATTGAGGAGGTACATGCATGAACCATTTTTAATTATTGACTAGGGAGAGCTGGACATCAATGATAGGGCGACATTTGCGGTGTCCCCAGGGGAGATATAGGATTGACCGGAGTGGGTCCTTACAAAGAGTTCGATTCATCTGGTATGAGTTTAGTGGTAGCACAAGAACTATCACGAGAGCGCATAGTAATGGGAGGCGTAGATGCGTGCTTAGGACCCCCATTTGTTTCTCTAGTTTTTTGGTAGTTTTCAAGGATCAAAAGTCCTAAGGTGGGGAGAATGTAGTGTCCTGGAACTTCCAAAGAATATTTTTAAAATTATTTTGGGATTATTGTGAGTTTGTGAAAATTGACGTTTCTTGATTCTTCGGCATAGTGTGCTCGTAAGGAAAATTTGAACTTTTTTTAATTTACGTTTAGTAAATGTGTGGGCATGAATTTTTTTTCTTTTGAACCAGTGCATGGAAGTGAAATCTGAGGGCACCATTGAACTGATAGGATCTAGATTCTCTAATAGGAAGATTAACTTTGACAGCAGTAGGTTAGGAGAAAAAGACATTTTTATGACCGTTTTGATGAATAATATCATAACATAAAAATGTTATTTTATTTTTCTACTATCTCTTCAGCAATGGTGGTGGGGACCAATGAAGTGGTCGACCATAAAATGAGGGACATTAAATGCCCAGTTACACATATGTTGTGTATCCACCTTTCGTATAATTAATAAGATTCATTAAATTAACTAATTAATGAGCCATTAATTTGAAGAAGAGATTAACTCTTAACTTCTCTTTATAATTATTCAAACGTTGGAAAAAATGAGGATTGCTGGATCATGGGAGAATACGTAACAATGAACTGAATAATGAACTTACCTCCAATAAATAATGAAGTATTGAACAATTCCATTGGAGGAATCGATCCAGGATCGACAAACACAGTCGTCTTCAATGGACATATATTCTCCTCCCACAACAGCATCATCTACACCAAATCTGAGGTAGGGGTTGGTATTAAATTCAAGTAAATTCTCTATTTATTTTTCTCATTCTTGAAAAGCATGAAGAATTTGGATCATCCAAAATGGGTTTGTTTTTTATTCATATTAAATTATGGATGGTTTTTTAATGAGTTTTGAATAGGTTTTAATTTATCATTGATGATTTATTTACTACCCACATGATATGATCCTAACCCATAGGGAATGGTCCAAAAGAACAAGTAATGGAACCTCAACCTCTTTGGTTTTTGTAGCGTTCATTAGATGAAGATTATCAACTCAACATAATCTTGAATTCGGGAACCATGAAGTGATAGTCTGATCCCAAGATGTCCATAGGATATAACAGATGGGAAACATACCACCGGACCTCACCCGCATCTCTCCAGCTGTGGAGGAGAGGCAGTGCTGGAAGATACCGTGGTAGATAGTAGGGGAGGCAGATATTGGTAGCCCGCAGTGGCAGCAGTGCAGCTTTCTTTAGTGCGACGCCAATAGAAGATGCGACTAAGGGGAATCTCTCCCTACGGGTACTGATAACAGGGGCCGGTGCCATGTGCAGCTGCCATTTGATGAACCCAGAATGGCTCAGCCATTCGAGAAGGGGGGTGGACCAACAAGTTGGTGGACCATGCCGACAACTATGTTGGGACACATGGCAGACTCCACCCATCCAAGGTGGATAGGGCCAGTCTGTGGCCCTGTAGGCCAAGCCTCTCTGCAGTCTAGTAGGCCCGGCCCACCGCATCCTCGCCCACATGGGCTGATCTAGCTGGTATAGGCTGGGTTGGGTCAAATGGAACCAGGTCAGGGCAGCCCATGTCGGGGTTTCCCGGGTCGGTCCAACTGGGTTGGTGTGGGTCGGGTCAGTCCTTTAGAAACGCTGATCTTTTATTACACAATTAAACACAATATATTAAACAAAACTCACATGATACAACATAGAAGACCGAGAGGTATAGTTTCCTTGGGGCTTAGGATCATTACATAATAAGTTAAAATGTGAAATACAATATTTTTATTGAAAACTTCTTTTACATGATCACTATATTCCCTCGTACTTAGTATTGCATGGGATAACCTGAGAACATGCCTATGAACAAGGTGAACTATAAATCCTAGTAAGGGAATAATCCTGGAATAACATGAGGAATTTAATACATGTTAGAAAATAGGCATATCAATAGACCACAAGAGAGTAATAACCATAAAGGCATCATAAATCATGATAATCATAACATGGAAATGCGGAAACAACACTTAACATGGAATTAGCATGATCTATGGCTCATTGCACATGGAGCATGAGTAAATCCTCACTGCACAAGAAGCACGATTAAATACTCGTTGCACTTGAATTAGAATGAGTAAATACCCATTTCACATGATATATCATGATACTCCACTTTACCCAATTCATTGGAGTGCTATAAGGGAACTCCCTTCTTAAACATTTAATTTCATCCATAAGTGTGCCACATGGATCATATAACACATATTCATAAAACATCATCATTTATTCAACGATAAAGGTATGTGGAATTCATACATGAAACATTATAATCAAAAAGTAAATGTGTGTAAATTTGAATACCCTTGATATAGATATGGGCATGGTATTCACTACATAATGACATTGGCTTGGAAAATCGATGCAATTTCGACAGCGTAATGGCGTGACGTAAGAATTCATAAAAATGGTTAATTTGAGGGAAAGGGGTATCTCATAAAATGTATGTGAAATGGAATGTAAGGGGTTCATATATATATATATATATATTGCCCAACTATTGTAATGGAATTTAGATGCAAAATACACAAGGATTACTTGGATGTAAAAGAATAGAGAGAAATCCCGCATGGAATTTTGGCATAGTAATAGGTGTACATGGTAGGAATTTATTGAGAGAGAAAAGAGTCTCCCATCATTAAAACATAAATAGGGTCGTATGGGGGAGGTGTGAAACCATACCCCAACATATATAATTGAAATTAAAAGGGCATAAAGACATTAAGAAAATTTGACAAAATTGAGAAAGGAAGAAAACACCTTTCTTGGAAGTGTGCTTCTAATGGATTGAGAGAGGCTTGAGGGAGGCTTCTTGGGAGTTATGGGCACCATGGGAGGATTCCAGAAAGAGTAGGGAATAAGTTGGATGAACTATAAAGTCTTTTATTGATGAATAAGTGGGGGGCTTCGGTGGGTTTATATAAGAAAGGTGAGGGAATTCATTATTATTTAGGTTTGGGACATCTCACATTAAACTAATCCAAACGATAAAACATCAAATGGTTGTTGCCCATGGTTTTTAGAAAATTTATGTGGAAAAAATATTTTGTAAGGCCAATGTACGAACTTTTTAAAATAATGTAGTTGCTTATGTGGAGGTGAGTCAAACTCCCAAGGGAAACAATTTAAAAAGGCAAGATATTTAATAAGTCTTGATGGGTCCATTAATGCTTTGTAAAAATAGTCAAAAAAAATCCAAAACCACATTATTTTAATGGAAATACATATATTACCCAAAAATTAAGCTTATAGTATTTTATTACATCACAATTGGGGCTTTATGATGTCATAATGCATATTATATATTTAAACGGTATCTAATTTTTACCAAAAAAATTGACTGTCTCATATTATTATAAGAAATTCACCATTGGATAATTTCTATATCCTAATTCCAGAAATAATATTAATTTTATCTAAATAATTTTAAAAATATGTTAATTTTCACTTTTAAAATAAAAACCTATGTTTATCAAAAATTCTTTGGTTTTGGAAAAAATTACTTTCAAACCTTAATATAAATTAAAATTGAATTTATAAAATTATATGATCATTTATATTTAGTAAAAAAATTAATAATAATAGCAATAATATATAAAAATAATATTTAATTCGAAAATCCATTAATTCATCCAAATTTATATCTTTTTTTACCTTTAGTACAAATCCTAATTGTGCATTAAAAACTATTTACAAGGTAACAAAAATAAAATGATAGTATATTCATTGTTATATACAACAATAATGTACATGACCATAGTACTAGGGTCTTGTTATATAACCCCTTATAACACCCACATTAGACCCAAGTGTAAGGTGTGCGATGGTGACACTCTTGGGGTGTCTCGGATAACATTTCTCAGGAAGTAATATCTATCAACTTCCATTTATCTCATAAGAATTCCAACTCAAGCTTAACATATTCAAGCTCGAATTTTTCTTGGTCAATAGAAAAGCCCAATGATGCCACCTCCTTTCCGAGCTCTGAAAAATGGGATTCGTATGGGGAACATCTACTGGATGAGGTCATCACTTCCTTTGTTTGAGTAAATTGAATTTGTTAAAGACCTATATTTATACTAATTGGGTGATCAATTTTCAAAAACTATTTTATCAACGGTCACAATTCATAACATAAAACCAAGTAAGTTGACATTTTATATAAAAATTTTACATAAAGGGGCATTTAATTAGATTAATAGGGAATTCTATTAATGAATGTTGGGTTCATTACAATATTCCCCCATTAAAAAATATTTCCCTCGAAATTTTCTTTTACCTCATTAAAACATATTTGGGTAACTCGGCTTTTTCATTTCCTCTGATTCCCATGTTGCTTCTTCAAACATGAGGTTTTTCCACAACTCCTTGATGAGGGGCATTATCTTATTTCGTAGAACTTTTTATCTATGATATATGATCTTCACTGGTTTCTACTCATACGAAAGATCATCCTATAACTGTACCACCTCTAAAGAGGGTATATTTGAAGGGTCTAGTATGTACTTCCTTAATAGGTATAAATGAAAGTCATCAGGTACTTTGTCCATGGTAGGTCGATGTTCTAGTCGATAGGCCACAGCCCCGAAACGATCAAGAATCTCGAAGGGGATGATGTACCAGGGACAAAACTTTTCTTTCTTTCCAAACCTCATGACCTTCTTCCACATAGATATGCATAGAAATACCATGAATCTAACTTTAAATTCAAGGATTTGTCGACGGATGTCTGCATTACTCTTTTGAGAATCTGGACAACCTTGATATGTTGTTGAATGGTTTTCACCTTCTCTACCTTTTCATTGACCATTTCTTATCAAAGAAGAATATTCTCACTAACCTCATCCCTACACGATGTTATTTTTATCCTTTTCCCATAACGGGATTCATATGGTGCCATTTGGTTGTTCAAGTGGAAACTTTTATTATAAGAGAACTAAACCAGAGGAAGATTTTGATCCCATCCTCCTTTAAAGTCCATTGAGCAGACTCTCAACATGTCCTCATGTGTTTGGATAGTCTGCTCTGATTTTCCATCAGTTTGAGGATGATAGGCCATACTAATGTTCAGTTCAGTATTCCGAGCCTGATGAAGACTCTTCTAAAACATAGATATGAATCTTGGATCTCGATCGGACACAATAGAGAGTGGTACTACATGCACCCTTACCACTTATCTAATATATATTCATTTCATTTGATCCAATGAGAAATCCTCCTAAATAGCAATGAAGTGTGTAGCCTTTGTAAGACGATCCTCAACAACCCATATTGCATTGTTGCCTTTGGATGTCTGCAGAAGTATGATGACAAAGACCATGGTGATGTTCTCCAATTTCCATTTTGGTATGGGAAATGGTTTCATCGCCTCCTTATACTTCTTCCGCTCTACCTTATCTTGCTAACACACCATGCACATTGATGTATATTCAGCAATCTCCTTCATCATATTATCCCACCAATTATTCCCTTGGAGATCTCGATACATCATTGTGTTTCCTGGGTTAATAGAGAAATTCGAACTTTGTGCATCATCCAAAATATCCTTCTTCAGATCCATAATTGATGGGACACATGGTCTTTTCCAAAATCTTACAATTCATTCTCCATTAACATTAAACTCCAAATATTTCCCTTTTCCGATAGCTTCCACCTTTATTAAATTACCATATCATATTTTTGATCATCTTTTATCCTTTTTAAATGTGGTAGTTGAGAACTAATTTGTGAAAGGATTGATGATGTTTTCTTCTTTATGATTCCCATGTCCATATTAATCAAATCTCAGAAGATTATATCCTTTTCAATTATCATCAATGATAGAATCACTGGGTACTTTCTACTTAGAGCATCCACCACCTTGATCGCTTTCCCAGGGTGGTAATGGATGGAGAAGTCATATTCATTGGTCCTCTATAACCATCTTTGTTGGTGAATGTTCAAAACTTTCTTTGTGAAAATATACTGCAGGATTTTTTTGTTTCGTATATATTTCACATTTCTCCCCAAAGAGATAATCCAGAAAAATTTTCAAAGTGAAGATAACTGCAGCCAACTCGAGGTCATGTGTTGGATAGTTCTATTCATGAACATTCAATTGCCTTGAATCATAGGCAAGTAAATTGTCATTTTTCACCAACACACATCCCTTGACCTTCTTCTAAGTATCATAGAATTCCACAAAATGATCACCACATGTGGGTAAAGTGAGCACGAGCGCAGTGATAAGGTTCCATTTCCACACGATGATTATTTCTTCTCTTTCATTACTCCATGCAATCTTTACTCCCTTACGAGTTAGCTTGGTATGAGGGATGGAAAATCATGAGAAAATTCCCACAAGTCATTGATAATATCCATCTAACCCTAAGAAGCTACAGATATTATTTAACGATGTTGGCCTCGACCAGCCCTCAATTGCATCTATTTTGGAGGGATCCATAGATATCTCATTGATTGTGATAATATGACCCAAGAATGAGATCTCCTTCAACCAGAACTCACACTTGATTAACCTTTCATAGAGATTCTCTTTCCGTAAGGTCTCTTGTACAGTTCATAGATACTCCATATGATCCTCTGTGGTTTTGGAGTATATCAAAATATCATCTATAAAGACTACCACAAACATGTTGAGGTAATCTATAAAGAAACTATTCCTCAAGTCCATGAATATTTCTGGAGCATTAGAGAGACCGAATGGAATTACTATGAATTAATAGTGCTTGTATCATGTACGAAAATAGTTGTAGGGATATCTAACTTCTTCACCCTTAAATGAAAATATCCCAACTGAAAATCCCCCAAAGAGATGTATTGTGCTCCACTCAGGTGATCGAACAAATCATCAAATTATTGGAGAGGATACTTGTTATTTATTGTGATTTTTGAGCTCAAGATAATCAATGCAAATGCTTGTTGACCCATCCTTCTTCTTGATGAAGATGACTGTTGCACCCCATGGTGAATCACTTGGCTGTATAAACCTTTTATCCAGATTCTCTTGTAGTTGATTCTTCATATCCTCATGCTCCACACCAACCATTATATATTGAGTTTTGGATATTTAAATACCCCAAGTATAAGATCAATTTAGAATTCAACATCTCTTTTAGGAGGAAGACTAAGAAATTCTGTGGGAAACACTTCAGTGAATTCCCTCACAATAGGCATGTCTTCTAGGCTGGTTTCCTCCTTAGACTCAATAATCTATGCCAGATACATGTGCTCATAGGGCAATAATATCCATGATTGAAATGATGGAGCTAAAGAATATTCATCTTCATCCTTGCACTTATAAAGAATCTGGGGACGATTCTCTATATGAAGAGTTATTTCCCTCTCACGACAATTTATTTTGGCTACATAAAAGGAATGCCAATCCATGAAAAGAATCACATAAAATTATACCAGAGAGAGTATGATGAGGTTCACTGGGATGTTTAATCCCCATATTATGATAGGGGAGGAGTTATATTCTTAGGATGAAATGATTTTCCCATTATCTATACTCATCGACAACATCACTTCCATGATTTGTGGTGGTAATGGGATTGTTCTACTAAACTTTTGTGATATAAAAGAATGTGTAGATACCAAATCAAAAAGTTTGTTTGAAATTCCTAAAATAATAACAAGAATACCAGTCACCACTTCATTGTTGGGGTTCACTTCGGTAGTAGTGATAGAAAGTTCTCTCCCTTTCTGCATTGGAGGTTGTTGGTTGCCTCTGAAAACACATGTCTTAGGGCACCAATTTGCAGATTCCCTTGTTGTAAAAATGAACCAGGCGTTGAAGTTAGAATGGAGTGTTCCTATCCTATGTTGCATTCATGTGTCTTTCTTGCTGACAGTTAACAACTGGGTTCGCTTCACTTCCACACCTAAAGCATTTCCCCATCCCCTCCAAGAAATTTCTAGGGTGCTTCTTTCCGCACCTTTGGCAAGTGGGCTGCTGGATTGTCTTAGCATCGTTGGATTTATGCATCAGACCACCATCATTGAAGTCCACCTTACAATTATTATCCCCATGATACCCCATGAAATTCTTCCATCTCCATTTCGACCTTGAGGGAACATCAAACAATTTCCTCATAGCTGTCGATGTCGCGGATTTCCAGTGCTTTCCGTAGGCTAGGTTTCAGTCCACCAAAGAAGCAGCCAACCTTGCATTCAGGGGTAACGACAAAGCCAGAAGCGTATCATGCAATCCTTGTGAATTTTTCCTTTTACACCTCAACATATTCGTCATATTTTTTCTTGAGGACAAGGAAGTCTCATTCTATATTAAGGTGGAGGGTGCCCAGAATATATTTATCAAAAAAAATCTTTTGGAAATCCTTCCATTTCAATGCCTCAATCTCCGTCTTAGGGTTCGATTTTTTTCAACACCCACCATTTATCAACTTCACCCTCCATAAGAACAGTATCTAGGAGGAACATTTCTTGTTTAGAACATTGAAGCATGGAGAAGATCTTTTCAATGGAGTTGATCCATTGTTCTGTGATTGAGGGATCAAATGATCAATTAAAAGTAGGAGTCCATTGTCTCATGATTCTCTTGATAGAGACTTGATATTTCTTGTGGGGGTGGGTGAATGTGCCTCATGACCCATGTTTCTATTCAAATAATGATTTAGATGAGAGAGAAGCATGAAAAATCTCACGATTCCTACTCCCATCAAATTGGGAATCTCATTAGTTTAATTGTCAAATTGATCTTAACATCAGTTGTTCGCCTGAGTCCTCCTATTACTGGCCATTGGCATGAATAAAAGGAATGTTAGGGGTATCACATAAAGGGTTATACAAGGAAAAAATTGATGACATATAACTAAATTTTATTTAATTAACATATGAATCTATTGGATTCAGTCTATGTAATCCTTGATCTACTTTCTAAAATATATTGTTAGGGAATTTTTCACCTTAATATCGGTTGATACTAATCTTATGAATTTAAAAAAGAATATCTCATGGGAGTGTCGTAACCAAGAGTGCTGTGAGGCCCGTTTTCATGCACCAATTCCCATTCAAGTCTAGCTCAATGCGGTGTTATCGATTATTACCCCTAGGATAAATCTATACATGAGCCTCCCCTACCTGCTGGTATGTAGATATGGATTTTTTTTCTTGATAAAACACTTACTCAATAATCACAAAAACATAATGATGTTATTATTATACTTAGTCTTGTCTCTAAGTCTTTACTAGTGGTTTCTAATCCTAATCCCAAAAATAACTAAACATCCCTCAGATACCAATTATGGACACCCTGAACATTATTACACAATTAAATATAATTTATTACATAAACATAATTTGATACATCATAGAAGATCAAGAGGTCATGTGTCTACAGGGAATAGGATCATTACAAAACAACTTAAAACATAAAATACTACAACTTTATTGAAAAATTATTTTACATTACAACTATATTCCTTCGTACTTATCATTGCATGGGATAACCTAAGGACATTAATAAGAAAAGTGTGACCTATACAGCCCAGTAAAGGAATATTCATTTAATAACATGAAGAATTCAAAACATGTTAGTTAATAGAAATATAAATAGAGCACAAGTTAGGAATAATCATAAATTCATGATAAAGCATGATAATCATAACATGGAAATACGGTAACAACACTTAACATGGAATTAGGATGAGCAAAATCTCATTACACACGAAGCATTAGTAAATCCTCATTGCAAATTAAGCACAAGTAAAACCTCATTGCACTTGAATTATTCTGAGTAAACACCCATTTCACATGACATATCATGATACTATACTTTACCAAATGCATTGGATCTATATGAGGGAGCACCCTTCTTAAACATTTCATTTAATGCATAAGCATTCCACATGGATTCATAACACTTCTGCATTTATTCCACGATAAAGGAATGTTGAATTCATAAATGAAACTTTATTAACAATAATTAAATGTTCATAAAGGTGAATACCCTTGATAGAGATATAGGCATGGTATTCACTACATAATGATAGTGTCTTGGATAATCAGTGCAATTTCCGCAGCATAACAACGTTACATAAAAATTCAGAAAAATGGTTGATGAGAGAGAAAGGGGTGTCTTATCCTATGTACATGAAATGGAAAGTAAGGGGGTTATATAGATACATGTATAAATAATTTTAATGTAATATTTATGCGTAATACAAAATTATTACTTTGATGTAATAGAAGAAAGAGAAATCCCTCACGGAATTTCGGCATAGTAACAGTTGTACATGGAAGGCATTTATTGAGAGAGGAAGGGGTCTCCCATCATTTAAAAATAAATAGCGCAGTACGGGGGAGGTGAGAAACCATACCCCAACATTTATAATTGAAATTAAAATGTCATAACAACATTAAGAAAATAGGATAAAAATGAAAAAGAAAGAAAAACTCTTACATGGATGTGTGCTTCCAAAGTCTTGAGAGAGGCTTGAGAGAGGCTTCATGGGAGCTTGGGGCACCTTGAGATGATTCTAGAGAGATTAGGGTGGAGGTTGGACGAACTCCAAAGGCTTTGAGTGAAGAAATGTTTGGGGCTTGGGTGGGATTATATATGAATGTTGAGGTAATTCTTTATTATTTAGGTTTTGGACAACTCACATTAAACTAATCCAAACCAAATACCAGCCCATGGTTTTTTCCAATGGTTTTTGGAAAAGGGAAGTGGAAGACAATATTTTATAAGGACAAAGTACATAATTCTTAAAATAATGGGGTTGCTTATATGGAGGTGAGTCACACTCCCAATGGAAACAATTTATAAAGACAATATGTTTAATTAGTCTTGAAGGGTCCATTAATGCTTTGTAAAATAAGTCAAACAAACCCAAAACCACATTATTTTAACAGAAATACATATATTGGCCAAAAATAATTCTAATATTATCTTATTAAATCACTATTGGGTTTTTATGATGACATAAAACACATTATATATTTAAACGGTATTTAATTTTTACCCAAAAATTTGACTGTCTCAGAAAATAATGAAAAATTCACCGTTAGATAATTTCAACCTTCTGATTCCAGAAATAATATTCATTTTATCTATATAATTTTTTAAATATGTTAATTTTCCCCTTTAAAATACAAATGTAGGTTTATAAAAAATTCATGGGTTTGGACAAAAATGGATTTCAAACCATAATAAAAATTACAATTGCATTCATATAATATGAGGTCATTTATATTTACTAAAAATTAATTTAATAATCATAATAATAATGTATTAAAATATTAATTAATTAAAAAATCCAATAATTCATCAAAATACATTTCTTAGTTTAACATTAACTAAAAATACTATTTGTGCTTTAATAACTATTTACAATGTAATAATAATAAAATGATTTTTTATTCATTATTATATAAAAAAAATATATTAAATAACCATAGTACTAGGGTCTTGTTACATAACCCCTTATAACACCTGCATAACACCGAAGAGTATGGTGTGAGATGGTGACAGCCTCTTGGGGTGGCTTGGATAACATTGCTCGGTTGGTAATCTCTATCAACTTCCATTTCTCTAGTAGGTGATGCCGCTCGAGCTTAACATATTCAAGCTCAGCTTGGAATTGGTCAAGAGTGAAGCAAAATGATTCCACCTCCTATCCAAGCTTTAAAAAATGGGCTTCGTATGTATAATTTCTATAAGATGTCGTCATCGCTTCCTTTGTCTGAGTAAATTAGATTTCTTAAAGCCCTTTATTTATACTAATGAGGTGATCACAGTTCAATAACTATATTACAAAAGATCACAATTCTTAACATAAAACCAAATAATTTGACATTTAATATAAACATTTTACATAAAGAGTCAAATAATTAGATCATGAGGGATTTCCATTAATTAAATTTTAGGTCTTAACAATCTTCCCCTTTTAAAAAATTTCTCCCTAGAAATTTTCTTTTCCCACACTAAAACATATGTGGGTAACTCTGATTCATCATTTCCTCTAATTCCCATTTTTCTTCTTCAAACACGTGGTTTCACCATAACTCCTTAACGATGGGTATTTTATTTTTTCATAAAACATTTTCTATACGATCTCAGATCATCACTAGTTGCTCATCATAAGAAATATCATACTCTAACTGTACCACCTCTGAAAAGAGTATATGTGAAGGGTCAGGTATGTACATCCTTAATAGGGATACATGAAAGACATCATGTACTTTGGCTATGGTAGGTGAATGTTCTAGTCAATAGGCCACAACCCGAACAAGATCAAAAATCTCAAAGGGGATGATGAACCATGGTCTTAACTTCCCTTTTTGGCTAACCTCATCACCATCTTCCACACAGATAAGCATAGAAATACCATGTCTCCAACTTTAAACTCAAGGTCTCATCGACGGTTGTCTGCTTAACTAATTTTTCAACTCTGGGCTGCCTTGATATACTTCTGAATGGTTTTCACCTTCTCCACCATTTCTTCGACCATTTCTATACAAGAATCTTGTGCTCACCGACCCCATACAAACATGCTGATGTTCTACACCTTTTCCCATAAAGGGCTCCATATGGTTCCATTTGGATTCTCGAGTGGTAACTATTATTATAAGAGAACTCAACCAGGGGAATATGTTTATCCCATTACCCTTTAAAGTTTATTGAGAATGCTCTAAACATATCCTTAAATGTTTAGTTATTCCGCTCAGATTTCCCATTAGATTGAGGATGATAGGTCGTACTGAGGTTTAGTTTAGTATTCAGAGCATGCTGAAGACTCTTCCAAAACATAATGGTGATTCTTGGATCTCAATCAGACACAATAGATAGTGGTACTCTATGAAGCCTTACCACTTACCTGATATATATTCGTGCCAGTTAATCCAATGTGAAATCCTCCCAAATAGCAGTGAAGTGTGAATCATTTGTAAGACGATCCAATAAAACCCAGATTGCATTATTGCCTTTGGATGTATTTGGAAATCTGGTGACAAAGTCCATGGTGATGATCTCTCATTTCCATTCTGTTATGGGCAATGGTTGCATTATCCCCTTAGACTTCTGCATCTCTACCTTCACTTACTGACACACCAGACACATTAATGTATATTCAATGATCTCCTTCTTCATATTATCCCACAAATAATTCTCTCAGAGATGTCGATACATATTTTTATTTCAGTGGTGAATAAAAAAAATTGAACTATGTGCATCAAGCAAAAGTTCCTTCTTCATCTCTGAACTTGATGGAACACATAGCCTTTTCCAAAATCTCACAATTCATTCTTCATTAACATTAAACTTCAAGGATTTCCCTTTTCCGATATCATCCACTTTTTCTTGAATTACCAAATCAACTTTTTGATCATCTTGTAACCATTCTAAAAGTGATGGTTGAGCTGTAATTTGTGAAAGTATTGATGATTTTCCCTTCATTATGATTCCCAGGTCCATCTTCATCTGATCTAAGATGATTGGATCCTTTTCAATTCTCATGAATGATAGAATCACTCGGTCCTTTCTACTTTGGGCATACGACACCTTGTTCAATTTCCAATAGTGGTAATGGGTTGAGAAGTAATAGTATATGATCAACTATAACCAACTTCATTGGAACATGTTTAACTTTTTCTATGTGAATATATACATGAGGATTTTGTGGTCCGTATATATTTCACACTTCTCCCCAATGAGATAATACTTCCAAATTATCAAAGTGAAAATCACTACAACCAACTCGAGGTTATGTGTTGAATATTTCTTTTCATAAACATTAAATTTCATTGAAGAATAGGAAATTACTTTGTCATTTTTCATCTACACACATCCCAAGACCATGTTCGAAGCATCACTGAATACCAAAAAAATTTCTCTACATGTGGGTAAAGTGACTATGGGGGAAATTATAAGACTCTTTTTCAACTCCTTGAACCTCTCTTCACAATAATAACTCCATGAAAACAATACTCTATTCTGAGTAAGCTTGGAAAGAGGTTTGGACAATCGTGAGAAATTTCTCACAAATATTCGATAATATCAAGCTAACCCCATGAATCTAAGGATATTTGTTACCGATGTTGGCCATGGCCACCACTCATTTGCATCTATTTTTTAGGGATCTATAGATATCCCATTACATGGGATGATATGGCCCATGAATGCTACCTCTTTCAACCAGAACTCAAATTTTTTTTACTTTGCATAGAGATTCTCCTTCCGAAAGGTCTCTAGTATAGTTCTTAGATGATCCTTATTATACTTTTTAGTTTTGGAGTAGATCATAATATCATCTATAAAGGGTTCCAAAAACATGTCTAGGTAATATCTAAAGACTCTATTCATTATGTCCATGAAGAATTATAGAGAATTACTGAGTTAGAAAGGCATTACTATGAATTCATAGTGCCTGTATCTTGTACAAAAAGGAGTTTTGGGGATATCTTCCTTCTTCACCATTACATGATAGTATCCTGAAAACAAATCCACTTTAGAGATGAATTTTTCTCCACATAGCTGATCGAACAATTCATCAGTTCATGGGAGATAATACTTGTTCTTTATTGTGATTTTTTTTGAGCTCATGATAATCGATGCAATGGCGCATTGACTTATCCTTCTCCTTGATGAAGAGGACTAGTGCACCCCATGGTGAAGCACATGGCCGTATAAACCCTTTATCCAGCTTCTCCTGCAGTTGTTTCTTCAGCTCTTAAAGCTCCACAATAGCCATTCTATACAGAATCTTGGATATTGGAAATCCTCCAGGTATAAGATCAATTGAGAATTCAACATCTCTATTAGGAGGAAGACTAGGCAATTCCTCAAGAAATAGTTCAGCAAATTCCCTCACAATAGGCATGACCTCTAGGATGGTTTTCTCCTTAGACTCAATCATTTGGGCTATATATATTTCCTCATAGGGCAGTAATACCCATGATTGAGATGATGCAGCTAACAAAGATTCATCTTCCCCCTTACAATTGAAAAGAATCGGGGGACGATTCTCCATATGGAGAGTGATTTCCCTCTCGTCAATTTATGTTGGCTCAATATAAGGAAAGCCAATCCATTCCAATAATCGCATCAAATTCAACTAGATTGAGTGTGAAAATGTTCTCTAGAAAGTTTATTGCATAGATTATGATAGGGGAGAATTTATATTCATGGAATGAAATAATTTCCCCATTTTCCGTACTCACCGACATCTTTACTTCCATGATTTTTGGTGGTTCTAGGATTGTTCTACTAATCTTTGAAGATATAAAAGAATGATTAGAACCTGAATAAAAAGGTACATTCTTATTTCTTGAATGAATAAATAGCGTACCTATCACCACTTCGTTTTCGTGGTTCACTTTAGAAGTAGTGATGGAAAATGCTCACCCATGCTAACTTGGAGGTTTTTGGTTTCCTCTGAAAACCTTTTTATAGGGCACAGGTTTGCAAGATTCTCTGGTTCTTTTCAATTGTATCAATGAACCACATGTTGATGGTCGAATAGAGCGCTCCTCTTCTCTATTGCAGCTTCAGGTCTTTCTTGCCGAATGTTAACAGCTAGGTTCCCTTCTGTTTCACACCTAAAGCATTTCCTTGTCCTCTATAGGCAATTTCCAGGGTGCTTTTTTCTACACCTTTGGAAAGTGGGGTGGTGAATCTTTTTATCACTGTTGGATTTATTCATCAGACCACCCGCATTGATGTCCACCTAACAATTCATATCCCCATGGATCCCCTTGAGATTCTTGTATCTCCAATTCGACCTTGAGGGAACATCAGACAATTTTATTTATAGTTGTCGATGTCGCAGATTGTCAGCGCTTTCCGCGGGATATATTGCAGCCCACCAAAGAAGCGGTCAACCTTGCATTCAGGTGTAACGCCAAAGCCGAAAGCATATCATGCATGCCTTTTGAGGTATGCCTCGTACAATCCAAAATATTCATCATTTTTTTTCTTGAGGGTGTGGAAGTCCCTTTCCATCTTAAGGTAGAGGGTGTAAGGAAAATTTTTATCGCAAAACATCTTCTAGAAATCCTTCCATTCCAACACCTCGATCTCCTCCTCAGTATTTGTATTTTTGATCAAAGCCCATCATTGATCAATTTCACCATCCATATGATAAGCAGTTAGGAGAACCGTATCTTTTTCAGAACACTGAAATTTAGAGAAGATCATTTCAATGGATTTGATCCTTTGTTCAGCGATTGAGGGATCAAATGATCCATTAAAAGTACGAGACATTTGTCTCATGAAGCTCTCTATAGTGACTTGTTCTTTCTTAGGGTGGTTTAATCATCCTCTTGACCCATGTTTCTATTCAAATCATGATTTAGCTGAGATAGAAGTGTGATAATGTTGTCGATTCCTACTCCCATTAGATTGGGCATCTCATTAGTACAATCATCACATTGATCTTCACATCAGCTGTTTGCCCGAGTCCTCCTATTTCCAGCCATTGGACAAAATAAAAGAAATGTTAGGGGTAATACATAAAGGTTAATACAAGAACAAAACTGATGACATATTACAAACTTTTATTTCCTTAACATATGAATATATTGTCAACAGTCTATGTTATCCATGACCAACCTTCTATCATATATTTTTATGAAATATTTTTGTCCCTTAATAATGGTTCAAACTATGCTTGTGAATTTTCCAAAGAATATCCCTAGGAGTGTCATAACCAATAGTGCATCAAGGATGGTTTTCGTGCACCAGTTCCTATTCAAGTCTTGCTCAAAGTGGTGTTTTTGGGTTTTACCCCTAGGATACATCTATACCAGAGCTGCCTCTTCCTGCTCTTATCCAGATAGGGATATATTTTCTTGATAACCCACTTACTCAATACTCACCCAAACATAGAGATTTTATTATTATACATAGTCTTGTCTCTAAGTATTCACAAGGGTTTTCTAATCCTAATCCCAAAAATAACTAAACATCCCTCTGATACCAACTATGGAAACCCTGATCATTTACACAGTTATACATAATTTATTACATAATCTTCACTTGATAAAACATAGAAGATTGATAGGTATAGTGTCTTTGGGGAATAGTATCATTACATAGTAACATAAAACATGAAATAAAACATCTTTATTGTAAACTTACTTTACATGACCACTACATTCTCTCATACTTAGCATTGCATAGAATAACCTAACAACATGCATAACAAAAGGGTGAGATATAAAGCCCAGTAAGGGAATAATCATGGAATAACTTGTGGAATACAATACATGTTAGATAATAGGCATATCAATAGATCACAAGAGAATAATATACAGAAAGGCATGATAAATCATGATAATCATAACATGGAAATGTGGCAACAACACTTAACATGGAATTAACATGATCCAAGGCTCATTGCACATGGAGCATGAGTAAATCCTCATTGCAAATGAATATTGAGTAAAAAATCATTGGAAATGAATTATAATGAGTAAAAACCTATTACACATGAGGTATCATGATACTATACTTTACCCAATGCTTTGGAGCGCTATAAGGGCACACCCTTCTTAAACATTTCATTTATTGCATATGTGTGCCACATGGATCATATAAAATGGATTCATAAAATGTCACCATTTGTTCCATGATAAAGTAATTTGAAATTTATAGATGAAAAATTATAATCAATAAGTAAATTTGAATAATGGTGAATACCCTTGATATAGATATGGGCATGGTATTCACTACATAATGACACTGTCATGGAAAATCGGTGCAATTTCGACAGCGTAACTACGTGACATAAGAATTCATGAAAATGGTTGATGAGAATGAACGGGGTGTCCAATAATATGTAAATGAAATTTATAGTAAGGGGCTTCATATAGATACATGTCCTAACAATTTTAATATAATTCAGATGCATAATACAAAAGGATTACTTGGATGTAAAAGAAGAGAGACAAATCCCTCATGGAATTTCATCCATGTAACAGGTGTACATGGGAGGCATTTGATGGGAGAGAAAGGGGTCTACCATAATTAAAACATAAAGAGGGTAGTATGGGGGATGTTAAAAACCATAGCCCAACTTTTATAATTGAAATTAAAAAGGTATAACAACATTACAAAAATTCAACAAAAATGAGAAAGAAAAAAAACCTTTACTTGGAAGTCCAATGGATTGAAAGAGGATTTAGAGGGGCTTCTTGGGAGCTTGGGGAAGCTTGGTAGGAATCTACAGAGATTTGGGAAGAAGTTGGACGAACTCCAAAGGCTTTTAGTGTGGAAGAAGTGGATGCTTGGGTGGGTTTTTATAGGAAAGTTGAGGAAAATCATTATTATTTAGGTTTGGGACACCTCACATTAAACTAATCCAAATCGCAAACCAGACCATGGTTATTGCTCACGGTTTCTATAAATGGGAAGTATAAAACATATTTTAAAAGGACATAGTCCACACTTCTTAAAATAATGGGGTTGCTTATGTGGAGGTGAGTCACACTCCAATGGAAAACAATTTAAAAAGACAAGATGTTTAATAAGTATTGAAGGGTCCATTAATGCTTTGTAAAATAAGTATAAAAAAACACAAAACCATTTTATTTTAATGTTAAAACATATATTGGCCGAACATAAATCTTATTTTATTTTATTACATCACTATTGGGTCATTATGATTTCACAAAACACATTATATTTTTAAACAGTATTTAATTTTTACCCAAAAATTTGACAGTCTCCAAAAATTAAGAAAAATTCACCGTTAGCTGATTTCGATGTCCTGATTCCAGAAATAATATTCATTTTATCTGAATAATTTTCTAAATGTGGTAATTTTTACCTTTAAAATAAAAATCGACAGTTAACAAAAATTCATGGGTTTTGACAAAAACGGCTTTCAAACCTTAATAAAAATTACAATTGCATTCATAAAATTATACAATAATTTATATTTAATAAAGATTAATTTAATAATAATAATAATATTTTGTTAAAAAATTATTTAACTCTTAAATCCATTAATTCATCAAAATAAATTTCTCTGTTGAAAATTAACTAAAAATACTATTTGTGCTTTAAAAACTATTTACAAGGTAACAATAATAAATTGAAAGAATATTAATATTTATATAAAAAAATAATGTACAAAAACATAGTACTAGGGTCATGTTACATAAACCCTTATAACACATGCATAAGACTGAAGAGTAAGGTGTGTGATGGTGATAGACACTTAGGGTGGCTCGGATAACATTGCTTGGGTGGTAATCTCTATCAACTTCCATTTATCTCATAGGTGGTCCCACTCAAGCAGAACATATTCAAGCTCGGCTTGGGCTTGGTCAAGATATAATACCAATGATTACACCTTATTTATGAGCTCTATCAAATGGGCTTCGTATCAGGCACGTCTATTGGATGAGTCCATCACTTCCTTTGTCTGAGTAAATTGGATTTGTAAAAGCCCTATATTTATACTAATCTGGTGATCACAGTTCAACGACTATATTAGCAAAGGTCACTATTCATAACATAAAACCAATGAAGATGACATTTTATATAAACATTTTACACAAAGAGGCATTGAATTAGATCATGAGGGATTTCCATTAATGATATTTTGGGTCATTACAGGTCCGACCAGGCAGACCAAACACAGATCCTTTTTCATCCAAGATATGCCTCATAGAACGTATCTCACAAACAATCATCCATTTGAAGAACTGTCTATGGATCTGGAATCCTTGGAATGGGAAGGTAATGTGGAGATACTTAACCTACAATTTAGAAAATGTAGAAGTATGGGAAGGTGGGATCGAACCCATATCCAACTGGGACCTATGTACTTAAATGCTGATAACTTATCGACCGAACATACGATTAACACGTACTCTATCGCGTTGGGACCCTTACAACATTGAGGTCATTTGGGTTACTCCATTTTGGAACTTTATGGTAGTTTAGGCACAAATGATATCTTGTGGATCATTTTCTTTGGATATCAAGCACACATAGTGCAGGGAATCTGGTAACTGGCTGTCAAATGAAGAGAGACCCTATGTGGATCAGCATCATAGAGACCCTTTGTGGATCATCATCATCGAGACCATATGTGGATCATCATCATAAGGAACCTATGTGGATCAGCTTCATAGAGACCCTATTTGAATCATCTTAAAAGAGAACGTGTGCAGATTAGCATCATAGCGACCCTGTATAAATTAGAATCGAAGCAACCATGTGTGGATCTGCAATGTGCGACCTGACGAGGACTAGCCATAGGGAGGTCTATCGTGGATCAGCGATATAAGGCCCTATGTGGATTGCAAATGTAGAATATTCTACATGTTTTAGTAGTGGAACATCCTAACAGAATAACAGGATATAGCTTATGACTAGCCATCTTTATTCTTAGTCTCTGAGTTGTATAAATAGTGTGAGATGTCTCTAATTTGGGATTTGTGATTGATGTCATGCTTTGTTATTTATCCTTTTTAGAATTCTGGGAGACCATCAGAGGTCTTGGGGTCCCAAATGAGTATTGTTATACTCACCCATGCATGGTATTTTCCCGCACCTTGTTGTGTCTTGTGCAGACAATGAGCAGTTTGGATGAGACTTTAGGGAACCAGGATAAGGCAGTAAACAGATGTGACTAGTTGACAAGGAGAGATGCAGTGATTAGATGTACATACCCTTCAGGTAGGATCTTGACTGGATGATCTTAGGAGATATTTTCTTTTGTAGTTGAACCTTTTAGTGGGAATTGTATTCTGACCCGCATTTTTTCAGTACACTCATTTACTACTGCAGTTTTACTATGGGGTTTGCATCTTGTTGTGTTCTTAGTTTGTGTGTCTGTTGGTTTAAAAGAAATCACTTCCCAATTTTATGGAAATGCTTTTCTGGTGCTAGTAACTAACTCTTGACCATTGGAAGGAGGTCTTGTTGTAGTCATGAAATGAGCCCTAGGGGATGAGTCATGACATTATATTCATAAAAAAATTGGGCTTTATACCATATTTTATATTTAAAAAAAATTTCAAAATCATGTTTTTCATGATATATTTAATTAATTTAATAAAATTTCAATAAATGTTTTCTTATTCATATTTTTTACTCATTATTTGGTATGTAATATTTACTTTGATTCTTAGTTGACTCGAGGATGAGAAATTTATATTGGTAGATGGTTTCAATAGAATATAGGTTTAGTTGTATAGTTTTATAATTATGAAAGATAATCATCTATTTTTAGATGGTTTCTATTATAATAGTTACATGGTTTGATTCATGGTTTGAAAATAATTTCTGTAATCATTTAATTTTAGTAAATTATAGATAATGATGTGTATTTAGAGAGATTCATGGTTTGTGAGAAAAATTTGATTAAAATAAAAAAAGATTGTTTATAGAATATCCAAATTTTTTCCTATAAACCATATTTGATGGAAATTTTGTACCGCTAATTTAGATATAACCATTATCTATTCTATAAATGGCCTTAAATGGTATATAAAAGGTGTTCATTTTATATGAAAACATAAAAGAATTCAAATTTGATGAATACTGAATGTAGATATAATAATGTCGGAACATTATTAGCACTTATTAACACACATCATGGTGTCCCATAGTCAATAAATCTTTCAATATTGATGAAAGAAACATTTTAAATCATTATTTCATGAATTGTTTATGGGTACCTGCACCAATATGACAAATATCAATAACAGAATCCTAGTAAAAATAGTTTACTACTAAAATTTACTACAAAAAAAATCAAATAATAAATTAATTTAAATTAAAATTATATAAAAATATGATAAAAACCACACACTATACAATTCATATAATAATTTAAAAAAATAGTCTATAAAAATAATTATTATATAAAATTTATTACAAAAATTAACAAATTCAGAAACACAATTATGTCTTCATTGGACCCATTCTAAAGTTGATTGTCTGTGCTATGAGTGTCCTAATAAACAACCAAAATCAAAAAAATTACAGTACCTATATAGTAAAAAATATTCCTATACTAGTAACACTATAATAAAATTTATTAAAGAATAATAGTATACAAAATATTCTTAAATGTCACATTATATGTGAAAACACACAGTTCAAGTTATATATTGCACACATTGTGTTAGATTCAAATGTTATTTAATAATACACATAAAACTTTTATGTATCATTTTTATAATATATCAATATAATATGAGTTCATTGTTAGTTTTTTGAATATGTGACCGGCTATTTATACTATAAAGAAAATTTTAAATTAAAACACAAACTTTGACTGTTTTCATTCACACAAAATGTATGATTGATGATTAGATGACTATTACACGTCATAAATTATTTTGGATCATTTACATAAAACATTATGAAAATACTTCTTTGTTCACATTGTATTATGTGAGTAAAAAAAATTTTTTCACCAAACGGTTTTCATTAATCAAAAACCACACACTTTTTGTAAAACTAGACACAACCTGTATCAGATTGAAAAATAAATAACTCCGCTGCATCCAAAGTTAAATATGCGTTAATTTTTTTAAAGTGAAAAGACAATAGTAGTGTCTAATTTCGGTTTCTAGAGAGGGAAACATGTTTTCAGATAAAATGCTACTTTTAAACTGAAAAGATGAACAATGAACTATAATGATCACACAATTTACCAAATTCATGATTGATTTATTGCTTCAAATAAAAAATGGTTTATAAATTATTTTAATAATTTATCAAAACATTATTAATTTATTATTGGATTTCAGTATTTCATATGTTTTTAAAACATAATTATAAGTTAAAAATACAATAAATAAGAGTCATGTTGGCCACACCATGTGTAAAATTGATGTGGGGATAATTCCTACACAAAAAATGACTTATAGATAAAATTTCAAAAGTATCCAGACAAACAATATATATTGTTCCTTAGTTTTTAGCCATTAGAAAATGTTTTTAATATATCTTTTAAAAAAAAACATAAACATTTAGTTATACATGTCACACTATGTATTAGATTGATTGTAGATGATTGAAAATTATTAAAAATTACTTATTTATTTTTCCCAAAACTCCCAATCAATATGAATTTTTATTCTTGGATTTCAATGATTGAAATGTTATGAAAAAAATATAAGTTTAACATGGATAACTAGAACATTGTTGTATGATTCTCCCACTAGGTTTCATATTGACATTAAAAAGTCCATAAACATAAAAAAAAATTACTTATAGATGATTTTTTAATACATCTGTACCATTTTAGTGTTTTTATTGATTTTCATTTAGTGGCTCAAAATTTAAACTAAAATGTTTCTTTGGAAATTAAAAAATGTACCTTGAGTCTATCGGACACAACATGTATATGATTGAGGTAAAGTTGATTCCTACACATTAAAAATTTCTTATG
The DNA here is from genome assembly GCA_963277665.1 of Viscum album. Taxonomy (NCBI): domain Eukaryota; kingdom Viridiplantae; phylum Streptophyta; class Magnoliopsida; order Santalales; family Viscaceae; genus Viscum; species Viscum album. The sequence goes on along the minus strand of OY728138.1, from coordinate 650,950,315 downwards.
AATAAATTTGATAATTTTTTAAAATATTGAAAATTAATTTTTTTAGATTTTTATGGGTGATTCTGGTATTAAACTATAATTTTAAATTTTAACTATAAAAAAACAGTTTGATTCATACAGAGCATAAGTGTTTCCAATTCATTGGAGGTTGACATAATAATTCATGAAATAATTTATAAACAAGTTTCCATGTATTGAACTAACATGACGATTTTAAATAATAATATGCACATTTATTCATATCAAGCTCTCCTTGATCAGATTGACCTGAGGATAATTTCTATATGTAAAAAACGATTTATGGAACATTATATAAAATTTTTATTAAAATAAGAGTGTTTATTATTTTTTAGTGAGTGAGACGTGATTCTAGAGAATTAAATATTTTAAAATGTAAACAGACACATGGACTCATACATGAAACACATTGTTTTAGTTTGAAAAGATCTTTATTAATATAAATTAGAAATCTTTTACAGTTCATTTTCACATTGTCTCAATACAATCAATGAAAAGTTACCATGTTTTACTATGTCATCATTTTTTTGAACATCAATATAAATTATAAATAAAAATTCAAATTATGTGTCATCACAGTCACAATGTTTATGATAATGATATGAGGATGATTAATAAATGTAAAAAACTATTTATAGATTTTTTTACATATATAGGTGCATGAAATTTTGGCTCTGTGTTTTCAATTTTTAGTTAATGACAATTGTTTTAACTAATATGTGACTATTAATCTGAAAATGGGAACAATGAGTCATATCAGCCACATGTTGTATCAGATTGAGGTCCAAAAAATTAAATCCCTTTGAATATTATTTGTGAGTTATTTCCTACAAGTAAAAAATCTATATATATCATCTCAGATATTTTTTATAAAATATTAATTTAGAAATAAAATATTCATTTAATGTATAAATTCTTAGTTGGAGTCATACTATTCAGACCGTGTGTCAGATTGATTTATAGATAATTGCATCAACTATAAAATTACATGTTGATCATTTTAATAATGAATGATTACAATATTTGCTATTTTTCATTATTTTTAATTAGTGACAGATTTATTTGATAAAATAACATTTTTAAATGAAATAACACACTTTTATTCATACAGATCACAACATATATTAGATTGATGGAAGGTAAAATTCCTTTTAAAAAAGTGACTTATGTAGTCACCAAATGATATTTAATGGAAAATAATGGTTTTTTCAACATCTAAAAATGGGTGACATGTTTTGAACTATAATTCAATTGTTAAAAAGAAGACACAAACTTTGAGTCATTCTATTCACACCATGTATCTGATTACTGACTAGAATATACCTAAATGTCATAAATGGCATAGGGGTCACCTTTTTAAAATAGAAATTCAATCAATCATTTTTTTTAGTTTACATTCACCGAAAATCATATTTATTTAAAATGAAAAAATTAAACTGAAATAACGAACATTGACTATAGCAATCACCTCATTTGTCGAATTGAGGTGGTGATGATTATTACACATTATAAATTATTATAGATATTATTCATAATGTAACAAATCAATAAGATTGTTTTTTATATACATTCAATGAGTGAGACATATTTTCAACTAAAATGTCCATTTTAAACTAAAAAAAACATTGAGATATATTAGGAACACCAGGGGTATGATTTTTACAAAGTTGTTTCATAAATATCACAAATTATTTTTTGTATATTTTTCAAAATTATGAAGCCAACCCAATAATGTTTTCTCTATTTTGACTATGTATCATTTTATTTGAACTAAAATATCAATTATAGATAGAAATAAACACTTTATTTCACAATAAGCAGGTGATGTGTCTAGATGACATGAATTTGTTTCCTACACAGTGAAAGTGGATTATGGATCATCTTCCTAATTTATCAATAAAATCTAACTAGTAATGATTGTTTTCCAAGGAGGGATGCACATTTTTAATAGTAATCAAAATATTAATGTTAAAACATTCACTTGAAGTCGTATTGGGTACACGATGCATTAGATAGATGTTTAGATGATTCATATATATCAATGATTATTGATGGTGACTTTTTTCAATATAACAGGAAAATATGAGGGGGGTTCCTCATTTTTTTGTATGTTACTACTAGTTTGAAATTAAATTTTTATTTTAAATAAAATCTTGCACATTGAGTCACACAAGTCACACAACATTCCATTTTGACATGTTGAATACTCATACAGAATAAAAATGACTTATGGAACATTCTATAAATGTATCGAGACAATACGAATTTATTTTATTGATTATAATTGAGTTTATGTGAAAAATGTCAATGTTAAATTGACAACATGCACTTTTATTCATAGTTGTACACCAATGTATGAAATTGTGGTGTGGTAGACTTATACATTTCACAAATGATTTATTTATTTTTTCCATATTTTTCATAATAATTGAATGGATTATTCATTGTTTTGATAATTAAAATCTTATTTTTAAATATAATATAAATTTTAAATCAAAACATGTATATTGAGTCATACTAGACACACTATATTTAATATTGGTGTGAGACTCATTATAATCTATCAAAATTTTCTAGGGGATAAATTTCCTAATAAATAATGATAATATATGTTTGTTTTCTTATATTAATGGGTGAAATATTAATTTATCTAAAATTTCTTTTTTAACTGAAATCATCAACATTGAGGGATATTAGTCACTCCGTGTATTAAATTGATGTCTGGTTGATTCCTACTAATCAAACACGAATTTTTTTCAATAATATAAAGGTAATATGATTGTTTTTCTTAGGATTAAAATGAATCACACATTTTTAACTAAAATGAAATTTTTAAACTGTAAATATGGACTTTGATTCATACTGCTCGTAGTGTGTGTCTAATTTATGTTTGATAAATTAACAAATATATAAAAATTATTAGGGACAATTTTAGTATAGTATAAATTCTATTAAATAGTTTTTTAATTATTTATAGTGATATATAAATGTTTTAAAATAAAATTTCACTTTTAAACTGAAAACAAGCACATTGAGTCATACTTGGCACACCACATATCGAATTGAGATGTTGTTGATTCTTACATATCAAAAATGAAATTTGTATAATTTACCTAAAATAAAAACACTTTTTTAATTCATTTACATGATTTATAGTGATTGGAAAATGTTTTGATCTAAAATTTTACCTTTCACCAAAAATGGACAAATTGACTTATACCTAGCACATAGTGTCTGTGATTAAAGATTTATTGATAGTTACATTCCAAAAAAGACTTATGGATTTATGTATACATATTTCTTGTCATTGAGAGTTATTTTTCATAAATTTTGATTAATGACACATATTTTTATTTAAATTTTCATTTAATTAACACAAAAACATTGAGTCATACCAGTCACGTTGAGTATCATATTGATGTGAGACTAATTATTACACATCAAAAATGAATTTCAGTTAATTTTACAAATTTATTAAAACCATCCATGTTCATTATCTCCATTTTCAGTGGGTCACTCATTTTTTTAACTAAAATATTAATTTTAAAATAAATATAATGAAAATATAATAAATAATTAAATGAACAAAAAATGAAATAGTTCATGGTATTTATTGACTAATTTCATCATGAATATAATTAATTTAATAAATAATATTCATAAAAAAATATCTAGTGTCATTATAGATAGTTAAAATAATATATCAAAGAATATCTATACCAAATCCATTGTTGAGAATTTATTTTTTTCCAACTATTTTATTTACATAAAGATCAAAACATCACCAATAAATAGTCTAAAATCTGTTTGAAATATAATATCTCATTTTATACTTTGAGAAAGTCCCTATTATCTATATGGAGGCATTTTGAAATCATTAGATGTTCAAAATTCATTGATAATAACCAATGTAGAATCATCTATTTATAGTAATATAAAAAACAAAATAAGTTATAGATTAAAATGAAAAAATATTTACTGAATAAGAAGAATATAAACAAAAAATTAATGATTATTCTGAAATAGAAAATTATAATTATAATTGTAAATTTAGTACTCATAATATTAATAAACATTATGCCACCATGTATTCGACCCACACATTTTTTAATTTTATTCCCTCTTATGAATATAGAGAATATATAATATTTTACTAGCATATAATAGATATAATCAGAAAAATAATTTATAAAAATTTTAAGGAAATTTTAAAAAACATCATAAATACCTCTTAAATTACAATAGTTTATTGAAAGAATTTTATATCATTAATAATTTTTGAAAATAAATAATTGATATAATTTTCATTATTATGTTTCATAAACTAGATTAACATTGATCAAAATAAGTAAATTATTATGATATATATTTTGAATGTAAAATTTTATTAAATATATCCCATTAATTTTTCATTTGTTGAAATCGATAGGATCCTTCCAATCATTGAATATCCTAATTCCATAGTTCTTACTATTTTTAAACACAGACTGGCCAAAAAAAATTTATGTAATTTTATAAAAATTATAAACTAAATATTACGTATAAACTAATGAATATTGTGTATTAATAATTTATAATGGTCATAATTTGTGGCACATTTTTTGTAAATCGAATCATTGAATCCAACAAATCAGTTATTGGATTATCAAAATTGATTTTAATGAGTAAAAAAGATTTATAAAAAAAAGGTTTAAGTAATTTAAAAAATCAAAAAACTTTTTTATTATATATTTTAGAGCATTACCCCTAAAATGTGTGTATTAATAATTTTTTTCATTTGTATATATCATTTTATTAATTTTTGTTTTTTCGACCGATATTATTTTATATTCATATTATTCTATTGAATGTTTTTGTGTATAAGTGATGTGAGAAAAATGATGTAAAATTTATTGTTTAGTGGTTTTCTTTTTCATATAGTACTAATATATACTAATATAAAAATATAAATAGAATTTTCCTACATTTAATATAATATATCATTTATTCTAAATTAATATTATTAAAACATAACTCATGTACACATTTAAAACTAATAATCTCAGCCATCCCTGATCGAGGATTTCATCTACATTCTCATTACTAAGATAGTTTAAAATGGAATATCCAACCATTATTTTTATTTATTATCATTGATTGTTGTATTTCTATTATCAAATTTTTTATCTGTATGAAATTGTATTATTATAAAATACAAAAAATTAATTGGTTGTAAAAAGGTACTCTCAGATGTATGTATATTTTTTTTACTTCATCCATTAGATTGTATTGATTTGACCTACTGTTTCATGGTAGTTTTCTCTATTTTTATTATCATTACTCAGTTTATTAATTTTTTACTGATATTTAATGGTTTTTTATAAAAAATATATTTGAAATGGCATACATATTTATCAATATATATTTTTATATGATCAAACATCCATTATATTAATTTTATAATGGAATGTATGAAATTTTGAACATCCAAAACATAAATGGGAATATGTATATTTGTTCATGGTTTTGAGAGATACATGAATACCAACTCTAAAATTATTTTTTTTTATTTTTTTTCATTTTATAATTTCATATCGGATTTTATATATTATACCCATAAAAAATTGGATATGGGTGGATGCTAATATATAAAAATCACAATCAATTTCACCCTATAAAATTTTATAACATAATAGGTATGTTATCCAATATGATTCAAATTTTGTGGAAAATATAATGAAATAATCAATCACCTCTACTAATGTGGGGATTTTAAGGGTATTTATAAAAAAAAAATTGGGGATATATCTTAATGTAGTGGTTTCTTCTACATTTTTTTTCTCTCTGATTCATTCCTATAATAATACATAAGAACTCAATTTTCAAATCATGTTCATTATTTAGATTATATATTTATGTCTAAATATCATCAATTTTCTTCTCTGTGCCCTCTATTTATTCAAATTTTTTTAAAAAAATTATGATACTCTCCAAAATATATAATAACAAAGAAACAATATTGTTCTCTCTACATCAATGACACTAAAAAATATACATTCATTACATGAATCTTATGAATATTTTGTGTCAAAACTTAATAAAAATATTTAAAAACATCTCAAAAATGTTATATAATATTTTTTAAAAAGGAAAAAATATTATTTCATACATACACATGATTCACATAGACTTTTTTTGTTTTTTCATCTATAATAGCCAATTCCACCCCACAATCATGATATTCTCCACATTAGGCCTAAATCAAATTGTTTTTTATTTATCTCAACATTGGAACATAGTAATCCACCTTGAAAATTCCTCATGTTTGGAATGGTTTCCACACAAAAATATTAAGGGGTTCTTTATACTATTCCTCCATAGATGTGATATTTCATAATCCACCCACAGAAGGTCTGACAATCATTTTGGCACAATGAATTAAAACTGCTTATAATACCATTCGTAATGGCCATTTCCATCAAACAGTCTTGATATTGCCTATTTTGGGCCTATCCCACACAATTTTTCATTCACTGGGAGATGGCCCTCATATTTCCCCAAGGTAAAAGTCCTTATGATTGGAGATACATCTATAAAACTATATAAATGGGTGATTCTGGATCCTCCTACCTTGATATGGGATTTCCATAATCCTACCCCAAGAAGGGCCCATCATCGTTTCTCAAACATCAAAGGGAATGTGTCTCAAATTCCATTTGTAATGGTATAATTCATCCTATGATAAGGATATATGATTCTTGGGTCTTATCTGGCAATGTTTATATTTCTATAGGATATAGCCCTTTAGAATCCCCTAAGAAAGGCCTCATAATGGTACAGTTATCCAAACCATCGTATAAAGGGGAGGTTCATAATCATCCTCCTTAAATGTGGGATTTCCATAACCCCCACCCTATAATGGACCAATGTACTCACTGGAACACTAAATAGACCCTATATCTGATACCATTTTAACATTCCAACCTAGGCCAATATCATGATTTTTTCTACATTGGTCCAGATACCATGGAAGGAAAAAATATGGTATCTAGGCCCAATGTGGATATTATCATCATCATGGGATGGACTGGGTAGTTATATCATCTACTAGTAATCCATATTTTTTACATGAGCTTGGATTCATAGATTGTGAAATTGATGAGAATTTTAATTCGATTTTCATTCATCAATATATATATATAAATAAACCAAAGGTCATAATTATATTATTGTTTCACGCATCAAATATGTTTATCTTTAAATTTAAAATAAATAGAATTTAATTTTCAAGTGAAGAATACTCTACCATGTTTTTTACTATAGGGGTATATTAATTTTGATTCATATTGAAAATTTTCAACACTTAGTTTTTGGTATATAAAATTGTAATTATTAATCTATGTGACTAATATACATATTTTAAAGTAAAGTTTTACCAATCACAGTGTACATGGAATGATGCCTCCTCAAAATGGCTAATAAATCCATTTTATATTTCATGGTTTATCATGATGTCATATATCTATGTGAGGTGGGGTTTGTTTTCCCTTCAATGTCCAACAGATGATACTTCACGATGATTCTATGAAATTATATATGAGACTTAACTATTACGTTAAATAAAAAATTATTTGATGATCAATACATTTATATTCACTCATCAAGGTATAATAAGAAGTAACTTATTATTTTATTATTTAATTTTTTTATAAAAATATTTAAATTATGTAATAAATTTTTCCACAATATCTTACAAAATTCACTCATTCAATATAGGATCGACTTTATGCCCTAAATTTATATAAATCAGCATATGAGTTTGAGTTGTGACCAAAATGTATCTATTGAAATTAGAACATTTAGGGTCTATAGGTTGGTCTTGGTAATTACATTCATCCTCAAATTTATGTTTTTTATTTTATTCCTTAAAAAATTTAATTATGGAAATAATTCCATAACACGTGTTTTTTCTGATATTTTTTGTGACATTCTACCCTTTTCAAAATTTCCAATTTGTTGTTCTTCATGATTGATAGAATAAATATGTCAAGAATCTTATTGTTCCTATAGAATGAGATAATACATATATTGATATTCAATTATCTATAGGTGTAGTTGAATGTTTAATTTAAATTACATAAATGTTTTAGTGAACCAATAATACAATGAGACAATGAAATGGGTATTAAAATAAAGTAAACCACAACATTAAACTCACTTTTTCATTAAATGATGAATCAATAGTAACCCTTTATCGAGTTCAAAAATCCCATCATTAGGTTACTATCTACCATAAACCCCCTCTTATACATTTTGATCCACATTAATTTATTATGTAATTCCAATGGAATGTTAATCCATAATTTAAATGACATATTACCATGTAGTTCTTTTTTTATTAGAAAAAAATTAACAATATTCCATTTTATTCATCTATGAAAAACAATAATTATACTTCTTGTGATTCTATTATGAACGATTCAACCTTGTACACATCAATAATGAAATACACTTTCACAAATCTCATTTCATCAATTTTTGCTGCACTCTTATTATCATCCATATTACATTGAATCATAGGATCTTGTAAATTTTTAAAACCATATCCTGATATTTTTTGAGGATTTCAATGTATTCAATTTTCATATAAAATAAATTTTTGTCCTTGGTAATTGATAAATGATTCAATTAAACAAAAATAGTAACTCCAATATTTTTTATAGTAATGTGTTAATCGTGTTACTTTACACAAAATAATTAACCATTAATAAAAAACCATTATAACATAATATATAAACAATTGGAGTTGTAGATATCCCTTAAAGTCATTATATAATCAAATGATTCTTTTCAGATGAATCGATAAACATATGATCTATAAAATATCATATAGATGTTAAATTTTGTCAATTTGATAGCCAAATTTCATCCCTTGAATAATTCAAATAGCTTATAATTATATTATGGGTATTGAAAAATGTCAAACCCCTTGAAATATTATGTAATATGTAATGTTCCAACCACTCCAATGGAATAAGAGTAAATATGAAAAAAACATTATCCTAAAATTTTTCATGTACAATAAACACACTATAACTAGATTTTGGGGGACCAATATTATCTACACCAGACAACAAATCAATATTTATTTCAATAGTTTCCCCAAAAGTATTTTACACTACAGCAAATCATTTTAGTAGACATTAAATTTTTATATACCCATTAAAATATTACACATACCTTTTAATGGGGTATATCTTATTATAATGTATGGAACCCCATATTCATATATCTCTATCCAAATCTTAATGAATAATTTTTCATTAATAAAATCATCATAAAAAGGGATATAGGAATTGAGAGGATTCATATGCCAGATCTTTTGCAGACTAGATAACACTTTTTCCTGATCAATATGGGAATATTTCAACATTAAATTCATATCAATATTATATGATACCTTAATATTCATATTTATGAATTAATAAATATATATAAAAATGTTTTAAAATTATATTCTATGAAAGGTTATACTTATATATAAAAAGACATACATTCATCATATTTGAGAAAAAATTTATCATATCCAAATCTTGTATGAACATTTTAAAAAGATGAATTTTAGTGAAAAAAATTGTAAATTTTTTTATTCCTTTAAGAAACATATCATAGACCATTTAATTTTTGGAATGGATTCATTAATAGAGATAATTCTCTATTAGGAACTTTAAATGTGTGAAACAAACCTACGTATTGGTACTATTGGATTAGTATTATGGTATAACTAATTCTATTTCACTAAAACTATATGTCAAAAGAAATCAGTTCTTCTTTCATAATATTTCTATTTTAAATAAATGAATGAGGTATGACTACATAGTTTAATAATGACTTTTAAATTTCAAAAAATATAATAATGAAGGAAAAAGGTACAACATCCGATTTTATATTCTCTATCTAATAACATCAAAATCATTTTAGAACACCCGAAACTATTGTGAATTTCAAATACTCATATATGTTAGAAAAGTACAAGAATAATAACTTAAGTTAAAACTTCATAGCATAAATAATAATTATCAATGATAAATTAAAACATCAGACATGTAACTCATTGAACTAAATTATTTTATAGGATTCTAATATAATAAAAAAACTCTAACAAGAAGACACAACGGTTCTAAACCAAATTGGTCACATTCTAACATTGGAAAATGTTCAAAATATAATCCTTGATTACCTCAATAATTCAAATTAACCCCACATATGACTCAAAATAAATATTCATTCTACAATTTCATTAAATAAACATATATTTTGATACATAAGATGAGGTAGAACTAAACTAACATCAAACATCATGAATGAAATATAAAATTGGGAATGAAAAAAAAGATAATAATCACAACTACAATAACATGAAAATAAATATCTCATGTTGTTGAAAGCAAACGTGTGAGAGAAAAATATTAGTAAGGTAGCTATCCACACCACTATTCAAGAAGCATAATAAAACAACAAGATATATTTCCATAAATAATATTGTATTGTCTCGGATTTTAAGTTTATTATTTTTAAATAATATACGGATTTATTTCAAGACCAGGTGAAGAGACTGCACATTATTCCAAGGCCCTGTGATCCTAGAATGATGGTTTGATATTTTTTTTAAGTTATGTGAGTCAAAACTTATGCACGGTTGTGGAAGTTTCTAAACGGATGCCTGGATTTAAAATATGAGGGAATCGTTACGTCCGAGATGAAGAACTTAACTAAGAATGGGTGTAACCTCAACGGCCAAGGGTTGAGAGAAAAAATTAATTTTTGGACGTTTTCACTAAAATAAAATAAAATAAAATAAATGTCAATGTTTATATTATTTTTATTTGGAAACATTCACTGCAATGCAATGATGTGGGTGGTTTTTAATAATTAATGCCTTGTCATAATGACTCAGAAACAACAATTTGACTCATTAATGCTGCATCATCATGGAATTCCAAAACATGCTTCCCCATTTTAATCAGTAAATTGAAAGATGGTAATTGAAATAAAATTGAGAGAAAAATTTAAAGAATACATGGAGCCATGAAGAAAACTCTCAGGGATGAACAACAACGAATCAAAGCTGAGAATCACTATGCCAACGAGATGATGGATCGTGATGATAATGGTAGCACGACCTATTTTTCTATGATCGATCCCATTTTACTTAGGGGTTTTTTATTTACAATTTTTTTCCTCATTTTTGATTTAAACGACGAACACAGATCAACAATGAAAAAGTTGATTTGTGGATTCGTGCATTCTTATTGAAGGGTTTTTGTTGGGATATTTTTGGGGGTTGATCAATGATTATTTCTTATCATTTTGATCCTATTCCATTTGATCCTACCAATGGGAGCGTATCAACGCCATGACGAATGATGGAAGAGGTTCGTTCCTTGATTTCATTTCTATATTTCCACCCCATTTATTCTCTCACGTGTTCTTTGCATTCATCGTGTTCTTCATGGTGTGAGGAAAAATGGATATTTGTGTGTCTGTTTTCCAATTAAATGATCCCAAATTTGAGATCCAACGTTGTGATGACCTAGCGGAGGTGCGACAAGGACGATGGCAGAAGAATCGACATGATTAGGGAATTAATGTTCTTCAACCGTTCTTCATTCAAGTGGATAAAAATGCATTTCCAGGGCCGATCAGAGGCCCGAAAACAACGGAAACAAATTTCAGACATTGGGGAAACCAAGATTCTAGAGTTTTGTGATGATTAGACAACCAGATTGGCAAACGGGGCAACATAGGTGGCACGCTGATGAAGAGCGTCGTATCTTGAAAATTCCAAGATACGGGACGTGTACTTCCGAAGAACACGTCGTGTAGTACAGGTGGTGGTGGCTCAGGTTTCCGTGGTAAGAGAGGAATTAGACGACATGTGACCCTGGTCACACAGTGTGTAGGACTTTCCCTGAAGCTCATCATGTATTATGGAAAGCACACAGACACGGGTTGGAATACACTGGTTGAGGTCGTGTATGGGCACATAGCCAGTGTACTTAGAACTGACCCCAGTTACTCAGACACAACGTGTAATCCATACCAAATGTCATGTACTGAAATTTTCTACATGATCAGGCTTACGACATAGGTCATTGTACAGAGGAAGTACCGAGGGTCAGAAGACATAGTGTGTGACTTTTCTACATGCTTTATACTTTTCGGAAAATGTTTTTGACTTCTAGTCCACCGTGTCTTTTCTCGTTCCCCTGATGGTCATGCATCATTTACTTTTATAGGAGTATGATCCCTTCATGAGGACTTTCGGTTATAGAGCCAGACATCCCTCCGAGTGGCCCATAGCATGATACTCTATCCATTCATGAAACTAGGTAGAGTCAGGATTTGACATGAACAACTCAACCAGGTGTTGATCCTCTACCTAGCTGGTGAATCCTAATGAGTCTCAATATCTTCCATGGCCCTTGTGGTGATCCACATCTGTGTGTCATAATATTTACCACTCAAGAGAGTGTCTCCCATAATGAGTGTTTCTTTTTATGGTGATATTCCCACACAAGAGTGTGTCTCCCGTAATTAGTGTAACTACCTCTCGTGACATTTCCCGACAAATAGTACTTCTCGGACGGATGTCATTACAACTACCAGACTCAAATAGTGTCTTCTCCTGGAACGAGTCCTTTGTGGAATCATTGAACTGAATCCCTAGATGGGGGTACGTGGTTTTGTGACTTTTCTCTAGACTACGGTTCTGGGTTTTGAGTATATATGCTTTGTGTTTCTATGATATATGGTCTATAGTCATATACTATGTAGTGCTAGTTCTACCTATACATCCTGTATTGCTTTGTGGTTTTTCGGGGTCCTCTACTGGGTATTGTAATAATCACCCCTGCACGGCCTTTTCCTACACCTGTCATGTCTTCTGCAGATGGGGAGCATTTTGACAGGGTCCAGGGCAGACTAGGACAGGAACGAGCTTTCTTAGTTCCCTACAGGCCAAGGCGTTCTTACAGCTACGCGCAGCAGTTCCAGTACCTCTTTGTGTTAACAGGTTGGACATTTATCTTTTTAGACTCTGGTTTTTGTGGGATTTTATTCGGTCCCGGTTTAATTTCAGCACTTTACATTTCATTTTACTCTATTTTTTGGGTTTATTTGTATTCATTAATTTTGTTCCTTAGTGGTTTTTTTACATTTCAGCATTTGTGGGCTTGGAGATGTGTGTGTTTGTAAAATTTCTTAAGTAATTCCTACAATGTTAGTGATATGCCTACTCAGTTCTAGTCACCATCCCCTGGCCTAGTGGGGGTGGGCATGGGGAGTCATTGCGTGGGACCCACTGGGACAGGTAGTGACAATGTGGTATCAGATCTGGTCAGTGCTACCATAGGACCAAGTGTCTGTGATATTGGGTTTGGGGAAATGGTGTTAAGTGCTTCGAGCTCGGCTTTCAGGCCAACACTCTAGTGTTGGGGTGGTTAGCCGATGTATCCATAATCCAAGACTCTAATAACTGTTTTTTCAACTCAGTACATGAACACACTGGTTTCGGGGAAGTAAAAGAAAGGTACATGCATCATATAGGAATGGGATTTGTTTTTCATTTCCTTTGAGTCAGATATCCAGATATACTCATAGTACATCTTGATTTTTTATAGGATGCCTCCACGATACATACCCACTAGGATTTAGCATCACGATCATGAGGATGACCCCCTCAGAGACGAGGCTACGATATAGGGACCATTTCTATAGGTGTTGTCACCAGGTGGTGGACCTCCTATGCCACCACCAAAGGAGCAGCCTGTGGTAACTGTAGTACCGAACGATGAGGATCGCAGGCTTAGCACACTCTATGAGTTCAAGAGATAGAGACCCCTCATGTTCCAAGGTGATCTTGACCCTCAAGAAGCTATGGACTGGCATGATGCTATGATTAGATTTTTTTCTCCTAGTGAGAACACCGACAGACCGGATGTTGATCCTAAGAGAGAGCCTTTTTCATTGTTTGGTGGGATGATGGTGGATTCCTACCACACAGAGTCACGACATGGGCTCTTTCGGTGACCGAGTTCGAGCGACTCTTTAGGGATCAGTTCTCTTCGGTTATGCTGATAGTGGTCTACATCAAGGGGAATCATTAGCTCTAGTAAGGCAATATGACGGTAGCGGACTATTCATTACGGTTCACCAACCACGTTCGGTAATCTATTGATATGGTCAGAGATCAGTACATCAGAGCTTGGACTTTCGAGCAAGGTCTACGATGAGACATGCGAGCTAGTGTCAGGCCTCTAAGAATTTCGACTTATGCTGGAGTGCTCGAGAGGGCATTAATGATCAAGATCTTCTTTGCGGAGCATATATAACTAGTGACAGTCAGTATTAAGGTGACAAGTATGGAGACCTCGGCAGTAGGGAGCCGAAATTGGACATAGTGATCAGGATGTGAGAGACATCATAGGAGGATCCATGACAGGGGATCGACAGTCTATGGCTCCCAGGCTGGATCTAGTCATCCTAGGGAGAAGCGGTGCTACACGTGCGACAGTAGGGTAAATCTGTCTAGAGATTGTCCAACCCGTAGATCTACTAATAAAGAAGTGTCGGATGGACCACTGAGGCAGAGGTAGAGAGTGGTGCAGACAGATGCACCGAGTGGCAGAAATGGTAGTGGATCAGAGAGTGTTGTAGTGGTGGTAGAGGCTTCAACTTACTTTCACTAACACCCAGGGGTTCTGCACTAGCCTCAGGGAGTTGGGGAACAGGGGCGGGGATATCTGCATGCGGTCAAGGCGTACGACCCAGGGGCTCTATGGTTGATATGAGGTAAGATCTGTGTCTTCTCTACCTTATCTTTCGTACTTATAAACACAAGTTCTAGTCATTCCTTCATAGCCACATGTCTTGTGTGATACCTTGAGATTTTGGTAGAACAGATGACTATATCCTTATTCTTGGAGACAACTATGTGAGGAGAATAGACGATAATACACCTTTTTTGGAAATTCGGTAATACCCTTGGAGGCGAGTGTTTCATTTGGAACCTCTTGGGGTTAGAATTGAGGCCTTATGATGTCATTCTTGATGTGGATTGGTTATCTTTAGTACATGCCCAGATTGAGTATTTTAGGTGAAGAGTGCGGTGTGTCTGTATTGATGGGAAGAGGTTTTACTTTTTCAATGAAAAAGTGACCCAGGAAACAAAGAATAAGATCATGCATAAGAGGGTGCAGTCGGTCACTCATGAGGTTGAACTCCTTTCCCTCAGAGATGTAGATGTGATGAGATCCCAGTTCCGAGCAGTAGTGTCGGAGTACTAGGACATCTTTCGAAAAAATATTCTCGGACTTCCTCCCTAACAGGAAATCGACTTCTGCATCAACATACAACCCTGGACGACGTTGATTTATTAATCATTATATCCAACGGATCCTGCAGAGCATTTCAATATGAGGGTGTAGTTGGAGGATTTTCAAAGAAAGGGTTTTGTGATACCTATTATTTAAACCTGAGCGGCCCCCATGTTGTTTGCCAAGAAGGCAGCTGGAAGTTTGAGGTTGTGCATGTATTAATGAAATTTGAACCAGGTGACATTGAAGAACAAGAATCCACTACTGAGAGTCGACAACCTCTTCGATCATATGAGAGGGGCATAGTATTTCTCGAAGGTTGAACCTCGATAATGTTATCGCCAGTTACGAGTAAGGGATGAGGACATACTGAATATGGCTTCTAAATGCCTCTATAGCCACTATGAGTGCTTAGTGATGCATTTTGGCATGAAAAACACCCCTGTAGTGTTCCTGGGACTGATGAATCGGATCTTCCAACCATACTTGGACTTGTTCATTATGGTCTTCAAAAATAAGAACCTTCTGTACTCAGCGTCAGAGGAGGAGCATGCGAGATACCTTCGGATAGTTCTAGATTTACTCCGAGAGAACTCGTTTTATGGAAAACTCTCAAAGTGCCATTTCTAGATTCAGGAGGTCTACATTTTGGGGCATGTCATCTTAGTAGATGGAGTGGCTATGGACCCAACCAAAGTGTAGGCATTGTTAGCATGGGATCCCCCTTCAAGCATGATGGAGGTACGTAGATTCCTTAGGTTGGCATGATATTACTGGAGATTCATTCATGATTTCTCTTGAAAATCAGCATCGATGAAAGCCTTGAACGTTAAGGGTTAACCATTTATATGGAAAAAGAAGTTCCAGTAGGATTTCAAGAAATTGAGATGGAGGTTGACGAGCACCCCAATCTTGAGATTGCCGGAGGAGGGAGTTGAGTTCACAGTTTTCTACGACGCATCAGGGACCAAGCTTGGTTGTGTCCTGATGCAGAGACATGTATTAATTACTTATGGTTTCTGCTAGCTTAGGCTACATGAGCAGTGCTATGTGACCCATGTTCTCAGGTAGGATGTGGTAGTATTCACATTAAATATGTGGCAACACTAAATTGTGGTCGAGTGATTCATCGTCTACTCTGACCACAAGAGCCTCATGTACGTCTTCTCATTGAAGGATCTAAATCTCATGCCAATTTGTTTTCAAGAGTTCCTCCAGGATAATGATTTCTAGATCATCTATAATTCTAGGAATGGGGAAAATGTGGAAGATCCTATTAGGAGAAGGTCAAGCTCGTAGATGTTGAGTGGGGAGACAGAGCAGTTATCCACGTTGTAGTTATCCTTCGTAGATAGAGAGGATGCAGCTTACCTACAGTCGATGGTTGTCACCCCTACACTCTTACTATGAGTTAGGGAAGCACATATTGGGGATGTTAACTTTGAGGCTTTTTGTTCTCAGTTATCCATAGGACGTGCTCTTGAAGGAGATACACAAGGTGGGGATCACAAACTTCTTTTCAGAGGACGCACTGGTGTACTAGTAGCATTACAGGAAGATATATTGAGGGAGTTTTATACACCCCCTTGGTGGTACATACTGGAGTGGAAATGATGTACCAGGATCTCTGAATATGGTGGTCAGGCATGAAGAAGGTATTAGAAGAGTTTATTTCCCATTGCCTCACATTCCGGCAGGTGAAGGAAGAGAACCAGGTTCCAGTAGGATTAGCTCACCCCTAGATGTTCCAGAGTGGAAGTGAGATGGAATATATATGGAATTTATTATAGGCCTACGACAGACGTCCAAGGGGCATGATTAAATCTGGGTGATCTTTAACTAACTCACCAAGTCATCCCACTTCTTAGGTATCAAGGATTCGAGTTCCGTAGAGTGCATGGGACACCTCTATGTATAGGAGATAGTTCGGCATCATGGCATCACATCGACGATTGTATCAGACCGAGACCCCCAAATTACATCCCGATTGTGTAAGGGATTTAAATAGGCCTTTGGTACTCAGCTACACTTGATAACCGTGTTCCATCCCTAGACTGATGTTCGGACCGAGAGGACCATTCGGTTTCTGGAGGATATGTTGCGGGCCTATATCTTGGACTTTGGTCGCAGTTGGGAGGACCACCACCACTTGTGTAATTTACGTACAATAACACCTACCACTCCAACATTGGTATGGAACCATTCGAGGCTTTATATGGATGAACCTTCCTGCCCCCACTTTGTTGGACAAAACCCAGAGTGTTTGCACTAATGGGTCCAAAGTTGGTGTGACCTACCACTGAGAAGGTGAAGATCATCTGGGGGTAGATGAAGATAGCACAAAGCTGGCCGAAGTCATATGCTGACAGGCGACGGAGACCCCTAGAGTTTGAGGAGGGAGACCACGTCTTTCTTTTGGTCTCACATAGATGAAGGTTACAATGATTTGGCCAAGGCAGCAAGCAATCTTCAAGGTTAATCGGGCCTTTCCAGATAATGTGTATAGTGGTAGAGTTGGCATTCCTCCTGGCTCTACCTCTACTGTTACGTCAAGAACATGATGTCTTCCACGTGTCGCAACTGAGGAGGTACATGCATGACCCATTGCATGTCATCGACTGGGTAGAGCTCGACATCGAGGATGAAATGACCATTGCTGAGTACCCAGTCGAGATCACGGATTGGAAGGAGAGGATCCTTCATGAGTGATTGATTCCCTTGGTACGCGTTCTATGGAAGCAGAAGAATCTTCAGGAGAGCACATGGGAGCAGGATACTGAAATACATGCAAAATATCCACATATTTTTGAGTAGTCTTGTTTTGGATTTTCAAATATGCAAAGCCTAAAGTAGGGGAGATTCCAATGTCTCATATTTTCCATTTTTTAAATATTATATGGAATTATTAAGAGGTCATTCAGTGAGGCAACACATCATTCAGAGGCCCAGTGATCCTGGAATGGTGGTTTTATTTTTTTAAGGTAAGTGAGTCGACACTTGTGCATGGTATTGGCAGTATCCAAATGGATTCCCGAACTAAAAATGTGAGCGCCTCGTTGAGTCTAGGAAGATTACATTACGTAAGAACATGTCTATCCTCGACCAGCACAGGACGAGGGAAAATGATAATTTTTAGACGTTTTTAGTAAAAAAATGGCAATGTTTATTTTATTTTTATTTGGGAAAATTCACTACAGTTCAATGATGGAGAAAAGTTTTGATAATTAATTTTGTAACACTGCATGATTTCATAGTACGTTATTTCTTCAAATTAAAGTAATAAAGTACACTACAAACAACATTTATTTCAAGCGCATCAAGACTTACCAAACTACCAGTTCATAAGCGGTTATGAATAATATTAAATAAATTTTGAAAATTATATAATCCTTATAATTTTAGAATCTATATTATGAATTTATTAGACATAATATAAGAACAAATCCATTTTTTTCAGATAAAAGAATTATTCTTTAAAAATATGATTTTAGCGCCTTTTAATGACGAACCCTTTTTAAATCCAATATTTGAAACTTTTATATATTCAATTTGACAAAAATAACCTCTTCTTTAGAATCGGGAAATAATAATTAAGTTTTAATAAGTTTTTGGAGTTTTTCTGATAACTTTTGTATTTGGTTGAATAGTGAAAAATACTATATTTTAACTGAAAACAACCTTTTTAATCAAAATAATTTATAGTGTTAAATTATAAAATTTATTGTTTTGGATGTATAATTATATTATATATTTACACTTTAATCCAATTTTTTTCATTGGAATTAATTTCACATTGAATTTATATATATAATAGTTTCAATTTTTTGATAGTTACTATTTCTTAAAAACACGCTATTTGTTTTTACAACGAGAATTAATTTTTAATTAATAAATGAAAATTATATGTTTTAAATTTGGTAAAATAGAATTCAGTTTTGGATTCAGAATATCACAATTTTATTAGGGTGATTTTTTGGTATTTTTCTAAAAACGTTCAATTCTTTATGAATAGTAAAAAAACACTGAGTTATCTTTTAAAACCAATTTTTTATTTAAATAATTATATATTTTTGTAAATTTATTTTATGTCAAAATAGATACATAATACCTATATACGTTCAATGTAATTCATTGGAGTAAATTTATAATAATTTTAGATATATAAAAAAATTTTTAGATCTTTTCGCCGTCTTATACCAACCTCCTAGGATAATTTGTGAATTCACAGAAAACATAATTTTACTACTTCTATGAGTGGAATATAAAAAATCTGAGAGACATAGTTAATATCAATAAGTTAAATTTGCTTCAATAAGATAATAAATAATTTTTGGTGAATAGTAACTTTTTAATTTTATTTACCACGGTTAAAAGTAAATAGTGTAATTAAGAGTAAAATTGATATTATTATTACACTAACACATGTCCAAATTCTATTGGATAAGTGTAATTCGACCAAAAAGAGACTTAGGAATAAAATATTAACCTTTAGGATCACTTTGATTAGATTAAGAAATTTATTATTATTTTATTTAAAGAAGATTTAAAAGAGTTAAAATCAATGTTTTATAACAAAAATATTTTTAATATAAAGTTATACATATAATAAATTAGACTATAAATATTCATTAAAAATATACAATAATTTCCAACATATTGGTATTTTATTTATAATTTTTTATGATTAAACAATTAAATTTATTATTGGCACAATGATGATGCAGTAATTACTTTATTAATGAAAGAATCAAATAAATTGTATTATAAATATTAAAATAAATATAATTTCATCGTTTTTATGACATACAAGAATTTTCTTGGAGAATACGGAATGTTAGGATTAATTAAATGTATATTTTGTGACATAATCATTCTGTTATTATTTTAACAAAAAACAAATACCAAATTGTGTCAAAATTGACATAAAATAGTGTTTAAAACAAATATTATATTATTAATTGATATAATAGTCCTAAAAATCTAATGTTCGGTAAAAATACTTATATAATAATATATATGACATTAATGAATCAATTCGGGTTCTATTGGAAGTACATAGTATGTTTATTAACCATATAGTGTAAGATTACTAGAAGACAAGGTAAATGTTAAATTAGTTAACATAGAGTTAAATATAAATGGTAAGGTTTAAAGTGTAATTTAAACTTGTCTAAAACCAATTGGTTGAGAGGATTTATACACATCCCTACACTAGACTCGAAATAAGTCCCTTTTAAGCCATTATAAACCAATTATAAATTTATTATAAGATAATATTTTAAGTTTTTCTTAAGGTGCCTCTAACCCCTCTTATAAAAAGGAACTTCCCCTTAACTCAAATTCACATCACCATGTCCATTTGTCTCAGCCAACCCTTACCCAAATATCCTCAAAACTATCCTAAATGCATCCTAGAGGCCTTAATTTGGTCAGAAATCCAACTTATGGATCCCTTTTGATCAAATCAATATGAAGAACCCGAAGAAGAGATAATGATTTCACCACCCTCTTTCAAGTTCTCTTTTTCTTCCACATAATATTTCTTTGTCGATTACATTCTAAAATAATAATTCCAGTATCTTATATATATAGTGATGTTATTATAAATATGGAACAACTATATTCATTATTCTATCCATCTTATGAATGATAATGTCACCATGCGTGCGTACGTACGGCTTACCGTCTCCACACCGTGGTGTAATTGGTTATTTAACACTATGTTATTTGGATGGATCTAATGATGAGTAATATTTAAAAAAATAATGAAAATAACATGCTGATGTATCTGTAAAATTAATATACCATCAAATTCCACACCATTAAGAAAATGATATTGTTTCTCGTGCGAACGTATGGATTATCGTCTCCATGACGCGAGGAGATTCATTTCCACGTTCACCATTCATCAACGATTATAAAAATATATATTACTAATAAGTATGTAATATATGACATAATAATTCTACTAGATATATATATATATATATATATATATATGTATTTACATATATCTTATTCACTTAGTTCTGTTCAATACCATATGAATACAGAAACAATGTTTATGTGTATGTATAGACTACCGTCTACATAAATGGTGTTTTTCATTTCATATATATATGTCTGTTAATCATATATATATTATAAATATATATGATATATAAATTATGTTCTTTATTTTGGAATCATTTAAATTTTTATCTATGTGATACAATCAAGAGTAACATGTTAAAACAGGTACGATAAAGAAAGCGATTATTACCAGAAATATTAATTTAACATGGAAATTATAATTAAATGGAGAGTATAAAGTAATAAATGAATCATGCATGATATCATAAATATCAATATGGCTCAGGTATAATTTAATAACATAACAAAATATTCATACAAGAGGATAAATTTACCATCGACTAAAGGAATGTTCAAGGTAAGGGTAAATTCCCCAATCTCAATATTATTTGAGATTGTTTATGTAAAAGTATTAACTGGGAAATTTTTATCATCCATGTACATTTTTAATAAAAATGTTTTCAAAATTAATATTTTAAGGATTTGTGAAAGTTACTCATTATCAAGGTCAAAATTTTAAATGTTTTAAAGATTTAACTTTCTAAATCTTTTTAATTAATGTCCATGTTTTCAAAATGATTTCAAGGATTTATTTATATGGGCATGAATGTTTTGAAATTACTATTCTTTTCAAAATTTTCAAATTTGTATGGGAAACTTTGATTCAAAAATATCTTTTAATTTACTTCCATTATAAATGCGTGACTTTAAAATGATTTTACAAAAATGTTATTTCTTTCAATAATTTTTACTCCTCATTTTCAACTATGTCAGCATCCTTTACTGGATATTTTTTTTTCTTGAGGTTGATTTATTATAATACAATCATTCATATAGTATAGAATGAGTTATGATACGTTTGACTGTGGATGTTCTATTTTTATACCATTCATGGTTTATGGTTAATGTATTGACATTTTGTATGCTAGTTTTAATATGAATGTTTATGATATGTTTCAACTATTCATATGAGGAATGCAGTGGACTTAGTAAGTGACGGGTGGAGCTTGATATAGCTCCTCAATGAATCGGTAGGTCTCACGAGACAAACAAGTTTCTTAGAACAAGGCCTTGACAAAAATATTATTTGTAGTCTTGGAAGGAGGTCTTGACTATGTTGTAATGATGTCCGTCTTTAGGCATTCCCTCATTATGAAATTGGTTGTTACATGTGATTATTAGACTAGTAAAAGATCATTGTGCATGTTTATATGGTAATGTTTGATTTATTTATTTCCATATTATTTTCAAGTTTATGTATAAAAAGTCTGTTGTTTTTTATCACACATCTTGCCTTTAAAATTTATATCTTCCGCTAGATTATTTACCCTTACTGAATATCTAAGCTCACCCCTTTTTTATTATTTTCACAAAATTCCAAGAAATGTATTATGATTGATAAGCAGGGTTAAGCTTAGGGATTAATGGAGTTCTCAAAGGATAATTTATGTTGTGTTTTATTTTATAATGTGTAATGTAACATTCATGTATGTAATATATTTTCCAAGACTACAAAACTGATCAGTACTTTGCGACTTGGTTCCTTGTAATCATGCCAATTTATTAAAATAATACACCGACTCTGGGTATCTGCGGTCGGGGCGTTACAGTTGGTATCAGAGAAATTTTAGATATAAACTTGGAAACTATATTTAGATAAAATCTGATTAGAGCACATAGACGAAAGATAGACTTTAAGGATTAATATATAAGGACTTCCTAGAATTTTTGTAATGTAGAGATTTTGTGAGTTTTCCAAGAAAATACATCCCTCTCTGGATACAAGCAGGTAGAAGTGGCTATGGCACAAATGTACCTAGGGGTAAAACCCAAAAACACTACATTGATCTAGACTCGAATGAGAACTGGTGAAAAAAATGGCTCTTGCTGTATTCTTGGTTACGACACACCCGGGGGATATGTTTAGGATAATTCTCCTTTTCTTAACAAACCACTATGAAGGGTTTATGAGAATATATCTCCTCCAAGAATACATTTTTGTGATTATGGATTATATCCATCCACTATTCAAATTACATTAGGTATTTTACATGTTTGGAATTATGAATTCTGATTCATAAACTGACCTAGTGTATGCAATTGTTTAGAAAAGGCGCCCATTTGAAAGAATTATAACTCCAGCAAAACGTATGATCCAAAGAGTAAGAAGGGTCATATCATTCATGGTATTATGAAAACATTTAGATTGAAAATTTTCTCCCACGTATTATCATAATATGAATAAATAGTATCACGTGTTAATAAGATCACTAAAGAATTCTCTGAATCCTATGGCTTTGACGGGAACCCAAAGATGAAAAGGGTGGTAGAAAGAAATATGGATAAAGGGAATAAGGGAAAGAAGGATTTTCCAATATTGGATAAATGTGGAATGAATCACCTTGGTAAATGCTTGAAGGGAATGAGAGTTTGTTATAAGTGTGGAGAAAAAGGATACCAAGTGTATGATTGCATGGGAAAGAAAAAAAATTCAAATGTAAAATGCTTTATCTTCAAGGTGATGAGACACTATGCGAATCAATGTCCAATTCATAAGAGTATACCACAAATGATGTTATTGGATAATAATAAAGTTATGATACTACCTCAGATGAAAAATAATGACTAGTGTTCTTATGTTGTTATTATAGAATTATATCATTTGAGTGTTTTGTTGACAGTATACTGGTTACATGAATTATGGAGATAAATAAGGATTGTACTACAATATTTTTTTTAATGTGGATTTGAGATTATATGGTTCTAAGAAAAGTGACATAATAGTAAGCTACACTTTTTGGAAAATAAATGGTTTAAGGAAAGGTAATCTGTAATATGGTCATGATAACGAGGTAGTGATTTTGGAATAATAGATGGTTAATTTTGGTAATTCTGGATGTTGCGGTGTTGAAAAAGAATACACGGTTAAGGTGTTCACGTGATATTACCTGGAAAAGAGGATCCTCATTAGGATTAAAATCCTTATAAACATTGGAATTATAGTTTGGATATAATTATTTTGGATAATTATAAAGGTTTTAATGGATTTCATATGAAATAGGATACTATTGTTAAGAGTGTTTTTGGATTTCTATAAAAAAGACAACCCAGAGGTCGGGCAGTAACCCATCACGTCCAACATGGTCGTGAGACTTGAACCCGCAACCGAAGGGAGGCAACGGTATATCACCTATCACTGACCCATGTGATGTCCTGGATTGAATAATTTAGTTTTTAAAGGGTCTGATATGTGAATTATAAATTCATTATTTTTGGAACCCTATACGATTAAGATAAAAAGAATATATATATGTATATATTGAAATATTTAAGAGTGAAATATGAGTTTGTGGTAGGAATTAGTTGAAGGATGAAACTCTACTTGCCAAGTATATATATATATATATATATATATTCCAATCTTATTTTATTGATAAATTAATTATTAAACTGTAGGGAAGGGATCTTAAAACGAAAATGTGTTATCCTAATATAATAAGTATTGCTGAACTGATGGTATTTTAAATCATCATAGATTGGTGGCTTTGAGGACCACAATTTTACA
The DNA here is from genome assembly GCA_963277665.1 of Viscum album. NCBI lineage: Eukaryota > Viridiplantae > Streptophyta > Magnoliopsida > Santalales > Viscaceae > Viscum > Viscum album. The sequence continues at coordinate 650,925,304 of OY728138.1, read as the reverse complement.
GTTGTTTGTGATTGATGACCTCAATCACTCTTTATAAATATTTACATTTTCATCCAATTATGTGTCTCAAATTTCCACCAATGTTATTCTAATCGAGATCAAATTTTTGTGGTGACATTTTCATTTTCCTTTTCCTCTTATTAAGAATAAATTTTATTAATCCAATTTCTGATGTCGGTTTTCTGAAAAAGGTATTTTCTATTTTCAACATTTTATTTTTGATGAAAATTTTCAAATTGAGAGGATGAAATTTATTGAATGAGGGAAGAATGTTACAGCCCTAAATTTCATAGGACGTTATTTCTTCAAACTAATGCAATAACTTTCACTACACACAACATTGAGTTCAAGCACCTCACGACTTACCAAACTAGTCGTTTGAAAGTAGTTAGGAATATTATTTACTGAATTTTGAACATTATATAATGCTAATAATTTTATAATACATTTTATGAGTTTCTTAAACATAATGGATGAACATATGTTTTTTTCATATAAATTTTTTTTTTCAAAAAATGAAATTTTACCGCCTTTTAATGAAGAACCCTTTTTAAATCCGATATTTGAAACTATTATATATTCAATTTGGAAAAATTAATTTCATCTTTATAATTGATAAATAAGAATATCTTTTCAATAAATTTTTACTGTTTTCCTTATAACTTTTATATTTGGGTGAATAGTTAAATATACTATATTTTAACTGAAAACAAGTTTTTTAATAAAATAATTTATAGTGTTGAATTATACATATTAATGTTTTGGAAGTATAATGAGATAATATTTTTACCCTTTCATCCAATGTTGGTCATTGGAATTAATTTCACATTGAAATTATACATAAATAAGTGTCAATATTTTAATAGTTACTGTTTCTTAAAAACACGCTATTTTTTGACAACGAGAATTATTTTTAAACTAATAAATGAAACTTATATGTATTGAATTTGGTAAAATAAACATAATTTTTGGATTCAGAATATTGAAATTATCCTAGGGTGAACTTTTGGTATTTTTCTGCAAAAGTTCAATTTTTTGATGAATAGTGAAAAAAACAATGAGTTATCATTTAAAAAAGAATTTTTATTTAAATAATTATTTATTTTATTTAAAATTATTTTATGTCAAAATAGATACAACATACCTATAAATGTTTAATGTAATTCATTGGAGTCAATTTATAATAATTTTAGATATATAAAATATTTTATCGAACTTTTCACCGTCTTTTACCCACCTCCTATGAGAATTTGCAAATTCACATAAATTTTAATTTTACAACTTTTGTGAGTGTAATTTTAAAAAATTGAGTGAAATGGTTGATAACTTTAAGTAAAATTTTGTTCAATAAGATAAAAATAATATTTGGTGAATAGTAACTTTTTAGTTTTATTTACCATAGTTAAAATAAAATAGGGTAATTAAGGGTAAAAATGATATTATTCTTACCCTAACACATGTCCTAATTCTATTGGATAAGTGTAATTTGACCAAAAACAACCATAGGATTAAAATATGACCTTTTAGGTAAAATTGGATTAGATTAAGGAATTTATTAATATTTTATTTAAAGAACAGTTAAAAGAGTTAAAATAAAATTGTAATAACTAAACCATTTTTAATATACGGTTATACATAAGATAGATTCCACTATAAAAATTAATTAGAAATATAAAAAGATTTCCCACATAATGGGTTTTATTTATAGTTTTTAAATATTATATAATTAAATTTATTGATAACAAAATGATGATGCAGTAATTACCTTATTAATGAATGAATCAATTAAATGGTATTATAAATATTAAAATAAATATAATTTCCATGTTTTTATGACAAAAAAGAATTTTATAGGTTAATATTACATGTTATTATTTATTCAATGTATTTTGTTTGAAGTAATCATTTATTTATTATTGTAACAAAAAAACAAATACCAAATAGTGTCAAAATTGACATAAAATTATTTTTAAAAAATATATTATATTATTAATTTATATAATGGTCCTAAAAATCTAAGATTCGGCCTAAAGACATATATAATAATATATATGAAATTAATGAACCAATTGGGGTTCGATTAGTAGTATATATTTTGTTTATTATCCATATAGTGTAAGAATACAAGAAGACACGATAAAAGATAAATTAATTAACTTAGAGTGAAATCTATATGATAAGTTTAAAATGGTAACCTAAAATTGTCTAAAACCTATTGGTTGAGAGGATTTCGACCCATCCTCACCCTATCCTTGAAATAAGTCACATTGGAGCCATTATAAAACGTATATGAATTTATTATAAATTAATATTTTATGTTTTTCCAAAGGTGCACCTCACTCGTATTATAGAAGGGCACTTTCCCTTCTCTCAAATTCACTACTCCAAATCCATTTGGCTCGACCAAACCCTGACCAAATATCCTCCCAACTATCCTTCCTTCATCTTAGAGGCCTTTTTTGGTCAGAAATCCAACCTACAGAGCCCTTTTGACCAAATAAAATGGATGAACTTGAAGAAGAGTTAATGATTTCACCACCCTCTTACTAGTTCTATTATTCATCCACTTACTCTTTCATTGTTGTTTCCATTATAAAATAATTACTCCAGTATCTTATATATACATACACGTTATTAGAAATATGGAACAACAATATTAATTATTATATCCATCATATGAATGATAATGTCACCATGTGTGCGTATGTATGGCTTACCATCTCGACGTCGTGGTGTAATTTGTTATTCAACACTATGTTATTTTGATGGATATAATTATAATAACCCAACCTTGTTACATACATAATCATGAATTCAGTAAATAAAACACTTCATTTTAAATATAATATCTTTTCAAGTTTAGAGAATTAGATAATTAGGACAAAAAATTCATAACATTAGACATTATTACAAAGTGGATTCAATTAAAACAGTTTCCATTTTTTTCAAAATATAAAATATAAAATCTTAAAACAAGAATACTTGAAAAATAATTAAAAGTTAACATGTATTCCTTCCACATATTACAAATCCAATAACCTATGAATATTATTTAAAAACATGTGATGAGCACAAAATCTCAGTAAGGGATGAAAAAGAAAGAAAGATTACCTTAGTCCATGAAAACTCACAACGTATGAAAACATTTTCAAAAGACATGCTTGTCACTCGTATATAATTACTTTGTGTAATATGATATTTACACAAGATCTACAAATACATGAGATCATAAATATAATAATATAGTTATATTGGGGAACTACTTACATAATCTTGAAACCATCTTGGCTACCTTATAATTTGTAACCCTCACGACTACCTTACATTGTGTAACCATTGCAGATAAACATGGAGTAACCATATGGCCAAACTCCAACATACTCATACCCAATTCAATTTAGGAAAATGTAGGTACCACTATTGATCATAAATAATTCCCATGATCCAAAAAATAATCATACAACATGAATAATTCCATAAAAACATTACTTTTGAATTTCGTAAAACCGAAATTTTTAAAGAGGTTTTTTAATGAAAAGCCCCTTATGAATAACCTAAAATTGAAGAGAGACATAATAGTGTGGATGGAGTGTGTGTATATATAATATAAATAAACATTATGAAACATAATATATATAGAAACCATCACACAAACAATTTAAATAGCACATAAATAATGAAGTAGAAGGATAACCCAAAGAATGGAAATTAGGTATAGAATTCCATTACCTTGGGTTTGTCTTACTTCCAAATTGTTTAAACCTCATGTATAATGGTTAAAATAGTGTTATTAATATTTTCAGAAACATTTTCATGTTTATAAAATGTTATATGAATATTTCATAACATCATTTAACCCTTTAATTTTTATTTTTTTCCCCTTGCACTGTTTTTGGGGGAATTCATTACACGATTTCCAAGATTGGTTCATGATGGATGTTCTTGTTGAATGGAAGTGAAACTCCAAAATTGAAATAGAGAAGTACTAAAATACATCTAGAAACATAAATTATACCATTTATAATTTTTAATTCTTTAAAGAGGATGATTCATAAGATAAAACATTAATGATGTTCGTTTAGATCATTTTAGTTGTTCTTTGATATTAACGACCTCATTTCATTTTATAAATTAAAACCACATGTTAAACGAATTCCAGAACCATATATGAGAAATAATACATATATTATAACCTGGTTGAACCATAAAAACGATTTAATGACAATAATTTAAAGAAATAATTAAAATTGAAATTCACATCGTCTAAGATGTCGGTAATTCGATAGATCACGGACAATGATTTTACTTCCATGAAAATGTTAAGGAAGAGAAGAATATTGATGATTAATTTCTCAAAAACATTATAAAATCCATTATATACAAGATTATGGATATTTCATGCCTCTTGGGTAAGAAAATATGAAGAAATAATAAGAAAAGAACTCAAAATAAGTGTATAATTGTGAAATAACTTACACCAAATCAGCAGCCTAACGGCTACGCAACATAGTTTCCGAAAATATTAAAAAGAGAGGGGACAAGGGTAACCCATCCAGAAATGAATAATAATATAGAGTATATCAATAATATGAAAAAAATAAAAACATGGTATAGAAACATGAATGTTATACCACATAAAAGAGAACTTGAATGGAAAAAATGAGAATTTGCGAATTTTCTTACCATGTAGAGTAACGCTTTGAACATGAAGGTTGGGACCTTGGGGGCTTCAAAAAACCTTGGGAGTACTACTATTATGGTAAGGAGTCCAGAGCTTTGTTGAGGTAGAATTGGGAATGAATTCAATTAAGGGAAGAGTTGGTATATATAGGAAAAGTGAGGGATTATTTTAATAATTTCCAAGGGACACCTCATGGGTGGTATTTTCAAAACCGTGGGAATGCCCATGGTATTTTCCCACAGTATAATACACATGGAACACCTCACATATTATTTTACTATACAAAAGTCGACTAGATTTATGAAATCATTATTATATCAATAATGATGTCATTAACACACTGAAACTTAAAACTTTATTTTTTACTATTCATCAAAAAATCAAATGTTTCATAAAAATTCCCAAAATTTATCCTAACCATTTATCTACATGTAGATTTAAGAAATGAATTCCATTTTCTGAAAAAAAATTTCCTAAATATTATTAATTTATTTTTTAAATAAAATCATACTTAATTCAAATATTAACAATTCTTATTCTGTAACTACTTCTATATCACTATGAAAATTTAAATAATATGCTATTATCTTATAGCCTTATTAAAATAAAATAATAATAAAATTTACTATTCATTAGGGTCATATTAGGATTCATATTACTGTTCATATGGGTATGTTACTGTTCAACAAAAAAACTTGTTGGTTCCAATAGACTCTAAATAACATACTGAACCCAATTGTAGATGACAGTTTCTTGAAATTCAAAACATAGAAGTTGGAAAATTATGTTAAAATGCTATTAATAAATATCTACTTAAAAAAATGTTCAAAGAATTTCTATTTTTTTTAGAAAAACTTGTGCTGTTACATTATCCCAACCTTCTTGAAATTGCGTCCTTGCTATTTTATTTTCTTTTTAAACAATTGATGGTATTTTTCTCTCATTGAATTTTATGGATCCCATGTTTCTTCTTTAACCACGTAGTTTTTACAAAAAACATATACCTGGTGCATTAAATTTTTTCACAATACTTGTTCCCTTCGATCATGAATCTGAACTGGTTTCTCTTCATAAGAATTGTTCTCTTCCAGCTGAACTGCTTCTGGGCTCAAGACATTTGATGAATCTGGCCCATACATTCTCAACATCGAAGCATGAAAAACATTTTTTACCTAAAAAAACTCGGAGACAATGTTGCACGGTATGAAACTATTCCTACTTTCTCCAAGATTTAAAAAGGAAAGATGAACCATGGAATTGGCTTCAATTTCATACCGAAACACATCACACTTTTCCAATGATATATTTTAAGGAAAACGTGGTCACCTGTCTCGAAATAGAAATCTCTCCTTCTGTTATCTGCATAACTTTTCTGCCTTCTCTATGCTATCCTCATGTGCTGTTGAATCATCATCACTTTTTCAGCCACTTCTTCAACTAATTCTGGCTCTATCAACATTATTTCACTAACTTCATCCCAAAATGCTGGAGTCCAACACCGCTTCACATACAAGGCCTCAAAATGTGTCATCTGAATACTAGAATGAAAACTGTTATTATAAAAAAAACGCAACTAAAGAAAGATGTCAATCCCAACATTCCTGATAGTCCATCGAACATGCTCTATGCATATCCTCCAAAGTTTGAATCATTTGTTCCGACTGCCCATCTGACTGAGGATAAAAAGCTATACTGAAATTTATCATTGTGCCCAATGACTTCTGAAGTCCCCTCCAAAAGTTATAAGTGAACTTGGGATCTCGGTCAGATACAATGGAAAGAGTAACTCCATGTAACATGAAAAAATCCTTGATGTACAATCGAGAAAGTAGATCCAGAGTCATTGTATCTCGAATTCAAAGAAAATGTGAAGACTTGGTTATCCGATCAATAATTACCAAAATAGCATTGTTACCTCGAGAATTCCTTGTTAGTCCCACCAATAAGTCCATGGATACATTCTCCCATTCATACTCTAGAACTGGCAAAGGTTGAAGCATCCCCTTCCGTATCTGTCACTTTGCTTTAATCTGCGGACATGTCGAACATCTCATGGTAAATCATCAATATATCTTTTCATTACATCCCACCAAAAATACTCCTAAAGGACTCTATACATCTTAATACTGCCTGGTGAAACAGAAAATGGAGAACTATTATCTTCACACAACAATTCATACTTCAACTGGGAATCACGAGGCACACACAACCTTTTACCAAATCTTAAAACACAATCTTTATCAAGATTAAATTCTGAAACATACCCATTTTAACCAATTCCACCATTTTCTGTATTTCAGAGTCTTTTTTCTGTGCTTGCTTAATTATGTCATACAATGAAGAGTGCAATGAAACATGAAAAAAAATAGAGGAATTCCCTGCACCAAGAACATATAAGAAGAAATTCATAAAATCATTATTCAAGGGATTATGTTCTAAATATAGCATGGTTAATGATGCATGATGTTTCTGACATAAGGTATCTGCCACTTCTTTTTATTTTCTAGGATTATAATTGATTGTGAAATCATAAGCCTTTATCAGTTATAGCCATCATCACTGACTCATTTTTAATTACTTCGGAGTGAATGTATAATTCATATTTTTATGGCCAGTATATATTTTGTATTTGGTTCTGTATAGATGATTCCTCCATATTTTCAAAGAAAAAACATTAGTTGCCAATTCCAAATCATGTGTGGGATAATTTAGCTCACGAGGTTTAAGTTGCCTCGAAGCATAGGGAATTACCAGATAATTCTGCATCAAAACACATCCCAGTCCCTTCAATGAAACATCACTGTAGATGACGAACTCACCATTTCGGGAAGGTAAGACCAAGACTGGAGCATTCACCAATATCTTCTTCAGTTCCTGAAAACAAAATTCACATTCCTTTTTCCAAAAAAATTTATCCCCATTCCATATTAACTTAGTTATCAGGCTAGATAACCGTGCAAAGTTCTCAACAAACTGTTAGTAATAACATAATTACCCAGTAAAACTACGAAAATCTCTGTAACATTAGATTGTCTTGGTCATTCATCAAAAACTTTTTATTTGGTAGGATCAATTGTTATTCCATCTTTATTTATAATGTGACTAAAAAAATAAATATGTTGCAACCAAAAATCACACTTGATCAATTTTCCATATATTTTCTTTTCTTTTAATGTTTTCAAAACAATCCTTATATGTTTTTCATGCTCCTCTTTATTTTTAGAAAATACCATAATGTCATCAATAAATACAACCAAAAACATATCCATGAACTCATGAAATACTTTTTTCATAAGATTCATGAATACGATAGATTAATTGGTTAATCAAAATTTCATAACAACAAATTCATAATTCCCATATCTAGTATGAAAGGCTATTTTTGGGATATCGTCCTCCTTCACCTTCAGCCGATGGTATTCGGATCTCACGCAATCTTGGAATAGTACTGAGCTCCCAAGATTTGATCAAACAAGTCATTGAAATGAGGCAAAGGATAATTGTTTTTAATAGTAATGTTATTCGAATCTCTATAATCAATGAAAAGTCTCATGGAACTATCTTTATTTTTAATAATCAAAACAGGAGCTCCCCACGGTGAAGTGCTAGGACTAATGAAGCCTTTTTCAAGAAAATCCTACAATTTATTTTTTAACTCAAGATGTTCTATTGGAGCCATATGATATGGGGAGTTTGAAATTTTCTTAGCATCATGAACTAAGTCAATTGTGAATTCTACATCCCGATTTGGTATGACACCAGGTAACTCATCTGTAAAAACATCAAGGTATTCATTGACCACTAGCACATCATTAATTTGAATATTTCCCTTATTTTCAACAATATGAGAAAGATAACTTTCATTTCCATCTTTCAATATTTTCTTAGATTTCTGATATGTTATCAATTGTATGGGTTCATTATGGTATTCAAATTGAAACTCTTTCTAAAAAACAACTTTTTTAGCTCTACAGTCAATCTTAACATGATAATCAGAAAGCCAGTCCATCCTCATAATAACATCAATCTCGAATAACGGAAAAACAACATGGTTTTCAAGAAATGTCTTTCCACATTCCATAATAGAAAGATTCTTATAGTTCTTATTTCCTATAACTTTTTCGCCTAGTGTTTTAAGAACAAGTTCGGGTCTCATTTGTTGAGATGATATTTTCAATTTACCAGAAAATTTCTCAGAGATGAAGGAATGTGTAGACCCCATATGAAACAAAACTTTAGCAAAATCTGAGTGAACAAACAAAGTACCTGATACAACATCATTGGATGGACTAACATCTGCGGACGTAGTGGAAAAGAATCTCACTACACCTTTCTGCTTTTAGTCTATCTTCTTTGCATCATTCGGATCTCTATTTAAGAATGCATTTGCATAATAACCCATTTCACCACATATAAAACACTTTACAATCTACTTATCAGGAATATACTTTGGATCATTTTCGTTATAATCTGGGGCCATATTTCCAAACATACCACATTTAAAACACTTCCCATTCTTGATAAGACATTCCACAGGGTGTTTCATGCAACACTTTTCACAAATAGAAAATTGGATTTTTTTACCATCAAATTTCATTGGGAGATTATTACCCATTTCTTGCCAACTGGACCTCTTCTTCAACTTGATTCCAAAATGCACATTATCATTAAAAAACTCCATCTCTTCCCTCTCAGCACATCGGAAAAGTTTCTCATAACTTTTGAATTCATGGGAGGACAACGCCCTTAGATACCTTGGTTTCAATCCTGAATAAAAGCGGTTGATTTTTCTATCAGGATCCAGAATAAGATTTGGAGCATACCTTGACAGTCGGGTGAAGTTCTCTTCATACACAGCCACTCGGTCTTCCTCTTTCTATTTCAATACAAGGAATTTCTTCTCCATTATATGTCGCACCACCTTAGGAAATTATTTTTCAAGGGAAGGACTTTTAAATTCATCGAAGTCTAAGGAATAAAAATCTACTCTACCCCTGATATTCCTTACCATTTACCACCAATGATCTGCTTCCCCTTCAAAACAATAAATGGAAAGACTTACCTTTTGATTGTCTGAACATCTCATAACATCAAATATATTTTCAAGGGATTTGATACATCCTTCCGCTGCTACTAGGTCATAAGATCCATTGAATATAAGTGGATGTAGTCTCATAATATGTTCCACTACTGCCATGTTCCATTGTGGTACCTCTATTGGTTCTCTTGCAAGGATGCCACCACCATTTATTTCCTGCATTAGCATATCCATTACTGTCACAAACTGCTCGGTTCCAATCCCTACCATTCCGGGCTGTAGTTCCGGAAGGAAGTCATTTTGTCAGTGCCTCTCTTCTTCAGTATACCTATTCCTTCTATGTTCAACCATTATGAACAAATATATCTTTGATGAAGCATCATTTTAATCTTTAAATGCTATAACATTTCAAATTAAACATAGAGTGGAAATCATTTACAATATTCTATTAACCCCTAATGTAATCTAAACCATCCTCTGATACCAAATATAAGGACCCAACCTTATTACATACATAATATTGAATTTAGTCAAGAAAAAACATCCATTTAAATTTAGTATCTTTTCAAGTTTAGAGATTTATAGAATTAGGACAAAATATTCATAAAATTACACATTATTATAGAGTGGATACCATAAAAACAATTTTTATTTTTTTCAAAATATAAAATGCTAAATCTTAACACAAGACTCCTTGAAGAATCCTCAACATTTAACATGGCTTCTTCAATGTATTAAAAAACCATTAACCTATGAAAATCATTTAAAAACTTGGGATGAGCACAAAATCTTAGTAAGGGATGAAAAAGAAGGAAAGAGAACATTTTTCTTTGAAAACTCGTAACATATGAAAACATTTTCAAAAGACATGCATGTCACTCATATATACTTACTTTATGAAATATGAGATTTACACAAGATATAGACCTACATGAGAATGTAAATATAATAATAGAGGTATTGTGGGGCATTACTTACACAATATTGTAACCATATTGGAAACCTTATAAATTTTTAACCCTCACGGCAACCTTACTTTGTGTAACCATCACAGTTACACTTGAGTAACAATACAGACGACCTCCAACATAATCATACCCAATAAATTGGTTGGAAATATAGGTCCCAAACTTAATCATAAATAATTCCCATGATCCAAAACATAATCATACAATATTAATAATTCCATAAAAACATTACTTTTGAAAATCGTAAAACCAAATTTGAAAAGATATGTTTTAAAGAAAATACCCTTATGAATAACACAAAATTTAAGAGAGACTTAATAGAGCGGATGGAGTATGTATATATACTATATATACACATAATGAAACATAATATAAACATAAACCACCGCACAATCTATTTAAATATCACATAAATAATGAAGTAGAAGGTTAACCCAAAGAATGGAAATCAGGTTAATAATTCCCTTACCTCGGGTTTGTCTTACATCGCACTTGTTTAAGCGTATTGTATAATGCTTAAAAGAGTGGTGTTACTATTTTACAGAATCATTTTCATGTTTATAACAGCTTATATGATCATTTCATAACATCATTTCACCCTTTAATTGTTAGTATTTTTCCTCTTGCACTGTTTTTGGGTGAATTCTTTACACGATTTCCATGATTGGTTCATGATGGATTTTCTTGTTGATTGGAAGTGAAACTATAGAATTTAAATAGAGTAGTATTTATATATATCCATTAACATAAATTATTCCATTTATCATTTTTATTTCTTTAATGAGGATGATTCATATATAAAAACAATAATGATGTTCGTTCAGATCATTATAGTGGTTCTTTGATAATAACGACCTCATTTCATTTTATAAATTAAAACCATGTGTTAAATAAATTCAAGAACTATTTATGAGACATAATACATATAATATAAACTGGTTCACCCATAAAAATGGTTTTATGACCAGAATTTAATGAATTAATGAAAATTTAAATTACATCGTCTACGATGTCAGTAATTCGACACATCACGGACAATGTTTTTTAATTCCTTGAACAAGTGGGGGAAGAGAAGAAGATTGATGATTAATTTCCCATGAACATTAAAAAATCCATAATATATAACATTCTCATGATTTAATGCCTTTTGGGTGTGAAGAGATGAAGAACTAATAAGAAAAAACTCAAAATAAAAGAATAATTGTGAAATTGCTTACAAAAATTCGACAGCCTAGCGGCTACGCAACATGGTTTTAAAAATTATTAAAAAGATAGGGGACAAGGGTATCCCAACCTGAAATGAATAATAATATATATTATATCCTGAATAAGTAGAAAATAATAACATGGTATGGAAACATGAATGTTATACCACATAAAAGTGAACATGATGGAAAAAAAGAGAAATTGAGAATTTTCTTACCTTGTAGAGTATTGCATAGAACATGAAGGTTAGGGACTTATGGGCTTGATAAAAACATTGGAGAACTAATATTAAGGTATGGATGTAAGAGATTCATTTATGTAGAATTGGTATTGAAATAAATGAAGGGAAGAGTTTATATTTATAGGAAAAGTGGGGGATTATTTTAATAATTTCCAAGGGACACCTCACGGGTGGTATTTTCAAAACCATGGGCTTGCCCACAGTATTTACCCATGGTATTAGCCACATGGGACACTTCAAAAATTATTTAACTATACACAAGTCGAAAAGATTTATGTAATCATTATTATTTCATTAATGATGTCATTAACACACTGAAACTAAAAACTATATTTTTTACTATTCACCAAAAAATCAACTGTTTCAGAAAAATTCACAAAATTCACCCTAACCATTTATTGACGTGTAGATTTCAAAAATGAAGTCCATTTTATGAAAATAATTTTGTAAATATTATTAATTTATTTTTTTAATAACTTCATACTTAATTCAAAAATTAACAATTCTAAATCTGTAAATACTTCTATATCACAATGAAAAATTAACCTAGATGCTATTATCTTAAAGCCTTAATAAAAAATAATAATAAAATTTATTATTCATTAGGGTCATATTACTATTCATATTACTATTCATAAGGGTATGTTACTTTTACCGAAAAAAAGTTGGTTCCAATAGATCCCAATGAACATACTGCACACAATTGTAGATGACAGTTTCTTGAAATTCAATACATAGAAGTGGAAAAATTATGTTAAAAGGATATTTATAAATATCTACTTAAAATAATGTGGCATGCATTTCTATTTATTTTTAGAAAAACATGGCATTTTATAATAATGATGAGTAATATGTATATAAATAATGAAAATAACTTGCTAATGTATTTTTAAAATTAATATACCATCCAATTTGGCACCTTTAAGGAAATGATATTGTCGCTCGTGCATGCGTATGGATTAACATCTCCACGGCGCGATGAGATTCATTTCCACGTTCACTATTCAACGGCGATTATAAAAATATATATTACTAATATGTATGTAATATATGACATAATAATACTACTGAAGATATATATATACACACATATATCTTATTAACATAGTTTCGTTTAATACGATATGACAACAGAATCAGCATTTATGAATACGTACGGACTACAGTCTCGATAAATGGTGTTTTTCATTACATATAAATATTTCTTTTATACATATTTATATTATAAATATATATGATATATAAATCACGTTTTATAGTCTACAAGTATTTAAATCTTGATCTAAGTGACACAATCAAGAGTAACAAGTTAAAACACGTACGGTAAAGAAAGCGATTATTACAACAAATGCTAATTTAACATGGCAATTATTATTAAATGGGTAGTACAAAGTCATAAATGAATCATTTATGATATCCTAAATATCAATATGGTTCTGAAATAAATTAATAACAAACAACGATCTTCATACAGGAGGTTAAACGTTCCCTCGACTAAAGGAATGTTCAAGGAAAGGGTTAATTCCTCAATCTCATTATTATCCAAGATTGTTTATGTGAATGTATTTACTGGGAAATTTTTATAATGAATGTCCATTTTTCATAAAAATTATTTCGAAATAAATATTTTAAGTATTTTTTAATGGTACTCTTTATCAAGGTCATAATTAGAAATGTTTTAAAGATTTATCTTTCTAAAAAAATTTAATTAATGTCCATGTTTTCCAAATGATTTTAAGGATTTATTTATATTGACATGAATGTTTGGAAATGATAATTCTTCTAAAAAGTTTCAAAGTGGTATGGGACACTATGATACAAAAATATCTATTAAATTACTACCTTTATAAATGTGTGACATTTAAATGATCTTACAAAAAGGATATTTCTCTCAAAAAGTTTTACTCATCATTTTCAACTATGTCAACATCCTTTACTAGATATTATTTTTGATTAAGGTTGATTTATTATAATACAATATTCCATATTTTAGTGAATGAGTTATGATATGTTTGACTATAGATGTTCTATTTGTATACCATTCATGGTTTACGTTTAATTTGTTGACATTTCGTATGCTGGTTTTAATACGAATGATTATGTTATGTTTTAACTATTCATATGAGGAATGTAGTGGACTATGTAAGTTATGGGTGGAGCCTGCTATATCCCCTCGATGCATCGGTAGGTCTCATGAGAAAAACTATATTCTTGGCACAAGGCCTTGAAAAAAAAATTATTTTTAGTCTTTCCATGAATCCTTGACTATGTGGAAATGATGTTCGGAGTTAGGCATTACCTCATTATGAAATCAGTTATTACATGTGATTGTTAGACTAGTAGAATATTCATGTGCATGTTTATATGATAATGTTTTTTTTTTCATATTATGTTCATGTTTATGTTTAAAAGGGCTGTTGTTTTTATCATACATCTTTCCTTAAATGTTCATAGCTTCCGCTAAATTATTTACCCTTACAGAGCATCTAAGCTCACCCCTTTCTTATGTTTTATTTTCCCAGGATTCGAAGAAGTGTATTATGATTGATAAGAAGGGTTAAGCGTGAGGATTATTGGTGTTCTCAAAGGATCATTTATGTTGTGTTTTATTTTCTAATGTGTAATTTAACATTCATGTATGGATTCAATTTTCCAAGACTACTAAACTGGTTAGTCCTTTCATACTTGATTCCTTGTAATCATGCCAATGTTTTAAAATAATGTATGGACTTATGGTAACTGGGGTCAGGGAGTTTCAAATTCCATGTCATAATTACTTAGAAATGATATCTTGATTCATTAATGCCACATTGTTATGGAATTCCAAAATGATATTCCTCATTTTAATGGGTTAATCGAATGATGGTCATTGAAGGAAAATTGATAGAAAACTCTAGAGAATCCATGGAGACATGGATAAAACTATCGGAGACGAACAACAATGAATAAAAGATGAGAATCTCTATGCCAATGAGTTGAAGGATCTTGATGATGGTGACAACATGACCTCTTCATCAGTGATCAATCTATTTTAATGTAGGGGTTTGTTATTTAAATTCTTTTTCCCCGTTTTTGATTTAAACGATGAATGCGGATTGACCACGAAAAAGTTGATCCGCAAATTTGTGCGTTCTTGCAGAAGGGATTCTATTGGGATGTTTTTTGGGGTTGATCCATGATAATTTTTTATCATTTTGATCATGCTCTGTTTGATCCAACCAACGATAGCGGATCAACACCGGGACGAATGATGATGGAGGTTCATTCCTCAATTTATTTTCTAGATTTCCTCCCCATTTCCTCTCTCACGTGTTCTTCGCGTTCTTCATGAGGCGATGAACAATAGATCATTGCTCGTCTGTTTTACGACATGATGATCCTAAATTTGAGATCTGACATCGCGATGAACTAGAGGATGTGTGACTACAATGACAGAAGGCGAATCGACACTGTTTATTACTTACCATTCTTCCACTATTCCCCATTCGTGTGTATCAAAACACATTTTCTGGGCCCATCGGAGACCTGAAAACAACGAAATCTACTTTGGGTCATCGGGGCGACCTATATTCTAGAGTTTTGTGTAGATCAAATGATTGGATCGAAAAACAGTGCAGCACGGGAGGTGCTCTAGTGAAGTGCATCATTTCTGTAATATTCCGGGATACATGACGTGTACTTATGAATAACATGATGTATAGTACATGTGGCAGTGGCTAGGGTTTCAGGGGTCAAAGAGGAATCACACGCCCTATGACCTCGGTCAAATGGAGTGTTAGTCTTTCCCCGATACTCAGTATGTATTTTGGAAAGCACAAGAACACGAGTTGGAATACACGGGTTGAGGCTGTGTACTGGCACATAGCCAGCGTACACTAAACCGACCCCAGATACTCGGACACGACATGTAATCCGTACCACACACCGTGTACTGACCTTTTAAAAATGACCAGCCTTATGACATGGGTACTTGTACATGGGTATTACCCATGATCAGAAGACACGACATGTGACTTTTCTACATGTCGTGTACTTTTTGGAAAATAGCATTGTTCTCTTGTCCACCATGTCTGGAACATGTTTAATTTGGGTTAGTTCCCCTTCTTCTCATTCCCTTGATGTCCAGACATCATTTCCTTTTATAGGAGTATGATCCCTTCAGCATGACTTTCTGTGATAGTGTTAGAAATCCCATCGAGAGGCCCAGAGCGGGACCCCTTATCCATTCTTGACCCTATGTAGAGTTAGGAATCGACTTGTTCGACTCTAACAGGAGTTGATCCTCTACATAGCTGGTGAACTCGGATGAGTCATGATATCCTCCATGGCCCTATAAGTGATCCTCACCTGTGTGTTGTAATCTTTCCCACATAGGAGTGAGTCAACCATAATGATTGTATCTATCTATCATGATCTTCCCACTCAGAAGTGTGTCTCCCGTTATGAGTGTAACTACCTCTCGTGATGTTTTATGATGAACATTACTTCTCGTATGGACATCATCAGAGCTACTAGACTTTTTGAGTGTCATCTCCTAGAACGATCCCTTCATGGAATCTTCGAACTGAATCCCTAGACGGTGGTATGATGTTGTGTGACTTGTCTCTAGACTACAGGTCTGGGTTTTGAGTATATCTAGTCTATGTTTCTCCGTTATATGTTCGGTAGACATATAATGTGTAGAGCTAAATGTACCTTTATTTTTTTATTACTTTGTGCTTTTTGGGAGTCGCCTACTAAGTGTTGTTATACTCACCCATGCACGAGCTTTGCCAGCATGTGTCATGTCTTGTGCAGACGAGCAGCCTTCTGATAGTGTCCAGGGTGGACCAGGACATGAACGTGCTTTCGGAGTTCCCTATTAGCTGAGGTGTTTCTACGGCTACAAGCAGTAGTCTTAGTACCTCTTTTTGTTTACAGGATGGAATTTGCCCTCTTCAGACTCTTGTTCTGGTGGGCTTGTATTATGGCCCAATTTACTTTCACCACATTACTTTCTGTCGTACTCAGTTGGTTGGGTTTACATGGTTGCATGAATTTTGTACCTCAGTGGTAGTTTTTACATTTCTACAATTGTGGGCTTGGATATGTTTGTGTTTGTATAGGTTCTTAGGAAATGCCTAATGTGTTATTGATATGCCTACTCGGTGCTAGTCACCAGCCCTTGGCCACTTGGGGGCGGGCTTGGAGAGTCAGGGCATGGGCCCCATTGGGATGGGTTCTGAAAAATTTGATACATATAAAAAACTCAAATGTGAATACCATCCATTTTGTTTGGAGTGTATAAAATCATATATAATTTCCCATGAAATAGAAATAGATTTTATATTCCTCTTCTTTTTTGAATGAAATAAGGATCAGATATCACTAATATTGTTATCTCTTTAGAAATGATAGAGTCTTATTAGGGCTGGTAAAAAATAATTGTAGAATTATTTTCTTACATATAACTCTAAAATTTATTTTATCAATGAGAAATTTTGTCATGTTAACGTATATCTTTATCAATGCTTGTTTTAGTATAGATAAATATTATCTTTTAATAATAATAAATTATATTTAAAATATAAATTTAAAAACTAAATATATATAATTGAAATATAAAAATTTGAATATAACTATATTAAAAAATATATATTAAACAATTATTTTTTTTAAATAATATGAACTAAATTATTTTGTAATATTAAAATAATAATTAATATTAATTTCACCGTTTGGAAAAATATTAGAAAGAATAAAAAATATTAATATAAAAAATTAAATTAGTATTGAAAGGAATAATTTTTTTTACATATTAAATTATTAAAAATGAATTTATATTATAAGTTATATATATGATAAAAATTAAAATGAATTGAAATTATAATAAATATGTATTTATATTCAAATTTTCATTAAAATTAATAATAATTATAAGAAATTACTAATTAAAATGAACAAAATTTAACTAAATAGAGAAATAATTATTAAATAATAAAGTAAAAATAAATAATTATTAACTATATAAAATAATAAAATAATAAAAAATGAAATATAAATAAATATTAAAAATGAATATATATTTAAAATTAATAAATTAATAAATTATTAAATTAAAAAATATTTAAAATTAATAAATTACAAAAATATTAAAATTGAACATGTTTTAAAAAATTAGTAGAAAATAATAAATGAATAAGTATTAAAAACAAAAAATTTATAGAAATATTATATTATTAAATATTTAAAATGAATAAATTAAAAAAAAATTTAAATGCGAATACGTATTAAAAAATTAAAAGAAAATAATAACTGAATTGATGCCAAAAATGAATTAACTTTTTTAATAAGAAATCTAAAAATTGAAAAAATATTTGAAAACCTTATTAATAACATTCATGATATAAATCTTTTAAATTTTATATATCAATAAGCATTGAAATAAAAATAAAACAAACATTAACATTTTCATTTAAAAATGTGTGATTTATAATAAAGAACAAATTAAGAAAGTTTAAATAATAACTTCTTATTTATATAAAAAATATATATTAAAAAGAAATGAATACATATTAATTTAGTTAATAACATTAATATTAAAATTATACGATATTAATATTATAATGAATATAAATACCAATAAAATATGAACACATTGATTGCATATTAAATGGTTAATCATAAAAAATTTATAATTTTTAGAACTTAATAATTTATTAAAACAAATTAAATGGGAAAATATTTAAAATGATTCTATATGATTAAATGAAATATTTCAAAAATGAAAAAAATTATTTAAAATTGATATTTTTTAAAATAAGTTTTAAAAATGAATAAAAAATATTAATTATATCACTATTGGAAATTTTAAATGTGAATAAATAATATTATTAAAATAAGTTTATATAAAAAATTGCATATAAATTCAAAGCCTAAAAAATAAATTACTAATTAGAATTTAGTGAAAAATTATTGAATAGATATTTATGTACAATTTTTTAAAAAGAAAGAAATTTTAATTTTATAAATTATTGACAAAATCAATATATTAAATAATAATTAGAAAATTGTATAAAAAATATTAAAAATGGGAAATGGAACAAAATATTATATATTTGCATTTATATATTTCCAAATGAAATTTAAATAATTTCATTCACAAAATCGAATGAATTTTCATCTGAATGTGTGTACATATATGTCTATCTATACACATACAGAAAAATGGTATATTTAAATTTTATAAAACACAAGAATTTTTCTATTATATAATTATATATTTATAAACATATACAACATACACATAGCATACAGACACATGAACAAACTCGTAAGAAAAGAAAAACACATACATACACATACATGTATAGACAAACTCTTACAAAAACCAAAACATATAACCATATACATATACACACTCAAATGCATAAATATACATCCTTATACACATTCATCCTTGTGCACAAATAGACACACACACACACATATATACACATACACCTAAACCTCCACCTACACATACACGTACAGATAACCATACATTCAATTACATACACATACATATTCATGCACACGTACATATATTATATGGAAAGGCAACTGCTACATAAATGTATACATACACACATAGATACATACATACATATAAAACTAGATCCACATATGCATACAAATACATATACCTATACCCATAAAAATATATTCATACATACAAAAACATAGAGACATACATGTCTATATAAACATACATATGAACAACACACACACCAATATAATTATATTTGGGTGCTTCCTTTTTTGGAAAATGCTCCCATAATCCTATATCAAGACCCAGGTTCAAAATCTAAGTGGGAGAGAATCTCCACCTTTAGAAAATGACGGAGGCATGCTACAAGCATGTAGTGACACATGCCAGTTATAGGTGGGCGGTGATAGAGGCATGATGCAAGCATACGGTGATGCAGACATGATGCAAGGCATGTTACTGCAGTGGGCCTTCATGTTTGTTTTTGGGCCTTTTTGAAATGTAATGGGCTTCATGCCCACTAGGGCTTCAGGCCATATACTGAATAAATAAGGCTTGATGGGTGGGATATTCCATGGGGGGATGACATGTTGTTCAAGCCTATGTGTGTGGTGTGTGTGTGTGTGTGTTAAATGTAAATGTACCCCCAAATAACTAATATATATATATATATATATTTAAAAAACACCTATATAAATACACATAAACCCACACAAAACATAAATACACATAAAACACACACATAAACATATATACACATATATATACACACATACAATCATCCACCCATTGCATAAACATACCTACAAAAAATTCTGTAAGACTGTACACACATATATACATGAACAAATACATCCATACATATACACATTCATATATTTATATACAAATATATGTTTATTTTTAAAAAAGTTAAAATGAATTTAAATATATTAATTTAAATATAAACATTATTTACGGTATTTATACATTTATTTATATAATTCACATCACTGTGTTTGAATAAAAATACCCACTTATATGTTTGTGAGTAATTATTACTTTATATATAATTATAATTCTATTTGATTGAAAATTAATTTATTTTATTTCCAAACACTTTTTGGAAAAGTGAGAAACCACACAACCCTTATGAAATATCAGATCACAACTTGTAACACTCAAAAAATATACAAAATCAGTACAATCACAATCCTAACAGACCATCATAGGACTAAATCTCATAATTTCCATAATCCTCCATGCATAACACCTAAGAGTCACCTTCTACCATAGCCGATTCCAATTTAGAAGTCGATTTGTGCCACATCAAAAAATAATCACTTCGCTCCCTGCTCCTCATATGGTCTACTGAATAAGGTATATGGAAAGGTATCTTGATCAAGTTGTGTTTTTTGAAAGTAATAATCCCTCAACTATCCCACTTAAAGGAAGATCTGGTTCCCACTGTTAGTGATAGGTAAGAGTAATTCATTCTTGTTCTTATTCTTGGTGTAGCAGGAAAAGCTCCTTTACACTCAGTCATCCTTGCATTTTCATTCTACACAATGTCTCTGTAAGACTGATAGGTCATACAACTCATATTTTCTTTATAATCCCATAGTGGTATCTCCTTTTATTCTTCTAGGCATTATCATTGAATCCATTAGCATTCCCCCTTCTTTGGACCAACGTGTTACTATCAACCAATGGAAGACACACAACCACATTAGTAGACTCTTCCATGGCCATATGAGCTTCCTCATGACCCAAAATTCCATCTTTGTACCCTTCCATGGAGGCCCCATCATCATCACCTCTTACCACATAATCACCATCCAAAACCTCTTCATTCATGCCTTCCAATATGCCTTCAAATCTGTTGCTCAACATTAGAAATGGTCTAGTTGAATGGGATAAGCACTTAGTTCCCCCATCACTATTTCAGTTGGGCACATCTTCATTTGGTCCCTTGACCCCACCCTCAGTTCCTTAACTGTTTTCTCTCTCTCCATGAAATGATCTAAATAATCCTTTTTATAATATGATACAATATCCTCCTATGAATTGGGATTAGTTGAGAACACCAAATCCAGCCGTAACCTGCTGAACACTTCAGCTATCTTTTGATTAACCTGAGTCATCATAGCACTTGCAGTTCAAAACCATGGACCTATTATATTGTTACATTATGGACATCATCCACAAGTTCCTTCACCACTGGACTCAACGGCTGATTACCCCCATCTTTGGACCCTGAAGCCTCCTGAACCAGACCCTCCAACACACCAACCTCAGTATCCTTAAAATTTGAAGCATCACCTCATCTTGAAAAACCAGTTGCTCCCGACAACGTAAATCCATTGCATGAGTGGAGGTTTCCCTTTGGAAAACCTCCAATGGGTGTCCCAGACACTGGAAAGACGGACATAAATCTATCCAATTTTCATAAATCACATGATTCTTGACCCTATATTCCTCACCAATAGTAATCCATACATAATTGAATGGAGAAAGAGATGTGCCCCTCTCAACACAATCCTGATGGTCAATTGTGTGACACATGGCGTCATTGAAACTATCAGAGAAAAGATATATTCATATGAGATTTCCTAACATTCGAATAACAGAAGGGTTCTGAACAAGTAAAGGACGATTGGGAATGCTTACCCAAACCCTCATAGAAGGAGCATCACAGTTCAAGTTCACATAGAAGGACCAATATAAGAGGATGGATTAAAATACATTGATACTACGTGGTTCCCTCGAACATGATTTGATTTGGTCTGACTCTGATTCATACCAAATCAAAATATGGTTACTATCGAGCAAGCCTACAATCGCTCTTTCTTGATGGTCCCAAGAGCTAAAGACGAGCTGGTCAAAAGCATCGACTGAAGGCATCCTTTTCTTAACATGAGATACCAGAGTGAGATTTAAGGGTGCTATGGTTTCCAAAAACTCAAAGGTAAAAATATAGAGGATAGGGAAGCCATCGAGTAGGTTCAGAACTTCAGGACATAAAAAAGAATTCAGGATTAGAAGAATAAAATATGGATTGGGGAATGGCCTGAAGAAACCTGCCCTCTCATTGAAGGATGATTCCCCCTCTGCCACCAAGGGGGGAGAAGCCGACGCTAAAACCCCCACCATCACCGAAGGCAAGAGAGCAGTTCACGAATGGAAGCATTGGGAAACATGTAAAAACTTACACTATAATTTTATTAAATAATTAAAATTATATTTATTTATTTATTTTATTGTGTAAAAATAATATTTAAGAATATATAAAAATATATAGATATATATTATATATGTATTCATATATATAAAATACTATTAAATGAATAAAAATTATATTTTATATTTATATAATTTTTAAACTATAATATCAATATTATATATATATATAATTCATAATTTATAAAAATATATTATTAAATAGGATGGATGATAAATATAAATTTGAAAATTTTCTATATAAAATATTATGAGAATTATATAGATAATAATTTTTCCTTATTATATTTATATATTTAAAATTAGTAAATAATATTTAAATATATAAACATATTGTTTTGAAAATAATAATTAAATACACATAATATTGACATATAAATTATATTATCCCTGAATCCCTTTTTCAATGCTAAAGTTAATAATGTAAAAGTAGAAGCTTTTATTAGTTCTAATTAATGTGAGGATAAGGGGAATTATTTATCAGTATAATCAAAACACTTATAAAGGTATAACATTGTTTAGGTTGTTTTTTCTAATAAAATTTAACCGTAATCATTGGATTTTAATTAACACTGATAAACTTTTCCAATTTTCAAGGTTTCTTTTTAGCACATAGAAATAACAACACTGATTAAACATGAATATATTATAGTGTAGTACTACAAAGATTACAATTTAATTAGGATAATTTTATGTTTTATCGAACATCGAAAAATGAATCTTTAAATGGTTTTAGAGATATCGTCATTTGATCAATGGTATGTTGTTTTTTAATGTTATTATTCATTGGTCTATTTATTCCTTTTTCACCACCATCACTATTAGAATCTCATAAATGTTGCATTATTTCATGAATTAATGAATCATGGTTCCCAAATTGATATGTTCTCTAGCTTGTCTAGTCACACAATGCCCATGCATAGGCTTTGTGAATGTCCTCAGTTTCCTATAAATATTTGTCTGAGGTGATGTGTTCATTCATATTGAAAAGAAACATTTCAAGGAAGAGTGATCAATTAGAAACTGCATCTAACGGTCAAGATTTAATGACATTGAAACGATGTATGTATAAAATGTAAAAAAATGTATAATTTAAACCCCCAAACCACTATTATTTTCGTTATCATGACGTTTTGTGGAATAAAAATAATATAATTCTATCAGAATCCCTCTTTTTTGTGTATCCATGGGATATAATGGATAAAAATATTATTGGTAAGAATCAAATTATATTCTTCCATATATTGAAGTAATATAATGAAAAATGGATAGAATTCTTGGTAGAGAGTATATATCCATATCAATCGTTACCACCACCTAAATTTATATGTCAACACATTATTGGTTCCACCACTACATTTAATAAATCATTTAATAATCCTTGAGAATTAAATTTGATTTATAAAACATATAATTATTTTACTGATGACATTATCCAACATATTTATTCACATTACAATTTTATGATGATGGTATCCATTATAAAAATTTACAAAACTTGAACCTTCACATTAGAATGTAATTTTTAATTTTAGAGTTATTTGTGTGTTGTATTATATGATCATGTCCACAAAAATATGACTAAGTCATGTAATACTACATGTAATCTAATTCTATATTCAATAAAGCCTCATTGAATAAATTTCAATTATCATTATATCATATCATATATAATTACATGTGAAATCATAACAAAAATACTATTTTGTTTTAAAAAAACAATTCTAATTCAATAATTAACATCACTAGGTATCAAAATAAATATAATAGCTTTGAAATACTCATCCATAAATCATCTTGTTGATTCTATTACACATTTTCTGATAATCTCAATGATTTTATAAAATTCATTCATCCATCTAATCAAAAAAAAAAATAGTAGTTACATGGTTCTTATAGCATTGATGAAAAATATAAATCACTAAAATCATAATTTTAATCCAAGAGAAGCCCCCAGTAAAACATCAGTGATTCTAAAGATATAATGAAATACAACAATACCTCTATCAATAACATGAATCTAAAAAAATATATCAATATGTTTAATCATATAACTGAATAAATTTTCAAATGTTCACTTAATTTAATATATTGATTAACCACCAAAAAATTAGTATGCCATTACAATATATCTATTCATGTATTTTTTTTATTTACTAACCATTAAATAACTAGTTTTATGAATAGATCACATGTTATTCACGTTGATAGATAAAAAAGTCACTTACTCCCATCCAATAGATATGTAAATCTTATGTCTTATCAATATATGTCCATACACAACATTACTCTATCTATATTGAAGGACTAGTTTTCATACTCATCAAAAGAGAGGAAGAATATCAACATGGTTAAGGTACATCTGATGAAATATTCACCGATATTCCCAACCACCTGATAATTATATTTTCCCAAAAATAAAATTTGTATGATTATTAACATTCCATATATCCTTAAAACCTTAGTTTTGGGGAAATAAATATTTAAAATTTACAACCCTAGTATAAAAATCTCATAGTGTAGGACATTAAGTGTAGCATACTTCCTATTTAAATCAATGAAAAAAACCTATTTATTTCTTCACGAGAGTACTCCACATCCTATTACAAGAATACTACACATACAAAACTTGTCAATTTTTTAAAACCTGTAATACTCTGTAGTGAGCATTATTTAGTGACAAAACAATGTAAAACATTGCTATTCCAATTATTTTTCCAGTTAATCATTATATATATCCATCATAAAATAATGATAATGGGGTGATACAATTGGTGTATCATGATACATTTTATATTCCAAAAAACATATTGTAATACTAGAAAACCTCATAAAAGAAAATGTATCATATTATAATTTAAAATATACTGCAAAATCATCCATATATTATTTATCTTTAAGGGGGTATTCAATAAATAACATTGCTATAAAATTTAAATGAAATATGTTTGAAAATATCTGCAAAAATCATCCCATTGAACTATTTTTCCTAATAAAATCTATGAAAAAACTATTTTAATAATATTGATACTTAGGAATCATACTCCAAATGTATAACAACTAGAATAATTATTCAAATAAATTTAATTTGAAAAATAATATTTATAGTGGTAATAAATTTGGTTTTCTACAAAAAACGTTTTTATTTTCTTCATCATCGTTGTCCTTAAAACATATTACACTAAATGCTTTCCATGAAATATTTATATATTCTTTTACTAACACTATGAAAACCTTTTACTATATTATTTGAAATTCACATTATTTTGATTTCTACAAACATTTCATTGATGTACTTGAACATCAATAAGTCCAAATATAATCCAACTAGATTTATATGAAACACATTTTCATTTGAATAGTAGGTTAAGGTAAACAATTATTTTTATTTAAATTAAATTAATTTTGTTTTGTGATAAAATTTAATAATAAATTCATTTTATCTAAATCAAAAAGGATATTTTATATATTGGGATCATTACCTTTAATTTGAAACATTAATTATTAAAACATGTCACTAATTAGTGGTAGTATCATATCAATTATATTTTAATAAACATTTGGAAAAACAATTTAGTCTATGATAATACCACATTCATCCTTATAGTATATTGATGAACATTATAAAATATCATGAACACTGAACTAGTTGTATTTGATTCCAAATGTTATGTTTTAAATAATAACTTGTTCATACAAAAATCATATGTTATCATTGATTTTGATGGAAACTCAAACATGATACAATTTCTTGGACAATTTGAAAAGAATCTTTGTTTTTTAGAGTTCTTTCTAATGGTAGGCTAGTGATTTGATTTCTTTCATGGGATAACACATAATGTGTGTCATTAAAGAGGGTGGTAGGTCATGATAATCACAAATTTTTAGGCTATTCATTACTACTCATATTCTATCTATTAGATTAAATACATATTCCTGAATGTTTCTAAATTCCTATGGTATAAATGATTTCTCTTACTTCAATGTTATAATCAAAACATTGTGATGATGTGATCTTCTATGTACGGTAGATGTTCAATGAATTTATCTTATTAGTTTGTGGTGATTTGGATTAAATACGTAGTTGGGAACATTATATAACATAAAAACCCAAGGATATGATATGTTTTGTGGTGTGGGGATATATCCCAGATATGGCTTTCTATATATCCATTTGAAGGGAATCTTATCCCTCGTAATTTAGTGATACTTATTAGAGAACATCATGTATTTTAATATTTTGGTAATATTCCCTACCCAAAATATAAAATTCTATATGGTAAGTAATTATAGGTGATATGTAACTATAAATAGTTTGTGTGGTAATTATGCACAAGTAACCATTTCGGATCTACAATTTTTTTGGTAAATAAATAATAGACTATATAGATCATATGAAAATCATCAATAAAGGAATCCCTAGAACATCACCAGTTAATAGTTATTCTCATTATCTTCATCAGTATACGGTGTCACCATGCACATCACATATATATTATATAGATAAATTTATGGATTAGAAAAAACGAGTCCTATATATAGGATGCAATATGAGTATCTCATGTCGGTGAATATTTGGGAACATTGGAGAGAATCACAACTCCATGTATATATGAGGAGACCAAGTAGTGTTTCTAATGTCACGGTAAATGAGGGAATGTAGGATGATTTTATCAAAATAGGATAATGTTTGTTATCATTAGTTCATCAAATAAGGGGAATACTATTTTTAAAGATATTGGTTTTAAATTGGTTTCCTATATATCCAGGTTAATATGACACTAATAACATGTATTTGGATTTGTATAGTTACAGTCGTATCATATTACATGTATATATAGTTTCCCATTGTATAACTCCCCATTCTAGGAATATACCACCTAATTTTTGTATTTTGAACTTGTAATGTGTTTGGGTTATGTATGGGAGAGTTGGGAAGACTTTTGGAATGTTTTTAGGAATTTTTCTAGAGATGCACTAGTGGACCACAACAAGTAAAAACCATGAAATTGGTACGTAAAACCATTAAAATTGATTTATTTGTATCTAGGTTTGAGAACAGTTATGAAAATTGTTTGGAAAAAATATGCATCCACCTTGGAGTGAGCCTGAATTTAGGGACATAGTCATATACACAATTAGTGCACAATTTTCATAATTGTGAATCCAAACCATGTATGGAATAAAATTATATTCGGAATTTATGGGTCCAATTTGGATTCATTTCGTATCAACTTGTTTTCTTCAATTATGAACCTAACATAGTTTTCTAACCTCTAAAAGGTTATGTCGACTCTTCCATTTTATATGAGAGTGGTCTGTTTGAAAATATTTGTGCTTTGATGGTTATATTTCCTGGAATGATTCTATTCATTTTCTTTTTATAGATCTAATCTTTGTAACTCTCATGGAATTGTAGATCCAATATTTTTGGTGTGGATTGAGGTTTTTTTATGAATATATTGGGGGTATATAGCAATATTGATGTTAGAGAACAATATCTAAGCCTTCATTTTTGTGTTTTAACACGGTTTAATTGGTGAATTTGTGACATTCCCCATTTTTTTCCAAAACATCATAATTAGGTGTCTTCACTATTGTTTCCTCTTACATGAGATCGAATTATTTGTGTTCAAATTTATTTTTTACAAAAATATTATTGTGGAATTGTTATGAAAAAATTGATATCAACCCACTTTATTGATGTACTAAGGAATTCTGTAAATTAGATTTACTAGCATTGTGTATATGGTTTCATGGTTTTAAAATAACTATTTAATATGGTTGATTTTTTTTAATTCATGATAATTGGTTGAAATTGTGTTTCAAATAAAATCTCATTTTATTGAAAAAATTTGGTTATGTTATTTTTTCATCATTTTTTTCATTAATTCTCGAGCATGAATGGAATGGAATAGATAATGGTCTTGAAGTTCCATCATAAAATAGAAGAGTTAGGGATGTGAAGTTCCACCTTCAATGGTTACACTAGTATAAAATATCTGTGTGTACAGTGTGTGGTTGTTTTTATAAAAATGGATGGTGTTATTCCAAATGAATTTTAGAAATTGTTAAATGGCTTGTTTGGTGGATTTCCATAGGTATCATTTTTGTATAAATATCATTATGATATGAATTTTCTTGGACTAATATAATTTATTGAAATTTTGTTCAATTATATTATTTAAATTTTTTATATTAATGTGAATACTTTTTCAATCCTACTGTATTTAGTAGGGAACCAATTATGTAAAACCTACATAGTTTTAAACTCATACCCTACATTGACACTTTTCTATATTTATAGGCACTGTGTATTGGGACATATGTAAAATAAGTATCCCATTTCATTATTGAGGCATCATGATACTTTGGTAATGGCTGCTAGAGTTAGATCTTTGAGAATATTGGGAGCTATACAGTTGTTTCCTTTGAGGATTTTTATTATTGTTACTTATTTATACCTCTTTACATCGTATTATTGGGTTTTGTTTCAACATTTTACACTAGTATGATCTAATGTTTTTTTCATGAGTTTTATAAATTATATTACAACAACATTCAATGGTTTTTTGTTTATTTTATGCTTGGATCAGATGTTTTTTGTTTCAATGAAAAATTCAACAACAACTATTTATGAACACCTTAGAATTTATTTCCAACATTTTGTATCTTTTAGATGTCTCCTAAGGCCCAAGTACTATAAATTCACCTTATAAATAAAATATGGCATGGAGGGATATTAACAATGGTATCAATCATTGGATGTTTGTGATTCATTTTTTGAAAATAGATTATTGGTTTTTCAGTCTTCGAGTTGAAAAATAATTCATGATTAGTCATTCAGTTGGGATGATAAAAAGGATTAGGGTCATTAATCATTGAAATGTTGGTCATAGAATTGTGTCGGTAACCTTTTAATTATGAACATCATTTTATGAGGGAGTAGGGCACGTGAGTGTTTTGAGATAATTATAGGAGTTCTATTCTCATTATCATTGGTTTGTCTAATGGGAATAATATGAAATGAATCTTCATAAATAACCCCCCACAAGGAGTTGATATATTAATTTGAGTAATAAATATTTATTTGGAATAAAAGTGTTTATTTTAGAAAAATTATAAAAAAAATTTCAATTGTGGGATTTTTAGAACGCATTGTTATGGTATTTTTGAAAATGGTTTTTTTTCAAAAGAATTTTGATATTAAAAAAAATGTTTGGTATGGAAAATGGAATAATTTTGTTATAGCTTTGTAGTGATAGTTGTGAAGTGACAACATTAGGTTTTTATGACATAATTTTCTAGAGAGTGAGACTTATTTCATATTTTTATAGAAAACAACACCCATTAGGCATATAAGATTCCAACGAGATGAAGATGATAAGAATGTAATTTTACATTTGCCACAATTGAACCAATAGTTATTTCATAGTATTATCCAGTTCTTTAAAGATACGGTTAGAGGAAATATTATGGATTAACCATGAAAAGTATAACATTTTGTTCTATTTAAAAATTAGAATCCAACTATCTTTCGGAGTGATTCAGAAGAAAATAATCCAATGGTGTGGTAGAATTGGAAGAATCAAATATTCAATTTTTAGAGGAAACATGTAGAGATGAAAGTCAATTTGGAAACCTATATGTTGGTGAATTATTCCCCCTAATAGTGGGATTTAGTTTTTTATGCTAAAATAGACCAAGGAATTTTTTTGGAGGAGTTTAAATAATTCTTCATGAAACAATTATATCCTCATAGGTACAAGGTTACTAAAATGAAATAGTTTTTCAAAGTGAATAGATAGAATCTCTAAGTGACATATTATGATACTAAATTCACGATTTTAGTCCTTTTTAAACAAGATTTTGGTGGACGTACATCCTTTAAGAAACAAATTTTTTAATATAGGATAGGGTTATAGTTTTCCCCACATACTGTGGTGATTTTTATAATGGTAATATTGATATGGTAATTTGAGTGATCTTCTAGAAAAGGGATATCTCAGGAATAACATGTGAAAGATTCATGCTGATATTTAGGGGAAATCATGGCAACTCAAACTCTTGCAAAAAATGGAAGTGGTAAACCGATTTACAAGTTAGTGGAATTAAATAGAATCAAATTGTTGAATTGGTAGTTCTTCCTATTAAACCAAAGAGAATTCCCAGATGTGGTCAATGTGGTTCTTTGTAAAACATAAAGAGAGATTGTATAGAACCCCTACATCATTTTACAACTAAAACAAGATGTGGTATCTTTAGTGCTATTTCCATAGTTTTGTATGGTCGGGTGTTTGGGACACAACTCATGTATCAAAAATGACATATGATTTGATAGAATGAGGCAAGTAGAATACATCTTGATGGTAGTGTTAATATATCCATGTTGATTCCAAGAATATCACGACTCCTATACAGGATAAATATCAATATGGAAATAAAGAACAATATTTATTATGTATCATGTTTCATGGAGATGTAAAAGTTATTGTAAATGATAATTGTAGATCATTAATGGTGATAATAATGATTATTTTTAATTATACATTTATAAATGATTTGACTGATATAGAGGTATATAATAAATTTATTCATTCTCTTGTTGTTGATCTCTATCGGTTTAGATATTTAAATGATTACATCAATTTGTAAACATCAATATTTTATTGGTCAAAACTTATTGTGATCCTTTATAAGAAAATCATGTTCCATAATTATTATTGAAGATAATATGTTATAGTATTTTTATGTTGTAGAGATGGATGTCTATGAAAAAATCCTAGGCCAGGATTTTTTTGTCAATGTTAAAGGATTACATCAGTTGTTATACATGAAGGATTAGTTTTACAACTGATGGTGGTGTTGTGCATCCCTTTAGAGGTGACCAGATAGTAAAGGTAGGTGAAATAAGATTTTCAGCATTGGTAGTCCGAACAATAACATACCTCTTGTAACTTTTAAACATTGAATTGATGCACAAGATTTATAATATTAGTTAATCAGTAATTTTTGATCTATTTCTGAATATTTTTTCACAACAATTTCATAGGGCTGCCGCCCATAAGAGAATTGGTGTTTATGATTTATCTCCCATAGGGTGATAGTCCTATTTTCCATCTCTCATATAGGATGTAAATGATATAAATAAGGTAATTTAATGTCTATTTGGTAGTGTTGTAATGAGAATAGGTCATTTAGTCTATTATGTATCATTTCCTAGCATCAGTATTTTGTGTAAAACATTATGATGAATGTATTTAGATCTATGATGATTATCTTAATCCTAAACAAATTTATGATAAAGAATTGTTTTCCACTTACATACATTGATTAATTTTTTGATCAATTTATTGGATCCCAGTGGTTCTTTATTATTAAAATGCAATCAAGATATCACCAACTAAGGAATCTAGAGGAGGATATTCAAAAAACATCATTGAGGAGTAGATATGACCATTAAAAGTAAGTGGTTATGCATTTCATTTTTTTTTAATGAAATAAAAATATTTATGTAATTGATGAGTCATATATTTAAAAGGTATTTGGGCTCTTTTTTGGTATGGTTTTTGGAGGCCATATTAGTGTATTCATTGAAATTTTTCAATCATGAGAATTACTGATAAATAGTATTGTATGTTTTTTGGGATCATTGATTATATAAAAAATTATAAAATTCTGATTTTTGATGCTAGAGGTATGTTTCCATGGACATGTTATTTCTAGAATATTTGTTTATTTGGATCCATAAATGATAGACATTATAATCTCATGTAAACCACCATATAATGTCTCTATGATTCACAATTTAATGGGATTAACTTGTTATTACCGATGCTCTTTTAATTATTCTTCATGCCTACCATTCCCAGTGAAGACGTTGATGAGGAATAATTTTTTTTCCAATGGACTGATGAATTTCATAATTATTTTCATTAACAAAATTTTCTCATTAAATTTCCATTAGGCATAATATTTTTGGGGTTTGGAAAAGTGTATGTGGTGTTTTTCGATGCTTCTGGATTTGGTTTTGGAATTTTTATCATGGAGGGGGATCATGTCATGTCTTATAGATCATAGAATTGAAAATTTCAAGAGATGAACAACCCATTACATGATTTGGAGTTATCTATTTTACTCAACTATTTATGTACATGGTGTTATTACAACATTTTTGATAAATTTACAATGTTTATGGATACTAATATATTCAAACATATTTCATCATAAAGTAATTTGTACCTTGGACAATAAAGATTGATAAAGTATCAACAAATTTTTGAAATTGAAATTATTTATATAGTGGGTAATGTAAATTTTTGTGTTATGTGAATAAATTTGAAATACATTCAGTTAGTTGTAAAAATATACTTCATATCCTTGGAAGGTGTTGTTGGTCACAACAAAAATGCACCACAATTATGAAAAATCATGTATTGTTGCGGTATTATTTCTTGAATATTTTATTATATATTTTGATCAAAAGGTTATATAGAAAAATACGTTCTATTTTTAATGTGTTGATATGATTTCAAAACATAATGAATTGGAGTTCATTGTGGGATGAAATCTGGATGAGGTTTTGGTATTAAAACATGGATATCAGATGATTGTACTTATTCCATTTCTAGAACAACTCCTTCATTAATACCATCATTTGATATCGTGTTTCATCACGAAATGATGAAAATATTAAAGGTACTGAAACGAAATTGATGGCGGGTTGTTAGGAAAAGAAATGTGGCTGAGATCTTTATGAGATTCCTCACCTATCAGAAGGTTAAGGATGAGAACTATAGACTCGCGTGTTTGTTAAAATATTTACCTATTACATTGTTGAAATGGTAGAAGGTAGTAAAGGATTATATATCAGATATATAATTTATGGTTCATAAAAATTATTCCATGTGGGTTATAGTAGTTCAGATACCAATGTTTAACCATTTTATACCTATTCATGAATCTCAAATAGCGGAGGACTGGTCCAAAAGTTTTATTTGTGAATTGGTAAAGTGTTACGGAGTACATATTCCAATAGTATCAGAATGAGATATGATATTTAAATCTTGTTTCCTTGAATCCTTAATGACATATTTTACGACTCTGTATAATATGAGTATAACATATCATCCTCAAATGGATAGTAAATCTAAGAGGATTATATAAACATTAAAAGACATGTGTTAATATTTTGTAAAAAAATTATATATTATGGGAGGAACATTTTTCAATAGTGTAATACTCATAAAATATCTCTTATACGACCTCTATTATTATTATTTTTATTAATACATTGTATGTCTGTCCATATCATTTTATTATTTCTTGGGTGGAAACTAGTGACAATTAAAGGGTTGGACTAATCCTTATCAAATAGACAAAAGATAATATTTTATTGATCAGAAAAATGATGGAGACAGATCAGAGTCATAAAAAATCATATGGGTATCATCATCAATTTCATTTGTAATTCCAGGTCGGTGATCATGTGTTATTGAGAATCAATCCAGGGATTGGGAATCATCATCTTAAAAATAAGGTAAAATTTACTCTTTGATTCATAGGCCCTTTTAAGATACTTTAATAGGGGTTTTGAGGTGTAATAGTGGAGTATTTCCACCCTAGATTAGTGCAATGAACAATATGTTTCTTTTATCTCAATTAAATATGTATCAATCTGATATTGAAAGTATTGACGTAGTGTTTCTGGAAAAAAATATTCCTCAAAATATGTGTTTTCATAATATTTTATTCTATTATACACACACAATATATAGGTAAACCAACAAAGAATCATGTTCAATACTAAATATTATTAAGTTAATCTGTAATAAAATAATTAAAAATTTAAAAAATAAAAGAGGACAAAAATATAAAATATAAAAAATAAAATGGGAAAATATGGATCACCCAAATCTACTAGAATTATCACCCCACTAAAAAACTATAGAGTGGAAGGAAAAAATTATTAAACCAAGAAAAATTATTAAAAATGGAAATATATATCCTTGTGAGGAATTGATTTGAATATTAATTAAATGAATTATGTTGTTTTTATATGATGTAATATGAGAGTTGGAATAATAATGATTCTGTTGGAATTGTAATATGACCATTTGGAATAGTAAATTGAATATTGGGAATATTATCCTTATCATTGAAATAGAAATTTTACCTCAACTAATAATTTTTTATAAAAATAATATTTATTATGATTAATTTATATATTTATAAATTTTATATCCCAACAAAAAAATATAATGAAAATGGAACTAAAAAATATATAAGCTCATTATTAAATAACTATATTTTAAATTATTTCATAAAAGTCATATTTTTTATATGAAAAGATAATTTTTTCTATTTAAGATATCTTTTTTATAATATGAATAATATTATTGAATTCCACACTTAAATACTATCGATGGGAAAATTGTTTGATAATTTTCTGTAACACTTTAATTTTAAGGAGAATAGTAAAAATATAGTTTTTCATATAACATGAGTAATTTGTATGATAACATTCATGATGTAATAAAGAAATTATAATTTATATAAATTGATTTAAAACCATTATATATTTCTCAAATTATTCAAAAAATTATGGGAATAATTATATCAAACCTGCAAAAGGACATTCCAATATCTATAATCACAATTTATTCTTTATAATATCATTTTTCATTACTTCCACTATAAATTATAATATACTAATGAATTAGAATTAAAAATTGGTTTTAAAGTCTTAAAATCAGTATATTATTTTAATAATTTATTTATATTGTCAATAAATCACTATTTCATGTTTTACTATTAATATTTTATTTTATTCAATATTATATTCTAAAAATATCCCCCATATCACGTTTAAATAACACCTCCCCATCCAATGGAAAACCCGTCCATTCCCAAATTATAAAGAAATGATCTATACTAATACTACATATCTTAACCATTATAATTGTTTGGGGAAATGATTGTAAAGAAATCTCTAATCATTAAGGAGGTATAATGTCATACAATATATGTTACAATGAGGATTTTTAGTGTTCTGATCGAATCATCACTCTGTTTTATTTCTTCTTACCATTATATTTTTCATCATTAACATTAAATAAATCAATATAATAATTAATTAGGTATTAGTTAAACATTATATTAATTATGGGAACCTACTCTAAGTATCATACTACTATATATATATATATATATATATATATATTTCAAAATTCCTCTTCCTGCTCTCCTAAAAATGTCCCCTCTAAGGTTAGTTAACCAACTATACAAACATTTACATGTCACCCCATATATCAATATTCATAAATAAATATTATCAATGATATATAATATATAAATGTTTAATTATATGATTTATAATCATATAAAATGATTGTATAAATTAAAAAAATTTAAAACAGAGAAATCAATGTGAAACAGAATTTTTTTATGAATTTTTTTATCAATACTATTCAATTTCATCAATAGAAATTAAGAAATATAATCAAAAAAAATTAATTGATAAATATTTATATATATTATTATAATAAATATATATATCATTTTTTTAATAAATATAAATTTATTAATCCAGAAGCATAAAAATGATGAAATAATGTAAAAATTAAGGAAAAGTGATTCTTGAAAACAATACCATTTGTTCATTTTTTCAATCAATGATGGTTTTAATTTTAATATTATGTAATTAAAATTTGTTTTACCTTTTACTTCATAAATATAAATATTTCATTCATTTAAAAATGTTTTCTAAAAAACTTCTTTTTTAATGTAGATAAAATTTTAAAAACACATCATTTTACTACTCATAAAACACTACTTGTAAACTCAATATTAATGATGTATTATGTCCAAATAAAATTTCCTTTTAGGATCTTTTAATTATGAATATTACCCTTGATGGAATTATCCTGCCTATAAATATCATTATGATCCATAATTATCAAATCATAGACATGGATTTTCTGATTTGAAGACCTAACAAAAATTATATGTTATGTACTAAAGAATATTGAATGATGAAATGTGAAAGTTTTTACATACCACTAACATTGTTATTAATTTTTATGGTAAATTTTATCCCACCTTAATGATTATATCTTTTTTATACTATAAGAATAAATATAATTCCCACACATGAAAACTTAATGTCAGTTGGGCACTACATTTTTGCATAATTATATTTATGTTTGTGGGATTGTGAAGATATAGAAGATATTTTCATGTAATTCCTATTTTCAAAGAGTATATGGAATTATGTGGTAATTTTTTGCATTCATATTGGAACTCATATTCTTCTAGAATAGCTCTTGGAGGTTCTATACACAACTAGGATGAGTGGGAATATTTCTAATATTGTACATGTTGAAGCAGTTTATATAATATATTTAGATGAGAATTTCAGAAATGAAAGCATTTTTTGATATTATATTCCATGATTAAACGACTATATAGTTTATATACACAAATATATTAATATTTCCACTACGTTTCAAATTGGTGCTTGGAAAAAACCCATTAACGATCTGAAAATTTATATATTTTTTGGAGTCATATGTAATCGATTGAAACCCCTTGTTCTTAAATTTTTATTACAGATTCCACTTAACGGACAATTAATTAATGTCTAGGTTGATGGTGTGTCTTCCAATTTTCATTTTTCCTCGTGTTATGGGGGTGTTTTCCAAAACTATTGTTGCTTTTTCAATGGATATTATTATCATTATTATGTCTTTAGAATATGTATGAATATGAAATGCGGGTTAAAATATATTCAATAAAACACGATGTTGCGAATTATTGTAACTCATTAAAGATTAAATATGACTGAAATATTGATTCCATGAACATAAGGGATAGAACTCAGGAAGGTTGGGGGAATCTTCTACCTCTTTGGATCGATTAAATCAAACATGTCAACAATTTTAATCTAATATTTTCGCAGGAATATAGTGATGAGAATCAAGTGGATGATGATTTATCGAAGCGAGTGATCATTG
The DNA here is from genome assembly GCA_963277665.1 of Viscum album. Classification (NCBI taxonomy): domain Eukaryota; kingdom Viridiplantae; phylum Streptophyta; class Magnoliopsida; order Santalales; family Viscaceae; genus Viscum; species Viscum album. The sequence goes on along the minus strand of OY728138.1, from coordinate 650,887,430 downwards.
AAAGGAGTTTTATGTGGTCAACTAGAACACCAAAAAGTTTTTCTCATATGTTTTATGTAGATATAAGGAGGGTGATATAGTCTCATCATTTTAAAACCCCTTGTAGTTGTTGATTATGTGTGAACTTTTACATAATAATATTTGGGAATGAATTTTCCTGGATCTTGTTCATTAAAAGAAAAATCCTTAGTAAACCCATTACCTTTAATAGTTTTACTACATGAAAATGATTTATATATGTTCTATTTGGAAAGAATCCTTATGTAAATATTATGATGTGATTGGTGGGTCCATAATTATATATCCTTTAAATTAATGGGGAAATGTGATGTTTCTCATGAGATGATACACATTATGTGTGAACATGATGCTATCTTTGTTCAGAATGACTATTTTAGGATTATTCACATATTTTATGCATGTAAATGTTTCTATATGTATTCAAACTATTTGTAGTATATGACCATTATTACTTGATGTCTTATTTTTATGCATTTCCTCATTCCATGAATTTATACATTATTTCTCTCATGATGTTAATAAAAATCATATTATTATGATATGATGATTATTATTATTATCACTAGTTCAATATTGATTATTGTTTCTTACACGTCTTTATCTAATGTATATTCCTAGGTGATTACTTGTAATAAGGAATCCATGAGGGACACAAAGATGATAGAGAATAAATAATTAAATAATGTTTATGTTTTATTATAAAAAAGTTAGGAATGAGCATATTTTTCTTAATATATTAAATTGTTTGATCCTATATTTGCCATGCTAGTATGTTTTTTATATTTAAAATGATTCAATAGTCATGTATATCAAATAAGGGATTAAATAGTGGGAATTAGAGGATGCATTAGTTTATTTGGGAGTAAATATTATAGAACAGTAGTCAAAGACCTTAGGGTAAGACAAATTAAATATAAAACATTATTTTATAAAAATTTAAAACACAAGGATCTCATAAGATATGACTTTAGAGTTAATTTCAAAAAAAATAAATTATTGATTCTTTTTTTACAAAAAAATTTATTAAAACATTTCTATTTTAGAAAATGGTGGGAACTAGGAGAAACAAGGATCAAAACCCATGTGAGGGACACAGCGTTGACTTCTCGAAAGTCATCACCTATTCTATAGTTGGAAGATGTCAAACATCATGGAAATGATTACCCGTTTCTCATAGGATATTAATAATAACCTGAATCATGTGGAACATCTTTCTTCACAAGGGAAGGCTCAACTAGCTATTGATTAATTTATTAAAAAAACTACCGATGTTTTGTGAAAAAATGATATAATTGTCACAAAACTATGTGTTAACTTAATGGATAAGATATTTTCTATGATCAATTATTTGGAGAAGGATAAGGCCACTATTTAAATTTATCATTTAGATATATATTCTGATTAATGGTGGGAATTGATTAATAACACCAATCTAAGAGATAAAATGGATAAGAATGTATAGCAATTCTTTATTAAAAATATGAATTAAGAAGAATTTTAAAAATACACTGTGAAAAAATATGGATGTAAAATTTATAGATTTGATGAAAATGGAATGTGAAACTCAAATAAATTACGATGAAAAAATCAGAAGTATTTCATGATACAAGTCGAGTTTTTTTTAAAAAAAAGTATATAAAAATATACAAATTTGTTTGTGGTTTAATACCACACCATATAAAGGTTCTAAAAATCCATGAATTTTGGTTTTTTCATTAAGTGGTTTGATTTTCTATTAATGTTGAGATGGATTTATGATAATATTCCCATTCTTATAAAGATAAGAATAGATGAATGGAGTTTCATGCTAGTGAGTCAAATGAAAAAGGGGTAAAAAGGATCCAACTACACACCATTCAAAATTTTTGGAAGAATAATAATGGGAATTTTATCAAAGGGATGGGGAAATCCATAAAGTGTGAGAGATGAGGCCACCGAAATCAGGAATTTTGAAGATATACAAACAATCCAGTCAATATGATTGAGGAAGGGAGGGACCCACTTATTGGGCCACCTATGCTTCAATGGTTCAACTATAGGGATAAGGGAACCATGAAGGATATTAAACTAAATATCTAGTCTTTAAAAGGCTATCTACACTAAAATATTCTAAATCCAAATTAGAATTTGAAATTTTATACCATAACTACTACTAAAGTGGAGCAACAAAATGATTTCATAAAAGGTATAGATTCTATAAAATCATGAATGGATAAAGTATTATTTGATTCATGTTCTCAAAATTCCTTTATATCTTTCATGATTTTTGAACTATCTAATCTAATCCCCAAAACCATGATGTTGAGATATCTAGAAAGAAACTAGTTGTGTGGTCATTGAAACCTAATTTTATTCCTATTATCATGATGGTTTGTGTGGTAATACTATTCAAGTGGATCTCACAATACATCCCTCAGTGGAATTTGATGAAATAATGGGCATGGTTTTAGTCTCATTGTATAGAGAACACACCAATTGTAGTGAATAGTGAATCTATTTTCATATTCCAAACCATCAAATTCACCTCAAGTGATGAATGGAATATCAAGAATCTCATTTGAAAAATATTTCAATGGTGGGGTTGTTGATACCTAGTTAGGAAGCCTACTAGAAAAAATAGTTTGATTGATGGAAAGAATCGAACCTCATAAAATTCCCATTGTGAGTGAACAAATGGATTTATTTCCAAAATTGTATATTTGATTTTTCCTAGATAGTGCGATATAGTTCTACATATAACTCATAAACAGAGCTACTCCTATCTCAAAATTTCCCAACAGGATAGTGTTGATCAGATATAAATTGTAAAATAATCAGATGTAAGAGAATTTGGACATAGGGGTCATACGTCAATGTGAATCACTTTGTGGTGAAAAATATCTCTTTATTGAGAATAAGGGTGGTTTATGTTGGTGTATATTGATTATTTAGATCTTGTCAATGTCACTATAAAAAAAGTATCTTCTTCTAAGCATTGATTACTTGTTCAATCAAGGATCTCAATAGTTCTTAATGGAGGATCTTTATTCTCAAAATCATATACTAATGGAGAAGGATGAATATATTAATTAGAAATCATTCTGAATAAGGTATTATAAATTTGAGTTCATAGTGAAGCACTTTGGTATTAATAATTCAACTAAAATATTCTTATATATGATGAAAAAATACATTATATAATATCTAGAAAATTTTAAGGTAGTTTTTATGGATTATGTTTTCATTTACTATAACTGTAAGGTAAAATATATATATTATTTATGTGTTTTATTGCAAATTTTAATAAAGGATATAATTTGTGCTATGTTTATAAAATGTGTCTTTTTAATACAATAAAGAAAATTCTTGGGTCACATGATCATAAGTTAGGGAATTTCTATGGTCCTTAAAAAATTTAATTGAGTAATGGACAATACTGACTACTATTATGGAAATTAGTAGATTTCAATGCATCATTAGGTTTTATCGATGTTTGGTGATATATTTCTCATGATTTTATATCATTATGACTAAGTTAATAAGGAATGTATTAATATAAGTATTGATGGAATAAAATAAATAAATATTTAAGGGGGATAAAAATATTTTAATCACCACACAAGTACTCACACTACCAATAAATGGAGAAGGTTTTTTGATATACAGTGATCATTCAAATAAAGGCTTTGGTTGTGTACTCATGAACAATGATAAATTCATAGTCTATGACTCATGAATGATTATGATCCATTAGAATAACTACCAATGCATGATTTTCCACTAGAATCTGTGATTTTTCCCTCTAATATATGGTGGCAGTGCCTCAATGGTTAGAGGAGAATCATATATGCTGATTATAAGAGACCATATAATATATTGTCATAAATGGATCTAAACATGAATAATTTGAGGTGGTTATAGATAATCAAGGTTGACCATTTACCTATTCACTACCATCTAGGATAGGAGATTGAGGAAGATGATTCTATTAGAAAATATATCCAGCCACTCTTTCTAGGATGCATATTGAGAAGTAACCAACCTTTATTGAAATGAGAAGGATAGATCGCAAATTAATAACCTCATAGAAGAAATTATACCCTCCGCAAATGATTTTCCAACCATCCATCCAAGGGAATATCAAAGAGGCACAATGGGATTATTTTGAGCTAAAAAAGAAAGTTAAATAAGTAATTGATAGAAAGATACATGCTTTTCAATATGATGATGATGGTTTGATTTATTTGGGAATAAGGATATGTGTATCATCATCACCAAAAATAAATAGGTAGATATTGGATGTTTCAAATATCTCATCTTTCTCAATCCAACCTAGAATCACAATGATACACTATTATCCTCATGAACACTTCTATTAGGACCACATAGAGAAGGATATTTATTATTACTTATCCTAGTGATTGGTATGTTAGTATGTTAAGGAAAAGTGGATTAAGTACAAATGGTTGATTAAACCATTGAGGATACCCCAATGGGAATGAGTGAATGTCAAAATTATATTTCCCACTAGTTTCCCAAAAAAATATGAAGAAGACAATGTTATATAGTATGCGGTGTGTTGATTGACCAACACTGCCCATGTTATCATTATTTAGGAAGATTTATCTCTTGAACAACATTCCATGATATATGTGAAGGATGTGGTGAGGCTACAAGTAGTTCAATAATCAATCGTCTCTAATTAGGATCCAAGGATAACCTACACATTCTATACAACAATTCAATATTCATTGAGTAATGAATTTAATTTCATCATTGAATATCATCCCAAAACTAATGTCCAATATTGAATGACTATTCAGACTCTCGGATACAATCTAAGAGGATACAAGACTTAATTAAGTTGAGGTTGATATCATCATATCTCATAGGTTGAGTTATCATATAGAAACACCTTAAAATCCTGTATTCAAATGAAACTATACCAATTTTGATTTTGGAAGAAAAGTATAACTACAGATTTATTTTATGATTTAAAAAAAATTATTTGCACCTCACCTTATGCAAGAGATTACATCTAATGTTCAACATCTATGAAAATATAAATGCATTTCAGATTCCAGAAAATAGATATGATGAAAACCATTTAATGGACTTATAGAATATTATTGGATTCAATGTATTCCTTAAAATAACTCCATGGTAGAGATTTATTCATGTTTTTAATGAAAGGGAATCTTATCCTATGTAACATTACCCCTTTTTATATCCATGACCAAAAATGAAGAGTGTCCCATCAACTTGTACATCCACAAGATATGGAATATGTTTATAACATTTCTTATGTATCATTCTCGAGGATGTACAAAACTAATCCATCACACATAATGAATCCAAATGTTGTAAAACTGTAGAATGATCTCTCATATGATGAACAAAAGGTAAAGGTCTTTAACAATATAAAAAATTTTCTTTGCAACATGAAACATCACCCTATACAATTATTATGGAGAAACCACAAGTATGAAGAGGTGACATGGTAACAATAAGAAAAAAAAGTACCCTCACTTATTCATAATTCATAAAATGAGTTTAAATTTTGGGGAAAAATATTCTAAAGGGTGAAAGTATGAAACAATCTAGTTTTATATTAAAAAAAGTATTCAATAAATTTTTGTTCTTTTTTATTATATAATATATTACACATAAAAAATAAATATAACCCAAAAAAGAAATTATTTACTTAGAACATATTATTACAGTAATCTTCAATGACATTAATTTAAATTCCAGACACAATAACTTGATAAAAAATATTTAATAAAAATGTTAAAAAATAAAAATATTAATCACCCCAATCTATAAGAATTATCTCCCCCACATCAAAGACTATATAGAATAATAAAAATATTAGTAAATAAATTTATTGAATACCATAATATATAATAATGGTATAAATTTATTAAAATATTAAGTAAAATAGTTAAAATGTCTTTATATCATGTAATGTCACTGTTGGAATAATAATGTCACCATTAGAATTGTAACCAAACTGTTGGGAATTGTAACCCTGCCATTGGGAGTAGTAATCTGTCCATTGAATTAGAAATCTTATCTCAAATAAAATTTTTTATTAAAAATAATATTTTCATGTTTAATTAATGTGAATATAAATTTAATAATAGAAAAAATTAAATACTATTATTAAGAAATACAAATAAAATATAATCCCATTTTAAATAAATTTTATTTTAAATTATTTCAAAAAGGTAATAATTTTTATATTATAAATTATAAGTACAGTTTTTTTAATTTTAATTTTATATAATTTGTGTCATTTCTGAAATAATATAATCGTAATTATTCATGGGTGACTATTCGGTAATTTTCTGAAATACCATAATTTTCACATAAATAGTAAAAATGTTGTTTTCCATATAGACGGTGAAACTCAAATTATCCCATCCATGATATAATAATGAAATATTCACTTATATAACATGAGAAGTTTCCATTATATATTTTATTTATTATTCACAATAATATTGTAAAATTAATTTCCAAACCTGAAAAAGAAAATTCCAAAACATAGAGTCAAAAGTTATTCATCAAAATAATAATATTCATTCTCTCAACATTTCCATTAAATAAATGTATTAACTGAAATTATAAAAGAAAAATTAATGTAATACACTCATTATATTATACATATATATGACATATATATCCTTAAAACCACTTTTACATGTTTTACCTTTGATATATGGTTTGATTCATTATTTTATTCTAAAAAGAGAGAGTCCTCAAGTATAAATAACCCATCTCTCTTCCCCAAAAGACCCTCTCCTCCATCCCATTCCAAATATGGACCTCATCCGAAATCCTTCTTATCAAACCTTATGAAATACTTAAGGAAATTCTATAGAATTAAAACTCCAATCACCATGGATTTATAGTCACGTACAAGATATGTTACCCTGAGGATTAAGCATGTCCTAATCAACTCCTCTCTTTTTTTATTTCTTCTTCCTCTTTTTTTCTAAAAACATAGAATTAAATAAATTTATATTAAATTATTATTATTTTTATTTCATATTGTAAAAAACACATAAAATAATATTTACAACTCAAAACATCCTTTACAAATGAAGCATGAATTAAATAAGAGGTATTTCTAGAAATTAAGGAACCTATACCAATGAAATATTAACTTGATCATTAGAATAGTAATGTGGCAAATAAGAATATTAAACTAGACAATAAAATACTAAACCCACCATGAATAGTATATATGAAATTTAGGTATCTTATAAATGGATATATGATACAACTATATCAAAGAATAAGTAAGTAATTATTTTAAAAGTGATAAATTAGGTATTGATATTTTTGGGAATAGAAAATGTCTATTTACAGTTTTTTAATTAATATAATGATTAAATTAAAATTTATTATTGTAATATATATTCATAAATTAATATTTTTTTTCTTTTTATAATAGGATAGTTTTATTAAACCTTATCTATTATTTCAAAGTGTTATAAAACCTTTTATAATTTTAAAATCATTATTTTTTGAATAATTTATGTTTTAATTTAAAAAATTAACATATCATGTAAATAAAATGATTTTTATAAAAATGGATTCCATTTTTCAAATAAAAAATTGAATAAATAGTTTGGCAGAATTTTTTGTATTTTTCTAAAATAGGTGAATTTTTTGAATAGTGAAATACTGTATTTTACGGTATAAGAAAGATACATGAATTATTATATCATGAATGATGTAAGGATGGTGTAAACACAACATATTAAAATTAAAATTCATTATTTAACTTATTTATACACAAGATTCATCATCATTTATAGTCTTCATCAAAAATAATATTCAAACGAATAAAATAAGGAAAAGACACCCCACTCATCCACTAAAAATACCACCCTGACCACCTCTTATCCCCATACCTTCTAAGACATGGGGGTTATTTAATTTATACCCAATTCATCAATCAGGTGTTTTTTCCCAACCATTATTTTAGGGTCTCCACAAAAAACCCAAACCAATTTCCCAAAAGTGGTTCTAAAGGAGAATCCATTAAAGAGGTAAAATCAACATTCATTTTATTAATTTGTTTTCAATATCATTTATTTATTATCCTCTCCTCACCTGCCTATCCAAAATGGACCTGATAACTCTAGTATATTTAATATACTAAAATTTCATCGTGTAATTGAATAATTCTTCATCAAATATCTTCCCTCTTCCTTTAATTATAAAATTGAAAACATCTTATATGATGTTTCAATTTATTGTCATCATGGACATTGTATTTTAATTTTTCTTTACCACATTTAAGGTCTGTCATAAAAAATTATAATGGTTTATAAAGATTAAATATTGTATATTATATATTTTTTCATGTTCTAGAACAAATACATATTCATAAAATTCAATATTAAAACCTAACCAGTTTGTGATGATGGAAAATTGAACAAAAAAACTAACATATAGTGAATAATTCTCGTAATTAAAATTATTTGTATAACCATTTAAAATTTTTTATGTGTATCAATTTCATAAAATTCCATCACATTATTTTTTTCATCCAATTGAAAAAAACATCCATAATTAATGTTTATGGAACGATCATTAAATCATGATAAAAATACTCCAAATACAATTTTATTATCACTGTCAGTCAACGAAATGAAAACAAATAAACCTAATAAGATTATAATAATGTAATTAAACTTATAATGTGTTCTTATTTAATTAATTAATGGATTTATTTTGATTACCCAATATACTAAGTACAAGTGCTGAATAGTATTATATATAAGGTAATGAAATCGATCTAAACCTCCCAATTACCATTTTATTATGCATTCTATCTCTTTACAAAAATGTAAATCTAAATTATTCGTATATAATTATTCCATATTCCTTTAATATTTTAAAAAATTATTTATCTAAATACACTGAAACTTCTATGAGGTGGAAATACATGTTTTATATTGTTTCTTTCTTGATTCCTCTCGATAAAGAAGACAATTTAAAGTGAATATCTAAATTTCATACACATTTAATGTAAACTAAATAATCTTCTTTCATATAACTATATTTTATTGAAGTATATATTTTTTAATTCAAACCTATAATAGTTAATTTTAGGTTTTATGAAAACAAATATGGCATTTTCCATATTAATTTTTTATAATTTTCTCTAATATATACAAAATTGTCTCATTTTCAATGATTCATAAACACTATTTATAAAATTTTTCACAAAATTCAGACCTAAATTATCATGTTCTATGAATATTATAACTTATTATTTTTCATCTATAATTTAAATGAATTCATTATTGGAAAGCATTTTTATTGGAACATTTGTTATGATTTATGACATGAATTTAATAACCATTTCTATAAAAGGGTAACCCTTATTTTTATTACTTAGGTATGATTCCTGATATGGTAAAACAAATTATTAAAAACTTTATTATGGGGGAGACTTAATAGCACTCTAATTAATATGGTAATGTTTAGTCTCATGAGACATCAGGTTGATACAAGGAATAAATATGATTCCATTGTGGGACATTTTTATTCACGTGTAGTGGTATTTGCAGCTATCATAGACTCATTATTATCTCATGATTTATGTTTATACAGAATTATTAACATTATATTATGACATGATCACATTTTTTATATGTTATGATTCAACATGATTATACATTACCCATGTATTTTTATTCCATCGTGTTGTTTTTTCTAAGCCATGTGTTATTCATTATTCTTATTCTTATTCCCTTTTGGGGATTTTAAACTCATCCACTTTTTCTATGTATTCCCAATGTTAATGTATTTATATGCATGTGATCATTGGAAGTAGGATCTAATTATGGATGATTATGTACCAAACCATCTTCGAATACACTATACATTATGATCTATGGATTGTATTTAATGGTCAATTATACCTAAAATCCATTATTAACATGTGTAAAATGATGGAGTCATTATAGTTTGAATCCGACCAAAGTATACTTATTTTTTTAGATAATGAGTTGAAATCATTAATAATATCCCTAGAGGTAATTCTATCACCACTGATTACATAGATTGAATACATCAGAATCACAATATATGATATAGTTTCAATTTAAATATTTATACCTATATGTTCAATGTTTCAATTTTTTATTATAATTAGCTACAAATTCAATCTTTATTAATTGTACATTGTTTTTTCTTAGTTAATGCATGGAAATAGTAAAAAACATGATAATTATCAATGTGATTGGAAATGTTAAAATTTTCCAAATAAAATGAAACATTTGATGGGAAGGATATATCAAAGCATCATAATGTTACTTAGATAACTGGCTCATGAAATTAATAAGTACACAAATCTAGTGGAAAACTCTCATCCTCTTAAGAAAGGTAAATTTTTGGTTGATTCATTTATAAGAAAACGCCTCCCATTATTAGTGAATCTTATAGTGCCATCATCCTAATACAATCGATTAACTCTATTAAAAGTATATTCTTTATCCCTGAGTGCTCAAAATAAGATATTTTTTATCAATCAGTATACCTCTTAGAAGGTGAATCTGGCCAGTGGTGGACCTTGATCTTCAATGAGATGTCCAAGTTGAAAATTGATTCCCTTAAATGGAATGACTTCACGAAAAAAAAAATTTCAAAAAAAAATTTCCTAGAATTTTCCTCTTAAGATAGAGAGGTATTTTGTCAGTATAATGTAAAAATAATATGATTTTTTCAGTTATTATGAAGAAAAAATCACAATACATGAATGATAGGCCTCTATCGATGTCATTAACACTAAAATATAGGTGGATCACATCATTAGTGGACTAAAGACAATTATATAAGAATATTTATTGATTCTAAACATTAATACATATGATGAGATATTTTGTTGTGCCTTTGTAGTGGAAGTGGATATTGGATACTTTAAATGGTCTTGTGATCCCAGAGATAAAAACTGAAAATGTATTTTATTATTGGAGTATTAAAATAAAAATAAAAAAATAAAATAAAACCAAATATCTCACATTTCCAAATTTTTTGGATAAGAATCCAAGTAATTATCTAAAAGAAACTAGGTTATTAATTATATATGGAACAGAGGGGTATCTGGATAAAAATTCCCAAATGGATATAAATAATCCCAAATATGTGGGATGGTTCAAATCAATACATAACATGTAGTGTACAATTTCAACTACAATGAACAAAAGAATTCTGTGAACCAGATCCCTAATACACGACTTTTTGGAGGAAACCAACTCTCTGGAAACATGGTAGGGAATATGATAACACTATATATGATGTGGAACCCAAAAATATTGTACCAAAATATATGATGTTTATTCATTCATTAATTGATTATGTATTGTTGTATTCTATTTATTTGATTTTTTTATATTTTTTAAGTTGTGTATGACTTTTCCAGCACCAAAACAAAATTTTGAGCTTGAGTTTTCTATGAGAACATAACATGGAAAAATTATTACATCTAATGTATTTAACACCTACCTAGTTAATATTTTTGGACTAAACCTTACAAAAAAATCTTGTCATACTTCCCTTAGTGGAGTTTGATGATATATTGGGAATAAATTTTCTATCATTATATAAATCCAATATAAAATGTGTAGAATGGTCGATAACTCTTCAAATCTCAAATCATCCACCAATTCTGTAAAATTGTAAGGATGTGGATGAATAAACATAAAATTAATTATCTCAATTTTGTATATTTTTTCCTTATGATAATGAACATATATCTAAATTTATTGAGACAAATGGAATATTCTTGCTCGATGACATACACATTGTGATAAAAAACATTGGTGTGTTCTATAAATAATTGACTAGTATTACACATAACATATAAGTTGAGTAATCAATTGAAATTATTCATACGTGTATCACTATATCTCTGAATCCATATATGATGGACCCCATTGAGTTGGAAGAAATGAAGAATTGGTTATAAGAGAATTTGGAAAAGGGTTTTGTATGCATGAGTATTTCACCATGGGGTGCGCCAGACACATTTTCCAAGATTTTTGGATCAGGGTTCCTTTGTATACATTATTTTGACGTCAAAAAATCATGATAAATATCCAGTATCCTCTTCCACTGATAGATGACTTATTTGGTCAACTACGTTGGGAAATGTATTTCTCTAGGTTGTCCCGTAAGTCAGGATATAACTATATGAATGTGATGAAGAAATATATTCCTAGGAAATCCTTTTGAACAATATATGGACACCATAAATTCATAGATATTCCTTTTGTACTCAATAAGGATACTGATATTTTCATGGACTTAATGAATAAAATCATTATAGATTACCTCAAAAAAAAATTGGTAGTCTCTAGTGATGATATAATGAAAAAATCCAACAGAATGGATGAACATGAGGATCATTTGAATACCATGTAAATGAAATTTAAAGGGGAGAAAATATTTTCACATTAATGTAAATCTATGTTATGGATGGATGACATATCATTAACGGGGAAATTATCACTATAAAAGAGATATTTATATACCCTTTCAAGAAAAATGAAATCAAATAATATCCCATGAAAACATCTATAATAGATATATGTATATTCATTGGCCTATCCGTGCATTAAAAATGATTTTGGAAGAACATATAATGATTTTAAAATCGATTAGAATATACGATAGGAAGAGATTATATTATTTATAGACTAGTTACTGTGAATAATACATTTTTTATTTGAAAAATTGGCAAATTATGGAACCATAAATCACATTACCAAAAAGTAGGATCTATTTTTTGTACACAAAAATGCTTTGAAAATTGACAAGTTTTTTTTGATGATGTAAAATGATAAACTGTTATCCTACACCTCTAGTAAGTAGATAATTCATGAGTAAAAAAGTCCAATGCATGATCAATAGTTGGTGGCTATTATCTTGTCATTAAAAATGTGTCATAATTATACCTATGGATGGAAGTGTGGGATATATACTGATAATAATAGAATCAATTATAAATTCACATATAATAAATTAATATGAGTAAACAAATATGGATTTATCTATTTAAGTATTATTTATTCCAAATCCACCTTCATCTTAGTAAATCAAACAATTGGTGGATTCATTGATGAGAAAGGATCCAAAAAATTATCAATTATAAGAATTGTGAAATATTAGTTAATATTATTGTTTTAGATGATGGAAAGGGTAATAATTAATTAAATAACATCATAAATCCTATCTTAGATGATTGTTCAAACTTCTTGTATGAATAATATAAAAGATTCTGAAATAAATTATGATGAAATTTAGAAATAGGTTGAGTTTATCCGAATTGTGAAATCATCATATTTTAAAATTGTTGAGGAATTATTTATACAATTTGGGTCAATAATGTGTGTATAATCCAATCATGAGTTTTTGAAAGAGCTTATGAAGGACACACATAGCTCAACATTCTCTATTCACTTAGGGAGCATGATGATATATTGAGAACTCTAAGAGAACTATTGGTGGGAAAATATGAATAAGGAATTCACTGAATATATATAAAAGTTCCTAGTATGTTATAATGTAAAAGATTAAAGGAAAAAGTCTAAGGGGATGATGAAACAATTAATTGTACAATAAATGATGTGGAAATACATCACTATGGACTATAGAACTGGACTTCCAAAGACATCTATAAGATATAATGATATATGGGTCATTATGGGTCATCTTACGAAGACATCACACTTTATCCCAATTAGAGGATCACTTGATCAACATTCAAGGATATAAATCACAGAAGTTTTGATTTTAACAAACCAATATTTTCATATATTAACATTACACAAATTGTGCTAAATACATAATATCATACATAAACACACACCCAAAGGCCATACTAGTGTAGTGCCTCTATAAAATTGGAAACATATACACTCATACATAATTTTTATACAATATCTCCCACTAGATATTTCTTGACTAAAACCCTTTCTTAGACATATATAATATAATACATATATTTATAAATTGAGGGAAAGGATACATAAAAATGGGCAAGATCATAATTTCAGTAAGGAAAAAAGGGAGAAATGTAAACATAATCATGATAACATGGGTATGAGAACATGATCATAAAAATATAAGATCATTCCCAATGTATCAATGATCATAAACATTAATTAATGGCTCAAATATTAGTAGTTCACAAGAGGCGAATCATAATTAAATTAATAACATAGTCAATGAAATCATGACATAGATGTAAGACATGAAATTTGTGGGAGACACATAAGAATATAAATAAATTTCCATATTATTCCAGGTATTTATTTTAAGTTCATATTAGTAGTATGTTTTCACTCCCCATACAATCTTGTTAGTCACGATTTTCTCCCAGGACCATATTAATAGTCATGGTTCACTCGCAATAACAACTCAACTAACAAATTCCTTTACAAACCCGAGTTCACTCCCTATTCCATCCTTGCATATATCATGAGATACAAATAATTACACTATAAATTGAAGAAATATATAGGTTTCACACATCACATAATAATAACCATACATAATTTTTTCAATAGGATCATAATTCATTCATCTTATCAAAAACCACCGAATGAAATAAGTTTCATAGACATCAATCAATTATAAAATAAACCATGGAAAAAAAGATCTTTCAAAAATATGATTCCATCATAAAAATTGACGATTATATGAATGAATATTAATGGATGAATTTAATAATATCCCCATTAATACATATGTATGATAAAATAAATTTATCTTACATTGAAAATAATTTTTGGTTATCACATGGAAATAATTTTTGCAGAAAATATATTTTATTATATGAAGTCATATTCTTTTCATAAAAGTCCACACAATATTAATAAAAATATTTCCTTTGTAAATAATATTTTACTATTTTGATGTAATATTCATGTAAATAAAGAATTTTTGTTATAGAAAAATATGATCATTCCATTTATGTTTGAATAAAACGTTATTATCATACTTTTGTGGGAAAAGTCACAAAGTAACTCTTTTTGAAATATACAAATTATTCCTTTTATAAAATGTATTAAAAAGTTAAAAATGGTAAAAATGAAATTAATAAGCCATATTAGAATATTAATTTTTTTTAAACATTGACTTGGGCGATAAATATTCCCCAAAAAAGACTTAAAAAAATCATTCCCAAATATTGAAGAGATTTAAAATTTAATATTCATCGGTTTAAAAAATTATTATAATACACTTCATGAAATTAAGATAATGATATAGACATATAAATTCATTATTATAATTTAAATAGATCATGAAATACATTCATAAGAATTATATACACAACATAGATGAAACAAGTTGTTAATATGGAGTAAGTCTCGTAGAAATAAAAGTGAGACTACAAATCCCCTTACCGTTGGACTGATTTACTTCATACATATCTGAAACTACTGTATAATGATTTAAATAATGTTATTAATTATTCTAGACCAATATTTATATTTATGATATCAAATATTATTTTCTTATATTCAATTTGTTTTTAACATTTCATTATAACTATTCTTTCGGTTGTTACCAACTGTATTTTCCTATGTATTTTTTGTCTTCTAATTCCTCTTTCATGCATATAGGATATAGTTAATTATTATTTTTGAAATATAATATTTTATTATATATCATTTTTATTCATTATATACATTTATACAATAATTTTATAATGTTTATCATGGAAAATGTATCACATCGCACTGTAGAGATGGTAGGTCGTACGCACGCATGAGTGACGATATCATTCCCTTAATTGTGAAATTGTAAGGAAGTGGGTAGGTAATATTTTCTTTCAAAACCATAATAATGTAATTATAACCATATATAATTACTATTTACATCATTATACATATTCAAGTAATGTGGTGATGGAAAATATTTTACTCCATGTTTTGGAGATGGTAGTCCATGCGTACGAACGCGTGGTCATTTAATTTTTATTAAAATGGTTAAAATATAAAATATGGATGTTAAATTATAATAATTGAATGTCATAACATAGGATATATTATAATTTTTTACTTTTTAATAGTAAATACATGTGAAGATGTATTATATTTCGAAATACTCTAGAGAGAATCGATAAAGACAACTACCTATACCATAGAAAACCTTCTTTGGCTCTCCCATTAGGGACAAAAGGGTTAGTATTTTGAGAATGAAATCACCACTAGGATATGTATATAGATGTTGATACGATAAATCGGTTTGTTATGGATGATCTTGGAGGAATAATGTGATGTAAATAGCTGCGGAAGGAGGTTCCCTTATATAATTGATGTGATTGGCATTTTTTCAATTTCTAAAAATATTAATTTATAATAAATCCATTGTCATCAAAGATACCAAAAAATTATGTTTTTAGAAGATAATATGAAATAAAATTGTTTTCAAATAACATAATATATATTTGAAAAATATTTTTTTTAACCATATCATTTTGATTATAGTTTATTTAATATATTTTAATTTCCACAAAATTAACAACATTGAAAATTTTAAAAGGCTTAAATTTTTACATATGTGTTTTAAATTCGAAAATAAATGCGCCATTAATAAAATATTAGATATTATAATAATTATTTTTTATTCGAAAACAGGCTTTACAATTTTCAATTAATTTATTATTACATTAGTTTGATAAATGATCATTTATGCTAATTTTGAGACAATTCATTACCTATTAATTTAAAAATATCATTACAAATTGATATCATAAAAAATCTAAAAAAATTACCATAAAATTTCAAATACCCAAAAAAATTCTTTGATTTTATTATTTATATAAAAATATATTTATTTTAATATTTAGAATATAATTTATTATATATTACCATTACTGTAACAATTGTTGCATAATCATTATAAAATCCTTCATGTAAAATAATTATTTTCAAAAAAAATAAAATAATTTACATTGAAAAAAAATTATCATTTAAAGGAATAATTATAGTCAAACATGTCCACTATATAACCCCATATTAAAATTGTTACAGTTTCAAAAAATATGTGTTTTACATCTTTAATTATTCGTTGACTAAAATAAAATAAGTGTCATACTCTCATCCACGGGGATTAAAAAGGGATATTATTTCATCCCCATGGATGATTTCCATAAAAATTGACTCATAAAATAAAATTAGAACAATTTTTATTCTGAATTTATAATATTTACAATATTAGTTATTTACCATTAATTGAACACTTTACCTCTTACTATGTCAAAATGAAATTACTTATGTTTCAATTCATATTTCCCCAAAACAAAATAAACCAATTTACATAATTTGGAACCACTGATTCCTAATATGGAATAAATTTTTCAAAACACAAAACACATGAGTTTTAGTATTAAATTAATATTAATCCTTCGGATGGGGTGGGAAAACCGGTCAATAATGATTGAAACATGCGACTGATTGAAATGTTTTTATATCTAAATTCATTTTAATGTTGATTCTAATGATCTAAATTATAATTAATTATAAAAATTTATCTAACTATACATTAAGACTAACTAAAAATATTAATTTAAAAATATAATTTAGTTTGGTGAAAAATGATTTTTTAAATTTAAATTTAGTATTTTTTAACTATTCATGAAAACATGTAATTTATCAAAAAAATACATACAAATTAAAATAAGTAATATATTATATTCCTTAGAAAAATAAGATGTTAATTTTTTCCAATATATTAATTAATAATTTCCAAAAAATTAATTAAAATGGGTTCTCCATTAAAAGGTGATAAAATAACCCTTTTAGAAAATATATTATTTTATGCATAAAAGTTAGTTAGTTCTTGCCGTATTCTAATAAAATAAATTTGATAAATAAAAAAAATATTTTATTGAAAATATGACATATATATTTAATTAATATAATTCAATAATTATTATTTATTTATTTTAATAAAAAAATGTCTTTTGGAACATAAAAATATATTTAATTCATCTTCAATTGGTATATATTGTGATTTATAATTAATTGGTAACCAATGAATTAAAATAAGAAAATAGGTATTTTCATAAGACATTTAACAATATTCATAACTAATAATTTATTCTCTAGTTTATTATATTATTTAAATATTAATAAAATATTATTTTTTGGAAACATAGTGTTGTATTTAATGCATGTTATGACGGTGTTGCATGTAGAACATACTTGAATAAATGTGGTGTATAACACTAGACATATATGAAATTTAATTTATTTCAAAAAAAGTTTCATAAAAACATTGGATGTTACATTCTACCCCCCTTAAATTAATTTATCCCTCAAAATATATCAGTCTGATACAAAAAATGACTATACTTCTGCCTCATTATATCCTCAAGTTCCACCCTATCTTTTCACATACTGTTAGTGTCTCCAAAAAACATTGACCATGTATGTTGTATTTTTTGGAACATTCGTGGTATGATCCATAATTTTAACCAGTTTCAGATTCAATGTAAGCTCATTCTCTAGTGGTTTCACCTTTGATTTCAGTTTATGTGAAGGGTTTGGAAGGTACTTTCTGATGGACATTATATAGAAGACATCACGTGCTTGAGAGTGATTTGGAAGATGTTCCAATTGATATGACACTATCCCAATAAGTTAAATAATTTAAAAAGGACTGTTATACGTAGGATATAGTTTCAATTTCATTTCCAACCTCATAACTTTTTTCCATGGTGGAAATCATAGAAACACCTACTCATCAAATTAAAATTCCAGATCAAAATGTTTGTTATTAGAATAACATTTCTAAAGAATTTATTCATCCTTGATATGATGATGAATGGTTTTTACTTTCTCAACATTCTATATAGTGATCTCTAGTCCCAATAAAATTCATTCTATAACTTCATCCATGTATGTTGTAACTCAATATTTTTTCCCATTGAAGTCTTCAAAGGGTTCCATCTGAATGGTTGAGTGACTGTTATTGTTGTATGAAAAATCAACTATAGGATGGTGTTTATCTCAACCACCTTTCAAATCAAATTAAGAGTTTCTCAACATATATATTATGGTTTGAATTTTTATTTCATAATGTCTATCTATATGTGTATATAAGGAGTGATGAAACACAATTTTGTATCAATTTGATATTAAATACTTCGCAAACATTTTGAGATAATCCTATCTTAATCCTATATAATATAATGAAATACTATATAAAACCTTACCATATCCATAATTTATATAATTTATTTTTTATCAATAGATAAATTATTATCTGATATCAATAAATTTGGATGACTTATTAAGGTGACCAATTACCACCCATATAACATTAAGCAATTTAGAGGTTTTGGAGAACCCAATGACAAAATCCAAAGTGATGTTCTCCCATTTCCTTTACGGTATGGTTAATGGATGCTACATCAACTAATTTTTTTCATTTTATCCTTAACATTCTATAATACCATGCACTAGTATGCAACTCTGCAATATCTCTCTTCATTCCATCCAACTAGAGGTATTCGTGCAAATCACAATACATATTCATACATCCATTACAAATAGAGATTGAAAAACTATGATAACCTATAATATATCCTTCATTAAATCAAATAATTATAGAAGACATATAAAGTTATAAAACCTTATCATTCCATCCTAATAAAGGTTAATCTCATGAAAATTTCAATAATTTTTTTATCCCAAAAATTTCCTTCTATGATTATTAAAACATCACTTTGATGTAGGGTTGAACATTCAGTTGAGAAATATTTAATTTTTATTCTTATTTCTTTATTTCCATATCCATCCATTAAAAATCTATAAGTATAATTTTTTTTATCCACATCATGGATAATATATTTTGTACCTTTTGACTCAAATAATTGGACTCCTTGTTCACATTCTCAAGGGGATCAATTATTAAGTTGTTATAACACATTAACAGTTCTATCCATCTTCTATGACACATGTTAAACTCCTTCTATGTTAATACATATTTCTAACTATTATGACAATATATATAAACCACATTTTATATTATAATGATAATTACCCATTATATTTTATGAATAAAATAACGCAACTAAATCCAATTCATGGGTTGTTAAATTCTAATCATAAATCATCAATTGTCACAAGGAATAATAAAAAAAGTTATTCTACATAATAAAACATCCCAATACCTTCTTTGAAGAATCACTAAAGCTACGAACCATTCCCCATTAAAGGGTAGTATTTTCACAAGTGTAAAAACCAATTTTCATTATTTTTCCTTGAAATATATCTCATTCACATATCTCGAGGAACATGGAGCACTTCCATATTAACATGGTCAGAGGATAATAGAGTCATGATAAATTCCCCACAAATAATCAATACTATCAAGCTAAACCAAGATAACTATGGATCTCATTCACTATGGTTGGACTTGTCCAACATTCAATAGCCTCATTCTTCGATAGATCTACTATTATACCATCTCATTAGAGTATTTGACCAAAAAATGAACCCTTTTGAATCCAAAATTTATACATTATGAAATTTTCATACAATTTATCCTTTCATTGGGTCAATAGTAAAAATCTTATATGTTCATCATGAACTTCCATTCACAGTGTCTAGATAATAAAATCATCAATAATGACTACCAAAAACAATTCTAGGAAATATCAAAAGACTCTTTTCATAAAATATATGAATATAAGTGGGGAATTTTTGAGACCAAAAGGAATCATATATATTCATATTTCTAACACCTTGTACAGAATTTCATCCTAGGTATATACTTCTTTTGTAACCTGAATTAAGGTTATCTAGAAAAATGTAAATATTGTATGTCCATTAATATCTATTTAGATGATCGTCCAAGTCATCAAAATTGGAAATACAATACTTGTTCATAATTATGAGATTGTAAAAATCACGATAAGTAATGCAGAGTCACACTGATCTATCTTTCATGTTCACAAAAAGATTAGGCACACCAAAGGAGACACACATAGCTGAATTACTCCCTAATCAATGTTTTCATGAATTTTCATCTTTATTTTCCTACAAATCAGTTGGGTTAATTATATATGGAGCATTTGATATTTGTGTAGACTCATGTATGAGTTCTATTAGGAACTAAATTTCATCTTTTGGTGGAAGAACAAGATACTCGTCTGAAAATCCATCCACAAAATCACATATTATAGGCTTATTAATGATGTTAATTTTCACCTCATCAATTAGAGGTAACCATCCATTGTGAATGTTAATTAATACCCATACAATGGATGTATTATCCATGGGATAATCACACATATCGTCACATTGATATATGATAATATGTAGGATTAAAACATCAACTGTAACTTCTATTCCATGATAATTGATGTAGGGTTTATAAAAATTAAGTTAATCTTAGCCTAAGATGACATCATACTCATCCAATGGAATGATGATATTATTTCCAAGAAACACATTCCTAAAAACATTAACCCTATAGTAAATATAGACATAAGATTATTTCATCATTCTATAGGGGGTTTTCACTACAAATTCTATATTTCATTATATGGGATGAATCATAAAAACCATAGAAAATTTAAAATATATGAAATAGTGGGTCGATCCAAAATCAAATAAGGCATTTTAGGTTCTATAATGTATGTTATGTGTACCATTCACCACATAATTATCACAATATTATTCAAAAATAGTGATCACATGAGACTCCACTTATCCCATGGCTTAATAAGTTTCAAACATTAATCATCATCACCATCCTTAGGGTTTCAAAAATGGACATAGTAATTCCCACCCTCCTTAAACTTGTTTCACTAAATAGAGGGAGGTTCATTTTTTGTAACTTTCTCACTATTCACAATGTTATATACATTATTCTTTTTCATTTTAAATTATTATACCTGATGACAATAATTTATACACTTAAAAAATTTATTAGAACCCTAGAGGCAATCCCTTCAATGATTCTTCCGACGCAAAGAGCATAAGGTAAATCTTATATTCTTTTATCCATTGTTATTATATTTTTCATTGAACCCCATACTCATATTCTTGTCATAATCATGAGATTGATACACAACTCCAACCTCTATTTATACATTTATTATAGACCACACAATCTCTTCATAGCTACAAAAATAATCATATGGCTAACACCCTTATAAGACTTGAATTTAACCTTTTCATGAACCTATAAACATTAATTTCAGGATGGATGACATTTCTAGAAACACTCATCACATGTATTGTGAAAGTGAATTCATTGGTACCAACAGATTCATCATACCTCTTATTTTACTCGAAAAACCACCTATCCATTTTCATTCATAGAATGCGATGAATGTAATATTCAAGAATCTGTTCTTGATTTCAACCCAATCCATGGAAAAAATTTCCTCCTACTGCCTCATATTCTTGATTAGAGTCCACCAATGGTCTGCTTTGCATTTTAAATGATAAACATCCAGAATAACATTCAGACATTTTGAACACTGAAGAATAAGGATTATTTTTTAGTGGTAGAAATCCATTTTTTAGTAATAAGTGGATCATAAGACTATCTAAAATATGTTTGTCGTTGCCTCATGAAGGATTCAACAAAAAGTTGTTCTCTCTATTAATTATTTCGAAATCCAGTATGATTCATATAATTGGAAATATGGATGGGAATAGGAATGATATATTTAATTCAATATCAAATATAATTCATTTTATCCAAAGGGGATTTATAGTATTTTTCATCATAATTTAAATTAACTTGTTTCCTTTAGGTTACATCCATAAAATAAAACCGAAAACATAGAGTAAGAAAAAATTATAATATAGGGGAACCACATTATCAGGGAAAATAACTTATATTGTTTCTTAATTTTGACAGAATCATTTATCTATGACACATTAGGTTCATCCCCAGTTATTCATATCCAGTATATATTTAAATCGTTTATGATATTTTTTTAAAATTATATAAATTTACAATGTATATTCATTAGGAGTGTCAAACCAAGTGTGCCAAAAGGACCATTTTCGTGAACCATGGTACGATGGAGTCCATCTCGAGACACATTTTTTGATTTGTTTTCCCAATGTACATCTATTCCAGAGCAACATTCAGTTGTAGAATCCATACATGGATAAATTTCACTGAAACTACTCACTATATTCTTTACCAAAATACCATTACATTTTTCTTATCATTTGATTCATCTGTTGACATAGACATAGAGTTCCTACTAAGTGTTTCTCATAATTGTTTTCAATAGAAAACTAAACAAGTTCTCTAATACCAACTATAACTACCTACAATTTTTATACATTTAAATTAAAAAAAATTTGTGGAAAAAATAATATCTCTCATTAATAAATGCCTAAATACCTTACTAATATACTTCCATTGGAAACGTAGAATCTTTAAAACATGTTTTTAAGTGTTCAAAATTATCTCCCACTATGTTCTTCTAAACTTGAACACTTCTGAGACACATAACACATAATAAATGTAGTCATAACCCAGGAGAAAGGAATCATAGAAAAAGGTGATTTCATATTATTAGTAATGGAAAACAAGGGAGACATGTAAACATAATAATGAGCATTAGGGTATGAGAACATGATCATTAAAATAGAAGATCATATCCTTCATATAAATGATCATAAATTGGAATCATGGAATAAATATTTGTAGTTCAAATTACTGGAATCATAAGATAACAATGAAAATAATATATGAAATCTTAAATTTGAAATAAGACAGGTAATTTGTAGAAGATAAATTAGCATATAAAAATTATTTCCATATAATTTAAGGAATCACATACTTGGTTATATTAGTAGTATTGTTCACTCGATATTCCAACTTTTTCATCATTGTTTAATTCCATTCCAATATTAGTATTCAATGTTAACACTGAAGTCTATTGTAGCAGAAATAGTCCTCTACTAAACCGATTTAACTCCCTCTTCCAGCCAAGTATATCACAAGAGGTATAAATCATTTCAGATTTAATGGGGGGATTCATAGGAATCACCCATAACATAACGAAAACCATAAATTTTTTCTATAAGAACACAAAAAATTAATCACATAAAAACATACATAATGAAATTGTTTTCATAAACATAATTTAATCCTAGCATAATCCATGGAAAAAGAATTGCTCTATTAAATATAAATTTTTTACAAAAATAACCCCTTATTATAAAGAATAATAATATTATCATTGAATAATATACCTATTAAAACATATGTAACATCAAATAATTTATCATATATGAAAAATAATTTAGATAGATAACATGAATACATTTTTTTGGGTAAAATATGATTTCTTGTTTGAAAACATTTTATTTTCATAAAATTCAACATAATTATAAAAGAAATCATTTTCAAGGAAATTAATCTAGTAATATATTATGTGAATATTTAAGTAAAAAATTAATCATGAATGTGTAAAAATCCATTCAGGCCATATAATTTTATGGGAAAACATTATTATCATATTTTTTTCCATAAAAGTCAAAAGTACATTGTTTTGAAGACGAAAAAAGGATCCCCTAAACCATGTAGAAATAAGTAAAAGAATAGGTAAAAATAAATTCAAAAAACATTTGGTATATATTAAATTGTATATTTTGAAAACATTTTTTTAAAACATGGACATAGATGATAAATAATCCCTAATATATACTTAAAACTAAACAATCCCAAATATTGAATTGATTGTGTATTATATATTCTTCACTTTACAGTCTGTAGAATCGTATGCCTCATGAAATAATAAAAATGTTAATGATGTTAAAATATCATAAAATTTTTTATATGACACATAAATGATATTCATGAGTAGTATATATACCACATTGAAGAAATAATAGGTGAATATGTTGTAAGTCCCACAGACATAAAAGTGATATAAGACATCTGCATACCTTTGGTCTGATTTCCATCCTACACATCTGAAACTTCTACAAAGTGTATTAAATAATGTAATTAATTTTTTGAATATCTATATTTAAATTTAATATATAATATATTATTATCTTATCATTGTTTTGTTAATAATATTTCATAGTTACTCTTCATTTGGGTTTTAATAGCTTAATTTTCCTATGAACATTTCATCATATAAGTCACAGTTCATGCACATAAGATATAGTTATGTCTTATAAATAATTATATTATGTTATTATATAACATATTTATTAATTATATACATTCATATAAACATTCTTTAATGGTGATCATTGAAAATTAACAACATTGCATTATGGAGACAATATGTCATACGCAGGCATGAGAGATGAAATCATTCCATTAACTGAGAAATATTACAGTGGTGGATGGCATATATATTAATTAAAAATAAATATAATGTTATAATAATAATATATAATTATTATTTCCAAAATTTTACCAATCCAATTAATTTTATTATGTAAAACATATGACACCTCATTGTGGAGACTGTAGAAAGTACGTAATCATGCATGGTGATTTAATTTTGTTAGGATAGATAAATGGTATAATATGGTTGTTTTATAATCATAATAAAATATAATAATACATTTTATACAGGTTTTATTTCATTCTTATTTAAACAATATATGAATTGGAAGTAGAAGATGAAATACTATTGTGAGAATCAGTAAAGACTATTACCTCTTCCTTAGCAAGCCTCCTTTGGATCTCCTATAAGGGACACTACAGTTTATCATGTGAGAATAAAAACAACTATAGTATATTTATAGGGATGCTGAGAAGTTAAATTTTAATGGTATGGCTGGGAGATAATGCTCGCGGTGATGTGAATATCTGAGAGAGAAGGTCTCTCTTTATAATTATTATGAGTTGAAATTTTGGAATTTCAAAAATTATTAATTTATAACAAATAAATTATCAATCAAAATACAACCAAAATGTAATTTTTCTTATTATAAGATAATATAAATTTTTATTATCTTTATCCAAAATATATTTGAAAAATCATGGTTTTTTTTAAACCCATATCATTTTGATTGACCCTTAGTTAACATATTTTAATTTCAAGTAAAGTAACAACTTTATCAATATTAAATGGTTTTGATTTCTTCTTATTTTGGACAATTTTACCATAAATGAACATTTTATAATATATTAGACCATATTATAATTATTATTTACATTTACTAATTTATTATGATTTTTAATAAATTTAATAAATAATTATTTTGATAAAATATCATAATTTTCAGTTTTGACATTGTACACAACATGTCATTTTAAAAAAATTATAAATACTATATTTTTTAATCAAATATATTAAATTATCCATAAAATTTTAAATTAATATATAAATTTCATTTATGAAATTAATTATATAATATTATATTTAAAAAAATTTAATATCATTTTTTATATATTTCTATTACTTAAACTAGTACTGAATCATCATTATTTAACCATTCAAGGTAAATATTTATTTACAAAAAATTTAAAACATGTTACCATGATAAATAAAAACATTTTATCATTAAAATTATTATTTATTGTTTAAAATATCCCCTAAATATCATCATATTATAATAGTTATAGTTAAAAAAAGTTGAATACGAAAGCATCATCAATTCATTAAATAAAATATACTAAATTTCGTACATTAGACTATGTATATTAAAAAAGATAAAATATCCACCCAAGGTTTATTTTAGTCAAAACACCCTCATAAAATTCAATTACGACATGATTTATTGTAATTTTCTAATATTTACAGTATTATTTTTTATCCTTAATTACGTTATTTACATCTTACCATTTTAAAAAAATTACTAAAAATTCTATTCCTAATTACCAAAAATGAAATAAACCTTTGTGATTAATTTTTAGCAACTAATTTATTATATGGAATCCATTTTTCAAAAGTCAAAACATATTATTTTTAGCAATTAATTATTTATTAATCTCATTGACGAGCTGAGTAAACAAGTTATTGACGTTTAAAACATACAAAATATTGAAACGACGTTATATCTAATTTAAATTTAGAAATAATGACTATGAAAAAAAATTATTAAATGGAGAATTTTTTATCTAATTATACTTATAAACCAATAAAGAATATAATTTATCACTATGAATTATTTTTATGAAAAAAGTTGTTCTTAATTAAAATTCAGTATTTATTACTATTCAATAAAATATGATAATCATTATAAAAATAAAAAAAATATCCAAAGTAAATATTTAAATTATAATTTAATATAATATGATTATTTTTAAAATAAAATATATAATTTGGTAATAATTTTTTATTAAAATTGGTTCTCCATAAAAAGTTAATAAAATTTCCCATTTGAAAAATATTGGTGTTTATGTATAACATTGGGATGGTTATTATATTATTCCAATAATGTATGATTGTTGAATATCAATAATATTAAATTGAATATATAAAATATATATTTCATTAATATAATTTATTAATTTTAATTATTTGAAAATTTTAATCCAAAAAATCATTGAAAGAATAAAAATAAAATAATCATTATATTCAAATTTATATATATTTTTTGCTTCTAATTTAATTGGTAACAAATAAATTAAACTTATGAACCATATATTATTATAAATTACTTAATATTATTAATAACCACTAATTTAACACCTTGGTTATTATCTTATATAATAATAATAAAATGTCTATTTATATAAACTCAAGGTTTCATATAAAGAAATATAAGCAGTTGTTGATGGTAGATTATTCCTAACGTGGTGTAGCGTATAACAAAATACATCAATGAAATTTAATTTCTTCTAAAAAAAGGTTCCTAAAAACTTTAGTTGTGGTAGTGAGGAATCATGGAATAGAATTATCGATTATATGTGATCGAGATTTGAGTTTTACCTCTAGGTTTTGGAAAAGTATCCAACATACTCTAAAAACCACATCCAACTTTAGTACATATTATCATTACCCTTCTCATGGCCTATAAGAGAAAAAAATTCAGATACTAGAAGCCACGATGAGAGATTGTTCTATGGACATCAAAGTAGGGTGGTACCAATATCATCCTATGGTCGTGTTCCCTTACAAAAATAGTTTCCCCTTGATCATCCCAATGTATTTCTATGATACCCTTTATGGGATCAGATATAGAACACTAGTATATTGGGTTGAAGTCAAGGATCATATGTTTCCAAAACGTGAAATGGTCAATGAAATAATATACTATTCGGAAACTAATTTTTAGAACAATATAGAATCCCAATGTCAACAGAAGATATATAAAGACAATTGTAAACAAGGATTAGTGTTTGAGTATAGTGACATGGTATTCCTCTTCATATATCCATTGTATAATAACATACACATTTTGATGGAAGAAAATCTAGTTCGAAGGTACATCGACCCCTTTGATATTCTTGCTCATGTTAGATTTGTCTCCCATTAATTAGAACATCCACCTAACATGCATTTAGAATAGGATGAATTCCATGTATCCCTCTTGAGGATGTACATAAAAGATCCCTCAAATGTATAGAATCTAAAGTTGGTACAACTGGTGAATGACCCCACCTATAAAGGGAAGCCAGTGAAGATCTCAGAACATAGATATATTGATATATGAAATAATACTACTCACATAGTAAAAGTGATACACTGGGACAATATGTGTTAAGACACTACATGTTAATTGGAGGAAGTGATAAATGGGAAGTACTCGCACTATTGATTACCTAAGAATGTGAAAGAAAATCGAGGGAGAAATTTCATAAGGTGGAAGTATGTATCAAATAAAAAATATATCATTGAAATTTCCCTCCTTATAATTACTTCATATCATATAATCTACAGAAAATTAAATTACTAAAACAATAAAAACATAATAAACAAATTATTAATGAAATAAGAGGCAATTCTGTATATTAAAGAACATATACCAATAGAATAATAATAATACTTTAGTAATAGTAATTTTACTATTATGAAAAGTAAACTTTTGAATAGAATTCAAACATCCCCTATACATGTATAAATAATATTTACTTATTTTATAAATATAAATATGATATAATTATATGATAGTATATGTCAATAATTGTTTTAAAAATAAAAAATTATGTAATTTTATTTATAAAATAGAATTTTCTTTTAAAAATTTTATTATTAATATATTGTTTTAAAAGAAAAATTAATTTCATTAAATATATTCATAAAATAATATTATTTTTATGATTATTGGATAATTTTATACGACCTTAACTAATTTTTCAATGTTTCATAAAATTAGTTCTAATTATAAAATTTGTATTCGTTGAATAAGTGATGATCTAATTTAATGAGTAAAATTATTATAATTAGAAAATTATTTTTATAAAATGAATATATATTTGAAATCTACAGGTTGAAAATTGGTTTGGGTGAATTTTTGTGATTTTTCTAAAAAAGTTATATTTTTTGAGAATAGTGAAATATGATAATTTATTGTATAAGCTAAATATGAGAATTATTAAGCCATGCATGATGAATGGATGATATAAGAACCATTAGATCCAATCACGTACACCATTTACTATATTTAGTGTCAATAAGTCTTACCATTTATGGTTGTTTTCCCAAATAATAACAAAAATGAATAAAATAATCAAAAAACAGTTCCCCCATCCACTATAACTACCACCACTAACCACCCCTTATCCTAACACAAGAAAAGCTATGAAGATTGCCAAATTCTACCTATATACACTCCTAGAACTCTTCCCCATATCCAGGATATATTTTTCTTAACATAAGACAAAACATGAGGTTCTTAAGGAGATGTAGTTCAATATGTTAAATCTCCTTTGTTTTCTTCTAATTTCATCTCAATATCATTTATTTCTTATCCAATACTCATATAAATATCCCAAAGTGACACAATAACATCATTTTATATAATATACTCTAATTTTTTTATATTAATGGGATAATCCATCATAAAATCTATTACCTCTTCTATTAATTCTATAAATGATAACATCGTCTGGGATGTGTCTATTTACCGCCATCAGGGATGATGTGTTTTCATTTTACATTATAACCTTGAAGGCTAGTCATAAAATCCTTATTATGGTTAATCCATATTAAAATATTTATATTATATCATTTTTTATTGTTCTTCAACAAATTCACAAGAATAAAATTAAATAATAAAATAAATCAATCTCACGATGATCAAAAATTCACAATAATAAACTAATGTTCATCATTAAATTTTTATATAAGGAATCATTATAATATCTGAAATTAAAATAATATATGGGAACAATTTCAATTATAGAGGTTCACATAAATAATATATAATTACACTTTTGTAGTTTATCATTCATTTTACAAAATACTTCCAAAATTAAATAGAACAGAACCGATCATAAAATCATGAAAGAAATACTCCCAAAATTATGAAATTAATCACTTTAAGTAAATATGTTGGAAAAAAATGAATCTAAAAAAACAATAATAATTCAAATAAATGTATATGATTATATTAATTAATTAACATGTTTAATTTGAGTATCCACGAAATTATGTAAAATTGAAGAACAATTACA
Source organism: Viscum album (assembly GCA_963277665.1). NCBI lineage: Eukaryota > Viridiplantae > Streptophyta > Magnoliopsida > Santalales > Viscaceae > Viscum > Viscum album. The sequence continues at coordinate 650,856,824 of OY728138.1, read as the reverse complement.
GACTTATGGTAAGGAATCCCTCTAAACCTCAAAATCACATTTGGGTTATTGATTCTCTCCCATTACAATAATGAAAATATAAATTATTCTTATAAAATTCATCCATATTTTTTATGTTCCCAAATTATGTACCCCTTTACTGTCATCATTTTCTTCTAGGGAATAAATTTTTTATAAGGATCCCTTGTCGATTCTTCTCGATAAGAAATCCAGAGTGAAGATAGCATCCCAATTTCATAGAAATTATTATGTACACTCTATAATAAATTTGTAGAAAAAAATATTTTTATAAAATAGATATTTTTATCATAAATATTTACATTAGTATACTTATTGTTTTTAAACCAAAAATAGTTTTTCCTCTTTAACGACCCTATTATGTTTTCCCTTGGAATGCACAAAGGTTTCACATTTCTGATGTTTCTTAAACCCTCTTTTTATATATTTTCCCTTCATTCAGAGGTTATAAGTTATGATCTATTACAATTTTACCTTATGAATACACATTTATGATTTATATACATTCATTCAGGGACACTATTATGGTAACCACATTATTTATGATTGATTAAATGATTATGATACAAATATTTTTCCATGGGTAGCCCTTATATCTATTCTAATTGATTGATTCTTCGTGGGGAAAAAATATTAGTAGACATGTTATGATGTGTGTAATAAAATAGTGATATAATTCATTGGGTAATGTTTAGACTCAAGATATTTCATGTTGGGAAAGGGTGAAAACCAGATTCCTTTATGGGACATTGTCCATTATGTGGAAATGTCTTAGTAGTTAGCCTTGACTTATGATTATGTCATGTTGTTTACTTCTTATAAATTCCTATAATTCCTTGAATACATGATACCATATTCTATATTAATTTATTACATATTGGTTACATGTTCCATTCCTTTTAATTCTATAATATTATTTTTTCGAACATTTGTGTTATTCTTTAATCATATGTTTATTCCCTTTATGTGCTTTTCATCTCATCCCTTTTGTCAATGTATTCCCTAGGACACCCTAAGTAGATGTAAGGGATCAATGTATGTTATGAGATCATTATAAATAATTTATAAAAACATTTTTACTCTATTTCATTATTTTTATTTTTATGTACATACTCATCCAAAGACATTATATTTTATGATCCTTGGTTTTCATTTAATGAGTATCTATGCATAAAATCATTTATTAATATATATAGAAAAATAATTCACTATATTATCCCCAAATAAATTCAAAATAAAAACATAAAATATATAATAATTTTATATGTTAGCATTATATTAACGATGTTTACCTATTGTAATTATCATAATACTATATATATATATAAGTTTTTAAGTTCATTATCCTCCTCTCCTAGAAATGTCCCATCAAAGGTCAGTTAACAACCTATAGTGACATTACCATGTCAACACATATAAAATTCATCATGGTTGAATATTATAAATTGTATATAATATATAAAAATATATTTATATTCATTATAATATTCTAAAATTAATTTATAAATTAAATGTATGAAATTAGTAAATTCAATGTGAAACATGAACCTTTGATGAAATACATCATATCAACACGATTCTATTTTATCAATAGAAATGAGTAAATATAATCAAACTATTAAATTTGATAAATATAATTATAAATTATTATAATACACTTTAGTATCAATTATTTAATAAATATATGTTTGTTATTAAATAGGCATAAAAATGATGATATTATGTGTGATTTAAGGTAAGTGGATTATAGAACACAATTCCTTTGTTTGGTTTATAATAATTTCCACAGTATGATTGTTTATATTATGTTCTTAAAATTTATTTTCTATTTGCCTTTAGGGATAGTAATGTTCATACCTTTGTTAATGGTTTTCCAATAAAAACCACTTTTTTAAAGTGACTGCAATTTCCAAAATATCATATTTTACGCCACTTTAAATACATATTGTCCACTGATGAATAATAATGTATTATGTCCATGTATGATTTTTCTTATTCATTTGGGAAGCAAAAAAGTTAATTAATGATTGTATTCTTCATAAAATCATTATGAATTTATTTCACTTAATAGATATTACATAATGGTTTTAATTGGTATACATTTTTTGTGGTATAAATGGTTATGTAATTGTTATGATTTGAGGGATGTTCATGGAATTATATTGAACAACAATGTATTGGGTAATGTGATGTGACTCATGAGATTATTTTAATTATTCTCAAACATGAGTCTATCTTTTTTCACAATGATTATGTAATGATTATAAAAATAAGTTATGCATTCACATGATAAAATATTTTTTCACATCTTTTTGTGGGTATTTGACCAATGAATCATTATGTTGAATTTTTATGCCTTTCCACATTCCATTCCTTTGTCCATTCTGTCCCTCATTGACACACCTTGAATTTTTTATTAATTTTTTTTACTATTTCTTGGTTCCGGGTCATCACCCCAAGGTCCAGGTTGTGTCCCGACATAAAATTTTCATCGTTTAATATCTTTCGTGAGTTTCTGACCTGTGCGCGGTCACCGCATAGTGGGCGGTAGGCGCGTCACTAGTTCGGGTGCCGCGCAAATGTTTAAGGACTAAAATAAATAATGTTTTATATAAATAAGGTGGGTTTAATGTTTAATTTGTAATAAGAATAATGTTATTATTTAATTAATAATATTATATTTACTAAGGCGGTATTATTATGATTATTATTTCATTATTGTATATTTTATTTGTATTATTACTATTCTAAATATTTTTATTATTATTGTCATTTGTTATTATTATTATTATTATTATGGATTTTATAATTATTTTTATTCCTCGTTATTATTATTATTATTGTAATAATATCATTATTTCATATATATAATGAGAGTAAACCGTAATTCCCGGCCGGCTAGCCCCCTTCCCAATTTTCCCCCTTCCTCCGCGGGCCCACCCCCCTCAATGTTCCTTGCCCAAACCCGCTGTGCTCGCCCCGACCTTGCCACCATCCCCTCATGTCGATCATGGTTGCCTCCTCCTCTGCATCAGTGCCCGGGACACCTCCCGTGTCCAGCCTTTAGGTGGCTCCCGCGCCCCCTGCTCGACCTCGCCGGCCCCGACCTCCCGCTCCCGCAGCCGCCGAAACCCCCTCACAGTGGCACTCCTCTTCGACTCCACACAGCCAACTGCCAGCCGTGCCTCACCCTCACACACCTATCGCCTCCGACCCTCTCTGCAAGACCCCACTGGTGCCCCCTACTACGCCCCGACTAGCCTCCAGCTCTGCCCCCCCCCCCCCCCCCCCCCAACCCGGCTCCTCCCATGCGCGCCGCCCGCACCCTGTGCCCCCTCTCCCAAATCCTACAGCCCCAGCCTCTAGCCCTCATTTTCTCCACCACCTAGCACAGTAGTGTCGCACTACCCTAGCTGCAAACTCCCACACCCCCATAGCATGCCATTACCTCCCAGTCGCGCACCTGTCCGGTGAGTGAGAACTGACCAGTTCCATCGACTACTCTGACCTCCCCCGGCCAACGGCCGTCTTCTCTTTTACATGCAGATCCAATTCATGTAGACCCTCCACCTTCCTTGCTATGGTGTTTGTCTTTGTTCTTAGGGTTTTGATTTGAGGGATTTGAGTTGTTTGAGGTCCGACCTTGATAATTTTGGTTCGGTTCATTGTTTTAGGGTTTATTCATGGTTGCTTACAATGCGATTGACATGCGTCTTTGGTTTCACACAGAGATATTGATGTTTTATACCTCAAGGTACATGGTTTCATACCCTTGTTTCAATTTGTTATTTTATTGTGTTATTTGATTTTATAAATGTGTTTTATGATAAACTTTTGTGGTGTGAAATGTATTTTTGTAGTGTTTTGAAATGCGTTTAAGTGATAAATTATTATTTTGGTGTGTTCACCTTGTTGCACACCATTCAAATTGATTTTTAATTAATTTAACAATGTTCTTTGAGCTGTTTAATTAATTTATCAAGTCATTCATGTAATACATATTTGGGTGTGAAATGGTCCTTAGTGTACATTTGGTTTCAAAAGAAGGATTTTATATATATTTTGGTGTAAAGTCTTTTTGCTTTTTCCTGAAATGATATAATAAAAAATTTAATAATTTATTGAATTATTTAGATGGTGTAAAAGTGGTATTTTGAATGTTGTGGATATGTATTTGTTTTTAAAGTAGTGTGTTTATATAAAATAAGACATGTTCTTGGTGTAAACACTTTTTTCATCACATAGTGGTGTTTGAAGTCTTCAAAATGGATTTTTGACATGTGGGTATTTTTATTAAGTTGTGTAATTTGTTATTTTAACTGTGCAAGTGGTGCGATATTTAATTTGGTGTGTTGTGAGTGCACGCTTTTTTATAATTAGGGGTTTTGAATGGGGTTTGGGTGTCTAAAGTTGTGGGTTTCTCTTTGAAAATTGTTTTATATATTTTAAAGTGGTTTATTAAATATTATCAATGGTGGGAGTTATGTTTTAAAAGTATGTTGAGGTGTTTCTTTGTGTTGTTTGTTCGTTTGGATTGCTTTTAGTCCTTGTTCATGTATTTTATTAATATTTTCGGTTGCAACATGTTGGCGGGGTAACCTCGTGTTACCGCGATCATCGGTTTGTGCATGCTTGTGGGCCTGTGTGATGCCAGTCGCGCTTTCGTGTTGTCGCGTTTGAGCTGTGAGTCAAGGTAGGTTCCCATTCCACAGCTTTTTAAAATTTAAGTTACATTATTTCCTGGTGTTTGCGCACTCCATTTGTTCAAATTAAATATTTTATTAATTTTAATAATTGTGAGATAATATATGACTATTAATTTTTAAATGATTATCTGGTGTAAAAAAGGCCATTTATTTTATACAGGACACTCGAAATATTTTCTTAATGAACGGACACCCAGTAGTTAAAGAATGCCAGTTTGGATTTTAAATATAATTCACGAAATTTCAATTATAGTTCTGGTTTTAATGATAAATTATTTCTTCTCAAACTTGAAAAATCATTCTGGTTCTTTTTAAAGTGTTGATTATGAAATGTATTTAATGACCATTTGGAACTTCATGGAAAACGATGAGAATGTTTTGATAAAAACCCTCCTAGGATAACTTTCCTTCCCTGGTTGTAATTTATTTTTTTGGTGGTCGTAATTAGAGGATCTTGGGTACTTGAGTAGTTTAAAGGCAAGAGGTTGTCCCATCGAGTGGCTCGGTGTGATTCATGTTGTGATTTATATATATGTGTGTGTGATTGGATACTCGGTTGGCATCAGTTGGCTCACCCCCTTTCCTAAATACTTTAGACATGGGAATCTAGAATATTGAGATAATATTCTATGAATGATTGCTGCACTGGTAGGTTATGGTTCTGACCAGTGGCCCATAGTAGGCGGATATATAGGGTTTATTACTATAGGATTTTCCCTTGGCTTTCCTGAGAAAGGATGGTTGTACGTATTAGGAATTTTTATTTCATCGTGTGTGACATGTCAACGAGGATAATTTCTCATGTATTGGTGTCTTCTGGTTTATTCTTGATCTTCTAGGTTCACCAATGTATGTTGGCTTTCAGTTACATACTGTGATGAATATGGTAATTGTATATATTTTCTTTTCATTGCCCTTACGGTGTAACTACTGTAGCATTTTAATATGTAGTGTTTTTACTAGAAATTGATGTTTGGTTTTAAAGTGGTATATGAAAACTGTTTTCAAAGAATGGTGTTTTATACTTTTGTGAAAATTGAAAATGTAAATATCACTTCCCCTTTGAAAAATGGTAATGTCTCACTAAAAGAATGACTTGGGTTTTTGAAAGATGAATAGGGGAAATGACTCGTACTTTTTTTTGATTAAATTATAGAAAACATTACTTTTATAAATTGTAGTTCAAACATGAAATGATGTTTCTTTTATTGTAAAGGTAGTGGATTGGGAATAGATATCGAGCAAGCCTACTGAGTTTTAATACTCACGCCTATAACGTTTTCCTATTTTTAGTTTTGTTACGAGTTTTAATTGAGCTTTCTCAACATGGGAGAGAGTTGGTTGTGGGCTGGTGAGCGACTCCCAGGGTCGCAAGGAGTTTTGGGTCGTGGTCTGGTTAGTTTTCTATTGTGGGTTGTCCTTTTTTGTTTCATTCATTTGTGTTGCATTATTATACTTTGCCGTTATTTTACTTGTCTTTCAATTATGAGCCAAATCGTTCCACCTTGTTTAGTTTTGATGCCAGTCACTAGTTGCCGGCCTGTGGGGATCGGGAATGCCCCTCGCGCCATGTCGCAGGCCAGCTTAGGTGACTGGTTCAGGGTCGACCCGGGGTGGTTTTTGATAAAATGGTATCAGAGGAGGCCCTTGTAAATTGGGGTGTCCTGCATGTGGAAATTATGACTATAGGGACTCAAGAGGTAGGTATGGGAAGGACGTCATGAACCCTCACCCGTTCCGAACCTCAAGTCGCCAGGGGTAGATCTGGAATTGAGATCTTGTCTCGTTCTGGTTTGTTTTGGATTGAGGGATGACAACGGAGGCAAACCGATGTTACATTGTGATTTTACATGGAGTATTGACCCATGTGGAGTCTGCTTACACTATTTAAGTTCTTCCATGTCATCGATGCTTACATGGGGCATGGCCCACTAACATGTCTCTAGGGTAATCATGAATACTAGTCCATCTCTTTGGTGATTTGATGCAAGTTGTGTATTGTCTTGGTTCTTGTGGGTGTAAGTGCACTTTTGTATATTAGAAATGGATTTTAAAATGAGAACGATTTCATTCAAAGGGCTTTAAATTTGTGAATTGGATTTGTTTTAAAAATGAAATCTCTTAGTCAAATGATTCGGTGTTTTCTTGGAACCGGTAGAGATATGGTTTGAGTGCAACCTCAGGTACTCATTAAGAACATTTTCACATGTTAGGGAATGCATGGTAAGTGCATGTTGGTGTGTATGGATGGAAGTGTAAGAAGACATGAGCAATAGTTCATGGGATTATTGGGGAGTGCACTTGGAATTAGAATCATGACCTTGTTTTTCTAAAGTGATATTACGAAAGGGAAAATGATTTTCGAAAAATTGAATTTGGATTCAAAAGTGGGTTTCTGTATTTTGAAAATGGCACTCAAAGAATGTGGTTTTGAAATATAAATAAAAGGGGTTTTTTGTGTTGTGCTAGATTTTTTGGGTTTTTGAGATGAATGTTTTTGGATGGAAACACTTTAAATGATATTACATTGGCTTGATATTTGTCTTGGATCTGTGTTTTATATTTTGTTCATAACATGCCCCCCAGAAAGGTCCCTAGAGTTTCTGATAAGTCATGCCCAATTTTTGGTCCTTTTGAGACATTGTTTGTATTTAACGGTTATCGAGGTCCATTAAAGGTAGTTATGTGGTTTGAAGAGGTCGAGTGTGCTTTTAGGAAGTTGGGGACTCTCAAAGCTATTAGAGTGCGTGTTGTTTTTGGGACTGTTTGAAGGTCCATCTATGGATGTATGAGAGTTACTCTCCCCACCATCAATACATTTTTGGATGATGTGGGACGTATTAAAATATATCTTCGTTCGATGGTTTATACCTGAAGAAGTGAAGAAAAAGAAAAGGAAATAACTTATGCACTTTGAACAATACCAACTGACGGTGAAGGCATATAATGACCATTTCATGGAACTTGTGCCTTTTTCTCCAAAGGTATAATCACAGGACTTGATGAATACTTCACTCTTCATTGGGGGTCTTCATCTATATATAAAGGAGTGGGTCCTCTCTTATAGGGACCATCGTTTCGAGATGTTGGTGGATGGGGTGATTTTAGTTGAGTTCATCTCTGGATCGTAGATGGTTAGAAATCCAGCGTATCCAGCAACTCATGAAGGTTCCCCATCTGGTGAGCAGGGTGTGCTAGAGAGACCTATTTCTAAAAATTCTTATGTAGTTGTTTTCAATTCTTGTTCGTCGAACTATTCAGTGGTGTGCCATTAGTGTGGCTGGTTTGGGCAAGTGAGGTTGTCATGTCTCATACCTCCGAAGATGTTCAATCGTTGTAGATGTCTGAGTAACTTAAATAATTCTATAGGGAGCGTTTCTTGAAGAAAACGTTGTGACCCGAAAAAATTCAAGTGCCTTACTGTGAGGGAGGAGATGCTTAAATCATCAGAACCCGAGCTACAAGTCTTGGGGTGATGCTCGCGCATGGTTAGGGGTTTCTTGGGGTGTAAATCCTCAGTTTGGGTTTTGTGTTATGTGTTGGTGGTGAAACATTTAAAGTCATTTATTTATTATTTTTCTACTATTAATGTCTTGACGTTGTTTAATGTTCATTTTTTTGCTGTGGAGTTATGACGAACATGCATTATTTTAATCTAAACCAGTTTTTTTGTTGGGTTAGGGATTTTTTTGTTCTGTGTGTTTTTCTTAAGAGTGTGATTGACCCTTCTATGGGTAAATATTGGTTTTTGTGGTGTTCGTTTGGAGATGTAAGTGTCTGGAGAAGAGTCCAGGCTCGCGGTTATGCTCAGGTATACTGCTCAGGTTAAGCTCTATTTAGAGATTTTTCTCTAGTGTGCAGGCTTTCTTTGGTCTGAGTTGAGTGTCCCGTGTTTTGGTAGAGGTGTTGTTTTTGTCGTTCTATAGAGGTTGGTCTGGATCGATTTGGAGTTCATTTGTCACCGCCTCCTAAGGTGGATTTTTTGGGTGTTAAAAATTTCCACACTAGTTGAGTTCTTGTGGTAGGGAGAACCATCTTGTGTTCTTCAATTCTCTTATGTTGTGGCATCTTCTTGTTTTATTTGGGCATGAATTCTTGTTTGGTCCATCGTTCGACTGGGTGACTTTCTGGGTGCAGAAAGTGTCTATGGGGGGGAGAATTGTCACACCCTGACTTTTTAATTTATTTTTATTTTAGTATTTCATTGCTCTGGGTCATCGCGCCATTGACCGTGCTAGTTCCCGACATAAAACATTCGTCGTTTAATATCATTCGTGGGTTTTAGTCCCATGCGCGGTCACAACATAGTGGGCGGTAGGTGCGTCGTTAGCTCGGTTGCCACGCAAATGTTTAACGATTAAAAGAAATAACATTTTATATAAATAAGTTGGGTTGAATGTTTAATTTTTAATTCAAATAATGTTACTATTTAATTAATAATATTATATTTACTAAGGCAATGTTATTATGATTATTATTTCATTATTGTCTATGTTATTTATATTATTATTGTTATAATTATTTCAATTATTATTGTCATTGGTTATTATTATTATTATTATTATTATGGATTTTTAGTTTTATTTTTATTCCTGGTTATTATTATTATTATTATTATTATTATTATTGAATAATATCATTATTTTTATATATATAAAAAAAGAGAGAAAACCCTAATTCCCGGCCGGCTCGCCCCCTCCCCCATTTTTTTCAAGATCCTCCGCGGGCCGCACCCCCCATCTCTGTTCCCTGTGCGAACCCTATGTGCTCACCCTGCCCTTACCGCCTACCCCACATGACGATATCGGCCGCCTTCTACTCTACAGCAGCACCCCGGCCACCTCCCGTGTCCAGCCTACAGTCGGCTCCCCCCTGCTCGACCTCTCTTTCCACGACCTCTCGTTCATGCAGCTGCTGAAACCCCCTCGTAGTGGATCTCATGTTCGACTCTGCACAGCCGACCTCTGGCCTCACCTCACCCTCACACACTCGCCACCTCCGGCCCTCTCTGCAAGACCCCGCCAGCACCCCCTGATGTGCCTCGATCGGCCTCCGCCTCGGCCCCCCTACTCAGATCCTACCCTGTGTGTCATCCACACCATGCGCCCCCTCTCCCAGCACCTACAGTCCCTGACTCCGGACCTCGTTTGCTCTGCCACCCCATGCAGCAACATCACACCACCCTCGTCGCCAACTCTCACACCCCCCCATAACAGGCCAGTTTTTATCGGCCGCGCACCTGTCAGATGAGTGAGAATCGACCAGTTCCATCGACAACTGCGACCTCCCCCAGCCAGCACCCCTCTTGTTCTTCACATTCAGCTCCACTTTGGTTAGACCCTCCTACATCCTTCATAAGGTATTTTAATTTGTTATTAGGGTTTTGATTTGGTGGATTTGAGTTGTTTGAGGTCCGACCTTGATAATTTTGGTTCGGTTCATTGTTTTATGGTTTATTTGTGGTTGTGTGTGGTGCGATTGACGTGCGTCATTAGTTTCGTACTGAGATATTGATGTTTTATACCTCAAGGTATGTGGTACCATACCCATGGATCAATTTATTAATTTATTATGTTATTTGGTTTTATAAATTCGTTTTATGATCAAATATTGTGGTGCGAAATGTATTTTTGTAGTTACTTAACTTACCTTCATGTGAGAAATTATTATTTTGGTGTGTTTGCCTTGTTGCGCACCCATGAAATTAATTTTAAATTATTTCAATAATGTTCTTTGAGCTGTTTAAATAATTTATCAAGTCATTCATGTGATGTAAATTCTACTTTGAAATGGTTCTCAGTGTACATTTGTTTTCAAAAGGGGGATTTTATGTGTATTTTGGTGTGAAGTCTTTTTGGTTTTTCTTGAAATGATCTAATAAAAAATTTATTGATTTATTGAATTATTTAGATGCTGTGAAAGTGGTATTTTGAAAGTGTTGGATATGCATTTGTTTTTAGAGTAGTGTGTTTATATAAGATAAGACATGATCTTGGTCTAAACCATTTTTGTGTCACTTAGTGGTGTTTTAATTCTTCAAAATGGATTTTTGACATGTGAGTATTTTTATTAAGATGTGTAATTTGTTATTTTAACCGTGCAAGTGGTGAAATTTCTGATTTTGTGTGTTGTGAGTGTATGTTTATTTATAAGTAGGGGGTTTGAATAGGTTTTGGGTGACTAAAGCCGTGGGTTTTTCTTTGAAAATTGTTTTATAAATTTTAATGTGGTTAATTAAATAGTATTGGCGGTGCGAGTTTTGTTTTGAAAGTTGGTCAAGGTGGTTCTTTTGTGATTTTTGTTCGTCTGGATTGTTTTAAGTCTATGTTCAATTATTTTATTTATCTTTGTGGTTGCATGACATTGGCGGGGTAACCCCTCGTTACCGCGATCATCGGTTTGTGCATGCTTATGCGCTTGTGCAAGGCATGTCGCACTATCGCATTGTCACGTTCGAGAAACGAGTCGAGGTAGGTACCCATTGCACTGCTTTTTAAAATTTCAGTTACATTATTTCCTGCTATTTCAACACACCATTTGTTCAAATTAAATATTTTATTAATTTTAATAAATGTGAGATAATATAAGACAATTAATTTTGAAATGATTATCTGGTGTAAAAATAGCCATTTATTTTATATAGGACACTCGAAATATTTTTTTCATGAACACACACCCAATAGTGAAAGAATGCCAGTTTGGATTTTAAACACAATTCATAGAATTTCAGTTATTGTTCTGGTTTTAATGATAACTGATTTCTTCTCAAGCATGAAAAAGTATTTTGGTTTTTTTAAAGTGGTGATTTTGATATTTATTTAATGCCCATTTTGCATTTCACTACTACAAACAGGGCTTATAGTGGCGCTAAAATTTCCTTTAACAATGTCGTTAATCTCGGAGTTGGTAAAGGGGGGTCCCCTTTATCAGCTCTAAAAATAGCACTGATAAAGGGGGACCTTTATTAGTGCTAAAAAATGCACTGATAAAGGTTCTCCATTATGAGCGCTAATAAAGGTAGTCATTAGCAGCACTATTTTTAGAGCTGATAAACACTACCTTTATCAGCACTATTTTGAGCACTGATAGACACTACCATTATCAGTTCTATTTTGAGTGCTGATATATTATCCATTTATCATTGCTTAACTTGCGCTGATGAAGACCAAAGTAACAGTGCAAAAACAGAACCTGCACAGAACCTGCACACATATGATAGCACCTGCACACAACACAAACAACACACACACACACAGTACAGAAGAACAAAAATTCTACATACATTTACTTGAAATCATGAATAAAAAACAACACACTACTATCTTCCATAGTAATGGGTGTGAGAATGTGCAGTTCTTATAATACATGAGGTTATCCATTAGGGGTTATGGAAATGGTAGGTCTATAGAACACCTATTGGACTAATCATTTTTTCTCATTTTAAAAGCTGGATTATTGGTAGCCGGAACCCAAAAAAAGTTTCAAGGCAAGGCCAGAACAAAATACCTACACCTCCACAACCAACACTAGAAATATAGACACAAACAAAAGAAAACAACACCACACTACAGATCATAGTACTCATAATCGTCTCTATATCCCATACCAGATTCATCTTCCATAGTGACAGATTCCCAAACAGAAGCCGGTCCATGCCGTCTCCCAAAATCACCAACATCCCAGCTCCTCGACTGATCCAGAGGTAGTTGGGTTCCACAATAATATTTGACCAAGCTATCTTTTTTAAATTCATGAATCATCCCAATATCCCTCTTAAAATATTATCTAGTTCGTTTCGGGCACAGAAGATATGAGTAGTCATTCCTAGTTCTTCTTTTCAGAGTCACTGAGAAGGTTCCTTCACACTCGACCATATTGTTTTTCCCCCATATACTATATCGATGTACGAACGAATATCCGGTCCATTCATATTTTCTTTATCGCCTCATCCTTCTCATTCCCTTTATCGAGAAAAACCTATGAGGCACAACTATTTCCCCCACTATTACTCCTCCTTATTTGGTTCAAAGTATTACCCTCAATCCGAACAAGACCTCCAACCCCATCAGTAGAATTATTCACAGACCTAGAGACTTCCTCTTGACCCAAATATCCACTAAGGTGCTCTTTCAAGGATACCTAAACACCCACACCACCACCTTCTGAATTAGGACATAAACCAGAATCAAAGCTGACATTGGAGAGGCCTTCAAACCTGTTGCTTAAAAGGATAAGGACATGAAAATATATTCATACCTCTAGCACTCCCGACCTTAGGTTGAACTGGAGGGACCTCCCCTAACACTATTCCTCAAATAGATCCCGTTTAGCAACCAGCACCAGCCCTTCCACGGCATTCACCCTGCCAAAAATTTCCACAATTCCTTGGCCATCCTCGACAAACTCTATACTGACCTCCTCCCTCTGATTAGCCACCACTATAGGTTATGCCTCCTTGCCACTTCTTTCTGGTCTCTCTTCCTCTAGAACAGGTACCTCCCTCACACCAACCTCCAATTCCTTACATAGGACATATCCTTATCCTCAAAGAGATCCAAGACCAGACCCAACCTCCATTCTACAATCCTCAACCAGTTACCGTTCCACCACCGGGAAGTGGGGCTCCTTACCAAATCCTTCAGGGCCTATTTTCCCTTGTCCTGGACCCTCCCTAGCACAAGCCTCTGACAGCCTTCCCGAAGCACCTCCTACCCTTTGGGTAGACACCGGGGCATCTGAACAACGAGCCTTCCATGGCCCTCCCTTATTGCAAACCACCACTGAATGACCTAAGTGCTGACAAAAAGAATAATAATCCCTCCAGTACTCATAAACCACCTTTTTTTACCTATACACTTCTCTACTTATAATCTATATGTGATCAAAAGGTATCCTGGAAGTATCCAATTCCAAAAAAACCCAAGGATTAACTGGGTGACACACAACTTCAGTTCGTGAATCATAATAAGAATACCTTCCTACGAGATAACCTAGCATGCGAATAATAGTCGGATTCTGAAAAGGTGGTGTAATACCTCACACATCTTCACATCCAATGGTAAGAGAGTAACCGAATATAATATATAGATACAGATAATATATATATATATATATATAAATATACATACTTTGAATAATCCTAAATGAGATGGTAAGGGAAGTGTTGTTAAAGGACCACACCTTAGGGTGCCTTGGCGAGAGGTGAGTCGAGGCACAGCTGGAGGGCCTCATCACAGGTGAGGCGAGGCGACCTCATAGAGGCGCACCAAATGCGCGCCCCACACACGCAATCTTATGAGGCACTAAGGTGCATGGCGCTGTAATGGGGCACCCCAAAAGAAAACATACCTCCTTTCTAAAAAGTGGCAGTGGAGAGTGTGGAAATCATGGCTACAGATATAGCAGATCAGGGCAGTAAAGGTCAGGGTGAGATTAAGTCTAGGATGGTGGTGGATATCGAGATAGGATGATGAAAATCAGGCGTGGGTGAGGTCAATCACCAAAAACCATGGTGCACCATGAGAAATTGAGGAAAGTTCAATTAAATAGAAAATTTAATATGTTAATAAAAAACATAACATACTATAAAAACATCACATAATGGCACCTCACTCCCATTGAATTTTATTAAATGTATTAATTTGTATTCTTTTATTGAATTTATGTTTTTTAAAATAGAAAATTTTGTTTAAAACAATATAAAATTAATTATTTGTGTGTGCACCTTATTTGCGCCTCACGTCATGCCCTGCACCACATCCCCAAGCGGCCTTTGCACCTTATTGCACTATTCTCCTTTGACAACAATGGGTAAGGGGATATCCATCTTATAGGTCATTCAAGGAAGAGGAGTAGCCAACATTTCCAAAAGTTCCTCAACGATACGCATTATCTCAGGCATCTACCTAGAAATAATTTGTGCCAGTCAAACAAAAACTCATGTGCTCAAATAAAAGATCAAAAAAATAAGATGCAAAACATTGAAATTTCATAAAAATTAACCAAGGGGTACACGACGTGTGAGAGGAACCATATGGTGTCTAGTACCACTCCACCTATAGACCATGTCCATGGGGCTACATGGACCCAATTACATGTAGATGTACATGTTGTACATGTAGAATAATTGGTGTGTCCAAAATAATTGGAACCAGGTCGTGTGGTATTGGTCATGTGCTGCTGGTCGTGTCCATGTACATGGGTATGCGGTCGTGCACTTCATCATGGGATCCCAACAATGTGATTCACCAAATGTGATGGAATACTGGGGAAGGGGTACACGATGTGTTGGAGAACTACATGGAACTTCATAATTATAATTTCTTGAAACCCTATCTACCACACACACATGGATACACACCGTGTGTTCATCCTTGTAGACAACATGTAGTCTGGTTTTCTCCAGATTCTCAAATACATTCTCTGCATGTTGAATCTGATCCCTCTACTTTAATTTTAGAAATATTTTTATTTAGGCCCTATATCTAACTGAAAATGGTGGATATAATCCGTATTTGTTGTTTCCATCCATCGTTTGTTGGAAAATGGATATTGTTGATCCTCGGTGGTTTCGTTGTTCACCCCATACGCACTGCCCACCATCATTCCTTACCTCAAAAATGATTTGTTCAAAGATCAAAAATACGAATCCAGGGATAGAAAACATTGAGTAATAAATTAATATTTCAATATATCGGAGCATTCTCAATCCACAATTGGTACATATACATAGATGAGATCGATATGCTGAAACTATTTAATCAACAATGGTGTAAACATAAAATTTAAGATTCCTACTCAGATATTGGATCATTTTTAATCGAAAATCATGATATCTAATGATTGAAGGAAGTCATTGTGTTCATTATATCTTTATATGATATTATATGTCATATCATCATCATCAAAGGATATTTACCAAAGAAGGATGGAGGATAATCAACGATCTTATATGGATAACATAAGTACTAGGAATTCACCTTCATCCTATTTTTGTAAAATCTTCCATTAGGAATGTTACCCATTAGTTTTTAAACACATCTATATCATCTTCCGAATATGAGTTTTTGCAACAGTCAAGGTATTACTGAAAAAATATAAATACACACAGGATTAATAAATATTTTAGATGAACTCATAATTATTTTCGAAAATACCTCATCAGGGATGCTAGTTGTTTAATGAAATATCCTCTCTTTCATTAATTTACAAACATAATAACCACAATCCTTTCCATTTGTTTATTTTGGACACTACAAAAACATCATCAATAATAATTATTTTTTTATACGTGTTTGGATAGTGAAATGTTATTATATATACCAGGATACTTTTCTAGTTGTAGATCTTATAGGCGTTCTTATCCATTGGCTCTTGATTCATTTCATGTATTAGACAATATTGATGCACTGCCCTATCATTTCAGAATCCTCATTAATAGATAACATAAATTATATAACTTGATGTTTATTTTTAAAATATTGCATCTAGTGTATTAAAAATTAACAAACACCATCATGCATGGTCAGTTTGTAGGAATATCCATGAATTGAATCCAGGAAATAAATCTGTGGAGTATCCAAATTGACTATAAACATCATCCAATGATCCCTACAAATACAAAAAAGTTTTAGTAAAGAACGAAATTAAAATATTGTTGATATGATTAAATTATAGAGTTTTACCCCTGCATCATTGGTATTAAAAATATTCTATTATCCGTAATTTTTTTCAAACAATTTGAGCAGGGATAACATTATTGTAACCACTTTATCAGAATCTATTTCAACTTTTTAAGAGTTCGTGTGAGGACTAATGAGTCTAAAAATTTTTTTAGGTGGAAATCCCTTAAATTTTTATATATATACGCCTGCGAGAAATATAAAATGTATTTACTCATAATTATCAGAGTATATTAGCTTTTGTAAAATAAAATCATGAAAACATACATCATGTATACATTTAAAACTAAGGCACCTAGCCATTCATAATTGAAGATTTCATTTACATTTTCAGCTCTAATGAAATCAGATGATTCCTCTCCATACATATTTTTTTTCAAAATGAAATGTGTGAGTATTACCATCTTTCAACATTGAATCCACATGAACCTGCAATGATATTAAATGTGGATATGAAATGGATGGGGTGAAGGTGCTCTCAGTAGACCGTTTCAATCAATTGATTGATCCTTCATATAGTTTTAAGCTGATATTTGGTTTCACCACCATCTATTTGTCATTATATAATAACATTCATCGGTTCATACCTTTTTTCATTAAATTCTAAAGGTCCAGCTAGAAAAATAAATTGGAAATGGATACCTTTTTGTTGACATGTTTTTTTACAAGAATTTTTATCTATACGAAGAATGTTCCAAAATCTTGTTCAACCGTATGAATGTCATCATCTTCAACTGGAATAGGTAACTTAGCACTTGTCTCATTATCTATGTTAATTTACATTCAGAGATGATATTTTGTAAGTTGTCTGTTGTGTAGCATGTTATTCTGGGTATTAAACACCATAGCCCTCGCTACAAGGCGATAGGTGGGAGTTGATAGATATAAATCACATTCATTTTCACCCTATAGAATATTTGTACAAGAAAGGTATCAGTTTCTATGTGAATCAAACATTACAGAAACAATTATTAAAAAATTGATTACCTCAGTTAAGTTAGGTTTTTTAGTGGAATGGCTCGCCTCAAAGCTGGTGGCGGGTGGTGTGGGATCGTCACACATGGGTTGTTGTTGAGTTGTTTCTTCTCTTTGTCTCTCCCCCATCAATTTTCATATCATCTCTCCCTGATATTGTAATTATTCTATAAAAAAGATAATTGTTCTTGCAGATTTTCCATTTTTTCATTTTGATCACTTGCTTGCTTATGTTTTTGAATATATGTTCGGGGTGTCACCCCGAAACCAGCACCTCTGACGCGACCATACTATTCTAGATGCACCAATGATGCTGAATGTATGTCTGCATTTGGTGCGGCTATTATTTATTATAGTGACTATGTCAGATAGAAAATATAGAAAAATAAGTAGTTAATGTAATGTAATAGCGATTTAAATAAAATCAAATTTATATTATGTCATACTTACACATGTTTCGCACACTTTTTGTGTGTTTTCATCTATCAGTATCTCCTCATTATTTACATGAGACTCCTTCCATAGCACATGGTGTGGTATGGATATGGCTTTTTATTTTGATTAATAAATTTTTATATAAACAGAGAAACATTGTTATGGTGTTTTTTTATGTCACATACAAGTAGTATGGTAAATTTAAAAGATGTACCAATTTTTTCTCAAGTTAAGTGTACCCCATCCTTGCTTTACGGTAACGGTACGCTGGTTTTGTTGCACAATTTTTTTTTCAGCACTCAGTTGTTGTTTCATAAATAAAAAAATCTCAATCAAAGTGATGAATACAAGAAAATGTTAAACAACGTATTACCCCACACAATGTACCTAAAAAGTCTACTCCCCACAACAGTTGCTAAACGCATCCAACGCTCCTTCGGATATTAAGTGTGCATAAAGAGGAGGTGGGGGCAGCTTTATTTTCCCTTCTGCATCATTAAGTTGATATTTCATTAATTTTTTTTGGGAACCTCTATGAATCCCTCCTATAACTCTTAATAAATATTCCTTGTGCGAGGCATCTTATATAAATGAACTCTAAAATGTATGATGAAGATTAACTCAATGTTTTGGGGTTTTATTTTATTTTAATAAATGAAAACAAAGGTATCATATTGTTACTGTAATCTCTTCCCACATTAGTTTCTCTAGCCCGGTGACAACATGTTGCCACGACTGTACCTCAATCGGTGCGCGTTGCCGAGTGATGATTCCAATGTAGAAACTAAATATGGCTCTATTAGGGTTAACATGTTGGCCTCACTTATTCCATCCCTCCTCACATTTGATGCCTTTTTCTTTTGCCTAAAAGATTTTGGAAAATACTATCAAACTACAACACTCATGTTTTTTTGTGCTTTTAGGGTTTCATTTCCAACCATTTCCTTAGAAGTATCATTAATATGTTCCCTTGGAGCGCTAGCATCAGCACTAGGACCAGCAGAAATAGGTTGAGAAACCTATTTTTCCTCAACACTAGGACCGGCTACAATAGGTTGAGAAACCTATTATTGCTCTGCACTGGGACCATGAGCATCTCGTTGAGTAACCTATAGTGGCTCCGCAGTGGGACCACCACCAGCTGATTGAAAAACCTATTCTTATTCTGCACTGGGACCACCAGCTTCTTGTTGATAGACCTTTTGTGCCTCAGGATTGGGAGCATCAACAGTTGTAGAAGTCATTATATATAAAATTGGTTTAATATTTAACATAGATTACATAAAAAAACCACGAACATATAATAACATAACATCACACAATTTATATTACAATAAACAAGTAACCTGATTGTTGTACTCTCTTTTTTTTCTTTAAATGCTGAAGATATTTGACTCCTCTATCGAATATGTAAATCCCTTCATCGTGGTATCCTCTAACATACAAAAAAACATCTGCATTGGGACTTCTGCGAAATGATTGTGAGGTCCCTATAAAAAGGTCAAACTCTATTGAACTTTCATCTGACCCTTCAGTTGTTTTGGTCGATAATAGAATAATTGACCAATTTCTGGTTGTGGGGCCTGGAAAATAAAATACTTGTACTGTCTGTGATGGCATTATAAATGGTTTTTCTTTCTCCCCTTCCTTACTAAAATCAACATTCACAAATCCAAATTCATCTATTTTAATATCACTCCTGTTATCAACCCACATGCATTGAAAAATATGCAAGTTGAATTTCATATAATCCAACTCCCATATTCGTTTGATGATGGAAAAGTATGATATATTCATATAAATTGGAATTTTGTCCTTAGCACCAGAAACATGCATCGCCTCAGCCACAAGTGTAACCCAGTATTCTGAATGGTACCATCTTCATCATGTTCGTTAGAATAGAATGTATAACTGTTAAATTCATAAGGATTGTTTGAAAATACGTAAACACCTGCTCCTCCAGCTACCCATCAAAGTTGTTATAAAATTGAGTCTGGATTTTCATCTAAATGATATGAAATATGGTCCCAAAAACATCCTATAGACAGTAGATTAGGTGTATCTGATATCCACTTTTCATCCCTAGAAGGATTCAAATTCTTAATAATTTCTTTGTGGGTTTAAACATATGGGTCAATGTCGAAATTGTTATGCAATACATAACGGTGTGCCTGCTAATGATTTGTAATATTGATTGTGACAACATCTCTTCCTGAAATTCCTTCACACTCAAGCCACTCAGTGTGACGATATTTTGGTAGGCCAACAATTTCCACACCAGATAGGTATTTAGAAAAAAATTCAATAGCTTCCTAAACAAAATATTGCTCCACAATACAACCCTCAAGCTGACATCGGTTTTTTACATACCCTTTCAAAATCTTCATATACCGTTCAATGGGGTATATCCATCTATAATGTATAGGACCACATAGTCGAATCTCTGTTGTAAAATAAACAATTAAATGAACCATCATATTGAAAAATATCAGCAGGAAGAACATTTCCAATTCACATAATATGACGACAATTTCTATTTCTATAGTTAGAAATTTCACCGGGTCTATAACATTACTCCATATATCTTTGAAGAAGAAATAGAGATTCATTAATGTATGGTGGACATTCTTGGAAAAAATGCACTGTAAAGCTATATGAATTATATCTTGCATCAAAACATGGTAGTCATGTGATTTCAGACTCTTTAATTTTAAATCTCTTATTGACATGACGTTCTTGATATTTGATGAATAACCCTCTGGAACCTTTACATCATTCAAGAAGTTGGAAAACTGATATCTCTCCTACCTGGAAATAGTGTAAGCAGTAAGAGGAAGAAATGTTCATTTTTCACCCTTCACTACTGCCAAATCATCTCGTATTCCCATCTCAACCATTTCCAATCTATCATTAATCTCATCCAATATTTTTCCAGGTGCATTTAGAAATGTGCCGATGACACTATCACATACATTTTTTTCAACACACATAACCACAAGAAAATGTCTAACATACAGAAAATTCATGTATGGTAATTCAAAAAAAACTGATCTTTTTTCCGAACCAGTTTTCGTATTTTTTATTTAAAAAGGTTTACCAAATGTATTGTCCAAATATTTTACTTTCTCAAACAATTGATTTGCTGTTAGTTGAGATGGTGTTGTACATTCTTCTAAACTTCGGTCAAATGATGTCGTTCATTATCGGTACTTATGTCGTTGGGGTATAAAATCTGTGATGTCCAGACAAAAAATTAATATTTTTATTTTCCAAACACTTTTGAGGGAATAGTAAGAAACCGACAAACACTTTTGAGGAAAAGTGGTAAACCATATATGAATTCACAACAAACTTCAAAAACCATTGACAATGGCCAACAAAACAACTCGTTCAACATACAAAATCAACCACACCATCAATCAAATTTACAATCTTCATCATGAGCCGGAATCACCCAAGAGAAGGCCAAATAAAATTCTATTCCACTGATTCCACATTCATCTAGTAGAGCCACCAATCCCGAGCCTTCAACACATTAGACAAAAAACAGCAAAACTGGACAGACGATTCACAACTCCTCTAATGATTAGCCAACCACTCGAACTCCAACCAGCTGATTTTGGATTAATTTTTCAACCTAATTGACTATGAACCTTGTTCAAAAATGAGACAGTCTTGAGTTCCATTAATCCTATATCCTGAAAAATTTCCATAACCAGGATAGTCATTTATCATTTTCTACAATATCGATTTTGAAGTTAAATATTACTTTTTGTAAGAATCATACAATGCAAAACATGAATCCCACAATATTTTCAAATCCTTGATCAATGGGGCCAGATAAACATCAATATCATTGCCCAGTTGTTTTAGTCCTGATATATGCATAGATAATATGATGTATTTTCGTTTCATGCATAACCACAGTGGTAAGTTTTATTTTACCAACATAACCGGCCATGTACTGTGACTGCTTCATTGAAAACCAAAAGGAATCACCCCATTTGTAGATAATGCCAGATGAAGGTTTTTCGGCTGATTCCCAAATTCAGGATACTCGTGATCAATTCTCTTCCACTATAGAGATTATGTTGGGTGACGCAGTTTCCCATCTTTAATTATTTTATCTTTATGCCATGTCAATTATCCTGCAGTCTCTTCACTTCTATAGAGGCACCAATACCTTTGAATTATTGGAAAGTACCATACAACATTATTAGGACTAGAATCGTCTTTCTTGTATCGAGATACACCACAATTTGGGGATTCTTTCAGTGATTTATGGTCCTTGAGAAACAATATACAGTCATTCGGACAGGCATGTATTCTTTCAGAGATCATACCCATCAATCATTGAATTCGTTTAGCATCGTATATTTGGATTGGGACTTCATTATCTTCTGGGAGCATGTCAATCAGGCGAGCAAGTTGTTCCGTAAAACTAGCTTCACTCCACCTATTTCCTACTTTCAAATTATACAGCTTTAATACGGCAGGAAATGATGTATATTTAGTGCAACCAGCATACAATGACATTTTTTCACAACTCTTTAACTTCTCAAACAATTTTGGTCAATAACGAAGTTCATCTTTAACTATCCTTTTCATTTCCTCAATATGATCTTCATCATCATTCACATCTGTAATCACACCCTCCATACGATCGTGTTCACTTCTCATGCTTGTAATCATATCAGATGATCTATAAAATTCCGTGTTATCGGAGCCACAACCTACATTCATTTTTTTCCTCGTGTTTATTCCAACATGTATTACTTCGATCTATTCCATGACAGATAAGGTGTCCTTCCAACTCCTCTGGACAAATTTGTCTTGAATAAAAACAGCATAAACCCGGATAAATTTAATGCTACCATGGAAATTATTTTATTTTTATATTCATTTTAATGATTTTAGGTCTCATTAAATGATAACATATATTTATATTTTTTTTTGGAATTTTGGGATTAAAAATGTACTTTTTATGGAAATGGATTTTTGGTATAAAAAATGGGTTCTTGAATGAAAGATTGAAGTTTTATCTGGATGCGTTTTCATATAGGATTAAAATATTTTTTATCCTTGTTATATGATGAATGTGTTATATAAATGATATGGTAACTAATAATTATATGGAACATGTGAGATTGATATATCTTATATGATGGTTTAATCCCCATTATAGCTAACTAGTGGGCCCGTTACAACTAATATAAAGCGTTGATCCCTAATATTTCTCATAGGTGATCCTGCTATATCTTATATGAAGGTTTGAGCCCCATTATAGCTTATAGGTGATCTTGTTTTAACTTATATAAATGGTGATCCCCATTGAATATCTATATTTCATTTGGTGATAATAATATTTGAATCATGTAAAATGGTTATTCCAATTGAAATTATTTTATGTATATGATGCTATAAGTCACCTAAAAAAATTTTAATTTATTTTTATTTGTTTTAATAATTTTATTTGAGAAAAATGAATTTGTGTTATCCATTTATAATGTATGGGTTACTTTTCTCTTGTTTTTCATAATTCTCTAAAACTCTAAACCAAAAAATCATTGAATATGAATTCTTGTTCAAAAACACTAGAATAAGTAAATTTTAAAGTGTTGTCCTTACATTAGGTATTATGGGACGTTTTATACAAATATGGATATTAAGATGTTTTATTATGAGTTATTAAATTAATAGCTTGTTTATAACTTGAAGGTTGATCATATGTTCAATATATTAGAAAACCCATTGTAGGAATTGAGTTAGGAATATACCATGTTGATTAATGGTATTTTTGAAGTCATTCATTTTTGAGGTAATTATGGGTTATTACTTTTCGTGATGAAAATAGAATAGTATAAAAAAATTTCTGCTAAAAAATGTTATGGTTATTTTTAGGATTTTATGGCATTTTTTTTAATGTTATAATAATATAATATAATTCTAAAAATGGAAAGGCTGTTGGATGGGTGGAAACCCGTCGCGTCAGAAAAGGTTGTGGGAATCGAACCCATAACATATGGGAGACAGGGGTTCATCATGTTTCAATATCTTAAATGAAGTCTTTTATTGAATCACTTTTTTATTTTTATAAAATTGATTTTATGGATGATGAATAAGTAAATTTTGGGAGAAAGGTTTTTATTATATTGAAAAATATTTGGGGGTTATATAATAAATCGTTTTTGGGATGACATATGCTTCTATGGGAATACTATATGATCACGGTAAATATAATAAAATAGTATTTTTTTAGAGGAATAATTTTTGAATTATATTTTCGATGAATATATAATTTTATTTTAGACGTAGGATGATTCGGGTAATTTATTGAAAAGGATAGCATATCATGAATATTACTGGGGAAATTTTTTATTGGTAATGGACATCAAGAGTAATTGATGTTATTTGGAGATTATTTTTAATATTTATCATTTAAGACTGTGTCAAAAAATCCTTTTGAATTTTTGGATTTAATCATAGTTCAAAATATATGGATGCTTTTTGTGGAAATTTGTTTGTTGAATTATTTATGTTCATCTTTGGGTGTTACAATTTAATTGGGTAGAATACAATATATTTTCACCATATAGTTGTTTATTATTATTTTTGTATTATATAATATTATAATAATCGTTTTCATTTTGGATAATATATAATGATATGAGAAATTGATAGTTAATCTTTTGTAGGTTATTTGATTCTCTAATAGTTGATTTTAGTGCTTCAGGCATGATAAATTCGTCATGCTTACTCGTTATATAGAGTAAAAGTTGAGATTATGGTGAAAGTTTATTAATGGATAAAAATATACATGTAATGTAAGAATATTACCTTGTTTCATTAATCTAGTTAGTAATACATTTCCTATGCACCATGGATAGGATCATAAATGAAAAAAAAATTCCCTTAAACTTTCTTACTATGAAATTACGGAAATTATAACCCATCATAGATTTGTGGTTTCTGATGGTTAAAATTCTCATGAATGTGTTCTATATCAATCTTCATCAGAACATGATAGTTTATTTTTTCTTCCATATCCATGTTTTATTACATGGATATCTCTTATGTCTTATCTCAGGTGACCTTTTAACTTCCCATTCTATATTTTAAAGTGGAAGTTTCATTTATTTATTTTTTCCGATGTGGTATTTTAATATTGTTATTTTAAAAATATAAAACACTAGTTTCCAATCCCATGTTAATATTGCGTGGGAAAATTTTATAAAATGTCGGAGAATGTAACATCCTATCTTTTTGAATGGAAACATTATGTTTGATAACAAACATGATATTCCACATTGAGTATAAGTGAACAAACAAATAATATTTAAAGCTTACCATAATAATTAATCTATTATAATGATTGGAATAAAAATTATTAACTAAATACTTAAAATAGATTTTATACCAGTTTATATAATAATTCATTTGTTACCAAATTAATTATAAATGGAAGAAAAAACAATTTAAAATAAAAGATGTTTTTTTTGTAAAACTATTTAAATGTGAATAATTATATTTATAAAAAAATAAAATCACATTTTTTAGTTTATATTAATGAAATAAAAATAGAATATAATGTTTAAAATTAATCTTATATGTTTTCTAAACAAAATATAACAAGAAATTTAATTATACAGATGAAAAGAGTATTTTTCTAAAAATGTAAGTTTGTCTCCCTTTGATGGTGAAACATTTATAAATCTATTTTCTACACAGTTACATGTTATATTTGAAAAAATAATCTTCTTTTTTAATATATGAGTACGAGAAATTAATTTGGCTTATTTTTTGTATTTTTGTAAGATTATTTTTTTGATGAAAAGTAAAAATATTCAGTATTTTAATAGAAAACATCGTTTTCTTTAATTTATTAATATTATTAAATTAAAAAATTGAATTTTTATAAAGTATAATTAGATAATTGTTTTATAATTTATTCCAAGTATGGTAATTGGAATATTTTTCACAGTGAATATTCTTATAAAAACCATGCAAAAAGGTGAAAGTTTTTAGTAAAAAACCATTTTTTCTTGTTCCATTAACATGACTAGCTTTTAATTAATTAATTTAAACTATTCATTTTTAATTTGGATAAATGGATTCAATATTATCAATCATAAGTTAAAAATTATGTTAACTGGTACCTTTTTTTAGATATTATGAATAATAACTTTCGAAATAATTTTTAATACCATAGCTTAAGGTAAATTAGTTATTTGAAGGTAAAAAGTATATTATAGATATTATAAAATCAATGACAAACTAGTCAAAATTTAATTTCATGATTATATGACAACTAATATCATCCTCAAATTTATTCTAGGACCACCAAGTGGCACATGGATGACATTAATTCATTTAAAATGTTATATTAGATGTGAAGAAAAAAATTTCCACACCCTTGTTCTTATCAAGTAAATTATTATTAATGTGGGGTTACATAGAGGAAATATTATAATATAAATATTATTATTAAAATATAATAGTTTTAACAGCATACTGGTAATATATTTATAATATTTAGGAAAAAATTAATTAATTTGAAGGGTGACACAATGAATATGAAGTAATTGTTTAATTAATTAATGAATCAAATAAATTATTTTAAAAATACGAAAATAAATATAATTTTATATATTTTATTCCATCCACTAATGTTATAGGTTAATTTTACATTATAGGGATATGTTTATAAGGCCCTAACCTTAAACATTACTTAATCTTGAGTTATTTCAAGAATACACATTGAGGATCTTTTCAGGTTTAGAGTTTTAGATAATTAGATCATAAATCATGAATTACATTCCACATTTAAACAAGGTGGTTACATAAAAGATAGTATTATTTTTTCCCATCAAAGGAGACATATTTAAAATAAAACATGGATTCTTTCGTGACACTTCCTCGTCACTATGATCACATCATGTACCTTTCCCATGACCTGTGAAAAACATTTCAAAAACATTGCATGAGCATAAAAAACTCAGTAAGGGTTATAAAAGTACAGAATGAAAACATTAGTCCACGTATAAATAAGAACCAATGAAATCATAATTTACTCATAAAACATAAGCACTTCATCATACCTCATGAAATTATATGATTTATGAATAACTCATAGAAAACATAATACATAAAGGTAACTTGAGGTATTCATAACATTTTTACGTAGGGAGCAACCATTATGGTTACGTTTGGAATACCCATCACGTTATATTCCACAAATATCTTTGGAGAATCCGTAGCATTTAACTCCTTCATTTTGCCCAATGAAATGGTGAGCTATCACGGGCTCACCCACCCTAACGTTTTCTCAGAACAACCAGTCCTCATAAATAATTCCCAAGAACCATAACATAATCGTATTACATAAAACATGCATACAGAAAACAAAACATTTCTAAATTTCAATCACAATATATCAAAAACACATTGAAATAATCAAAACATTATCAAAACCATTTTAAATACCGAAAGAAAAGAAAAGTAAAACATGGTATTTATTTTTCATTTAAAAAAAGTTATGGCTTGTAGAGGAAGCTGAAACTCAAATAATGGTCACGGCGGGGAGAAGTCGTTGTTGCCGCATACGTAAGACAAAAAACCTTCCCTTTTGTTATATAGTAAAACACTTCATATAAATATATTCCTTTTGAATAAAAGTAAAAGTCAAAGGGGTTTATACACCGTATAAAAAAGTTGTGTATAAAACAAAATATGCCTCAATGAAATGAGATTGAGACGAAGTTCCTTACCACGTGTCTGACTTGACTTGATCGTTTTATAATCATTTGAATAATAAACTATAGTTAATTTATACTTTCTTAATAACCTTTTTCATGTTCATTATTTCTTTTATATCACTTATTACCATGTTATGAACATTATGTAATTATTTTTAAGTTAATAATGGTCGTTTTGTTGATCTGTGGTACTTGAGGCAAAAATAATCTTCTTATAATTACAAGTTGTTCATGTGGTAAAATATCCATTTTACCCAGAATTATATTCAAGATGTATATATCATATATATCCATTATATACAAGCATTTATAATATTACATAACATTTAGAGGTAAGAAGTGAAATACACCGTTCATGGAGACGATAAGCTGTACGTACGCATGAACGCTACTTTCATTTCTATTTTGTATTTAATGGAGTGAAATAATAATTATATAAAGGTATATTATAATATAAGTATAATATCATATATTATATTAAATCATAAAATCCATCATTTATACGTCCCATATATGGCATAGATGATTCAAATCACTTTGAGGGGGCGGTAGTATGCACTTCCTACAATGAAGATATCGCATTTACCCGTAATGGAAACCATAAAAGTATGCCATAAATGAAAAATAAAGAATCATAAGGAAAACATAAACATAATATATATCATATATAAATAGAGTGAAATCTTAATGGCCACCATGAAATTTGTTAAAAGAAGACTGAACAATCATCATTTCGTGAGGCATAATTTCGCAAACCACAGAAACAGTATGTTCTTTAACCATTAGACGGAGGTGTGTGTAAGTGTAAATAAAATAATTCTTATAAAATCATCCTAGTATATTGGATATATTTTTTTTTGTTACAAAAGAAAATAATAAAAAGAGTTCAGGGGGTCGTAGAAACAAAATAAAACAAAAGAACAAAAGTGAAGACATTACATTTAAATCGGGTAACTCCTTTTAGATTAAACCAAAAGGGTTTATTGAAGAGATTTCTGCCTAAGGTAAGACTTATAGGATCAAGAGAGGGATTTGGAGAGATAAAATGGGTAGATATTGGCCTATCCAATGGCTTGAGAGGTGTGGGTAAGGTGGTAGAGGTGGGGGCCTTTTATAAGAGGGACAAGGGGCACTCTTGGAATGTCAAGAAATGTTACTTTATTATATAATTAGTTTCGGATTTTAAAGGTCCCAAAATGATATATTTCTATGATAAGGTGATAGGGGTTTGAAATCGACACATCCAATAAGCTTTTGATAAGTTTAATCCTTAGAAATTACATTATCTTTTCATTTTATTTAAATTGTTAATTAATGAGGTAATCACTCCATCCTCATGGTGTCATAAAAAAATTAATTTATTTAATGTCTAAAAATTATTAAAAAATACTATGATTTAGGAAATATTTTTAAATTTACAATTACTATTTACAGTCTAAGATATCATTTACACAGACAAAAATATTTTTTTTAATTGGGTGATACATACTTTGGTTATACATTCCCTTTAAAAAAATAATATAATAAAATGTCACTATCACCCAAAAGTGATTCCATGGGGTCCTAATGTTTGGTACAAGGAATCCCATGGTTGGCCATGACACAACCAGTAGTATTAGAACACATTTTGGGGACATTTTTTGTTATTAGGATATTATTTTATTATCCTTAACTACCCGATTACTAATTAATCACAATAAATAAAGATAATTACCGTCGTTACTATTCTTAATATCCAAATATAAAAGTTTATTAATTAAATAATTTGGAAAATTTTATTCCAAATATGGAATCCATTGTACCAAATTCCAAACATATAAATTGTAGTAATTAATTTAAAAATAACTATCATTGTCAAAAAAGGCAATTTTTTTAGAAAAAATATCTATCATAAAGTTTAACAATTGATTATGTCCAATTTCAAAGTGAAATTAATTACAATGACCAACATTGGATTTAATGGTAAAAATATATTCTATTTACACTTTAAAACAAACTAAAAATATAATCTATACATATAATCAAATTTGATGAAAAAACAGTTTTGATGTAAAATGCAGTATTTTTTCCCTATTCATTAAAAAATGAATATTTTAGGAAAAATACAAAAACATTATCCAAATTAAATTCCAATATCCCAATACTAAAGAATAAGATCATATGGAAAAATAGAGATTATAATGTTGTAAATATATAGATTAAAAAATTGTTCACCATCAAAAGGCGGTAAAACAACTTTTTAAATATATTAGAGTATTCTATGCTTAAGATTGGATTAATTTTCTTTTTAAGCCTCTAAAACACTATCAAATACATATTTAGACATAGATATAAAAACCCATAATTCATTACTTATTTGGGATGTTAGACCTTCCCCCCTTTAGAAAATTGATTCACCGTATTTATTTACTTATCGAATAAGTGGGGGTATTTGTCCCTCATTTCATTTTCAGATTCCCATGTTGCCTCTTCAATCATGTGGTTTTCCAAAAAAACCTTTACTTGATGAATCACCTTATTCCGCAATACCTACTACCTGTGGTCAGGAATCTAGAATGGTTCTTCCTCATAAGATAGGTTCTATTCAAGATGAACTACCACTAGACTCAAAACATGAGATGAATCTGGCATGTACTTCCTTAACATTGAAACATGAAAAACATTGTGTACCTAAGATAGGCTCAAGGGTAAAGCCACTCAATATGAAACAGATCCAACTCTCTCCAGAATTTCATATGGTTTAATGAACCTTGGACTCAAATTTACCTTCTTACCAAATCGCATCACACTTTTCCATGGTGAAACATTGAGAAAAACATGATCACCCACCTCAAAAGAGAGATCTTTTCTCCTTTTGTCCGCATTAATTTTCTTCATGCTCTGAGTTGTTCTCATGTACTTCTGAATCAAATGAACTTTTTCTTGCAAATCATCTACCAATTCTGGTCCCATCAACTTCCTCTCACCCACTTCCTCAAAAAAAATGGAGTTCGACACCACTTCCCATATAATTCCTTTAATGGTGCCATCTGTATACTTGATTGAAAATTGTAACTATAAGAAAACTCAACCAAAGAAAGATGTTGGTCCCAACTTCCCTAATAATCCATCAAACAAGCATGTAGCATATCCTCAAAAGTCTGAATTTTTCGTTCTGATTTCCCATCTAATTGAGGATGAAAAGTTATACTAATATTTAATTCAGTACCCAACGACTTCTGAAGGCCTTTCCAAAAGTTAGAAGTAAACCTAGGATCATGGTCCGAGATAGTGAAAAGGGGAACTCCATTTAACCTGACTATCTCTTTATGATACAAATGATAATGTTTATCTAGGGACAATGTATCTTGTATAACAAGGAAATGAGTAGATTTTGTCAAGCGATCAACAATAACCAAGATTGCATTATTACCTCGAGGTGCCTTCGGCAACCCCACAACGAAGTCCATGGATATATTCTACCATTTCCACTCTAGCACTGGTAAGGGATAAAGCATCCCATTCGGTTACTGCTTCTCTTCTTTAACATGTTAACAAGTCAAACACTTCATAGTAACATCAGCTATATGTCTTTTCATTCCATCCCACCATTAATACTTTCGAAGATCTCTATACATCTTAGTACTTCTAGGATATACTGAAAATGGATAACTATGAGCTTAACATAACAACTCTCTCTTCATCTATGAATCACACATCACATAAAATATTTTCCCAAATCTCAAAACACAATCATTATCAATGAAGAATTCAGGAAATTTACCCTTCTAAACCAGCTCTACATTTTTCTGCAACTCACTGTCTTGCATCTATGCTTGCTTAATTCTGTCTGATAGAAAAGATTTCACTGATACCTAAAACAAAACAAAATATCATCTTGCACCAACAACTTCTATGCCAAATTTCATCAAATACTTAACTAAAGGATCACATTCCAAATGTAACATCGTTAATGAAGCATTACTTTTTTTACTCAAAGCATCATCCACTTTATTTGCTTTTCCCGGATGGTAATGA
Source organism: Viscum album (assembly GCA_963277665.1). Lineage (NCBI taxonomy): Eukaryota > Viridiplantae > Streptophyta > Magnoliopsida > Santalales > Viscaceae > Viscum > Viscum album. The sequence goes on along the minus strand of OY728138.1, from coordinate 650,825,237 downwards.
ATTATAAAATCATAATTATTGATTAATTATAGTCATCTCCTCTGTCTCATGTTCAATTATTTCTCAGTGAATATATACTTTAAACTTTTATCATCATTATATATCTCACACTTTACTACTTAAAAATGATGCCTCCAAATTTTTAAAGCGAAAACAACAGCAGCTAATTCAAAATCATGTGTAGGGTAATTTAACTCATGAGCTTTCAACTGTCGTGAAGAATAAGAAATTACCTGATCATTCTGCATCAGGACGCATCCAAGTCCTTTCAATGATGCATCACTGTAAATAACGAACTCACCATTCCTGGAAGGTAGTGCCAAAACTGGAGCATTCACCAATCATTTTTTTAACTCTTGAAAACAATCATCACATTCTTTTGTCCAGATAAAATTAACACCCTTCCGAGTTAGAATAGTAATTGGAATATATAAACATGAAAAATTTCTAAAAAAAACTTTGGTAATAGCCAACCAAAACAAGAAAAATATGATTCTCGGTAACATTTTTGGGTCTTGGACATTCTTCAATAAACATTGTTTTTGCAGGATCAACTGTTATTCCATCTTTAGGAACAATGTGACAAAGGAAATAATTTTTTTGTAACCAAAACTCATACTTGCTGAATTTCCCAAATAGTTTCTTTTCTTTTATGGTTTGCAAAATAATCCTTAAATGTCTTTCATACTCCTCTTTACTTTTAGAAAACACCAAAATATCATCAATGAAAACAACCACAAACTTATCCATGAAATCATTGAAAATTATATTCATAATGTCCATGAATGTATCAGGTGAATTGGTCAACCCAAAAGGAATTACAACAAATTCATAATGGCCATATCTTGTACGAAATGCAGTCTTTGGAATATCTTCTTCTTTTACCTTCAACTGATGGTACCCCGATCTCAGGTCAATCTTTAGAAAATATTGAGCTCCCTGGAGCTGATCAAACAAATCCTCGATATGAAGAAATTGATATTTGTTCAAAACAGTTATTTTATTCAAGGATCTATAATCAATGAAAAGTCTCATAGAACCTTCTTTATTTTTAACAAATAAGACAAGATCACCCCATGGTGATGTGGTAAGTCGAATGAATCATTTCTCTAATAAATCCTGCAATTGGTTCTTCAACTCTAAAATTTCAATTTGAGTCATTCGATAAGGGGGTTTTGAAATTGGCTTAGCATCAGGAACTAAGTCAACAATAAATTCAACTTCCCGATCTAGTATTATTCCTGGAAACTCATCAGAAAAAACATCAGGATACTCATTTACCAGCGTAACATCATTAATCTGAATTGTTACCTTGTTTTCAACAATATGTGCAAGGTAACATTCATTTCCATCTTTTACAAGTCTTTTAGCCTCTTGATATGTTATCAATAGTAAGGGATTATTCTTGTACAAAAACTGAAAGCCTTTCTGAAAAAAAACTACTATAGCTCTACAATCAATCTTAGCATAGTAAACCGAGAGCCAATCAATACTCAGGATAACATCAAACTCTACTAGAGGTAAAACAATAAGGGTTGTAAGTAGGTTCTTTCCATAGATAAGGATAGGAAGATTCTTATAAATTCTTTTTACCTCAAAACCCCCAAGTGTTTTTACCACATGTTCAGGAGTCAATTCATGAGATGGAATTCCCAATTTTCTAGAAAATTTTTCAGAGATGAAAGAATGTGTAGACCCCGAATCAAACAATACAATGGAATAATAAAAAATGTACCTGATACCACTTCCTTTGATGGCCCAACATCTGCTGAAGTAGTTGTAGAGGATTTCACCACACCTTTTTTCTTGTATTTTGACTAATTCCCATCATTTGGGATCTTTGTTGAACACTCATTTGAATAATGATCAATCTCATTGCACTTGAAACATTTCACCAACAGTAAATCATATTTGGTCTGACCATCACCTTGATTTTTTTAGTGAAATCACAATCCTTATTTCCCATCCTACCACATCAATAGCACTTTTCGGAATTCAGAAGACATTCCCCGGCATTCTTTTTAACACATTTATCACAAACATCGAACTTAGTTTTCTTACCATCAGACCTCTTTGAAGGATTCTTCCCTTTCTCCTGCCACCTCGGTCTCTTCTTCTGTTGGTTTCTATAGAACAGTTGATCATCAGAAAAATCTATTTCCACCTTCTCAGCACATCGAACAAGCTTTTGATAACTTTTGAACTCACGAGAAGCTAAATCCTTTCGATATTTTGGCTTTAATCCTTATTAAAAACGATTGATTTTACTATCAAGGTCTCGGATAAAATTTTGGTATACCTTGCCAATCGAGTGAACCTTTCTTCATAAGCAGCCACTGAGTCATCCTCTTTCCTCAATTCTATGAAATATTTTTCCCTCCTAGGTCGAATAGCCTTAGAAAAATATTTCTCGAGAAACATATCTTTGAATACATCCCAGTCATGAGCATCAATCTCATCAGTGTCCCTGATATTTTTAACCATCAAGCACCACTGATCTGCTTCACCCTCCAAATGGTAAACAACAAGGCTAACCTTTTGATTGTATGATCACCCCATGACATCGAAAATCTTCTCATGTGCTTTAATCCACCCTTCAGCTGGCACAGGGTCAGATGATCATCTGAATGATAGGGGATGTTGCCTCATAAAATCATCCACTACTAACATGTTCCTCTGCGGTTGATCTGGATGATCTCATGCATGGATACCTCCACCATTTATCACATGAGTCAACTATGCAATTACTAAAAAAACCATTTAGATCCAATTTTGACCATCTCAGGATGCTGATTCCAATGGTCATTTCCATCTATTTTCCTTCCTAGCACTGCTTCCCTGATTCCACTGCGGAAAACCATTATGAACAAACATGTCTTAGATGAAGCAACATGGTAATCTTCAAATTCTATATCATTTCAAATTGACCAAAAAAAAATATTTTTTGGATAATCATTTAATTGAATTCTAACACCTAATGTTTTATAAACCAACCTTTTATACCAACTATAGGGCCTCGCCCTTAAGAATTACTTAATCTTAAGTTATTTCAAGAATATACATTGAGGATATTTTTAGGTGTAGTGTTTTAGAGAATTAGATCATAAATCATGCATTATATTCCATATTTCAACAAGGTGGTTACATAAAAGACAATATTCTTTTTTCCCAAAAAATGAGACATATTTATAATATAACATGGATTCATTCATGACACTTCCTCGTCACTATCATCACATCATGTACCGTTCCCTTGACCTGTGAAAAACATTTCAAAAACTTGGGATGAGTATAAAAATCTCACTAAGGGATATGAAAGTACGGAATAAAAACATTAGTCCATGTATACATAAGAACCAATGAAATAATAATTTACTCATAAAATATAAGCACATCATCATACCTCATGAAATCATAAGATTTATGAATAACTCATAGAAAACATAAGACATAAAGGTAACTTGAGGCATTCATAATATTCTTACGTTGGCTGTAACCCTCATGGTTGCGTTTGGAATACCCATCACTGTATATTCCCAAAATATCTTCAGAGAATCTTTTGCGTTTAACTCCTTCACATTACCCAATGCATTGGAGAGCTATCATAGGCTCACCTGACCTTATTTTATCATGGAACCACCCGTCTTCATAAACAATTCCCAAGAACCGTAACATAATCGTATCACATAAAACATGCATAATGGAAACATAACATTTACACATTTCAATTAAAAGATATCAAAAGCACATTCATATAATAAAACAATTATCAAAACCATTTTCAATACCAAAATAAAAGAAAACAAAAACTTGGTATTTGTTTTTAATTTAAAAATGTTATGGCTTATAGAGGAAGTTGAAACTCAAATAATGGTCACAGCGGCGAAGAAGTCGTTGTTGCCGCATATGTAAGACAAAAACATTCCCTTTTGTTGTTTGGTAAAACGCTTCGTATAAATAGATTCCTTTTGAATAAAATTAAAATTCAAAGGGTTTTATACCCCATATAAAAAAATTTGTGTATACAACAAAATATGCCTCAATGAAATGAGATTGAGATGATGTTCCTTACGTCGGGTCGACTGGACTCAATAGTTCATTAAACTCCTGAATAATAAACTTGAGTTGAATTATACTTTCTTAAGAACCTTTTTAAAGTTCATTATTGATTTTATATAACTTATTTACATTTTATGAACATTATGTAATTATTTAAGATAATAACGGTCGTTTTTTCAAACTGTGGTACTTGAGTCAAAAATAAACTTCTTATAATTACAAGTTGATCATATGGTAAAATATACATTATATCCAGAATTATATTAATGATGTATATATCATAAATATCATATTTATCTGGTATTTTCATGAATTTATAATATTAAAAAACATTTAGAGTTATGAAATGAAATGCACCGTTCATGGAGACGGTAAGCCGTACATACGCATGAACGTTACGTTCATTTATATTTCGTATTTAATGGAGTGAAATCATAATGATATAAATTTATATTATAATTACAGTATAATATCATATTTAACATCATAAATTCCATCCCATATACATATCACTTATGGAATTAACGATTCAAATCACTTTGAGGGGGTGATAGTCCACACTTCCTAAAATGAAGATATCACGTTTACCCATAATGGAAACCATAATGGTATGCCATAAATGAAAAATAAAGAATCATAAAAAATATAATAATAATATATATCATATATAAATAGTGTGAAATCTTAATGGCCACCATGAAAGGTGTTAAATGAAGATTGAACAATCATCATTTTGCGAGGTAGAATTTCACCAACCATAGAAACAATATGTTCTTTAACCATTAGATGGAGGTGAGTGTAATTTTAAATCAAATGATTCTTATAACAACATCCTAGTATATTGGAGATACTGTTGTTGTTACAAAATAAAAGAATAAATAGAGTTTAGGGGGTTGGAGAAGAAAAATTAATCAAAAGAACACAAGTGAAGACATTACCTTTAAATCGGGTAAGTCCTCCTAGTTTAAACCAAAAGGTTTTTTTTGAAGAGCTTTCTGCCTAAGGTAAGACTTCTAGGATGAAGAGAGGGATGTGGAGAGATAATTTGGGCATAGATTTGCCATTAAAATGGCTTGAGAGGTGTGGGTATGGTGGTAGAGGTGGGGGCCTTTTATAAGAGGGAGAAGGGGCACTCTTGGAATGTCAAGAAATGTTATTTTATTATATAATGAGTTTCATATTTTAAAGGGACCAGAATGATATATTTTGAGGATACGGTGATAAGGGTTCTAAATAATCCCATCCAACAGGTTTTTTACAAGTCTACGTCTTATATTTTACATTATCTTTTCATTTTATTTAAATCTTTAATTAATCAGGTAATTGTTGCATCATCATGGTGTCATACAAAATTTAAATTATTTAATGTCTAAAATTTATTAAAAAAAATACTATGATTTAGGAAATATGTGTATATTTCCAATGAGTATTTATAGTCTAAGGGAACATTTACACAGACAAAACTAAAATTGTTTTACTTGGGTGATACATACTTTGGTTATACTTTCCCTTTAAAAAAATAATATAATAAAATGTCACTATCACCAAAAAGTGATTCTATGGGGTCCCAAAGTTTGTCACAAGGAATCAAATGGTTGGACATGACACAAAAATTAGAATTAGGACACATGTTAGGGTCATTTGTTGTTATTGTGATATTATTTTATTACCCTGAACTACCTAATTACTAATTAATCACGATAATTAAAGATAATTACCATCATTACTATTCATAATGTCAAAAAATAAAAAAGTATTAATTAAATAATTTGGAACATATGATTCCAAATATGGAATCCATTTTACCAAATTAAAAACACATAAATTTTAGTAATTAATTTATATATAATTCCTGTTTTAAAAACAATTAGCGGGTTTTCTAGAAATAATATATATCAAAAGATTGACAATATTTTATGTCCAATTTCAAAGTAAAATTAATTCAAATGACCACCATTGGAATGAATGGAAGAAATATATTCTATTTACACATTAAAAATAATTAAAAAGATAATCTATCTATATAATTAAATTAGATGAAAAAGTAGTTTTTAACTAAAATGTAGTATTTTTCACTATTCATTAAAAAATGAACATTGTCAGAAAAATACTAAAAATTTATCCAAAGTAAATTTCAATCTCAAAATAATAAAGAATAAGTTTATTTTGAAAAATAGATCTTATAAAGATATCAAAATATTGAATTATAAATGGTTCTCCATCAAAAGGCCGTAAAACAATCTTTTAAAAATATTAGACAATTCTATGCTTATTATTAGATTCATTCTCTTTTTAAGCCTCTAAAACACTCTGTAATTCATAAATATACATAGATATGAAAATCCATAATTCTTTATTTACTTGGGATGTTACAATGTTAATTGATATTTTTCTAATATATCAAGTTTTTAATATATTTAGAAAAAGTAAAATTATGAATAGTGTAAAATTGACATTAATGATATTCTAAAATAAATAATATCTTTTTAAATGATATTAAATAAAAAAAATCCAAATTTTGGAAAATATATTGGTGTAATTTATAAATTTCCATTAATTATTCATTTAATGGTCTTTTGGCATGTTATGCTAATTATATGAACCCTGGATATGTAAATTACCTAATACAAAGAACAATTAATAAGGGATAACAAAATAAAACGTTTAAAAATATCTGAATAAAATATAATTTTAATTGGATAAATTAATTCCAGCCAAAATCATCATATCATGTAAATAATATTTTTTCAATCCATTTTTATTTGAATATTAATTTATATTAATTTAATATTTTGATAATTTCTATAAGTTCCCCTCTCCTCTCCAATAAATGTCCATCAATTATTATCTATTATTAACACCTCAAAACCAACATGGATGGGATAATATCATCCCCAATACCATTCAAGAATCCCCCCAACATTCTAGAGGAATAATTTTAGGAATAACATGCTCTTAATTGGTGTTTAGGTGTTAATCAATGGAGTTTATATGATGAAGATGTATCATTTTTAATTACATATTTATACATTATTTATTCTTCCACTTACATAAAATAATATTCCAAAGTTTTGAAATAATAAGTCCAGTATACTAAATATAATATAATTTTATTATGTTGATATCATCACAAAAAAATGATCTCCCATTCCATCAATTTGGAAATAATTATTCCTTCGTGCGTACGTGTAATTTATCACCTCCCCGAACTGATAAATTCATTTTCTATAACCATCTCAAATTATTGGTTATAATGATGGAATTAATATTTATATATTATATTAAATAAATATTAATAATTTTAAGATAATAATATTTAAATTATTTTATTACTTTCCATACACATAATAATGCTAATGTTGTTCGTGCGTATGTGTGAACAATAACATCTATGAACCGATATGACTCATTTTCAATCACCACGTCACCTAGATAATATATATATGTATAGTTAAATGATTAATATTATATTTATGATATTATGATAATTAAGAGAAGATAAAGTAATATTTACCATCTTTCCATTGTGATAAATGAAAAATGGAATGATTACTCATTCACACATATGACTTACCGTCTCTATGATTGTAATAATGTTCATTTTTCATATCCATATTTAATGAATTTATTAGAAATTATAATTTTTATATATAATTTATTATTAATTCATGAATTATATTCAAGATATGAAGGATTAATGACCTCTTTGACATTGTTTGACCTACCAATTTTATATTGGACTCAAATATCCAATGTCATCAAAAAATCTGACATGTACTTCCCGAATTACTTAAAAGATATAACATTATATTAATTGATATAAAAGGAATAATAAAAATTATAAAAGGTTTAATGAACATAAAAAATTAATGTTTATTTATTGTTTAGGAAGATAAATAAAAAACATGATTAATCACACTCATTTTAATGTACATAATCTCAATCTCGTTTTATTGAGTAAAAATTTGATGTTATAAACCAACCATATTTAATTTGGAATATATTAAGCAAGTTTTAATTATTATAAATTTATTTATTACCTTTAAAATTTTAGTAAAATGTTATAAATCTAGGGGGATTATGATTTAAATTTTCAATGTGGCACGAGACACCATTAATGTTTAATGGTTTAATTGTCACAATCTTGTATCCTTTTCAACATTCTTGAAATAATTCTCTATGGATATAATGGTAATATAAATGATTTTTTTCTATTTTTAATATAATTAAATGGTATTAAAAATTAATCTTTTTTTGGATTTTATATGTAATGTTTTCATACATCACAAAAAGAATGTTATATTCATAATGTATAAGGCGACTAAGACATTTCCGTTGTAGTGTGAATGATTTTTTATCATATTCATTTGATTGATTTCATGTTTATTTAAATTAATACCCATATTTATAGTTTTAGGTATATTTTTATTGATACAATTTTTTTCTATGAAAAAGTGTTTTGGTATTCAAAATGGGTTTTAAAAAAAATGGTAACATAATCTAGAAGTGTTTTCAAATGGGATAAAAATATATTTATTAAGGGTTTAATGATTGAGTTTTTTTTATTAATGATATTATAAATGAGAGTTATATGTAACAATTGATACTGATGTAGCTTATACAAATGCATGAGTCCCATTATAACTGATGGGTGAGCCTGATTCATCTTATATGGAGGGTTGATCCCCATTATAGCTCATGGGTGAGCTTGACATAACTTATTCAAAGGGATGATCCCCATTATAGCTTAATGTTGAGACCAATATAGATTATATAGATGATGATCCCCATTTAGATCTCTAATTAAATGGTTAATAATAATATTAGAAGTTGTCTGTATGGTTATATTAATTAATAAGGTTTTATTTATAAGATTATCAAAGTCACCTAAAAATGTTTCAGAAACGTATTTTTAGTTATAATAATTTTATTTAAGAAAATAAAAGGTGTTTTATTCATGTGAATTTTTTTTGTTTAATTCTCTCAAAGAACATAAAATTGGTTTTCATGTTTCTCATATGATAAATGGTTTTCCTTGTTTATATGTTCCATACTGAGATATATCTGCTCATCCCATATTCTAAAAATAATCACCTTGTTAAAGGATGAGTAGGGAAAAGGATGATGACATCATGAGAATTTTGATTCCCTATAACTAATCTATGTTTTCCTTTAGATTGTTTTTTATAGAAGAAATGGATAATTAATATAAGTGTTAGTTTGTAATGTATGTGATACTTAGTAAGATTTTTTCATTATTTTCTAAAACTAATAATTGAAAAGATCCAGAAATGTGAATTATTATTAAAAAACTCTATAATATGTTATGTTTATTGTTTTTTTCTTACACCTATTATCATTTTCCATATTGAATTATGTTGATATATTACAATACTAAAATAGTTTCCCAACCTTGGATATAGTTCTATGGTTGAGTGGATATTTTTTTTATGTTGAATTTATTTATGAATATTTTCACATTATTGTTCACTATATTTAATAGTAGATATATTTTGTTATGTCATTGGTTGCGGCTTACTGTGTATCACACATCCACTTATAGGGGAACTCTACATAACCGAGAATATTTAATGATTATATTATAGGAATGGGGAAAAAATATTGATCAATGATTGATCTATAATAGATATGAGTTTTAATGAAGGGTTGCACTCAGATACGGCCGGTCATCAGTTTTGGGGACTCTTCATGTTTGTTGATTTTGATTTATTTTTGTTTTAAGGTATATATCCCACAAAAATTGATCTAATTTATATATAGTACTTGTGTGACATGTATTGTAGAAATATCAGTTTCAGGTAAGTGAATCCTTATTTATAATTTTACGTATAAATTTTTATGTGTGGGGTTTGCAAGTTTTTGGAGAACTTTATATGTGCTTTTGGGGATATAGGGAAGGCGCACAGGCTGCCCACGATTTGTACAAACCATGGAAAAACCTAAGATAAACTATGTGCATTGAAAAAGGCTTGAGTATTTTGAAAAAGTGCATTTTACATGGTTGAAACAAATTTTGGGAGACATTATGAGGTGAATATGTGTGGTTCATCCTTAAGGAAGTGTCCAACTCACAATTAACACATATTTTTTCATTATTTTTTTACTAAACCATGCTCATGGTCAATGTTAGATCCTAAAAATTGGATCTAAAATATGTATTAATCAAACTGTCCCTTTTTCCCACCTATATTTCCCAATCTCATGATTTTTCATCATCAATAGTCAGGTAAGGTTCTCACATCGATCTAGATGTGATATGAATGCTTCATTTTGTTATAAGTATATGATTCTTTGTTATAATTATTTTTTTAATCATCATTCATGATGTTTTTCTTAGTTATACATTTTCCATTTTCACTGTTTCATATATCTACACCCACTTTGATTGGATCTAATATTTTGGATCCCAGATATTATTTTATTTGTTCTTGATTCTGATAGTTGATACGATCTAATTTAGTTTCATGGAGATTCCACCTGGTTTCATTGGTTTTTTTCATCCATTTATCGTTTTATACAAAACTCTAGATGTAGATGGATTCACTCTCGAGTCTTATTGATAAATCTAATTTGATGGATTTAGAATTAATTTTAATTTTATAAATTTGTTGTGAATTGGATATGTAATTATTATTAGAACCCCACGTAAGTGACAATTTGTGTAAACATTAGAATTGGGTGTTCATACAAAAATTCTTTAGTTGGGATTAAAATGGTGATTCTAAATTAATGATATTTATTGAATTCAGGTAAAGGTATTAATAATTTTTTGTCAATAAATGGGATTATTTTATTGAAATTAATTGAGTATGGTTTGTTATAATTGGGGTGTTTAATGCTTTTCAATAAAAGACATGTTTTTAAAGAAATAATGCAATTGGTGTTTTTTGAATTGGTTTCTAGCATAATAGTAGACTATGTTCATGTGAATTTGTGATGGATATGTGTAGAGAGTCTCCCACATCATTATTGATATGGATAAGGGTTTGGGATATTTCCCATTAAAATGGTTCACCAGAATATGACATAGAGAATGGATGACTCACCTCTCACTTTTATAGGGAGGTTCAGGTTACATGAATGTTTGGATGTATGGATAGGGGGGTGGAATGGGTATAACAAAATTGATATTGAGAAATGGGTTTAAAGAATTAGTTAATTGTTTTCAGGGAAAATAGCATTTTCTGGAAATTTTGGTGAAATAGAACTTATTTATATTTAGTTATAACCTTTTTTAAAAGTTGTTTATATTTTCTTTTAACTATTTTGGAAACTGTTTTATATAAATGTTTCTAGCCATTCTGCCATAGTGGTGTGAGTAAGGAATTAATTGGGTAAAACCTACTGAGTTTTAGTTTTCACCCCTTTATTATCACTTTAGTTCTTTTGAAGTTTTAATCTACAAGTACATGGGAATGGTAAAGTATTACATGTCATTTTCACTACATCATGATACTTGGGTTGTTTGGTGATGACAAAGCATAGATCCTGTGGAGCATGGAGTCTTGTGCTCATCTTGGACTTTACTGGTTATCTTCTGATCTTTAATTTTATAATATTTTAGCTTATATTTCAGTATACCTAGGTTGGATTTAATATATAATAAATGGTTATGTTTTTGTTCATTTTATCCTGAATCATATTGTGTTTCATTTGGTTTGGTTGTATCAGATTATTTATTTTATCATTAAATGGAAAATAATCCACCACATGTAATGAAACCCTTCGTATTATCTTATTAGCCTTTGGGGTTTTAAGGATGTTTAGTAAGGCCTAATAGCATCCTCGCACATTCTTAGGACAATGAGATGAATAAGGGACGTTACAAATGGTATCTCTTTTGTTCTGTCCAATGTCATGTGTGACATAAATGGTATCACCTTGTAATATGACTTGTGGAACATGTAGTCCATAGTTTTCATTGTTTTGGATTTGAAATAAATCTTTTCTATTCATTGGGTTGTGATCATATAAATGACAATGATTTTCGAGACCTGAAATATAGATCATAAAAATACATAGCAAACCATTTTAAACTAATCTTCTTGTTATTAGAGATATGGGTTCTTATGTGTTTTCGAGACAAATATAGGTTTTAAATCTCTTTGTCATGGGTTTATCGAATGAGATGATCATGAAATTAATTAGACGAATGAATTACCAATAAGTGTGTATACATAATTTCGAAGAATTATATATGAGTTTTTGAAAAAGTTTCGATTATTGGAAATTGTTAAATTGTATAAAAATGAATTATTTTGAGAAATATCGTGGTTGAGTATTTTTAAAATGGTTTTATTCTCAAAAGTATAAAAAATTTTATAATGAATAGTTAAATGATGATTTTTTTTGAAAATAAGTGTTGTGATAGTTCATGTGATAGAATTTTAAATTTTAACCTATCAGTTTCTATAGAATGAGAAATATGGAAATTGTTTTATATATACAAAAAGGATAATTGTGGGAATTTTATAAACCAACCAGCCGAATCTATGGAAAATGTGGTTTCACCTAAGAAACAAGTGAACCAACAACTAGTTTAATGTATTGTCTAATCATTTTATTATATAGACATAAGGAATTAGAGGGATTAGCTATGATGAGTGAATCATTAGATCTAGTTCCATAAATTGAATCCACCCATCTTCAGGTGTTATTCTAATTCAAATAGAGTATTGGTGTCCCTGAATAAGATGAGTAGTATCTACGATTTCATCATAAACATACTGAGATGAAATATTTTTTAGAATCATATATTCTAGAGGATCTTCAATTTCAATGGTGGGATCTAATCGTACATGCGAATGTGTATGAAGGCCATTTTAGTGAAGATTTCTAGGAATTTTTCTAGAAACAATTCTATCCACATGTGTTCAAGATTCAAATAAAAAACAACTTCTTTATCATGATGTAGAAAATTATCTCATTAAATAAGTATAAAGATAAATTCATGAATTTAGTGCATTTTACCCAAGGTTTCGACATGTATGTCTTTGAAGGTACACAACATTGATTCCGTTATAAGATAAGAGGTTCACTTGAATATAGTTGTGTTCCATATTATAGACTATAGAGAGATAGTGAATAGAGAAATAGTTACTGAGAGAAATATATCAAGAGAAATGTGAGGAGTAACTTTCATGATATCCAATGGAAATAGTTGAAAAAATAATGTTAGGAGCAAGAAGAAGAGGGACACCTTATTCCATGTTTTGAGAGGAAATCAAAATCAATGTTTGGATAAGTGAATGTTACTCCAAAACGAAAGAGAAAAGTAGAGTGTTTCCTATGTGGTTCCTTTGACCATAGGAAGCGAGAGTGTACATCACCAAAAACGGATTTACATAATTACAACATCATGGTACAACTTTATTACTATTATAGATATTATTTAAGGTTAGGTGCATCAGACACATATTTTCTATCGTACGAATCACACTCTTCAACAGGGAGAGGGAAGAATAATAAATCTCATTACCAGAGCATAGCTATCCATGGTGATTCTCGGAATACCATGACTCCTCCACATAGAAAATATTATCAAGGAAACATGGAGCATAGTTTTGCAATGAATAAATGATGTGTAGCTAAGAAGATGATTGTTGACGGTAAGGATGTACCATCTATAATGAAAGGTATGATTTGTTGGAATTTTACAATTATGCGAGTGTTCTTTTATATTTGGGATTCTTCATATTTCATTGCTTATTATGTTTTTAAATTCCTAATTTTAAAACATGAAATTATTCCTTCCATGATAAACCTTTAGACTTCTCATGGTGAAAGATAATGTCAAGCCATTCTATGTGGAGAAATTTCTACAAATCTTGATGGCCTTAAACTAAAATGGGACATCTCGGTATAAGAGATGGATGTATATGATGTAATAATATATATGGATTGGTTAACAATATTTAAGGCCCACATCATCTGTTATAGTATAAAAATAAGATTTGAAACTGAGGAATGTTCTCAGCATCTATTTAGAGGAGAAAGGGTTGTAAAGACAAGTTCAATTGATTTTTTGGGACCAAAATTGGTAATGATATCATATCATCTGGTAGATTTAACATTGGAATAGAAGGAATATATTGAGGTATATTTTTTTCCAACAACCATAGATCAATATCAATATGTTTTCCTAATAACTATTTAGGTTTAATACTTATAAGGGAAATGGATTTTTGGATTGATCTCCAATCAAGGACAATTCTGTTTTCTCTTTTATCTTATATGATGGAAACATAGAGAATTTTAGGCACTAAAAGTGTAGTTGGAAGAGCCAGAATGGTTGTGGTATGTTCAACAGAGCATCTCTCTATAGGTTCCACCAGTCTTGTTCACGATGAATGTAGATGGAACTAAAATAATTTCTGTTGATTATCATAAGATTAACCATTATATGATCAAAAATTGGTATCCAAATCCTTGAGTCAATTCCATGTTTTACTTATTGAGGGGAGATCATTTGTTCTCTCAAACTGATTTATGGTAATGCTATTACAAATTGTGAGTTCACAAGGATGATATTTTGAAACCTATATTTAGAAGAAGATATCGCCATTAAAAATATGTGTAAAATTATTTCGATATGATAAATGTACCCGTAGTCATTATGGAATTGATGAATCATGTATTTCAGTGATATATATATATATACATATATTTTTTGTGCTGTTTGTGGATGATATGTTGGTGTATAGAGGGTAAAGGGATGAGAATCAGATACACTTGATGAAAGTGTTGGGAATCATAGGATATCATATTGTCTATTCCAAACTATCAAATTATGATTTTTAGAATCATGAGGTATTATTTTCTGGCCCTATAATTTCTGAAACATTTGTTCCTACTAATCTAGAGAACATCGAAGTTGTTATCTCATGAAAAATAGTATAGAACATCTTTGAGAAAGAAGATTTCGTGGTCCATCTAGTTACTATCAATGCTTTGATCATGAAATCTCATGATTATCATTAACAATAAATTACATGAAAAAGAATAACATTCCATTCCAATGGGTTGAGGAATTCTCAGAATTGTTCTAAGAGATGAATGTTGGACTTACATCAGCACCTATCTAGAGATTTTTGGAATTTGGAAAGGGGTATGTGAAGTATTATAATGAGTTGGGATCTTGGTTTGGGTGTGTTCTCATGACTAGAGACTATGTTGGGTCTTATCAATCAGGGAAGTTGACGGTTCATGCGAATAATTACCCATCACCTGATTTAAAGTTAGCTACATTTGTCTATGCGCTGAAGACATGACATTATTATCTCTTTCGTGAGAATTTTTTTTCATGGATTATAATATATTTAAACATAAGTTCTCATAATCGGATTTGAATATGAGGAAAAAAGAGTTATGGAGTATCTTTATATGCTTTATTTTGGCTTTATTCATACACGGGAAAAATGAAATGCGGTGGTTGATGCATTAACCAAGAAGTGATATGCTTAGTTGGAAAAAGAAGATTCAGATTAGTGGTAGTTAATGTCAGTCCTTGCTGACATGCATTTGGAATGTAATGAATAATGTGAGGTTAAATTTTTTTTTTTGATTCCACAGTTCCTAATTTGGTAATGATGTTAAATGTCGAACAAACATCTGATGCACAATACCTAGAATTTAGTTCATAACTCTATGGTCGGGAGATCGTCGAGGGCTGGAAAATGGATGGAAGTAACGTGTTGTGATATATGAATGATATTGTTGTACTAATGTATTTCTTAAGAAAACATCATCATGATTACCAACATACAAGATGGTCTATTCATCATTGATCATAGAATATGTATAGGGAATTGAAAATGTCGTTTTGGTGGAGTGGCATGAAATTGAAGGTGGTTGAGTTTGACTCATGATTATTAACATATTAGCAAGTAAAAGCAGTGAATCAGCGACCATCATCTATGTTTAAGTATTTAACAATACCAATATGAAAAAGGGAGTAAATATATATGAATTTTCATACAGGCCTCCCATTAATGGTTTATAAAAATGATTCTCTATGGGATATAGTAGATCAACTTACACAGTTGACTCATTTCAATCATATTCATGAATCTAATTTGATAGAGGATATATCCATAATATATATCCTAAAATTGATAAATATACATGTAAGAATATTTTTTATTGACTTAGACATCGATATGAGGTTCACATCTCATTTTGGGAAATCTTTACAGAAATTTTTTTGGACTCAGTTAACTATGAGAACGGAATATCATCCTCATATGTATGATAAATCTGAAAGGATTATACAAACATTATTATTCATGTTGTAGAATTACATAATGGATTTTGGTGGCTCATTGGGAGATAACATACCCTTGTTGGAATTATCATATAACAATATCTATATGGCCCTGATACATATAGCTCTTTTTGAATCATTGTATCAGAGTCCTTATTGTTCTCCACATTGTTGGGTGAAAGCAAGTGAAACATTGTAATTTGGCTGAGCCTTATCAAGGAAACAACTAAGAATATTTATTTGCTCGAAAATATAACGGTGACATCTTTGAGACATTATAAATTATATGTGGATCATTTTTTATGGTCATTTTCATTCATGGTGAATGATCATGTGTTCGGACAGATCTCTCTAATTCTTGATCAACATCGTTTTGGGAAACGTGGAAAATTATACCCTTGATAAATAATCCAATTTTTTATTTTGGATTGTGTTGGAGAGGTGGAATATCATTAAGAATTACCACCAAGGATTAGTATATTACATAATGTATTACATGTGTCTTAGTTGAAAAATTTTCTTCCCAATCCTGACCATGTGATTAAATAGCATCATATTGACCTAGAGTTAGAGGCTTTTTTGGTAAATATACTAGTACAGATTATCGATAGCCATGGTATAGTCATTCATGTAAAAAGAATACTTTTAGTGTGGGTTTTTTTTGCAACATGATCAGATTCATGAAGAGACATTAGAATGCGAGAATGAGATGAAAGAGTAATGACCTGAACTCTTTCAAGACAACAATGGTTTTCACCATTACAGAGATGGAAAAACTAATACTGTGGAGAATTTTTCACCCCTAGTTTCTCATAAGTAACCCTTAGTAATTATTTTAATTATATAAATTATATGGGTTATGTTTAGAAGGGTTTAGAGAAAATTAAATGTTCTTTTGGGGCTAAAGAGAAGGTGAACAATCTATGTGTAGTTTGTTGAAATCATGAAACAACCTAATAGAAATTATAAACATCGAAATTTGAATAGGTATTTTAAGGGAGTGTCTTTGGAATGATTGGTTCACAGTTATGGAGACCGAGAAAGTGGACTATGTGAGGGTCTTTCTTATGGAAATAGATAAAACCCATTTAGTGAACGTTTTTACTAACAGTGTGACTAAAACACACTGAGGTACAATATAAGACACTAAAAAAGGGAATCTATTGTTTTTTTATTAATTGTCTCATTTTAACTCTATTTTAGCCCAAACAAATGATTTTTCTTATCTATAGGTCAACTATGGATCTACCATTAATCTGGAGATGATCCCAAGGGTTCACTCAGTGATTAAAAGTTCAATAATTTTTGTAAGTATTCATTCTACATTGTTCTTGTAGTTTTTATTATATCTACTTCACCCCTATTATCAGTTTCATAGATTTACACCCATTGTAGGTAGATCTATGATTTTGGATGAAAAATATGATTGTATTTTTTTTACGAGGATACTAGAAGAGATGTAAGGCATGTTCATTGAGATTAAACATGGTTATTTTCATATTTTTGTATGTTATCATTTTCTACAAGACAGTCGAGGTTGTGGGAATCAGTCTCTATTCCTATTTTATAAACTTATTGGATTAATTTCAAATTGATTATTTTTTGTGATTTTTTTTTGATTTTTATGTGTAATGATTTTTACGAATCCTCTTGAGTGAATGTTTTTGGAGACATGGGAAATGTGTGGTCTTAAAAAAATGCATTGGAAGGATTTAAAATATTGATATTAAATTGAGGATTTTTTAGGAATTGTGGTAATGTTTTTAATCAAAATTTTTACATTTAAAGGGATTATTTTATTGAAATGAATTACAGATGGTTATTTTGAATTAGTTTTTTAAATTGTTTAAAATTGAAGTGGTGTATTATTAAAAATGAACAATGGTTGTTTTTTCATTGGTTATTAGTATAATGGTTTCGTGTTCATGTGACATTGAAATGTATAAGTGTATGGAGCCTCCCCTTCATTAGTTTTATCGATAAGGGTTAGGGATCCCCCCATCAAAATGGTTCACTGGGTGATGACATAGTGAAAGGATGAGTCCCCACTCATGAGTATATGGAGGCCTAGGATACATGCATGATTGGATGTATGGATTGGTAGAATGGAATAGTAATGCCAAAATGGATATCTAGAAATTTATTTACATAATTAGTTTGTTGTTTTCATGTAAAATAGATATTTTTGGAAAATTTAGGTGACACGACACTTGTATATATTTAGTTATAAACTATTTTTAGACATTGTTAAAATTTATTATAATCTTTCTTTGGAAATTGATTTATATAAATATTTCTTACATTCCTATACTAATGGCATGAGTAGGGAACTCCTTTGTGCAGACCTACCAAGTATTTTTACTCACACTGCTCTGGAACATTGGTTCTTTTGTAGAAGTCATCTAATAGGATATGTGAAACAGTAATGTCTCTCATATCATTGGCACTACCTCATGATACATTGGTTATTTGGTGTTGTAAGATCATGGATATTTTGGATCATTGAGTCTTGTAATCATCTAGTAGTTTTATTGGTAATATTATATAATTTTATTTGATGTTATTTTGTATTCCTTTATATTATACATTGGTTGGTTTTGATATAAAAGAAATTGTAGAGTTTTTGTTCATTTCACCATGAATCATATAGTGGTTTGTATGGTTTGATTATATAATATTACTTTTATTATTCTTAATGGTTAAATTGTCCCCAAAATGTATTGAAACCCTTCAACATTTATTTATAGACATTTACATGTTGGGGATTTCTCAAAAGTCCAAGTATCGCATTCCCACCTTCTCATACCGATGAGAAGAATGAGAGATGTTACATGTATAATTTATAACATGATATGACATGGTTTGTGAATGATATTTGTTATATGTTTTTTATTCATGTTACTTTTATTTATCTATATATTTTTTCAGACTATTATTTATACTATTATTTTTTATTCCCATATGACACTATAGTATCCCCAGAGTATCACAATAGACCCTCACACTTAGTTGGTTTCCACATCCATTTAGGGTAGTTTTTTTGGGGTCATGTAACATCCCGTCCAGGGACTATATAGAGGTCATGGTCAAAGGGATTTTAAAATTTAATATTATATGTCATTTATTTTATATTACAATTTCGATATAGGCATAAATGTTATATAATGTTTTCTGAACATGTTATAAATGAAGTTCACATGAATTGTTGACTAATTTTTAAGGGATGTTCTTGTTAAAAATGATATGACTATTATTATTTATTTTTTCATTAATGTTTATGTTATTTTACCTTGTGGGATTCTATTGATTTTTGGATTTAGGTTTTGTTTTGGATTTTTATTCAGTGTGTATAATTTTAAAAATTCATTCATGCATTATATTAGTCATATAGAATTAACATTCAATATTGTTGATTTCATAGGATTGGTTTCATTGGTGAGGATGTTAGGTTTAGTTATTTAATGTGTCAAATAAAACATATATATTGTTTTCCAAGTAATAATATAGTTTCATCATATATAAATGATTTTATAAATGTTTTCCATATTCATAGTAGGGATTAAATTGTTTTTTATGGATGGTATCAATAATATAAAACTCTAACATTATATCCAAATGTTTGATCATCTGTATGTTTTAAATTTTATTTAGTTAATGAATTCCAAAATTGGATTTCCTTGATAAAATTAAAAATGAACTGAATAGTAGTAAATCCACACCATGGATCTTATATGTGTACATGATGTAGACTATATGTATGGGTAAATGTGGTTTTTTAGAGTGATTGATTGTAGATAAATTTTTAGTGTGATGTGTATATGATAGAAAGATGTTAATCATATTATTCCTTATTTTCATTAGGATATTGTGAACTATTATTTAGTTTTTAGGTACTTCTTAGAATTGTGTATAGATGTCTCCATGATGAACACTGGTATAATTCCATGATTGTGAGAACGAGTACCCCTAATATGTGGTTTGATCCCAGACTCATGTAGTAGAAACAAAAACCAGTGTGGGTTAGTTACAAAAGAGATTAATATTTAAAATGAAATGTACAAATATATGTAAATCCATGCCATGGATCATATATGTGTACATGATAATGACCCTATATATTGGTAGATGGGGCTATTGGGAGTGATGGATTATTGATACATTTATAGTGGGATGTGTATTGAATATATAGATGTTAATTTTCTCATTCCTCTCCCTCAATAAATATATTGTGATATAATATTGAAATGTGTTTTTGATTATTTTTCATAATTGTGTAGAGATTCCACTAAGAAGAACAATGTTATAGTTCCCTGAGGGGTTAAAGTGTACATCATAAAAATAGTTGGATACAAAACTCAAGTATCATTGACTCCAACAGTGGATGGTTATCAATTCATGATCTTATATGAGTTATGAAATAAACAAAATGAGAGATATAAAATGATACACACATACTATGTATTATCTTAATCGATTGGATTAGATGTATTACATGATATGTTTTACTAGCGATGGTAAATCCAAGAATTTGAGTTCTTAGTAGAGTCTATTTAGGCTATCATTATCTATCTCAAGAAACCCACTGATATTAAAGTAAGGTATTTACATGTTGTGTTCCCCAGTGAAGTGCCATTTGGATATTTTGGACTTGTTGGAAAAAAATTTGATTTTAAAAAGATAGTTTTAGAAAATATTTTTCAATCACATTTTTTTAAATCCATTGATCATATACATGAACAAATAATTCATTCATTCAACATAATGCAGGTTGTCAACCCTAGAATTTATATCATACCTTAATTAGTTACAAAAGTTTTCCCCAATACTGGATATGGGAGATATATCAAGAGATATGGTTTATAGGTATCATCTATGATATTATGTTTTATTTCATGGATGTTTTTTTCCTAAAATCATTTTAGGGGTTTTGAAACAAGCCCATATAATAGATAAAATCATCATTAAGGGGAGAGGATCAATGAATTTGATATATAGTGGGGTGACTAGTAATGGTTGTTCTGGTGGTATTAATAGATTTTTTATATTCATTCTGGGGTTGTTGTGAAAAGTGTATCCAGGTGTAATACTTTGTGATTTTAAATTAAATATATTCCTTTAAAACATAATGTGTTCAATAAAATTATAATCATGTGTCGCCAATGAAAAATAAACAGAAAAATCATATATTACTATTAAAATTTATTAAAAGAAGTGGTGTGTAAAAATTGAGAAAAAGAATTTTTAAATAGATACTAAAATTAAAACACTTTTCAAAATTAATACTTATTCATTTCTAAGATATCAAATATTGTATATAAATAACTAATAAGACAATTTTATACATAAAAATGTAAATATTCAATAATTTTTATATTAATATGATTTATTATATAAAACTATATATTTTATGGTAAAATAGATATTTAATATTAAAAATATATTATCACTAATTAGAAAATTATTTGATTAATAATAGCTAATATTTTAAAAATGTTATTTTCTTATGGAAATTATTTCTATGATATGATTAAGTTTTAATCTAAAACACAAATTTTTAATTTTTAACAATTAAATTTGAAAAAAATAAATTCCTTTTTTAAATTTAAAATTTCAATAATATCCTTCAAATATATTTTTATATTTTCTCTAAAATAATTTATTTTTTAGTGAATAGTGATAAATATAGTTATTACCAAAAATTTAAAAATTTATAATTTATAAGAAAATACTAGATGCGTATATATCATATTTTGGTAAAATTTTTATTTAAAAATTAAAAATTTAATTTCTAAAATTATATTTTAATTTATCTAACCTATGAATAACATTTTATTGATTTAAGTTATATATTTCAAAAAATGTTGTTTTTTGTGTGTTTATTTCAATTAAATATATTATTGAAAAAAATTGGATTTTTCATTATATAAAAATCCAAAAAATGAATTTTTTTTAAAAAAAATAATGAATTATATATAAAGGAATTAAAATAATTTTATGATTTTACATTACATGTAAATTTTAAGAAAAGAATACAATTTTTCTAAAAACCGGTTTTTACATGTTACAAGAAAAAATGTGAAAATTAATTTTTCCTATGAGAATTTATTTTATCTGATAAAATGGATATAATATTTATTTATTTTTTAAGTAAAAATTATATATTGGTCCATTTTATTTATAGTAATTAAAATAATATTACATAAGTAAATATTAGATAACATAATAAAATAAACAATAATAGAATTTAAAATTCATTGAGTAAAGGACATATAAATAAGTTTGAAAAAATAATTAAATGATTTATTGAGGTATTACAGACCTAATAATACCCCCAAATCCATTATTATTCTTTTTAGTGACTTCATGGTAAGAGAATCTTGTTCTCTATTTATATAAAGATAAAAGATTTACAAAAAATCTATTCTCACAACTTATAAAAGGGGCATCTCACCACCCCTTTAGGAAAATCATACAAATTCAGTTTAATAATAATACACTAAATGTTTTCAATATGTTTTAATCCGTTTTCATTTCTATGAGCCTATTTTCATCATAAATTCTACTAAAACCACATATCTAATTACTCCCTTAATGGAAATCCCAAGTCCTCATCATGAGTGGTTTTTTTACCTTACATAATTTTATTACATTCTTACATTACCTAATATAATTATTTATGTACTATATATTTAAATTATTATATATTTTAAATAATGAATAATTATTCTAAAGGAATAACTATTTACTACCTTTCCCCTTTTATATTAAGAAATATGAAAACATCCTTTTGTGTAGTGTGAACTACATCCTCCATAAAATAATGTATCTCATTTCATCTCTAGTTTATTTTAAATTTACAAGAAAATCATAAAAGGGATTCAAATCCTTAAAATTATCTATTTTATATCATTTTATTCTTTAATAATGATGTAATCCTAAAATTTACCACTTTCATAATCATAATTATCCATTAGATATATTATTTTTAAGTTTAGGTCGGTCTAACAATGTTTTTGAGGCATTATATAAATAATATCATGTATTAAAATGATAATATAATTGTAGATAATATGTAATATAAAATTTTAAATATGGATTTATTTAATTTGGTGATATTAATACAAAACACATTAATAAATATACAAAATTTCATCAATTAAAAAACACTAAAACTAGGACACTGTTTATTTAATCTTTACGTATTGTAACCAAACATCCAATAAAATGAAATTATAAAATAATAAATAATTATAAATAATTAATTTTAGTACCTTGTATGATTTTGTAAAGGAAATTGTTTTTATAAGAATTATTTGAATCATAGCTAATACAAATCTAGTTCAATAATGATGTAGATGACCCACTCCCGATATAGAAAATAAATAAAAAATGTATAATATAAATGTAGAGATACTACATGAAAATGGTCCCTTAGCTAGGATTACTAGAAAATAGATGAATATATTCCTATTAAATGTCATTTTATTTTAAAAACCATGGATACAGGTCATGGATAAATATGAATTTCATTCTTTTCCAAAAACAATATCTAGAGGTTTCAATAACAATTGTGGGAAAAAGTGAATCCCACAAGAATTGCATAGGAATACCCTATGGAAACTATTTAGTAAAATATATTCATTTTTGTATATATATATAAATTAAAATTTATTTTAAAAAATATTTAATTATCATAGTGTAATTTTCTCTTTATATCATTGTAGAGGTATCGGGTTCTAAAAATGGAGTTGTTTTATTTTGGCAAGTTTGTATCAATGATTTAAAATTATATTGCTCTAGGTTTTTTAAGATTATTTTGAAAGAATATTAATAAATCTAGGTCAATTTTTTTGTAATGTATTTTCTAAATATGCTGAGGCCCTACCTCCATTGGATTAAGTAGAAAGGAGGCAGGGCCTCTACTACCTTCCAGGAAAAAAATATTTTAACATAACAAGTTAGTATATTTAAATAAATAAATATATATATATATAAATATATAATTATATATATTCTGTTTATTTTCTTTTGTTTATAATTATATAAATAATATTATAAATTTAAAATGTTACATTTTTTTGAAATATATTTTTTGGTATGTAAATTAAATTTTAATAAATATATTTATGCCTTTTAAAAGTTTTAATTATATATATTTCATGTTGAGTAACTTGGTCAAATATCCCACATACTGTAATTATATTTTATAATTTATATTCATTCAATGTTACCAACATGAAATATTTAATATTTGATGTTGGTTTCATTGAAATTCAATAAAATATAAAATATAAATACGGTCTACATGATATTTTACACACTTATTAAACATATAAAAATAATTCAAAATAATAATGATTTATTAATAAAATTTTTGATAAGTAATTTTACTGGAATAATATTTTTTTAGACCATTAAAATTATTTTTATAATATTATGTAAATTTTATTAAACCCTAATTAATTATTATATTAAAAAATATTTTTTAAAAAAAATTTACTTTTGAAATCTTTTAAGTTTTATTAAATTTTTTTATAGTTTATATTTTAAAATATTTCAAAATCACCTACATTAAATTTATTGTCTTTTCATATGTTTAAATTATTCAACTTTGAAATCGTATAAAATATATACTATAACAAAAATATAAATGAAATTGAAACATTATCTAAAAAAGTTGAAATTATTGATATTAAAATGAAATATCTTCATTTTAATAAGTAAAAAACATATACCTGAAGGATTATAATCAATATTTATGGTGAGGTACCATCTAAAATTATTTTGTGTGTATGGGACTTCGATATTTTTATCTTCAACCTCTTCACTGCAATGGAGTATGTTGACCTAGTGACTGTTTATCCTCCGACATAAGAACCTTGACTATCATATTATATACCCATGTCTGAATGAGAGAGTAGCACCCCAAGATTCCTCGGTATACTTCTATTTGAATAATATAGTAGCGTGTGTTGTACGAAACATGGAGTTCTAATACACACCACAACCAATCAAACTAGCCGTTATGAATAGTAATACCCACTTTTTGATATTTTATACATTTTATCTTTTAAAATGGACTTCATTTTTGGATTCCGAATATCAAAATTAGCTTAGGGTGAATTTTTGGTATTTTTCTGAAAACATTCAATTTTTGAGGAATAGTGGAAAATGCTAAGTTATAGTTTAAAACTTAATTCTTATTTAATTAATTATTTATTTTATTTACATTTATTTTAGTTCAATATAGATACATAATAACAATATAAGTTCAATGTAATTTTTTGGAGTTAGTTTAGAATAAATTAAATATATAAAAATTTTATTTAACTTTTCACCATCTTTTACCCACCTCCTAGTGTAATTTGAAAATTCACATAAAACATAATTTTACCGATTCTGTTAGTGCAATTTCAAAAATCAGAGAGACAAAGTTAATATCAAGGAGTAAAATTTTGTTCAATAAGATAAAAATAATTTTTTTTAAGAGTAACATTTTACTTTTATTTACCAGGGTTTAAAGTAAATAGGGTAATTAAGGGTAAAAATGATTTTAATATTACCCTAACACATGTCTTAATTTAATTTTACAAGTTTATATTGACCAAAAAGAACCTTAGAAATATAATATTATCATTTAGGTCCACTTGGATTAGATTAGTACATTTTTTTTATTTAATTCAAAGAAGAGTTAAAAGACTTAAAATCAAAGTTTAATAACTAAAACAATTTTAATATAGGGTTATACATAAGATAAATTCGATTATAAATATTAATTAGAAAGATAAACATATTTCATACATAATTATATTTTATTTATGAATTTTAGACATTTAATAATTTAATTTATTTATGCCATAATGGTGATGCCTGAAATACCTAATTAATAAAATATTAAAATCATTGATATTATAAAAATCAAAATAAATGTAATTTGAGACTTTTATGAATTCCACGAATTTTATATATTAATATATCATATTAGGGTTTGTTATATTACTTTTTTTGATGTAATAATTCTATTATGATTTTAGAAAAAACAAAATACCAAATAGTGTCAAAATTGAGATAAAAGAGTTTTTAAAAAAAATATTATATTATTAATTGATATTCTATTCATAAAAATCAAATAATCTTCCAAAGGACTTATATAATGATAGGTGTAACATTAATGGACCACTTTGGGGTCTCTTGGAAGTAATATTATGTTTATAAACTATATAATATAAAAATACAAAGAGACATTCTAAATGTCAAACTATTTAACTAAGAGTAAAATATAAATAATAAGGTTAATATAGTGACCCAAAACTATGTAAAATCTATTGGTTGAAATGCTTTCGATCCATCCCCACATTAAATTTTAAATAATCTAATTTTTAGCCATTAAAACACGAATATTAATTTATTATAAAATAATATTTCTAGCTTTTCCAAAGGTGCCCTTCAACCCTCTTATAAAAGGTGATTTCCCCTTCTCTCTAATTCACACCTTCAAAGCCTTTTGTCTCAGCCAAACCCTACCCAAATATTTTCTCAACTTCTCTCACTTTGACCTAGAGGCCTTTTTTGATTAGAAAGCCAACCTGTGGAGCCATTTTGATCAAATCAAAAAAAACTAGAAGAAAAGGTAATGTTTTCACCAACCTCTTTCAAGTTCATTTCTTCTTCATCATCTTCTTTCTTTATTATTTCCATTCTAAAATAAAAATTTCAATATCTTTTATATACTATGATGTTATTATAAATATGGTACAACCATATTCAGTTTTCTATCCACCCTTTGAATGACATGTCACCATACGTGTGTATGTACGGCCTACCGTCTCCACGTCGTGCTATAATTGTTATTCAATACATTATTATTTGGATTGGTATTATAATGACGTGTAAATCATGTAAATAATAAATATAACATGATAATGATTCTTTATGTATGATACACCATCTAATTATATATTATTTTAATATCAAAATAATGATATTGTCACTCGTGCGTACGTACGGAATACAGTCTCCACGAACGCGATGATATTCATTCCTCATCATATCCATTCAAGACTAAATTTCATTTGATGATTAAAAATAATTTTTACAAACATGATATAAATTTTTATATAAATAATATACATCCCATCCATAATGAATATGGATCACATATCAAAAAATTTAAATAAAAAAGAATCTGTTAACAAACAAAACGATGATAATACTAAGATATTATTAACAAATCAATGTTAAAATATCATATATGATAACATATTAATGTATATGATTCTTCTATAATTTATTATCAATTATCTAACCACTATACAGGAGGCTAACCTACCCTCAACCAAGGAAAAGTACAAGGTAAGGGTTTATTTCACTATCGCTTCATTATCTAAGGTTGTTTATACGTAATTATCTACTGGGACTTCTTTATCATCCACATCCAAGTGCCTTAAAATTTATTTCAAATCAATATTAATATTTAACAGAATATGGATAAAATTAATTTATACCCTTTTTGACTTTTTATAAGAAGTTTATAAAGGAATCATTCTATCATTTTCTAAACAAGGTCCTTTTTAACCTTTTCGACAGAATTAATGTAAGAATGTCTTTTTTAACTTATATGGTGAGTGCATCTATTTTCCACCATTATAAAATATTCAAAGCTTCCCTTACAAGCTTATAATGATATATTCAAAGTAATTGTTTCATTTTATAATTATGTTACTTTTAAATTATTTCAAAAAAGAGATATTTCTCTCAAATAGTTTTGATTTCATCTATTTCAACATCCATTGATGGATTTTAAGCTTATTTGAAGTTGATTTATTATGATAAAAAACATTGATATTGTATTTATGTTTTTGTGATATGTTTGACTGTGGATGTGTTATATTTATACCATTCATGGTTTATGGAGAAAGTATTGACATTTCATATGCTAGTTTTAATATAAATGTTTATGTTATGTTTATACCTGTTTATATGAGGAATGCATTGGACTTAATAAGTGATGGGTGGAGCCCGCTATATCTACTTTATGCATCAGTATGTCTCATGAGACAAACTCGTGTCTTGGTAGAAGCCCTTGAAAAATCTTATTTGTAGTCTAGGCACATGGCCTTGACTATGTGGTTATGATAGTCTGGAATTATGCATTCCATTATTATGAATGTTGTTATTGATATTGCTTGAGATTATTCGACTAGTATAATATCCATGTGAATAAGTAAATGCCAGTATTTTATTTTATCTTCACCATATTATGATGAAGTTCAATTTTAAAATTCTTTTGTTTTAGTTATACATTGTCTTAAATGTTTATGTTTATTTATAAAAGTTTCTACTATATTTTAATCCTTACTGAGCATATGAGCTCACCCCTTTCAATGTTTTTTCCCTTGACGTGAAGAAGTATTTTATGAATGACATGCAGGGATAGTATAAGGAGATATGAGTGTGGATTAAAGATGTTTTTGTAGTGTTTTTACATTATGATGTAATGTAACATGTATGAATGTATCAAGTTCTTCCAAGGATATTAAATTAATCAGCCTTTCGAGACATGATCTTTTGTGATCATTCCAATATTATATAATAATGCACTGACTATGGGTCATTGGGGTTGTCGCATTAGAGTTGGTATCAGAGGATTTTTAGAACAATCCTTGGAAACTAGATTTAGATAAACTCTTATTAGAGCACATAAACCTAAGATGGACTTTGTGGATTAGTATATACGAACTTCCTAGAATTTAGGTATTGAATAGATTTTATGAGTTTTCCGAGAAATACATACCTATGTAGATACGAGTAGGTAGTGGCAGCTCTGGAACAGATGTACCTAGGGGTAAAACCCGAAAAATCCACTTTGAGCTAGACTCAAATGGGAACTGGTGCACGACAATGGTCCTTGCTGAACTCTTGGTTATGAAATTCCTGGGGGATATGCATATGATGATTCTCATTTTCTTTACAAACCATTATGAAGGGTTCATGAGTATATACTTCCTCAAAGAAAATTTTTTTATGGTTAGGGATTATATCCATAAACTGTTCAATTTAGGTTAAGTGTTTTAAATGTTTGGATTTATGTATTGTGATTTATAACCTAATATTCTATATGACATTGTTTATAAATGGCTCCAAGTGGAAGAAATAGAAATTGTATCAATGCATGCACTCCATGTAGGGATTTCACTCCTGCTCAATATAATTATAGTGGAGCTGGTGATGTAACGGGTGCTGATCATCTAATCACCATACAGGGAAAACTCATTCTGGTTATGAATAATAACCTTACCTGTATGGAGCACCCTGATCCACAACGTGGTGGATCAATGTTAGATCACTTCATGAGGTAAAAAACACCATAATTAAATGGGAGTACAAATCCATTTGTAGCAGAGCAATGGATAAATTCCTTAGAGAAAATATTCCATGCCTTGGGGAGTAGTGAAAGGGAAAAATTTATCATGGCAGTTTACCGGCTCACTAGAGATACTAATCAATGGTTGTCATTGATTCAAAACATGAAGGAAGATGATGAATTATCAAATATGTAATGGAGGGAGTTCAAATATATTTTCCTAGAAAAATAATTTCCTTGTGACCATTAATTAGATATGGAAAGGCAATTTCTCAGTCTGAGACAAAAGGAGGATGAGAATGTTGCAAAGTATGAGGCTAACTTTACAAGGTTAGAAAGGTATTATAGAGATTATATACGTAACCCAAGAAGTAATATTTATTGTTTATTTGATGGGTTGAAACTATTTCTTCAAAATCCTTCTCTTCGTATGACGATATTATCTCATGTGCTATCAAGATAGAAAAAGAATTCTCGAAGTCTTATGACATTAAAGAAAAACAAGAGAAGAAGAGATCTGATGATCACTTTGGGAATGGAAATAAGGGGGAGAAGGGAAATGTTGAATATCCATCCTGATGTAAATGTGTGAATAAACACCCCGATACTTGCTTAAAGAGAATGGGAGTCTGTTACAAGTGTGGTGATAAAGGCCACTAATCTCGTGATTATAAGGGGAAGAAAGAAGCTACTGATATTCAATGCTACAACTGTAGGGAGATAGGAAATTATGAAAATGAATTTCCTAAGTGACAGGGGAACTTACCTCAGAAAAGTCCAAGGGGTCAAAGTCAAGCTTATGCTATCACTACTATTGAGGTAGAAGCTCTGAAGGACGTGGTGGAAGGTAATTTAACGGGTTCCTCATGTTTGTCTAATTCTTTATTTGATTCTAGATCATCATATTGGTTCATACCATCCCAATTTGATATGAAAATTAGATATTTCCAATTTTATTTAACAAGGTAGTTGTCAGTTAAAACTCCAAAGGGAAGTATCATTGCTACCAATTATTGTGGATTCATCCCAATTAAGGCATATAAATTTTCTTTATCTGCTGATATCATCGTCATACCCATGATTGAATTTGAAATAATCCTTGATATGGATTGGATTTCAGACCATGATGCAATGATTTATTGTTAGAAGAATGAGATTGTGTTTTTTGATGATGATGATAAAGAACAAATTATCTTTAGAGCATAGTCATCACCACCAGATTCTTACCTAGACCCCCCACTAGTAGCTCATCAAAATTCAATTATTTGGGAGGAAGAGAATGAAATATATGTGGGTAAGGAAAGGAATTTTCAAATAGAGGATGTTCCTATTGTGGAAGAATATGTAGATTTGTTTCCAGAAGATTTACCTGGACATCCTCTAGAATGAGAAATTGAGTTTTCATTGATTTAATTTCTAGTTCAAGGCCAATATCGAAGACCCCATATAGAATAACCATTGTAGAATTATTTTAACTAAAGAAAAAACCTGAGGAATTGAGTAATAATGGATTTATTCACCCTAGTGGTTATCCATGGGTAGCCACTATTTTTTTGTTAAGAAGAAAGATGGATCTATGTGGTTAGGTATCGACTAACAAGAAATCAATGCTATAACATTAATGAACAAGTATCCCCTTCCCCGTTTTGATGATTTATTTGACCAAATGCATGGAGCTCAATACTTTTCAATGATGGGACTTCAATCCAGATACTATCAGTTGTGTGTGAAGATGGAATACATTCCGAAGTCATCATTTCGAACTAGGTACGAGCAATATGAGTTTACAGTAAAGCAGTTTGGATTGACTAATGCACCCTCTATATTCATGGATCTAATGAATAGAGTTTTCAAGGAATATCTTGATGATTTTGTGGTGGTATTTATTTATGAAATATTGGTATATTCCAAAAGCTACTAAGATCATGAAAATCACTTGCATATTATCCTGAAGACTCTTAGAAGAAATGAGTTATTTGAGATGTTTAGAAAGTATGAATTATGGCTTGAGGAGATTTATTTTCTTGGCCATATTATCTCTAAGGATGGAATCTATATTGATCCTTATATGACCAAGGAAATCCATGAATGTCCAGAACTGATGAGTATAACTATGGTACACTGTTTTATTGGTTTAGCAGGTTATTATTGGCCTTTCATCCATAATTTTTCCTGATTGGCTAACCCATTAATGAAGCTAACACGTAAAAGGGTCAAATTTGTTTGGACAAAAGAGTGTGACAAATTTGTTGAATAACTTAAGAGATGATTCCTCAATGATCATATATTGACTCTACCATCGAGGAATGATGAGTTTGTTATTTATAGTGATGCATCGAAGAAATGACTTGGTTGTGTTCTTATTCAGAATGATAGGGTTATTTCCTATGCATCACAACAGCTGAAAATTCATGAGCAGAACTATCTTACTCATGATCATGAATTAGCAGCTGTGATCTTTTCTTTGAAGATTT
Source organism: Viscum album (assembly GCA_963277665.1). Lineage (NCBI taxonomy): Eukaryota > Viridiplantae > Streptophyta > Magnoliopsida > Santalales > Viscaceae > Viscum > Viscum album. The sequence continues at coordinate 650,793,058 of OY728138.1, read as the reverse complement.
AGAGACACTATCTCTATGATGAGAAATTTGATATTTATACTGATCACAAGAGTTTGAAGTACATTTTCTCATATAATGAACTCAACATGAGGAAAAGGTGATTGCTTGAATTACTAAAAGATTATGATGGCATGATACACTACCACTAGAGGAAGGAAAATAAGGTGGAAGATGATTTGAGTAGAAAGGATCATGTATTTTTGAAAAAAATTAGAGTTGAAAGGGATACAATTTTCATGGATCTATTAAAGTTGGATATGGGAGTAACCTTGGAAGGTGAAACATCGATTCTTTTTCAAATGGTTGCCAAACCATCTTTACTAGAAAGGATAAAGAGTTCTCAAACCGATGGTGAAGAGTTTAAAAGGAGGATTAAAGCTTTAAATGTTGGAAGATTGAGTGACTTTGTGTATGAAGATGGAATTTTGAAATTTGGGAAGAGACATTGTGTTCCCAACATACCTGATATAAAAAGAGAATTGTTGGATGATGCTCATAGTTCCAATTTCTCTATACACCCTGGAAGCACCAAAATGTATAGATATTTGAAGGAACATTTTTGGTGGGAGAACATGAAGAGGGAGATTTCTGATTTTGTGTCAAGATGTATGGTTTGTCAATAATTGAAAGCTGGAAGGCAACAACCTGGTGGTGTATTGTGACCTCTTCCCATACCTTAGTGGAAATGGGATAATATCATGATGGACTTTGTCATGGGACTACCAAAGAATCCTAGAAAGAACGATGCAATATGGGTCATTGTTGATCGTCTTACCATGTAATCACATTTTCTTGCTATAAAGGAGGATAAACTACTTGAACGTCTAGAGAGACTATATTTTAATGAAGTTGTGAGACTTCATGGAGTACCCATGTCGATTGATTCTGACCATGATCCATGTTTCACATCAAGATTCTGGAATATTCTTCAAAAAGACATGGATACTGATCTTCATTTGACCACTACTTACCACCCCCAAAATGATGGACAATCAGAACTGACTATTCAAAACATAGAAGACATGTTGATATCATGCTCACATGACATTCACGATATGTGGGATCAATATTTACGTCTGGTGGAATTTTCCTATAACAATAGAATCCATTCAAGTATTCGGATTGCACCATATGAATCGTTGTATGGAAAGAGATGTTGCACACCAACCTTTTGGGATGACGTTTATTAAAGGAAACTTGTAGGCCCAAAACTGATGGATGAAATGATGGAAAAGATAAAGGTAATCCTAAAACACGTCAAAGCAACTCAAAGTAGACAGAAGAGCTATGCGGATAACCGAATGAAGGATTTTTAATTTCAGGTAGGTGATCATGTTTTCTTGAAGGTATCTCCATGGAAGGGAGTTATACATTTCGGTAAGAAGGGTAAATTGAGTCCCAGGTAAATTAGAACTTTCAAAATTCTAGATCCAATTGGGGTTGTATCTTACCGTTTGGCAATGCCACCAAGTCTCTCCAAAGTTCACGATGTGTTCCACATATCACTATTGAAAAAATACATGCCTGACCCATTGAATGTACTAACTTATGAGGAATTATAATTGGAACATGATATGTCTTATTTTGAAGAGCCCATTAGGATTCTTGATACCAGAGAACAAGTGCTGAGAAACCGGATGACTCGTCTGGTAAAAGTTCTATGGAGGAACCATAAGATGGAATACGCAACTTGGGAACCCGAGGAACATATGATGAAGAACAACCCAAGTCTTTTTATGAATTAATATTTTTGAAATTTCAAGGGAGAAATTATTTTAAGGTGGGTAGAATGTAACACCCCATGCTTCCATGGTATGCTCCTCCTTTAATACCATGGTAGCGTGTGTTGTACGCCACTTCGAGTTTTAACACACACCAAATCCAATCAAACTTGCTGTTATGAATAATAATACCCTCTTTTTAAAATTTTATAAATTTTTTATTTCAAAATGGACTTCATTTTTGGATTTGGAATATCGAAATTAGTTTAGGGTGAATTTTTTGTATTTTTCTGAAAACATTCAATTTTTTATGAATAGTGAAAAAACACTGAGTTATAGTTTAAAACCGAATTTTTATTTAAATAAATGTTTATTTTATTTAAATTTATTTTAGATAAAAACATATACATAATACCTATATATGTTCAATGTAATTCATTGGAGTTAGTTTCGAATAATTGTAGATATATAACAATTTTATTGAACTTTTCACCATCTTTTACCCACCTCCTAGGAGAATTTGAAAATTCACATAAAACATAATTTTACCGCTTCTGTGAGTGGAATTTCAAAAATTCTAGAGAGACTGTTAATATCTAGGAGAAAAATATGGTTCAATATGATAAATTTTTTTTTGAATATTAACTTTTTACTTTTATTTACCACGGTTAAAATTAAATATGGTAATTAAGGGTAAAAATGATATTTATATTACTCTAACACATGTCCTAATTATGTTGGACAAGTTTATGTCGACGAAAAACAACCTTAATAATAAAATATTATCACTTAGGTCCATTTGGATTAGATTAGGACATTTATTATTATTTCATTCAAATAAGAGTTAAAATAGTTAAAATCAATGTTTAATAACTAAAACATTTTTTATATAGGTTTATACATAAAATAAATTAGATTATAAATATCCATTAGAAATTTAAAAATATTTTCTATATAACGATATTTTATTTATTATTTTTAGACATTTAATAATATAATTTATTTATGACATAATGGTGATGTAGTAATTACATAATTAATGAAATATGAAAATAATTGATATTATAAATATCAAAATAATTGGAATTTGAGACTTTTATGAATTACACTAATTTTATAGTTTAATTTAACATATTAGGGTTTGTTAGATTAATTTTTTTGGAATTAATAATGTTGTTATGAATTTAGAAAAAACAAAATACCAAATAGTGTCAAAATTGACATAAAAGAGTTTTTTAAACAAATATTATATTATTAGATGATATTACATTCCATGAAATCTAAGGATCAGCCAAAGGACTTATATAATGATAGGTGTATCATTAATGTACCACTTGGGGGACGCATGAATGTATATATTATATTTATTAACTATATAATATAAAAATAAAAAGAGACATGGTAAATGTCAATCTATTTAACTAAGACTTAAATATAAATGATAAGGTTAATATAGTGACCCAAACCTATCTAAAATCTATTGGTTGAAATTATTTCGACCCATACCCACCTCAAACATCAAATAAATTACTTTTGAGATATTAGGAACTGAATATGAATTTATTATAAAATAATATTTTTAGCTTTTCCAAAGGTTCCCCTCACCCCTCTTATAAAAGGGCACTTCCCCTTCTCTCTAATTTACACCATAAAAGCATTTTGTCTTGGACAACCCCTGCCATATATTCTGTCAAATTCCCTCACTTCTACCTAGAGGCATTGTTTTGATCATAAAGCCACCCTAAGGAGCCCTTTGTATCAAATCAAAAGGAAGAACCTGAAGAAGAGGTAATGTTTTCAACACCCTCTTTCATGTTCCTTTATTCTTTAACTTCTTATTTATTTGTTATTTTTATTCCTAAATAATAACTCCAGTATATTTTATATACTTTGATGTTATTATAATTATGGTATAACCATATTTAGTATTCTACCCATCCCTTTAATGACATGTCACCATACGTGCATACGTACGGCCTACCGTCTCCATGTCGTGGTGTAATTGTTATTCAATACATTATTATTTGGATGGGTATAATAATGATGGATAATTAATGTAAATAATAAATATAACATGATAATTATTCTTTATCTTTGATACACCATCCAATTATATATTATTTTAATATCAAAAGAATGATATTGTCGCTTGTGCGTACGTATAGATTACTGTCTCCACGAACGCGATGAGATTCATTCCCCATCATATCAATTCAAGAAAAAAATTCATTTTATGATAAATAATATTTTTTAGAGCCATGATATCATTCTGGATATGAATAATATAAATCCCATCCAAAAAGAATATGTCCAAAATAATAATTAATATAATGGAAAATGAATCTTTTAATACCCAAAACGATTATAATACTAAGATATTATTAACAAATCAATGGTAATAGATTATATATGATATCATATTAATGTATATTATTCTTGTATAATTTAATAAAAATTATTTCACCATTATACAAGAGGTTAACCTACCCTCAACCAAGAAAAATAACAAGGTAAGTGTTTATTTCACAATCTCATCATTATCCGAGGTTTTTTATACGTAATTATCTACTGGGACCTCTTTATCATCCACATTAATGTTTCCTAAAAATGTATTTCAAATCATTATTACTATTTTACAGACTATGGGTTAATGTCATTTATGCCCTTTTTTACTTTTTATAAGATGTTTATAAAGGAATCATTCTGTCGTTTTCCAAACAAGGTCCTTTTTAGCCTTTTTGATTGAATTAAGGTAAGAATGTATTTTTTAAATTATACGGTGGGTGCAGCTATTTTCCACCATTATAAAATCTTAAAAGCTTACCTTACAAGCATATAAGGATATTTTCAATGTAAATTTTTTATATTATAATTATTTTACTTTTAAATGATTTAATAAAAGATATATTTCTCTCAAATAGTTTATATTTCATCTATGTCAACATCCTTTGATGGAATTTAAGATTATTTGATGTTGATTTATTATTATACAAAACATCCATATTGTATTGAAGGTTTTGTGATATGTTTGACTGTGGATGTGTTATTTTTATACCATTCATGGTTTATAGAGGAATTATAGACATTTTGTATGCTAGTTTTAATACCAATGTTTATGATATGTTTAAACATATTCATATGAGGATCAATTTGGACTTAATAAGTGATGGGTGGAGCCTGCTATAGCTCATAGATTCATCGGTAGGTCTCATGAGACAAACTATTGTCTTGGAACAAGGACTTGACAAAATCTTATTTGTATTCTTAGAATAAATCCTTGAATATGTGGTTATGATAGTCTGGCATTATGCATTCCATCATTATGAAACTGGTTATTGATATTGCATGTAATTATTTGACTAGTAGAATTTCCATGTGAATAAGTAAATGGAATTATTTCATTTTATCTTTTCCATATTATTATGAAGTTCATGTTTAAAATGATTTTGTTTTAGTTATACATTTCCATAAATGTTTTTTTTTATTTTTGAAAATTTCCACTATATTGTTATCCTTACTGAGCACATGAGTTCACCCCATTCAATGTTTTTTCCCAGGATGTGAAATAAAATATTTTATGAATGACCTCCAAGGATAGTATAAGGGGATATGAGTGTGGAGATATGAATTTGTTGTAGTTTTTTAATTTATGATGTAATGTAGCCATTATGAATGTATCTAGTCTTTCTGAGACTACTAAACTGATCGGTCTTTCGAGACATGATCTTTTTTTATCATGAAAATATTATTTAATAATGCACCGACTCTGGGTAACTAGGGTCGGGGCATTATAGAGAGTATGTGTCAACTAGATGTCCTATTGTGTGCCTAATACTTATCCAACAAGCTATGTAGATGTACCTACCATCATCACCTTGGGGAACCATATTGATTAGGAATGATCTACCATGAAATCTCATCGTGTGTAAAATTACCCATGATAGATGGTAAGATAATATGAACCCACAAAAAATAATGGATATCATGCCAACACAGATGGATCACATTCCTCTGGATTCACCTCCCTAATATTTTTAGAATGGACTGATAGTGGGATGACTTATACCTATTGAATAGGTGATGCCTTATACGGAGTGATGATACCATGATTAAGTGAATTATTTCACTCTTATAGCACTATTTTAAATAGACTTGGAATTATAAATTACTAGTATAATATAAAATTAATCTTCATGTTTTATTCCATTATTTAATATTTATCACTATTAAAAGGAGAAATTATATTTTTTTTGTATTTTCATTGTAGGTAATGTTGATATTAAGACCTCGAGATGATTTAGAAAGAAAATGGGCTAAATTAGATTAAATCCCAAGGACACATATCCACTTATTTCTTATTAAGAGAAATATGTGCAATAAAATGGGAAAAAATATGCAGGATGCTCGAATACCTCATGGGTATAAAATAATATCATGAAACCCATGCCCAAATCGTTTATTATGGGGCCCATCTAAACAAATATGCCTAGGGGAAGGAATCTGGCCAAAATCAAAAGTTAGTTTCAGTATTTTGAAAATATCTACCAGTACAGGTGTCCAATGGATGAAAATTTAGATAGGGTCACAGTCAAGTGGCCTTCAATAAACTATCCCCTTTTTGTTCATGTTGTGATATGTCCTTTTCACAACCCAAAATGAAGACACAATTGGATTCTCAAAACCAAGGTACCCAAAACCACTTCTCATTTTGGATATATTATCGCACCATGGGTACCTCATTTGAAATTTCCACCAAGGAGTAAGGTGCTGAAAATTTGGAGGTCAATAGGAGTCCTCTCTTCATCTTATAAGTTCTATAGTTCTATATCCTTATAGGGAGATAATGGATAAATAAGGATATCCACCAGAATATTATCCTTCTCTCAATGTCGGGCTAAACAGTGGGCATTCGTTCTGAGGGAGCTCCACACTAGTCAATGGAGTTCCAATGAATATATTATATATAATATTGGAGTAATTTGGTTGTGAAAAAAATTCTTTATATGTATCTTGAAATATTTCTTATTGTAATTATTTTTTTGATGCATCCAATTTGTTTTCTCTTATTTTCTAACTGATGGGGGTGAGTTTTGAGAACTGAATTTTGGTTTTCCTGACTGGAAAACACAATAATCGTTTTCATACACACCTTATTTAGATTTAAATACTCTTTAGAATTTAATATTCCATTTATATGATCTGGAACTTGAAAATATGATTGTAATGTCATGGTTTAGTTCATCAAGCATTAAAATTAAAGCATAGAAGCTAATCTAGATTCCATTTAATTTTAACTATATAATTGCTTCCAACATAAATAGAAATCTATGAAAAATGAACTTGAAATGAATTTATTGAAATAAAAATTACCACTTCATCTCATTGATTCATAATCCAATTGTTTTCAACAATTAATCTCTTTCTATTTTTTTTATTTTCATCCAAAATATTCAAAACCTCCTGTATTTTAGTAGTTTTTATCGAAAATACCAACTCTAAACCTATCCAAACTACTTGAAGGATGACCTCGGGTCTTCCATATACTATAAATCATATTTAAATATATAATAAATTTGATGTGTCATGAAAATGTGGTAATATTTTAGTGCCTTTTATAGTAACTTATTTGGTTTGAAGTGTTCTTTTGTTATAAAAATATTTTTCATTTAGTAACTATTTATTTAATTATTTATAACATTCATTTCTTTTTAAATTTATTAAATATTACTTTTTGTAGGTTTTATACGTGATGAATTATAATCTAGGATATTTACCATTTTTGGAACATGAAGGATAGAGGTTCTAACATTAGCGACACCATTACACACAAGACATCCCTTTGAAAGAGGACACATTAGATCTGGAAACAATTATATATCATACTTTTTCTTCTCCAAAGGAAATCAAATATAAAATAAAATTGCATAACAGGGATGGAAATGATATAAAACTAAATTAACTAACTTCTACTTATGTTGATATCTAACCCACGATTATTCAAATGTAAGGAGAGACACCCAATTTCGAACATAAATCCTATTAAATTAATTTATTATCAAGATTCCAAGGACTCACTAGAGAACACCCCCATAAGAATGTAAAAGAACTTCCAAATGCACGTTCAAACTTTAAACCTTCTATTATGAATGAAAAAAATTAAATCACGGTCATTTCCTTTTTCATAGATGATACAGGAAAATATTAGGTTTACTAATTTAATCCACCAATTAGATGATGGGTAGAAATGAAATGTATTTTTCATGAAACAAACATCTAAGCCTATAGAAAAAAAACTGTATGAACTGAAATATGTTGTGTAAGACAATCACATGGGGAAAAGCATGATGAATTTTGGGAATGTTTTTAATTTCATTGTTCAAGTTTCCTACAACCGCAAATATGTGATTGACATTGAATTAAATATTATTTTGAAGGATTGATTCTTATTGATAAAAATATGAGTTATGCATCTACAGGTTGTTCTATAAATGATTACACCCATATTGTTTCATGAAAAATAATTGAGAAAAAGGTGTAGACCAGTCAATAATTTGGTTCAAGGTCCAGTGTACCCATTCAAGGTGTCCATGTGGTCTGGATCTCTGATTTTGAGATGAAGGGTCTCTCAATGTATAAAGATTATTTTACCCTTCCTCAAAAAATTTCACATTCAAAAGGGAAAACCAAACCTTTTTAAATTGTCCAAATGATTTAAAACCTTGTTCTAAGAAAGACCTACCAAAGGAAAGATTGTGTCTATTGATGAGGAGTATATCCCAACCATTACACTTCCATTTAAACATAGGGCCACCAAACATTAGAAACAAAAGGAAGTTGAACATGGTATGAAAATATTGGAAACATTAAACAAAGTGCAGGATAACATTCCTTTGATTGATGTTGTGATGAAAACTCCAAGATATGAAAACCTTTTGAAGATGATGTGTACACACTGAAGTATAATTTATGGTGATGATAAGGTGATCTTAGGGAGGATGATCTCAATATTGATAGAAACATCACATCCCTCCAAATTTAATGATCCATGAACATTAAAAATTCCATGCAATATAGGGGAGTTTTATTTTCCAATTATTTACGTGATTTAAGTGATTCTATAAATTTGGTGCCTCATCATATTTACTCTTCATTACTGCCTGAGGAACTAAATCCCAATAGAATTTTAATTCAATTAGTAAATCCGAGTGTAGCACACCATTATGTTGTGTCAGAGGATGTCCAGGTGAGGGTTAAAATTTTATATTTTCCTACTTCTTTTTACGTTATAAAAATGGAATATAATATGGTGAATTAACATGTCCCAATTATATTATAGAGACCTTTCCTAAAAACTACCAAAATCATAATTGATATCCATAATTCCAATCTATATATGGAGTTTAGTGCCGAAATTTTCTAATTGATCGTAATTTATTCCCAGAAGGACACATCAGAAGAACATTCCTATCTATCAGTTTACACTATTGATGTACACCATTCCCTTATAAAATAATTCCTTTAATTCACTTGATCCCCTATCGTAGTTTTCATCATTGACATAAATATTATGAAATGAACCATTCATAGAATTTGGTACAGATCTAGAAAAAGTTCATGCATATTTGTTAAATTATTACTTCTTGAACACTAAGGATTCCATGACCATCGATGATACTGCCATGCTTGTAAAAGCTCATTCCTCGTCTAAGGTTGTTTCTGTTGATTATTTTGGTAAAATTAGTGACCTCTAACTTTCACACACAATCCCATAAATCTTAAATCCCCATAAATTGGAACTAAAACAACTACCTAATGATATAAAATATATTTATCTTTTGTATGGAATCAATTTGTCTGTTATCATTGCTCGTTCACTCCCTTATGATCATGAATTATGACTACTAAATCTTTTGAGGGAGTATAAACAAGAAATGGGACAGAATATTACAGACAATCTTGATATTATCCCATCATATTTCATTCAACGTATATTTTTAAATAATGATACTAAAGCAGCGAGTAAAGAACAACGTCATCTAAACCTAAACCTCTTAGATGTTGTTAAAAAATAGGTAACAATATTATTGGATGTTGGAATCATTTACCCCATCTCTAATAGACAATGTTCTTTTCAATTTTAGTTAGATCCTTAAAATATGATCCAACTATAATTAAAAATAAAAACAATGAATTGTAAATTGTATACTATCCTCCATCTGTATGTGAATAATGAATGTAATTTTTATATGTAATGTGTATATAAAACGTAATGGTCAGCATAAATTTTTTTAGTTACCACTTGAAAATAATATGGATTTTATTTCACTTCTAAATTTAGGTTCATCTAACCCAAACAGTATTCTTTTTAATAGTTTCAATGTCTAATTATTCTATCATAATGAATTAACGTGTTATTTAATGGGTTTTTCCTTCCTATTTATCTTTATATTTAATTTTTTTTCATTTTATCTTTGATAAATAAATTTAATTTATGTCTTCTCTTATATATACCACACATTCCAAAGCATTTTCCACTTGTTTGCTAATACAAATATAGATAATAAATACAAATCAGTTTTTATAATAAAGAAATTAGTTTTACATTAACTAAATTATTAGTTCACAAAACTTTTTTATTTTATTTTATGTATGATTTGTTACATGATTGTATGTTTCATGATTATTTTCTCACATGATTTCTTTATGATTTACCCTTGGATAGTTTGATTGTGTTTTTATGTAACCTAACATGTACTTTTCCTATTTTTTTAATGTAAAATATAAAGGGTTATTATTTTTTGATTGTAAATGTATTCATAATTTTAAAATAAATATTAAACATTTAAGGACCCAATATTAACACTATATAATTTACGATATGAAAAGATCACATTGTTGAAAATACATAACTTTGACTAAGAGTGTGAAATTGATCCATAGATTTTTTGGAATCAATTCTGGTTATGACCTTCTTGAGGACATATTATTCAATTCAAACTTTTCCTTTTTTCTGGAGGCTAGTTCATCTCAATTTTTATCCTATTGGACTTCACACTCCCTTAGTGACACAACTTGTTGGAGTCTGGTTTCAATATCAGTTATTCATTGGGAATTGGGAAATATTGAAACTCCCCAATCATTATCCGTGGTGCAACATAATTATTATAAATTTTTATCATATAGTAAATCGGATCATCATATTATTACCATCTATTATTAATATAGGAACATGATATGATGAAATGTGCATATGGAAACCATCATGAATATCATTTTCTATATCTACGTTTCCTTTAATCTAGTAATTCTACCATTTTTATCCACTACAATTTGCGATGGGTTCTAAGAACTCATGAAATTCAAATTGAGTTATTTCTATTTAGAATAGAAACACTCAATAACCAAAATATTTTTCAACATTATATTCAAAATATCAATATAACATTCTTCCATGATTTATCCCTTAATAAATCCCATCTTATTTTAATTTTTATCCATCAATGAAGTACTTCACACAATGATAAAATGCCTCCCAAACAAGGGTTGTTATAGGTTTCTTGATAATCACCATCAAGACATCATTTATGCATTCCACAATATTTTTTTATCATGTGTCTGTACCTATCCCTCAATCATATTCCATTTTCCATTTTTCTTTTGTAATCCACATCCTATAATCATACATTCCTTGATTAGCCTTTCTAAATTCATTGAAATGATCTTATACCCATTTTTGATTCATATCATATGAAATAAAATGGGGATCATATTTAAAATGGTTTAATTTTTTATTTATGCTGAAATAATAAAAAATAATTAAAGCATTTCATAACAAGCCTCGAGATTTACTTCATCATTTGTTCATTATCTATTTTTTGCATGTCGTATGAAATGTTTATAATGTAGTACCAATGATTTGAATTTTTGGGTCACCATATTGCATGATCCATATTTATTTCCTCCTTTATTTCTCGATTTCATTCATATTTCAAATACACACCTCAAATAAGGGTCAAATGGTTGCTGAAAGATGCCAAAAATAAAATATATGATTCAAATTTTCAATTCTCAACTATGGAAAATGAAAGGGGAAGAGGTAAATGGTTACCATCTTGGGTTTCCCCAATAATTAATACATGCTGTAATTTTATTTATAGAAATGTTTCCTCAATGGTATGAACTGCTTACTAAAGTAGAAGGATAAAATATAGTGGATGAATTCTCTAAAAAACTCATGAAATTGAGCATGAGATGGTTCATTTCAGTTATCATGAAACACATGTCTGTTCATGTCAATATGGAATAAAATATGGTTATTGTGTCTCAATATTGATAGAAATTGCAACAACACATTATATGAGTCATCCAAATAACTATAGACCATCATGATTTCCTTCTATTTTACAATTTTTTCCAAATTTTACGACAAAATATTTCCAAAAAATTGTTGTATTATATCTTGAAAAAGGGATACATGAACATTATTGTAGTTCTTAATTATGTCTATGATAATAGATGAAAAAAATTCATAATTCAACGAGGTTTGGTAAAATGTCATGTTTGGATGAATGCAAGTATGAGTTTCTCCATCCTTGAAATTATCTATCATCCAAATTAAATTTCAAAAATTTCACTCGAGAGGAAACTGAAATAATGTCCTTATTTATAATTTAGAATGATGATTTTTTTCGAATGAATCCCGATATAAATAACTATAGTTCCTCTCAATATGAAATATTTTCAATATTTTTTTAAATTCTTATATTCATGGGAAATATATTATAATATGTAATGTTTTTTCATAGATCACTAATCCTATCAAATATAACTCAATGATTCATAGTATCTGTTGTAAAAAATTAGGGTAATTTAGGAAAACCTATCATCAATTTTGACCAAGATATGAATAGTGCTGGATGATTTATTATGGGTCAAGGATTATGTACAACATCTGCATTATAAGAAACATCATCCCCAAAATCTGATTTTCCATTATGATCAGCAATATCATCTTCGTCAATCCCATCAATAACATTATCGCCATTATATTTTAATTTATATGTATATCTAGGATACAATCTGTTTTTTCTTCATCTACATCATAGGGAGGGGCCTCAATTTATTGGGATGAACCATCATCATCCAATCTTATATGTATACCTGTTCATACAATGAGATATTATTATTATACAATAGAAACAACAACATATAACTCCATTATAGAATAACATGGAAACTAGAAAAATTTATTTACTTCATGGACCCACTTCTCATTATCAACCAATGTAAAATATATATTCCATAGTGTAGCCATGAATAGAAAATTTAGATATATTTTACACATTATATCGTGATCAAGTATCAAATTTATGAAACCATGAATTTTTTCATGAATTTCACTTAAGGATACACAATCAGATGTCATATCTATTTGGTTGGTTATGTACTATTATAATATTACTGATCAGTTTCTATAACCATCTTGTAGTAGTCGACAGATGAAACATGATTCTATATATCCAACATGTTTTTTTCTTGTTATTAGTTTTGTAAATAAAATTTAAAATGATGGTTAACCATATTTTCATTATGATGTTGAAATTTTAGAATGTATTTTAATATCTGTAAATATTATAGTTATGTTTCATTAATTACATATTTATTAGAAAATACATCAAAAAATGTTTTGGAGACCAAAGAATGATATAATAAAAATTAAAACAAGTTTACTTATCCATCGTAAAATGAAAACACATTAAAGAACACATGAATTATTTACAATAGATAAAAAATATCATGGAATTTTTTAACAAAATATTGTTTTAATTAGATGAGTCTAACATCAGATGAGAAGTAAAAGAAAACTTATTTTTATGTGGAAGCTCAATGAAATTTTCCAAAGGGGAGTACATAACATTTTAATTTTTAAAATCATTCATCCTATTAATGAGATCATCACCATAATGGTAATCCTACAATTAAAAGGTTAAAATAATTTAAAAATTCAAAAATTAATTACATCCCTTCTGAACATGTGATTACGATAACACATCAAAATAAGCTACATTTTACATCACATACAAATTTATAATCATATCATCCAAAACCTATTCAATATGAAAATTTCAATGTATTTATTTTATTTGTAAATCATTCCTGTGTTATTTAATGGGTTTTTATTATCTATTTCATATTATATGATAATAATTTTCATTTTGTCAAGAAAAAATAAATTGATTTAATATTTTCTCTTATTTTTATGTCGGTATGAGAAAACTAGTCGATTAATTTTAAAAATGAGGGTTGATATAATAATATTTATGATACAAAAAGATTTAAATGTCTTTTTATTTCCTAAAATATGACACTAATTATTTATAGTAATTTTATTAATCATCATAATGGTATTTTAGTAGATAATAAATAAAACGCAAATTATCAAAATCATATCCTCTTAGAGTGTAAACCAGTTCTACAACTGGGCCTCTTTCCATGAAATCATTCCTGATTCTTGCTCAATGTGTTGTTTTTGGGCTTTACCCTGTGGTAAATCTTTTCTAGAGCTATATCCACTCGTAGTATTCTATCAAGTATTTGATTTATTAGAAAACCATATAATCATTATGATACCAAAATTTTAGATCATTTTATTATATCTTAAAACCTGAAAATTATATTTTGTTTTAAAAAATTTTACTTTCCTAATTGTGCTTTCAATTGTTTGTAAAGAGAATGTGATTTATCTAAAATATATTCACCGCTATTAAATAATGGAATGTATAAGGGTTGAATCATCTAAATCATTGGTGTAAAAATAACACGTGATATTAATCATCTTTCTTATCAATTTTCCATGTTTCATAATATATTTATTCTATACTAATCTAATGTTAATCATTATTTATTTATTATAAAATCATTTGTAAAAGATTGTTTAATTATTCATTAATCATTTGATAATTTTTCCTTAATAGTTATTTAATCATTTTATAATAATTATTTAAAAACTCTTTAATCATTCTATAATTATTGTTTACTAATTACATAATCATTACATAATAATTCTATAATCATTCTTTAATGATTCCTTAATAATTTATTAATAATTTGTTTATCATTCTTTAATGACTTCATAATTATTTTTTAATCATTCATTTATCATTCATTAATTATGTATTACTCATTCCACAATCATTCATTAATCATTATTTAATTATTAGTTAATGGTTCTTTATTCATTTTTTTAATAATTCATTAATCATTCCATAGTAATTATTTAATCATTACATAACCATTAGTTATTTATTGATTAATAATTATTAAATCCTTATATAATCATAATTAGTCCTTATTTTATAGTTACATAAACCATAGTTAATCATTAGTTAATATTTCCATTATAAATCCTCAATGATTCCTTAATAATTATATAATAATTAGATAATCATTAGTTAATGATTCAATAATAATTCCTTTATTATTAAAAAAATTAGTTAATCATTAGTTAATCATTGAATAACTATTTGTTATTCATTATATAATCATTAATTTTCTATTAGTTAATCTATATTTATTTATTAGTTAATCAATAATTAATTATTATTTAATTATTATTTAATCTTTATTTAATCCATCTTTAACCATTATATTTTTATTCATTAAAAATTTCATAATAATTAATTATTCATTAATTAATCATTACATAATAATTACTTAATCATTAGTTAATCATTAATTAATCAATCATTATTCTTTCTATAAAAAACTATTTAATCATTTCTTGATTATTATATAATAATTACATAATCATTAGTTGATTATCACTTAATCATTAGGTATTCATTAGTTAATCATTTCTTAATCTTCAGTGAATAATTTTTTAATCATAATGTATTATAAATTAATCATTAATTAACCATAAGTAAATAATTACTAAATTATTAGTTAATTATTAGTTAGACATCAATTAATCATTACTTAATCATTCCTTAATCATTACTGAATAATTTGATAATAATTAGATATAAATTTATCAATCCTTAAAAAATTATTCCTTAATAATTAGTTAATTATATGAAATACATTAGTTAGTTATTATTAGCTAATCATCATATGATATTATTCTTTAATCGTAAGTTATTCTTTAAATAATATATTCTTAATCATTACTAGTAAAAACTTTTATTTATAGACTATATATATATATATCAAAACTAGTATCTAAATAACATATTTTTAACTAAAAAATATAATTTTTTTTTAAAATTAAATAATATAAAATAAGTCTATATGATGCTTTACAAAAAAATCAGCACTTATTTCCAGCCAATAGAAGCATCGTACACAAATAATGCTTTTTCATAGAGTGTATGTGTAAAAGTTAGAGATATGGGGTAATTTTGAGGTGATGAGAGGTAATTTCCTTTTGTAGGGACTTAAGATAAAGGTGGAAGGGGGTACCATGTTTCGCTTGTAGGTTCAGCGAAAGGAACCAAATATTAAGACACCATTATATTTATTTATGATGAACGTCAGCTCCCCCATCAACCATCTTCATGTAATAGATTCACATTGATGACATGAATAGGCAACATACCCCCTTCCACCTTTTAAATACAAAAGTAAAAAAATTGACATATATGTATCTAAAAAAATCTGAAAACCCATAAAAAATTTAATTATTACTTTAGTTTCAATCCTTGCTATTCGTAAACCTATATTCCAAGTTCTAGTGAAACCTTGTATATATAATAACTACCATTAATCCTATAATAACATTTATAAAATCCCAAACAGTATTTTGCAGTCATGGTTTTATTTGGCTTTTCCACCATTCAAAACTATAGTTATCACAGTTTTTATAAATAGTGACTATCAGGGTGATACACACAAAAACACATCCTAGTAGTATCCAAATTTGACTATGATTACACATGAAGGGAATTCCCGATCCTCATGTGTTAAATAAATTCCCATGATTAATTATAAATGTGAAATAAAATTATTTTTCATTCATAAAACATTATATATTGTAGATATGTAATGATTGAATAAAAATTAAATATTACACAACAAAAATCCTAGCATAGTATAAATAAAACTGAGGGAAAAAATAAAACACCAATTTCTTGGTCAATTAATAAAACCATTCAGAATGAAATAAATCAGATACAAAATGGGATATGAGGGAAATAGCCCATTATGTCACCACCAAATACTCATACCCAGCTAACATAAACCAAGACCCTAACTGTATCACCTTTTACATTACTATATATGATAATAAAATGTATGCACACACTGTAGTGGTTTTTATGGTTTGAGTGAAATAGGATCGGTAAGATCCCTCCCTAGTTTTCTCTTATAAGCCCCTTTCAAATAATCACAATATGATTTTCTTTAAATGTCATGATTTTTAGTTTTCACAATCACAAAAAAAAACATGGTAAATAATTTGATCATTCTATTCTTTTATATCAAAAAAATCATTAAATCCATTTCAAATCTCATTTAAAAAACCCACATTATATATCAAATCATTCGTCACATATCACATCAAATCCAAAAAATATACAAATCTAATACAAAATACAAATCACTCTTAGTATAACAAAATTTTAGGCTATCTTGGTCACATTCACTCCAATAAATAATCATGACGTCTACAGACTGATCTCCCATTATCCATGTGTCTACATTCTCGAGATAGAGGAATACCACAAAAATTTATCCTCTTTTAAATTCAAAGACCATGTTCCTAGATCCCTTCATTTCATGATAAATAAATAGTGAAACACCCTAAAAAGTGAACCATGTGATGATGTTAATAAAAATTATCTATTGTTAAAACCCCACCTATGAACATTAGGATCCCATCTATGACATATGTTGAATCATTTCATAGAGAAAATAACATTTCATAAGAATTTGTAAATAACCATTTTTTCAATCATCAAAATCATTCCTTCACTAACCAATTTTACAAACCACCTCACAATACTTTAAAAAACATTTTTATTTTACCAATAAATGGTCGAAATAATATTGTTGGAAAATCCCATTTATAAATTTAAATTTTAAAAAAATATCCAAGGTTCTACCATATTATCATTTATAAATTCATTTTTAAAACCAATTTATTTCATAGTTTCTCTAACATAGGATAGAGATAAACCACCTACCTCACAAAGGGGAAGAAAGAGAAAAAAAGCGTATTAAAAAAATATAAGGAAATACACATAAAATAAATTGATATTAGTCCCTAAAATATTATTTCAATAATGTATAATGGACTTTATATAACTTTTTTTTTATTAATATGGAATAAAAACACATACCTCAATAATCAAACATACCACACCACAACCAACAAGAGATACATCCACCTAGAAGACACAAGATTAATATATAATGTTTGGAGAGAAATTAAAACATGATGAATATATTTTGTAAGTGAATTCATGAACCATAGTTCATTAGAATGTAAATGGAGGAATCAAGAGGAGATCAAATATATATACCAAAACATTAAAAAAGGATCAAACTGGTATATATACACAATGAGTATAAGATCTAGGGAAACCAGATATCCAATCTAAAGCCTCTCTAGGGGAACTTATTATATTACATATGATGAATGATTATTTAGGGATTGGTTAGGGGTTTTATGGGGAAAAAATTAAAATTAGACCCTTCCTAAAATGTCATAGTCCAAGGCCACTAGGGGGATGATGGCCATTATTGATGTGAAATGGATACCTTTTGGGCTATGGAGGGCCACCATCTAGTAAATGGGTACATTAATAATGAATGTATCATAGAAACTTCAGGAAAAATATATAGTATTTCCTATATGAACTATAAATATAGATATTTCCAATAACTATCCAATGGAATTATAGGACTTGTAGATAATGTATTGGTTCCTTAAAAATCCGCTGAGTCACCACCAGAACCACACAAAACAATAATATAACTTCAAAAAAAAAATTGACGAAAGCATGATAGGATTATAAAATTCCCCATGCCATAATACATTTTATCTAGAAATATCATAAGGAATATTACTGATTCAGAAGGTGGGAAAACTTCTCTTTTATTGAAAATTAAAACTCCCATTACATCTGTGTGTATGATCAATGCCAGAATAAAAATATTACAAATTGAAACTATTTACCTAGAAATAATTTAGTCAAAAAATACAGATGTCCAATGGTTGTCCCATAATTGAAATACCTTTCTCCACTTTAATATTCTCTTAACTCAAAACCTTAAAAGGATTAAGTTTACACATCATGACCTATGCTGTGTGGAAAACATCATGAATACTTGTCAAAAAAGCCTATATTTCTAATTTGTATGAATCTTATATAGGTTACATATTGATCTGAAAAACACCAACATATCTCATATCCAAATTCCACTATTTTTGAATCATATGGTGACCCAACTGATGAAAAATACACCAAAATACCTGGTAACCAAGCGGGAAATCTTATAGAGAGAATATGTGACCCACATATATTTTCTACTAACTCTTGGATGTAGCTAGGTTTCAATAAAAACTATAAATCCCTATTAACTTCTCAGGAATGATACATGGTCCCACAAGGGAGGTATCTCCCAACTATGACCAACATTGTGGTGACCTAGTTTGGTGACTATAAAATTCCATGAAGGGAGCCACTTAGATTTATGACTAATAATATTTATTTCATGAAATTATGAATATTCTAGATTTATATCCCATAAAACATTGAAATCCAAGAAAATGGTATAAATATTTTCCTCTTTGATATGAATAGAATTTTCTTTTGGGGAAGTTATACATTGATTGGATTTTGTTACCAACCTAACCATAGTGCTCATCATATCTTGGGTATTCTAAAGAACCAGAAGGTAGACATAGGTTCCCTATATGATATTATAAAAATGTGTACCCCATAAAACCATATAGTTCCCTACACTTATGTTTTACCCATATATAAAGCTTAGTGGTATCACTAAACAAAATGAAATTATCTATTTTAACCAAAACATCAATCTACATGAAAATAAAATTATATCTTTAGGGTGTCAACAATAACTCCTCATATTGAGTCAAGGTACACCTTGTACCATTTCTAAAATTACATCCAATGATGATTGAGAAGAAAAAATACATCATGTTCTATGATTAAATATGATGGCATGTGTAAAAATGATAAACTTAATAAAAAATGGTTGATCTTAATCCATGTACCCCATAAAAACTTTCCCATGTCATTATTCATCATTGTAGTTATAAGAAATAACCCATAAATAACTATATAAATCATGAAACACATATTTCATGACATAAGAATGAATGAAGAATAAAATGATGAAGAAAAAAATTCCATATGATGGGAGAGACCATGTGGGAATTTTCTACCAACTATATAAGGATTCCATAACGCTTTGTAACACTTTATCATGAACTAGTTCTATAAAATCTACTATGGGAACACTTATTAAATTGACGACTAGTTAGAACCAAACCTAATTCATCCTCATGTTCATCCATATGAAACTAAATAAAGGGAATAATATGGTAACACTCTTCTTTTGATTCCAGGACATCATGTGTGGGAAATTTACTTATTAGATAATTAGAAATTAAATTCTTCTTCCTCATGATATATGAAATTTCAAAGTTAAATTTGTAGAGGTATTATTTCTGTAAACTATTATTTATGTTTAGATATTTTTTAAAAATATATAACTCGTTATATTATAATTAAAAATTTCCATAAATTTATCCTAGATGATATATTATTACAAATAGTGACGGTAAATCATAATAGTAGTGAGCTCTAAACAATGTGTGATGTAATCATTCTAATGTAAATGATGCTATTTAGAACTATGAAACACCAAATTTTATTCTAATTTAAGAAAAAATCCTAAAGAAACACCATTATCAAAATAACAAACAACATGCCCCTTACCAAGATCTGTTATGATTAGAATAATATCTAATGTTAGAATATATTTCAATTCATTCAAATATTCCTTATATTTTTAATCCTAGGATAACTTGTTCATTTGAATGTGTATAACCAAAAAACCAATAAACCATGAACTATATATATAAAAGGTCCTTGATATCCTATGAAGGATCATAGTTTGACATATTTCTTATTTCAAGACCATTTTTTATATAGTTGACAACTTCGTTTACTCTATCAGAATATATGAAATTATAAGTTTTCATTTCATAAAAATAGTCATATCCTTTAGTTATTCCTTCAAAAGTTTCTACTTCATTTCTGAACACATGGTTCAACATTTGGTGATGTAAACATTAACCTATAATGCATCATCAGAATATAAACATAAACTGTTTCAAAAATAGTTAAATATTCAGATGTTTATGATCTAACACAATAGAATCATTTCTATGTTATTTATTAGTATCAAATTTAATTTATCCATATAATTAATTAGTATATCAACATATAAAATGTATTTAGGCTTATATTTCCCTCAATCATATGTTTTCCAAAAAAAATATCTTTCTATAGAATTGATTATTACCATTTAAAATATGATCTCAATTCATTAATATAAAATTTCCATATGGAAATAATTATACATTTGATTTTAAATATGACCAGGATAGAATTTATAACATAATCTTGCAATATTATTTAAGGATCTAGATGCTAATATAATTTGTTCATTTACCATTTTAAATATTAACACCATAAGTTTGACCTTGATCTCTTAGCTTCTTATGAGGTATATTCTCTTAAAATTTTGAGCATTCATTTTCATATTTCCCCATATCCTTGAATTTATAACACAGAATAATAGCCTTTTAATTCTTCTCATTTAGTTAGTTTTAACGGTGACACTTATCTTCACATTTATATCAAACTCTTATTCTATTCATGTATATACCACAATGTTTCTTTTCCAAAATTATCACATTCAGTGAAATACTTATTTCCCTTATTCCATTTATTATTGTCTTCATCTTGAATCAAATTATTCTATTTCTTATATTCAAAGTCACAATATTTGAAGAATTATAACTCAATATTGATTTCATATTAAACTATTTCATTATCTGATTAAACAGTTTTAGAAATAATATCCATTCAATGATTTGGATTAATCCATTAAATGAACATATCAGTATTTTAATCTATGTTGCGCATGAAATTTATACCATAACATGCTAACCTTGTAAAGGTATCATTATACTCTACTATATATTCTTCCTTTGTTTTCAATAATCTTATAAATATTATCTTCTTATTTTTTTCACATGAGGAAATTTATTACATAATGAATGTATCATTAAATTCATTAATTTCTAAAAATTTTATTTTCTTCTTTTCCATAGTATTCTATATCAATGACCACCAATGATAACTATTTCTATTAAGAAAATATAATGCAAGGTTAACCATTTCATTTCACTGGATCCAAATTCCATATATATCTTCTCCAAAGATGTAAATCATTTCTCAACCACCAGTAAAACAATAAACTCACAAAATTATGGGGGAATCTGTCACAAAGAGCTATCTAGAATAACATAATCTCATTGAGTAAGATGTTTCTCAATCTGGGAAATGATATTTGTTGTAACCCAATTATGCTGACCTATTATATCCATAACTTTTTATATTCTATTAGTTTTCTGAGTAGGTAATCCTCAACATTGGCCATGTGTATTGATGCCCTTCATCTATATTGGATCCATTTCTATAAAATAGAATACAAAAGATTATATTATAACATTATGAAACATAACGTATAATCCAAAATATTTTAAAATTATATAATTTATTCATATCTAATCTCAAAGTCATAGACATGGATTCCTTGAAATGTTCTTCTATAGTTATCCATCGTGCCTGTCTTATTGTATTGAATCCAAATATATATTTTCTTAAATCCTTTTCCAGGGTTTCCAATAAATGATATTTTATAACAAGTATATCTCCTAGACTCTAGAAACATTGACCTGGTTCATTTAATAGTGCCATGATAATATAATGTAGAAACAATATATTATGTAGTGTTTTTGTGATGTGACACCAAGAACATAATGGAATATAATGTTATATGAATTTAAAATATATTTATTTTTTTTGTAAATTCATTATAAATTATTAATTGAAATGAACACTACACAAAGTTAGTGTAAATCACAAATAACAATGAGTTCATGAAATGACATATGTTATAAGCATGATTGAGTTTTACCAAACAATTGTATATTAGTAAAATATTATTATTTAATATAATAAGATATAACTTTGATTTGAAACTATTATTTATGATAAGGATTAACTAAATTGTTAAAATATGTGGTTTACATAAATATAATATGAATTCAATGGTTTCAAATTAATTATAAATGACTATAATAACCAAATTAATATAAAGGTAATGTTTGTATAGGAATCAATTTTTAAGACCAAAGATATATCTTATCTTAATAAATATAATTAATTACAAATAGTAACTAATATTATTAAAATATATATTTGTTTTATATTTTATAAATATTTCAATAGTTATGAAACTAATTTTATAGGCATAATATTTTCACATACCCAATATTATACATAAAAAGATATATTCGCATAATGGCACTTTTACTACCTTTTAATGGAGTGCCTATTTTAAATATAAATTTATTACAATTATTGATTTTATATGTAAAAATAAAGATCATATTTTGAATATAAATATATTAATTATATTATGGGGACTTTTTGTTATCATTCTGTCAAGGTTTATTTTTTAATGAACATTAAAAATACTAATTTTTAATTCAAATATTATTTTTTTCCTAATTAATGTATAAGGAAAATTTTTATTTATTATTGTTCTTAATGATTAAGTAGATCTATTTTATAAAACATAATACAATTTAGGATATTATAATCAATTTCTCCTTTGAAATTGTGTCTATTAAATTATTTAAATTTTGAACATTTAACCTCAAAAACCTATATTGTTGTCCCATCAGTGGTATTAATTTTAAATTATTTTCGGTTCCATCACTGATTGGAATTTTTAAAATGAGAATAAATATTTTTAATAAAAATAAAATTTAATTTCTAAAAATTTCATCTTAGTCTTTTGAATTATTTTTAATGAATGTGATTAAAATTAATTACAATGATTAAGAGAATAAATTTTAATAATAAGGGTAAAAACATAAACTTAAGGGACAAAATGAACTAAAATATTATCCACTTTTTTGGAAACATATGGACACAATCCTCCAAATAATTTAATTTTTAACAGTATTAGATCTAATTTCTATTGAAAAAATGGGGGTGTAATTCCCTTTTCTAAAATTCACAAGAATGCCACTCCTCCTCCTTTATAAAAAGATCCTCTATCCTACCATGTAATCACACCTCTCATTTCACTTTTGTTCAACCAATATCTTCCAAAATATCTCCTCAAAAAATCCCTCCCATCGTTCTATAACCTCTATTTGGGATACAATCAAACTATGGAATCCATTTGGGTCAAACCAAAAAAATGTTACCTAATTAGGAGGTAATGTCCATCATATTTTTCTTTTGTTTTATTTATTTCATCACTTCTTCAATTATCTGTATTACATGATTATAAAATAAATTAAATACCCTAGAAATAATTATATTTTATACTATTATTTTTCTTCAAATAAATACACACACTACCATCTAATGTGTAATGAACACAACATTTATATTAATAATAAAATGCTTCCATAGAAAAATATGTTTTTAGTTTTTTAGTTACCACCGACCATGTTTGGGAATAATGATCGAGACTATATTTATATTATATATATATATAATTTTTAGAAGTTATTTATGATTTTATAATTCTTTTATATCAAATTCATTTATTCCTTCAATTTTATTTAAATACGATTACATTGTTTGTTGAAGTGTGGACTACCACCCCCTCCAAGGGATGCGACTCGTTCATACTATACATGAAACATATAAATGATTGTTTTAATATAGATATATAATATATATGAAATATATATAGTTATTTAATTTTATTATAGACACACTCATATATATATATATAATTTATTTTTCATTCATTTAATATAGAATAATAATTAATGTATCATTCATGTGTACACACGGCCAATCATCTCCCAAAATGGTGAATTTCATTTCTTATCTCCAAATATTATGTTTTATTATTAATACATATATAATGAATATATAATATATATAAATCATAGTTCAGATTCTAGATATTATTAAACTATGATATGAACAAAAAGAAATAGGTAAATATATACTTAAGAAACTAGGAAATTAATTGAAAAAATTGTGAAAATAATGATGTATTTTTAACAGAAGGGAGATTTTATTTTATATGATGATTACAAATGATGTTATGAATATTAGTATGGTTATTTTATTAGTTAATGATATTATCAAACAAATTATACATGTGATTAAATTATTTTGACCATAATGTAAAGGCAATGTAATGGACATCGTATAAATTTGAATTACATTAAGACATATATGTTGTTATGCAATGATTGGGTTTTATAAGGTTTATATACATTCAATTGAAATTTTATATCATTAGTATTATTATTATCATTAAAATATATGTTTCATTAAATTTAATAATTTATAGATACTATGATTAAAAAGTTTAAATGTGGCATGTGAAACCTTGGAATCATTAAATATTACTCTCAAGAAATTTTATAAGACTCTCTTTAAAATATCACTTCTTTTTCTGATTGTGATCATTATACTCAAATAATAGTTTTATTTTTATGCACATAAATTATTTTATATAGTGTAAATACAACAATGTATTCATAAAATATAAATATTCATTCGTTATTCATGATATTTGATGTTTCAATTTGAATTATTTCATCTAAGTGGATTTAATGTAAATGATCCCTAATTGAAAGAAAATTTTATATCCCAATATCTTTTCATTGGGTTACATTACTTCCTCGTTTTCGTAAAAAAGACCTCATTTTGTGGTTTATCAAATATCTATTTTGTATTTTTGAATTTTCACTTTTTATATTTTTTATTATATTTGACACATATAATATATTCAATAATTGATTTTCACATCGATGTTATGGTCTCTTTGATGTTTTACTTCAAAATTTCATTTATTGGGGTATTTTACAATAGAATTTCCATAAGAACTGTTTTGTAGATATTTTTTTAATATACCATTTCATTTTCCTCTTCTAAAGTTATCCATGACCCTCTTGTTGTAATAGTACCATTTTTTCAAACATTGGTAATCAATATTTTTTAGAAAATATTTTTTAGAAAACCCAAAAACATTTATCTATTTAGTTGGAGAACATGTTTTATTCTAAAATTATTTTTTCTAAAAAGGTATTTAATTTTAAACCATTTCCAAAATGGTCTATCAAAGGAATTTTTACCATTTATAATAAAAATTATTTTTTAAAAATATATTTTATAGATTGGGTTTTTAAAAGGGTTTTGAAAAGAAAAAGGATATTTTCCTCAATATAATTTTAATGTTATTATTATATTGAATAAAAAAAAGAGTTTATATTACTCCACATGGGATTTTTTTATATCATCATCATTATTCGACTAGATAGTTTTTGAATTAATTAACTAAAGACAGTATGGAAATTCACTCTCTCTATTCCTTTGGTAGAAGACATGAAATATTTAGTTTCTTATGATCATTCAATATTTAATTTACCCTAATTATCTATATAAATGACCATGTATATTACTATTTTCATAAACCATGTGTAGTAATATAAATATATAGGTTCTAAATTCAATGTTATTTGATTATTTGGGTACAATATTGATAAATCTGTTTTTTAAATTCAATATGGATAGTTGGTATGAAATATTATTTATTTTGACTATTAGATTTAAAGAATGCCTTGGTAAGGAAATGAAACGTGGGTTGTGAAATTTATATATCCTTATGATGAATTTATATGTTATTATGAGGAAAATTACTTTTTCAAATTAAATAGATTTTTACCTATTGTATTAATCTGTCTTGTAAAATATCTTGTTGTTATAGGTTTTCATGTGCCAAAGATACGATATCTAATAATTAATAATTTCCTTCATTTGGATTCAATTATTTTTTATCCATGATTTTATGTGCTGAAATATATATGGATGAATTTAATTTTCATTTCATGGATTAAATGTCTTGTGTATTTTTATTGTCCTTCAGTAATAAAATTCCTTATCAAGTTATTTTAAGGGATTTTGATTACATTAATTTACCTTTCTATATTTATTATACACTTCCTTCTCAGTCTATTTATATCATTTAATGTCTATTCGGTTTTTTACATTTCAATTTGATTATTCACATTAATTCATTTTTACTTTGACTATTTTTTACCCTTACTAAGCGTTTGATCTAGCAATTAATATATTTCTGATTCCTAGAAATCCAAGAAATATACAAATAATGATATACAAGGATACAATAGATTGTGTAATGTTATCCTCAAAAGAAAAAAAAAAATTATATTTTGTGTGTTGATTTTTAATACAAGACTAATATATATATATTTCACCAAGACTAGAAAACTTTTCGATCCGACACTATTTGATTCCTCATAATCATGACAATGTAATTGTAGCAGACACATGATTTGGGTTTCTGGGGATAGGACACTACACCTTACCTTATTATAATATCATGATTACAAGGAATAAAATATTGAAGGAACAATAAGTATAGTAGTTATAGAAAACCATATTACATACCTCATACCCATTATACATTGGGAAAAGAAAACAAAAGAAAATTCATAACAAAGACAATTAAGTTTCATCCTTGAAACTGATTCGAATAATTCACTTTTATATCCATGGGAAAGGAAAAAAAATCAGGGTGAGATCAAATGCTCAGTAATGGTATGCATATAGTGGTTGAAACATGAAGTATTCATCATAATCAATATGGAAACATAAATAATAGAAAAAAACATTCAATTTATATTGTTGGATAAGTAATATTTAATATGGAAAGGTAAATAACTAAAACACATGCTATTTAATCAATAAAATGTAAATTTAATGAATCCATACAGAATTTCAATGAAAAAATCTCATATATAATTATAATCTATAAATTTTCAATAATGGTAGTGCATAAAAATTGGATTATATGTTCCCTATGAACATGATTCCTCTGTCATCAAGTTCCATTATAAAGACAGTTTAATCATCTACGACTTAGCCAAATGATTTATATCAGGAGAACATATTCACGCATTGAGGGGACATTCCTGCCAAGACCCACCCATGTAATATGAGACAAAAGAATTACACATATATCAAATAATCTATTTAATTATTAAAAAAGTCACTTTATTATGAAATATCTTTATTGAATATATAATATAGAATTATCAATAATTCCATTGTAAATTATATAATTTTCAATGTGAACACTGTATTTAAAAATATAGAATATGGTTTATGAAATTGTCATATTAAAAATAAAATAATAGGGATATTTTAAATATATATAATGTCTCATGAACTATATAACAATAATTTTGTTGATTCATGAGAATGTTAATGATCACAAAAAAATGTGATATTTCAAAATAAATATTACCACATAGTAATTTTCAAATTAAAACACCATAGATGATATAATTCATATAATAACCATAAAAACCATGAATAAATGTGGATGAATTATTTAATTTATAAAAAGGGTTAGTATATACACCACAAGAAATAATTAAGTGGTGGATATGGCATTTATGTCACAGATGGAAAATGTTTGACGAAAAACCCTCACCTTACTCTATCATTTAGATTAAATCTCTTTTACCTCACATATATTAAATTTTAATGTGTCACTAAATTACTAATGTTACATATTAATATTTATTATATCATATATGATCCCCTTTTAACATATTATTATCACTGTGTTAAAAGTTGTTCATTATATTCATTATTTCATAGGTTTATTGACTTGTATCTTGAGTTTGTTTTGGATTTTTATTTTCATTCATTTTACATAATTCAGGATATCAACATATAATTTTTTTAAAACTTTTGGTAAATATTATATAAATTCATTATATATTTATTTATTATTGTCCATAATTTCTACAGATAGAAAATGAAGTACACTATTCTATAGATGTTAGGTTGTATATACCCATGAACAATGACTCCATTTTCATTTCATATTAATATAGAGATAATAAAATGATATAATTTTTATATCATATTTTAATTATAATATTAATTTCATATTTATCAAACATATTAAGTAAAATCATCTTTATTTCATTCTATTTAGTGAGTGAATGGATCACATCTTATTGAGGAGGCCCTAGTCCACACGTCCCCAAACAATGTTATCCTATTCCCAAAAAATGTAAATAATGAAGATATGGGTTATAAATAAATTCATGAATAATTAAGGGATCATAAATATAAAATAATAAATATTAAAAATATTAATCCATCGTTTTGTAAACCTATAATATTGGTAAATGTAGAATGAATGACATCAGTGCACGATATGGTAGATAGTGGTACACACCCACAATAAATGGGTATCCTATTTTATAGAATTGTATAAAGGGTTAGGTTTTAAAATTAAGATAAATACACTCATTATATTGATAATAAATATTTAATTATATAATAATTATTTAAATTTTTTTGATGGGTGGATAATCAATTAAAATAAAAGTGATCATTGAAAAATGTTACCTCTTATTCGGGTAAGTCGTGTTGGATTATACCAAAATACCATGTTGCATTTATTTATGTGCAAATTGAAGCATCATGGATCAAGGTATGGATTTTGGAAGCATATATTTTTGGGTTTTGTTGATCCATATGGCTTGTGAGGATTGAAGAGGTGGGGTGAATTAATTTGTATATTCGAGGGGGAGTGGCATTCATGTAAATATAAAAAGGTAAACATCATTGTGAGGTCTCCCATACATAATCTACCTAAAAAATTGAAATATATTTTATTAATTTTTATTTAAGTCCTATAAAAACCTCCACAACAAAAAAATAATTCCATTTATAAAATTTTGTTCTTATGCTTCTTTGTTTCCTCAGATTTACCATTAATGTTTTATTAAGTTAATAAGTTTATTAATCGAAATAATTTAACCATTAAGAAAAAATTAATGTAAGCTGTATTATAAACTCTATACCGAATCAATTATAAATATTATATCTTATTTATTAAATATATATCCAATGTCAATTGGAAACTAAATTTAAAACAAGCGTTTTTAATTCACAGAAACACTACATTGACCAAAACTATGGAAACAATGTTATTACTATTAAAGGGTATATATGTTTGAAAAAAAATTATTTTGTAAATAAATGACCAATATATTATCTTAATTGAAATATAAAAATCATATATTTTAATATAGGTTTTTCATAATATTTTAAATACCTTAATAAAATTTCAATTATTATTAAATAACATTAATGTCAATTATGAAATTATTTACAAAATTTAAATTCAAAAATAATAATAAAATAAGATAATTTTTATATATTAAGTTAATAACTATTTAACTTATCACACTAATATAAAAAATAATTTAACAAGATAATTCATCAAATTTTCTTCAATTGTAATATTTTTTATCATTTATTTTATTTTATTATTAACCAACTAATCAGGGTGTTGGTGTTTTGTAGGATTTTATGAAACTAATAATATATAAAAACAATTTATAAATTATTATGAAATAACTAAATCATTTATCTTTGTTACACCCCATGTTTCCACGGTACGCTTCCCTTTGAATAATACAGTAGCGTGTGTTGTACGCAACTTCGAGATTCTAACACGCCGCGACCAATCAAAGTAGCCGTTATAAATATTAATACCCAATTTTTGAAATTTTATAAATTTTATCTCTAAAAATGGACTGCATTTTTGGATTCGGAATATCAAAATTAGCCTAAGGTGAAATTTTGGTACTTTTCGGATAAATTTTATATTTTGAGGAATAGTGAAAATTAATAAATTTTAATTAAAAATAACTTTTTAAATAGAAATAATTAGTAGTGATAAATTATAAATTTTAGTTTTATTAAAGTATATTGAGAATATATTTTTACCATTTAATACAATGTTGGTCATTGGACAAAATTTCAGAATTAAACAGGAAATAAACAAGTGTAAATCTTTTGATAGTTCTTATCTCTGAAAAACACGCCTTTTGTTTTAACAACGGGAATAAATTTTAAATTAATTTCTGCAACTTCTGTGTTTTGAAATTGGGAAAATTGATTCCATATTTTGAATCAGTATGTAAAAATTTTATTAATAGTCATCCTTTATTTTTAGACATTTTGAAAAATTATTTCAGAAAATATTTTATTTACCTTGGTTAAAGGGAAAATCCTGTAAATAAGCATAAAAAAATAATATTATAATAATAATAAATTACCCTAAAACGTGTCCTAACCATATTGGTGGATAAATATCAGACGATGGGAATCTTTGGGTCGATTTTGGGACCATGTGGATCCACTTGTAAGTGATAATGACACTTTATATTAAATATGTTAAAGTAAATACAAAAATTCCATAAGCATATATATTTTAGAAAAACAATTTTTATATAGGGTTATATATTTTTGATATTCAACTATTAATATTAATTAGAAATTTAAAAGGATTTAAAACATAAATATATTTTATTTATAATTTTTAGACATTTAATATTTAATATTATTTATGACACAATAATGATGTAGTATTTTCCTTATTAATGAAATAATCAAATAATTGGTATTATAAATGTTAAGATAAATATAATTTTAAAGTTTTGATGACATTAATACATTTTATTGGTTAATATGAAATTATATTATTGCTTAAATAAATTTGGTTAGAATTAATAATGTTGTTAAGACTTTAACAAAAATCAATTATTGAATAGTGTCAAAATTGACAAAATGAGATTTTAAAACAAATATTATATTATTGATTGATATTCAATTCATAAAATTCTATGGTTAGGCCAAGATACTTATATCATGATATTTTTATCATTAATTGACCACTTGGTGGCCTCTTGGATGTATATAGTATTTTTATTAACTATATAATATAAAAATACAATGTGACATGGTAAATCTCAAACTAATTAACTAAGAGTTAAAACTAAACGATAAGGTTAATATAATGACGCAAACCTATCTAAATTATATTGGTTGAGTGGGTTTATATCAATACTCTACCTAACCTTTAAATAATACACTTTTGATCCATTAGAAACCGAATATGAATTTATAATAAAATAATATTTCTAGATTTTCCTAAGGTTCACATCTTCCCCCATATAAAAGGACACCAATTATAACCAATTCTTCACACATTAAAAGCCATTTTTTTCAGCCAAACCCTACCCAAATACTCTATAAAATTCACTATATTCAACCTAGAGGAATTAGTCTGATCAGAAAGCCAACCTAAGGATCCCTTTTGATCAAATTGAAAGGAAGAACCCAAAGAAGAGGTAATGCTTTCACCACCATCTTTCAAGTTCCTTTCATCATCCACATCTTATTTCTTTGTTATTACCATTATAAAATAATAAATCCAGTAAATTATATATAAATTGATGTTATTATAAACATGGTACAACCATATTCAGTATTCCATCCATCCTTTGAATGACATGTCACCATACGTGCGTATGTACGACTTACCGTCTCCACGTCGTGGTGTAATTGTTATTCAAAACATTATTATTTGGATGCGTATAATAATGATGTTTATTTCACATAAATAATAAATATAACATGATAATGATTTTGAATATATGATATACGATCCAATTATATAATATTTTAATATTAAAAGAATGATATTGTCACTCGTGCGTACGTACAAATTACCATCTCAACGAACGCGATAAGATTCATTCTCCATCATGTTCATTCAAGACTAAATTTCATTTGATGAATAAAAATAATTTTTAGAGAGATGAAATAATTCTGGAATAAGATACATCCAATCCATAACAAATACGGATCGCATAACAAATAATATAAATGAAAACAAATCCGTTAACACCCGAAACGACAATAATACTAAGATATTATTAAAAAATCAATGTTATTAGATCAAATATGATATCATATTAATGTAAATGATTTTTTTTAATTAAATAAGAATTATTTAACCATTATACAGGAGGTTAACCTACCATCAAATAAGGAAAATGTACAAAGTAAGGGGTTTCTTATCTCACTCTTAATTTCGTGAGAATTCCATTGTTCACCATTTATATATTGCATGGGGTGTTTGTGTACTGCCCATGATTCTATTCATTGTGTAATATACTTTAATTTATGGGTATTTACATCATCATTTTATGGTCCTTCTTTCATGGCTGTATGTTTCATAAGTTACCTAATCAATAATAGAATTTTAAATTTCAATTTGCACTCATTCGGCATTAGGCGTTCTTCAGTGATAATTTTACTCCTAGTTTATGTGTGGAATCACTATTAATTTGATAATGTCATAATTTCCACTCCCCATTCCAGGGATATACTTTTTATACACATAATCACACCATTGATAAATTCCCAAGTCATCGATTTGAAGTTGATAAGAGTAATTTTAACTCAATCTCTATTTGTTGAGTTAAATATCCAATTCATAGGTGTTGTTTTTACAAGAATATGTGTCAATGTCATCCAATTTATTTACAATAAAAATACAATCATATTGACTGTATTAATATTTTTCACACATAATTATGTCATTGATTAATCCTTAACCTAAGGATATGGTCTTTATTAGAGAATTCATCTCAATTTACATTCCATTGAAAATTCTTTGTTGTTATACACCAAATCACTTTTATATGGTGTATATAATGTACTTTGAAATAGTATATCATTAATCACTTTATTCTCATGATATTAAAAAGTTTTTATTACCTGAATTATTTGTATTAAAGATTCTCTCTTTTGGTTAGTATCTCTAACTAAAATATCATTTTAAAATGTTTTAAATATTTATTATTCTAAATCATTATCATTAATGACCATGTTTTAAAAATGGATTTAAGGATTTATTTATATGGACATTAAAGTTTGAAAATTAAAATTCCTTTTAAAAGTATCTTAGTGGTATGAGACACTTTGATTCAAAAATCTATTTTAAATAGAATCTTTAAAAGTAGTGTGACATTTAAATGTTTTCAAGAAGAAGGGCGATATTTCTCTCAACAGTTTGATGACTATTTTAATCTATGTCAATATCCTTCATTATTCTCGATTGAGGTTAATCTGATACAATACAATCTTCCATATTCAATCGAATGAGTTATGTTTGACTGAGGATGTGCTATTTTTATACCATTCATGGTTTGTTGTTAAAAGTATTGACATTCACTATGATACTTTTAATATGAATGCTTATGTTATGTTTCAAACGGTTCATATGAGGAATTCATTGGACTTAGTAAGTGATGGGTGTAGCCTGCTATAGCACCTCGATGCATCAGTAGGTCTCATGAGACAAACTCGTGTCTTGGCGCGACGCCTTGACAAAATCTTATTTCTAGTCTTGGCACGAGGCCTTGTCTACGTGGTTATGATATTTTGGCATTATTAATTCCATCATTATGAAAGTGGTTATTGATATTTATTGTGATTATTCGAATAGTATAATTTCAATGTGAATAAGTGAATGGAATTATTTCATTTTATCATTGCCATATTATGCAGAATTTTCAGTTTAAAAGGATTTTGTTTTAGTTATACATTACCTTAAGTATTTATACTTATATATGAAAGATTCTTATATGTTTTTATCCTTACTGAGCATCTGGGCTCACCCCTTTCAATGATTTATTTTTCCTAGGATGTGAAGAAGTAATTAATAAATGACCTGCAGCGATAGTATGAGGGGATATAAAGACAAGATGTTGTTGTAGTTTTTTTACCTTATGATGTATTGTAAGACTTATGAATATATCTAGTGTTTCCAAGACTACTAAACTAATCCATCTTTCAATACATGATCCTTTGGGATAATTCCAACATTATGTAATAATGCACCGACTCTAGGTAACTGGGGTCGGGGCGTTACAGTAGGTATAAGAGGAAGTTTAGTACAAACCTTAGAAATTAGATTTAGATAAAGTCTGATTAGATCACATAGCCCTAAAATATAATTTGAGGATTAGTACATAAGAACTTCCTAGAATTTTGGTATTGTAGAGATTTTGGGAGTTTTCCAAGAAATACATCCATGTCTGGATATGAGAAGGTAGAGGCGGCTCTGGCACAGATGTACCTAGGGGTAAAACCCGAAAACACCGCTTTGAGCTAGACTCGAACGAGAACTGGTGCACGACAACGGTCTTTTCTGCACTCTTGGTTACGAAAATCCTGAGGGATATTCTTAGGATAATTTACATTTTCTTTACAAATCGATTTGAAGTATTATATATAAGATGAGAGAAAATGACCTTAGTTAATCCTAATGTTATCAAATTGAGAATATGGTGACATGTTAATATCTAAATGATTTTATGACTACTGTTACTCACACACTGCTTTCTGGTTTTAGTAAATGGCAATATTCCAAGGAAGTTATAGTGACTTTTAGAATGATGTACAAGGTTGGAACTGTGGTGGAAATGAGCAACAAAATGTAATGTTGGTTGGCGTAAAATATATCATCTTCATTATAAATCAATTTTCCAAAAATATGATCAATAATGTATATATTAACCAATTACTGGACTCAATAAAGATGAGAAAGGTGATGAATGATAAGAGCTCTAGTAGTGGAGACCATAGAGAAAGGAATCACCAATTTCCATTATAAAGGAAATGTGGAAGATGGAACCAAGGAAATTGTGTCAATGGGACAAAGAAATGCTTTATGTGTTGGAAGGAAGTACAAAAAGTGAAGAATTGCCAAAGAAAAATGAAGAGTACTGTGGAAGAAGATAAAAATGGTCCCCAAGAATTCATTTACAGTCATTTTCCATAAATTTAGGGTACCTGGACATTACCCAAGTGAATGCCCTATTCTATAAGATTTCTTCTTGGTCAAAGAAGAAGCTATGTGGAAATAAATGGTCAGAAAAATGTTTAAATAGTATTAGTGCTCCTTGTTGATGGGTTTACTTTGGAATAATTTTCTCTTGTATTTGTAACCCTACATTTTTCCATGTGATAATGATATTTGAGGAAGAATTATCTTTTCTCTTATGGATATAGTTATAAATAACCATTTGGTTTTATATGATCATTGGGTTTGAGGCAATTACAACTTATTATATTTTGGGATGAAAATGCAAGGTATGAGATAAAATTTGTGGTTAAATTATGTTATGGTTATTTTGAGTAATTTATCTCATTTTGGTAATATTATAAAATATTGTTTTTGAAAAAGGAAAACACGTAGACCGTGTGACAACCTGTCGCGTCGGACAAAGCTGTGGGAATCGAACCCACAACCAATGTGCGATTGGGATTTATCACCCACCACCGGACTACGTAAATTCCTTGGTTTGTGTGACTATTATTTTTTGTTAAATGATTTTATTGATCAATAATAATATTATTTGGGATCATATGTATTATCAAATGAATACCCTTAGTATAGGAAAATGATTTACTGATTAAGTGATAAATGTTATTTTGGAAGATTTTCACTTTGTTGTGAACACTATATGCCCAAGGAAAATAGAATACTATGGGGTTTCATTTGATGAGTAATGGTGGATTTTTATCTATGTTTTTTTGTGGATTTGTAGTGATTTGGGTTATTTATGGAAATTATTAACTTATAATCGAGAATTTGTTATTAGGTTAACTACTTTTGAGTATGTGACTTTAAGAGTAGTTGATGTAATTTGGAGATACAATTTAACAAGGAAGACTACATGACCAAATTATTCTATGTTTTGAAATTCAATACTAGTTTGGATTATATTGAAGAATTTTAAGGACAATTGTTTATTGAATGTTATTTATTTAACTTTGGGGTATTGATTTTAGTAATTAAGATTAGTGTTTATTTCTCTAAAAGAGTATCCTTTTGGGGGATCGTCAGATATTGTAATAACCATTTTGGTTTTAATTAATATCTAAAGACAATGTAAATATATAGTTTATCTTTCGTGGATCATGTGATTCTATAGAAGTTTATTCTAGCTCTTCTAGTGTGACCAAGTATTCTGGAATACTCATTGTTTAATAGTGAGTTAGTAGTAGGAATTTATTAAAGAATGACACTTTAATTAAAACGTAAGTATATCTCTTTATTTTCATATTCAATATCAGAAATGAATTCCTCATCTTTATGTAATGTAATTTAAAAATAAAAATAAAAATAAAAATGTTGTCTGTTTACTTTTCCTACTGGGAAACTAATGACCGTTTGTCCCATCACAAGTATGTGGTTTTCTTGTTGTCAACTTTCTCCTGATCATGTTTTCTCTCCCTCTCCATCAGAACTTGACACATAGTTTATCATCCATATCCTTGTTTTTATACATGGAATCCCAGTATTGGTTATCTCGGGAGACCTTTGTACTTCTCTTCCTTTCTTTTAATGTGATAGTTTTATTCACTCTTTTTTCGATGTGGGACTTCCCATTATATTCCCAAGCCCAATTTAAAAAATTGAGAGGACAAAATTTATTGAAGGAGAAAAGAATTTAATACCCCAAGCTTCAACGGTACGCTTCCCTTTGAATAATACAGTAGCGTGTGTTGTACGCAACTTTGAGATTCTAACACGCCACGACCAATCAAAGTAGCCGTTATGAATAGTAATACCCACTTTTTAAAATTTTATAAATGTTATCTCTAAAAATGGACTTCATTTTTTGATTTGGAATATCTAAATTATCCTAGGATGAAATTTTGGTACTTTTTGGATTACTTTTATATTTTGATGAATAGTGAAAATTACTAAATTTTAATTAAAAACAATTTTTTTAATCAAAATAATTAATAGTGATAAATTATGAATTTTAGTGGTTTTAAAGTATATTTAAAATATATTTTTACCATTTAATAAAATTTTGGTCATTGGACATAATTTCATAATTAAACCGGACATAAACAAGTTTCAATCTTTTGATAGTTATTATCTCTTAAAAACACACATTTTGTTTTAACAACAGGAAATAATTTTAAATTAATTTCTGCCACTTCTGTGTATTGAATTTGGAAAAATGTATTTCATATTTTGAATCAGGATTTCCAAATTTTATAAATAGGTAACTTTTTTTTTAGTCATTTTGAATAATTACTTTGGTAAATATTTTATTTACCATAGTTAAAGGGTAAATCCGGTAAATAAACGTAAACAAATAATATTATAATAATAATAAATTACCCTAAAACGTTTCCTAAACATATTGGTGGATACATGTCCGATCATGGGCATCTCTGGGTTGATTTCGGGACCCCATGGATCCACTTGTATGTGATAATGTCACTTTATATTAATTATGTTAAAGTAAATACAAAAATGACATAAGCATATATCTTTTATAAAAACAATTTTTACATAGGGTTATATATATTGGATTTTCAAATATAAATATTAAATAGAAATATAAAAATATTTACTACATAATTATATTTTATTTATAATTTTTAGACATTTAATAATTAATATTATTGATGACACAATAATGATGCAGTATTTTCCTTATTGATGAAATAATCAAATAATTGGTATTATAAATGATAAAATAAATATAATTTGAATGTTTTGATGACATTAATGAATTTTATTAGTTAATATGACATTATATTATTGTTTAAATTAATTTTTTTAGAATTAATAGAGTTGCTAAGACTTTATCAAAAATCAATTATTGAATTGTGTTAAAATTGACATAAATGAGTTTTTAAAACAAATATTATATTATTGAATGATATTCAATTTATAAAAATCTAAGGATCATCCAAGAGACTTATATCAGGATAGGTGTATCATTAATGGACCACATTGGGGTCTCTTTGATTTATATAGTAATATTATCAACTATATAATATAAAAAATACAAACTGACATGGTAAATGTCAAACTAATTAACTATGAGTTAAAACTAAAAAGATAAAGTTAATATAATGACCACAACCTAACTAAATTCTATTGATTGAGTGGTATTATACCCATACCCACCTTAACCATTAAATAATCCACTTTGGAGCCATTGGAAACCGAATATGAATTTATTATGAAATAATATTTCTAAATTTTCCTAAGGTGCCCCTCCTCCCCCTTATAAATGGACACCACTTCAAACAAATTCTTCACACTTTTAGAGCCTTTTGGTTCTACCAAAACCTTCCCAAATACTCTCTAAACATCCCTCAATTCAACCTAGATGCCTTAATTTGATCAAAAATCCATCCTACGGAGCCCTTTTGATCAAATCACAATGAAGAAGCCGAAGAAGTGGTAATGTTTTCACCACCCTCTTTCAAGTTCCTTTCTTCTTACACTTTTTCTTTCATTGTTATTACTATTATAAAATATTTAATCCAGTATATTATATAAACTTTGATGTTATTATAAACATGTTACAACCATATTCAGTATTATATCCATGCTTTTAATGACATGTCACCATATGTGCGTACGTACGGCTTACCGTCTCCACGTCATGGTGTAATTGTTATTCAAAACATTATTATTTGGATGGGTATAATAATGATCTGTAATTCATGTAAATAATAAATATAACATGATAATTATTCTGTATATATGATATACCATCCAAATATATATTATTTTAATAATAAAAGAATGATATTGTCGCTCATCTGTACATATGGATTACCGTCTCCACGAACGTGATAAGATTCATTCTCCATCATTTCCATTCAAGAATAAATTTCATTTGATGAATAAAAATAATTATTAGAGACATGAAATAATTCTGGATATTAATTAGATACATCCGATTCATAACAAATACCGCTCGCATAACAAATAATATAAAGGAAAACGAATCCGTTAACACCCGAAACGACAATAATACTATGATATTAAAAAATAAATGATAATATATCATATATGATATCATATTAATGTAAATTAATTTTTTATTATTAAATAACAATTATTTCACCATTATACAGGAGGTTAACATACCGTCAAACAAGGAAAAAGTACAAAGTAAGGGGTTTCTTATCTCACTCTTAATTTTGTGACAATTCCATTGTTCACCACTTAGTTATTGCATGTGGTGTATGTGTACTGCCCATGATTGTATTAATTGTGTAATATAATTTAATTTATGGGTATTTAAATCATCATTTTATGATCCATCTTTCATGGGTGTATGTTTCATAAGTTACCTAATCGATAAGGGAATTTGATATTTCAATTTTCCCTCATTCAGCTTTAGGCATACTTCATTGATTGATTTACGCCATGATTATGTGCGGAATCACTATTCATTTGGTTATGTCATAATTTCCACTCCCCTTTCTATGGGTATACTTTTTATACACATAATCACTCCATTGATAAATTCCTAAGTCATCGATTTGAACTTGATAAGAGTAATTTTAACTCAATCTCTATTTGTTGGGTTAAATATCAAATTCATTGGTGTTGTTTTTACAAGAATATGTGTGAATGTCATATGATTGATTTACACAAAATACAGAATAATATTGAGTTTATTTATATTTGTCACACATAATTATGTCGTTGATTTATCCTTAACCTAAATATATGGTCTTTATTAGAGAATTCATCTCAATTTACATTCCATTGAGACTTCTTTGTTGTTGTACACCAAATCACTTTTATATGGTGTATATAATGTACATTGAAATAGTATATCATGAATCCCATTATTCTCATGATATTACAAAGTTTTTATTACCTCAATTATTTGTATTCAAGTTTCTCTCTTCTGGTTAGGAACTCTAACTAAAATATCTTTTTAAAATGTTTTAAAGATTTATTATTCTAAATATTTCTCATTAATGTCCATGATTTAAAAATGGTGTTAAGGATTTATTTATTTGGAAATTAATGTTTTAAAATCAAAATTCCTTTTAAAAGTTTCAAATTTTTATGGGACACTTTGATTAAAAAATCTATTTTAAATAGCTTCTTGAAATGTAGTGTGACTTTTAAATGTTTTCAAGAAAAAGGGGGATATTTATCTTAATAGTTTGGTGATTATTTTAATCTATGTCAATATCCTTCATTATTCTCAATTAAGGTTAATCTGATACAATACAATCTTCCATATTGTATCGAATGAGTTATGTTTGACTGTGGATGTGCTTTTTTTATCCCATTCATGGATTGTGATTAAAAGTATTGATATTCTGTATGCTAGTTTTAATACGAATGTTCATTCTATGTTTCAAACTTTTCATATGATGAATGCATTGGAATTAGTATGTGACGGGTGTAGCCCGCTATAGATCCTCGATGCATCGGTAGGTCTCATGAGACAAACTAGTGTCTTGGCATGAGGCCTTGACAAAATCTTATTTGTAGTCTTGGCATGAGGCCATGGCTACGTGGTTATGATAGTCTGTCATTATGCATTCCTTCATTATGAAAGTGGCTATTGATATTCCATGTGATTATTCGACTAGTAGAATATCCATGTGAATAAGTGAATGGAATTATTTCATTTTACCTTTTACATATTATGCTTACTTTAAAGTGTAAAATGCTTTTATTTTAGTTATACATTGCCTTAAGTGTTTATGGTTATCTATGAAAGATTTTT
Organism: Viscum album; assembly: GCA_963277665.1. Classification (NCBI taxonomy): domain Eukaryota; kingdom Viridiplantae; phylum Streptophyta; class Magnoliopsida; order Santalales; family Viscaceae; genus Viscum; species Viscum album. Next base: position 650,751,538 of record OY728138.1, on the reverse strand, counting down.
CTATATTTTTATCCTTACTGAGTATCTGAGCTCACCCCTTTCAATGATTTATTTTTCCTAGGATGTGAAGAAGTAATTTATGAATGACCTACAGGTATAGAATAATGGGATATGAAGACAAGATGTTGTTGTAGTTTTTTTACCTTATGATTTAATTCAAGACTTATGAATATATATAGTGTTTCCAAGACAACTAAACTAATAGGTCTTTCGAGACCTGATCCTTTGTGATCATGCAAATGTTAGGAAATAAGGCACTGACTCTGGGTAACTAGGGTCGGGGCGTTATGATCTTTCCAAAGGAAATTCATAAAAAATATGTTGTTTTTACATATCTCATGGATTTAAAAAATTTAAAGGTAAAGATGCTTTATTTTTTTCACATTACATAACTTTTTATATATGTCAATGTAAAGGAATATTATCACAAAATCACATAAAATTAGAATAAATAGTTTATATGGTACAAATATGGGCATCAAATGGATTTTTCAAAGGTTTCTAGATCATTTTTACCCTTAAATTTATTCTTTTGTCCTTTGTTAGGCTTAATTTTACCGTAACCATTATAATTTATTTTATGTTCAATCAATAATATTATTGGTCAAAACTATGTTGTAATTAATAGATATTTCAAAATCATTTTATTATAAATATCTAATCTGTTGTAAAAAAATTAAAATTATATAATTGGTAGAAAATTATTTAAAATTAACCACCCAAATAGGATGAGAAAGCAGGTATATAAGTAAAAATGTTCTAATGTTTTGAAGGTTTTTATATCCAATTTCAATTTAAAAATGTTTCTTATTACTAAATTGGCTTAATAGATTTTTAATTTATAAAAGTAAACATAAAAAAAATTTAAAAATATAATATAGAATAATAAAATATTTAGATGAAAATGAAATTTCCAATATATGTTTAATACTTTTAACTATTCATCGAAAAAATGAAACTTCTCATAAAATAAAAAAAATTATCTCTAAGATAATTCTGACATTCCTATTTAAAAAATAATTTTTTTCATATATTATTTATAAATGTTAAAAATTTTAGTTTCAAAATAGGTGTTTCGTTAAAAGGTAGAAAAACTGCATTTATAGAAATATATCATTATTTATATAAACCAGATTTGTTCTTATCATATATCAATCAAACATATTCTATGGATGTGAAAATTATGATAGAATAATATATATATGTATATAATCATATGTTACATAATTCTATTCATTGTTTCTAATTTAATATCTAGGAATTAAGAATTAAATAAATAATATTGATGGTAAAGCTCAGTATTGTATGTAATGAATGATAAATTAGTGTTTAGTGTGGAATAATATTATCAAGTTGTTGTGTTTAATTTATGCTTTAAATAAGATTAAATTTTTTATTAAATGATAATATTTTATTTTTATCAAGTGTTACACCATAGTTCTACATCAAAAAATATAAAAATATACATCAAATCACATTATAAATATCATCCTATTCATTTATAAAATAATTTATCTAATATCACATTAAATACAAAAAAATAAAAAACATAATAGAAATCACTATAACGGGGAAAGGTGTTATGAAATCATGGACACACATACCTCTAATAAACATCTAAGAAATGTTCACACTCAATTCCCTCGATCAATGCGTCTTCATTCACAAGATATTGGAAAACAAAAAAAAAGTTAAGCACCTTACAATATCTAGACCCTGCTTCTAGAGAAAATCAATTTATGATATTTATATATATATATATATTTATTTATTAGTGATCCCTAGAATATGAAACCCATTATGATGTCTATAGGCAATGCCTAATTCTACAACCCCCACCAAGGTACATGAGGCTTCCATGGGATATTTTTTTCAAATCATCTCTAATGGATTATCTCATTTCAGAACAATTTATAAAAAAACTATTTCATTATCACTAAAAAAATGCATGGAAAACCAATTTTAAAATAATTTAACATTTATTTTCAAACCATCTACATTTTACCAAGACTACGGGAAAACAAATTATTTTTAAAACCCCATTTTTATTTCATTATATAATATTGTCAAGTCATTCAAAAAATCTTTTGGATTCATGTTTATAAAACCATTGGAATTCAGGGTTCATCAGACATGTAGAAGAGATAGAACCATATCCCTCATCCCTTAGAATCATTGCAACCATAATGGGGTCCACATAAAAAATTTAATGGAACATATAAAAATCAAATGGAGGACACAAACAATGATTCTAAAAATTTAATCTCATTATTCTATAAGAAAAAGGTTCAAATAGAAGGTAGAATAACACCTAACTCAAAGATGGTATGTGCCAAAATATAACCAAAAATCGATCCAACCACTGAAAGAAAAATTCACAATGAATCTATAAGGTATTGATAGGAATAAATACATTATTACAAGAATCTTTAAATTAATCCCATAACCACTACTATATTCCAATAAAAATAGATGAATAAAAAATAAATAAAACAAGATTACTCTAATTATTACAAAAATTGCACATTGATCAGAATACCGAGATGTTATGTTAGAATAATGCTATTAAAAACTAGAATATCCCCCCAAGAAAAATTATGGTATAAGGTATGAATATGCTAGATTAAGGGAATAATTATGGGTATAAAGTGCATATTCATAAGATTATAAGCCTCATTATTGTTCTCTTCTCGATGCAACTACCTACCAAGTGGATGGAATTAGCATGTCTATGGCTGCAAAAGGTGTGCAATTGAGACTGGAAGACTAAAAAATTGTATAGTGTAGGGTCACAGAATAGCCTATTTCAAAAAGTAGAATTATTGTACCATAGATCCCACACTATTTAGATGGTGGAGTTATTATATAAACTCCATAATATCATTTTTCTACTGGCTAGATAGTTGGATTATGCAGCCACAATATAATTCCTAGCCTCCTTTAAACTCAACTAAATAATGATGAAACCCCACCCCCAAAATATGATCTCATAACTATAAAAAAGAAAGATTATAAGGAGTAGGATGATAGATTTGGAATAATTATGAATTATCATTAAAAAAATTATGAATATAAAAATGGTTCATAAATATGTGAATATGATATTCATGGTTTTCTAAAAAAGATCGTAGAGTTCATTTGACTGCACTATAAAATATTGTATAAGTTTATTTTCTCATATTTTTATTTTTTGAGACATATATAATTTTATAAACCACGTTTTCCTAGGAATGGTATATCTACATAAACATTATTATTTATCTGTCATGGTCCTTCCATTAATCATGTTATTTTGATTTTTTAAATTGAATCATTAAATGTGGTTTCACTAAAATATTTATAAGTTTATAATGGATCATTTGTTTCAGATTTATGTTCAGGATATGTAATTGAAATTCCACATTGTTATTTATTCAATATACTATATTCTGTAACATTCTCTTTTAGGTGTTAAATATCATCCTATTCATAAAACATTAATATATATTTCTTAACATACTATATATTTCAATTTATTATTAAGTAACCAATACTTTAAGGTATTTATTAACAATATAATATGAAAATAGTATTTATTTTGAAAGATAATTCTATTGAATAATTCATATAATATATTCTATACAACCCCTATCAGTTTATTCTCCATTAGTAATTCTCAAGGATTCATTTATCTATTAACTATTTTATTATACAAATTTCACATCATTTACATATTGTAAGGAAACTGACCCCGCACATTATTTTCGGTCTATAATGACCCTTTCTTCATAATGAATAATATTTTGGTACTTTTTATGATATTTGGATCAATGTATCAATTATTTATTAATAATATTTTCAATTGAATATACTTTTCTAAATGTTTTAAATAATTCTTAATGTTTTATATATGAATCAGTTTCATATATGTCTTCAAAGAATCTCTTTTTATAATTTTCCAGGGGAACACATATTTCTAATTTTTTTGTTTTATGTGAACATTATTCAACATATTCTTGGTTTTTTTAATAAATTTTTGTTTATAATTTTTATTAAATATTTCATTTAAAATATTTTCAAAATATCAATGATAGTTATTTTCTAAAAATTAATTTTTATAAATCTCCAAAAAAAGTTATTTTTCACCAAATTATTTAGTCATTGTTAAATATTATGTTTGTTCAAGGATACTAATCAGAAGATATCATTAACCATAACCCCCCAAATTACTCATTAAATTTCATTTTTTATAATTGATCCTCAACTTTCATTTTATTACCCTTTCAATGAAGGTTTATAAACAAAATTTTCATTCCATTTCCTATTATTTTAAAATACATTGTTTTCCATTTATTTTATTAAAAAGTATTTTCTATTATTCCATAAAATGATTTATTGATGAAATTATTGAATAAAACATATACCATTTATGTATATGTTGTAAATACCATATAATATAATGAATTGAATCTAATTACAATGTTATTGGATATCAATATATATTTCATGGATTTATCATGTTTATTGAAAGAAATTATGAAATTTATCTTTATATAATTATATTTAAAAGGAATTTGAAACCCATTTTCTATGTGTTGATACATTATAATATTATTATGGTTGATTTTAGGTGTCCAAAATATCTATGAAATATGATAGATGTGGTCTTATATCTTCCAAAAAATCAATGGTTATGTTTATATCACTTGAGAAAGATTGTCCTATACATAATTAGTTTTTTCACACATTCATCAGCAAAAATACTTTGGTCAAATTTTTAGAAATGTACAAAAACAGTTTGTTCATAAATACAATTGAAAAATGAGTTTCTAAAAAGTGTATCCTCTACTACGATTGTTTTATATTTAAGATGATTTCATTATTATATATTTCAGTATTATTCAATACATTTTTATTATTATTATGAATATGTTTCTCAATAATGAATAGTTATTATTGGAATATTTTTTCACAATCATTTGATTAGAGTATTATATTATGGAAATATTTATTCCTCGAATCATGAAATTATATCTATTAATTATTGGGTATTATTTTCTTATGTATATTTTATTAAACCCATATGCTCATCTTATTCTTTATTATGATAATTTATTTTTATCTCTTATGTTTACCATATTTGAGCATTTGATATTTCCCTATTATTATGACTCGAAGCCCAATGTTATAATAAAAAGTATTAAATAATATATATCTCGAAGATTATATTGTATGTAAAATTTATGTGAGATACTAAATAATTTATATTTATTAATTATTTTATTTTATAGTAATGATTTGTTTCATTTATTGAAAAAGAAATTAGTATAGTTGGTTAATGTGTTGTTCCTAATTCTCCCAAACCATATAAGTAAATGTTCATGGTAAGGTATTGTAATGATATATTTCCTTATTTCATGTTTCGATATGTTTCAATATATGTGCTTCTGTTATTGGTCTCAAATTCATGTTCGGGTCACTATGGAGAATAAGATGTTATTCACTGAGGATAATTTAGGAGCTTTAAATGACATCATGTTTGATAAGTTATATGTGATAATTATGACCAATTTTTAGATATTCATTTAGAATATTTGAGATAATATAGATTATTTTATATATTAGGATAACATAAATTTATTAAAGATTATATGGATAATTTTATGGGATAAGTATACATGTAGGATAACATCGTGACATTCTGGAAATGTCAGTATCCTATTATTCTACTAGAAATTTTATGTTTATCTTTATAATGGATGATAATTATAGTTTTATTATATACACAGGTATGTGTAATAACCAAAAATATTATTTTTTACAATCAACTCAGTTTTCACATTGGTGTTTGAGGATTGGTCTAAATAATCCATGTCAGAATAGACACTACTAAAGAAAAATATTTGGTTAATCACATTCACATTATAGTCCATTATGAATGATGTATTTCATAACATCTTTATGGTATTTTGATAAGATGTATGAGTGAAAACATAATAAACACTCCTATGTTTCACAAAAATAATTATATGATAATTAAATTATTGCATAGATAAAATTAATATAACATAGATTGAAATGATGGCTTCATTTGAGATAATATCATATGATTGATTTTTAAAATTAACATGATCATTTACTCTGATTCTTTGTGGTATTATAATATTAATTTCTACTCAAATAGTTGTTTGAAAATGTGATCTAGAAAATTAATCTTTATAAGGTATATCTTTAGAAAATCCAATGGCATAAATATTTGTGAATTTTTTGGAATATATGGTTGATAAGGATGATAATTTCTAACTACGATATAAAATAATTGTTGACTCGATTTTCCTTTGATATGAATATTTATATCATATAAAATCTATATCATGTGCAATAATTATGTTTATATTCAATTATATAATTTTTTTTGATGAGTTATTATAAAAATTGTTAGGATTGAATTTATTTAATGGGGAATATAATGAAACATACAATGATTTTAAATTATATATTTTTATTTAATAATTAATTTGTTCAATATATTACATCACATGAAACACAAAACCAAAATAGACCATGACCTTTAATTTATCCATTAAAATGGTGTGGTAGAATTGGTAGGTAAAAATTCAGACCATGGTTTTGTAAAATAGAATCCAATATAAAATATATTTCATTATCAAAACTAAGGTATTAATAAAATTTCAATTAGTCTATCCAACTAACAAATCACACTGATTTGTTCATTAAAATGATAGCTTTTAGAAAAATATCTTTTTATTGATTTATTATAAGAATCAATCTATAGAGTGAAAAAAATATATTATTTATATTATTAATATATTTTATTTAATTAGAAATTTTTAGGAAATGAACCAAATAACTGTAATTAATTTAAAATGGATATTTTCCTATAAAACAATTTTCATTATTTTTTACCTTTTTTTAAAATATAAATTAAAACATTTTAGAATTCTATATTGATAAATAAAATTTATTTTTCAATTCAAAATCTCAATATTATCTTAAGCTGAATTATTTGAATTTTTCTTTGTTAATTGATTTAAAGATGAATTTAGAAAAACTGTAAATTTAATAAAATTTTATAGAATATAAAGAATTGTATAAAAAAAATTCTTTTTTAAAATTCGAATTTATGATGTAATAGTAAAAAATTTTAAAACTATAATGTATATGGAAAACCTATTACTTATATTTTAATGAATTATTTTATATTTTCCTATAAAAATATTTCTTCTCTTTTATTAAAATTATATATAATGTAAAAAATTACTTTTTAGATTTATTTGAAAGAAAAATTAATGATATATTATTTCTAATAATATAATTTTTTCTATGAAAAAATATTCATTAATATTTTTAACCAAAACATGAATTCTAATATTACATAATCTCTTTTTTTAAAAATGGATTTTCACAAATTACAAGTGGAAATGTTATAACATAAATTTACTTACACATAATAATTTTTTAATGAAATAGTTTTAAAATATATAATATTTAGGAAAAATATTTTTAAAAATGGGCATTTAATATTAATTAAAAATTTATTAAATTGATAAATATTAGTTTCCATAGTAAAACTAAAAATGATCCAAGTGAAACATCTAATAGTAATGGACATAAAACATAGTTTGAATTATGTTTTCAAATATATTTATTATGTAGGATTGAAATAAAATCATCCCCAAATTCTTTATTATATTTTTTTAAATTATTTAGTATCATGGGAAACATGTACTCTATATATGAAGATGACATATTTACAAAATATTCATTCTCGTAATTTATAAAAGGGGCCTCTCACCTATGACTCATAAACTATTAAAAAATAATTATCATATTTATAAACATCACATTTCCATTCCCATGTAATAATATTTCTTTTCCATGAGTCTATAAACCTAGTAATTTATCGTATGACCACCCTTTATAATGAGTATTCCATGGGAAAGACCAAGTCCGTAATGTAAATACATTTTTTTCCAAATATCCTTTTTTATCTGTCATTATTTCCTTCTATAATATTTTAAAACCTGTATAATTAAATAATTTTTATTCTAATTGTATATGTTATTATTCTAAAGGAATATCTAATAGCCACTTCTCCTGTTTTTTATTAAGAAAAATGAAAACGTCATTTTTGTGTTCTGTAGATTACTGCGACCAAGAATACATGTATCTTATTTTTCAAAAAAAAAATTCTTATTGATTAAACCATATTAAAACATAAATAAAAATTATAAATGAATATAGATAATATTATTCTTATTCTATAATAAATATATAATTTAAAAGTTACAACATTTATAATTTTAATCATCCATTAATTTCATCATGTTTTAGTATGGGTCCATCTGACAACCATCATAAACCATGCTATAAAATAATATCCTTGATAGACATGAGAACAAAATTTATAATAAAATATATAATAACTACATAAATAAATTTTATATATCTATTTTGGAATGGAAGCATTATTATTAATATCATTAATCAAGATATCAACAACCATTAACTATAAATCATTTTGGACACGCCCATCGTTAATTTCATATTTAAAGATCACAAACAAAAAAAATGATAGAATTATAGTGTATGAATAAAAATAATTATGAAACATCAATTCCAAAAGCATAAATGATTTTTAAATTATGATATTTTGGATGAGAATAAATAACCTCATCGTTAATATTGTACTGGAACAAAATGATCAATATTACTCACACTACGTATTAAAAATATAATTTCTAAAAAAATACATGTAAAAAACTATAAAATAATTTTATAAATTTTTATAAATATGAAAAATTATTTTAAATATATGAATCAAATATCTATATTTGTTATACATGAACATATATTGTATCTGACTATTAATGGAAACAATATAAGGGTTTTTTATCACAAGTTCTCACACATTGAGACATATTAATTATAGTTCACAATGTTTTTCTCAGAAATGTATATCTACAATCCTTTAAATATATTGTATCACTATCATCTCATTATTCATATTATTTAATTTTTCATCTAAATTCATATCTTGCAAGGAGTTCTTAATCAATTTTTTTGATGGTTGTTAGGGGTTCTTTGTCTCAAATATATTTTCATGAGACAAGTTTGATAGAAATCCCCAATAATAATATTACATGTTGAATTAACTATCGTATTAAATTTAGGTTCAAAATATCCTCAATTAAATTATCTATTAATGTTCATTGCATAATATTCATCTCAATCTCGTTTTATTGTTATATTACCTATGTCATAAGGGTTTCATCAGAAATATCATTTCTTCAAATTGAGATTTATTTTGATGAAAATTACAATTTGGGGTAATTATCTACTTTTCTGTATAAAACACTATCAATTTATTCTACATTGTTCATTCATAGGGTTTTACTTATTTTTTCCCAATTTATTTCTCCCCTTGTCTCGTTATTTAACCCCTATAAGTATGTTGAACCTACCTATTATTTTTTATTGTGATCCTATATTTTTTATGTCCATAATATTTGGATTATTTTTTGGAATCTCCTTATCTATTACTAAATAATTCATTAATGTCAATTTCAATGACTTGAACTAATATAATTTTTTAAAAAAATTGTAATTTTATCTGTATAGGATATTTTCATCAGTGATTTAAATGCACCACTTTGTATAATTTTCCTTGTGAGCACAACAATCTCCCACCATTTTCTTTTTTATAAACCTTTATCCCATTATATTCAATGTTTCCAAAATAAAATATCTTTCACAATATTTTATTAATTATTTATTTTACTATTCTTTCCAAATGATCCAAAAAAATTTCTAATTCTAAATTGATATTTCTAGAACTCATAATGTTTTTTATCTAAGGAGTTATCCATTAATATTTCATATTTTTGGTCAAAATCATTGTTAAAATGATTCGGTCCTCCTTACTTATATGAATGGATTACGAAATTTTATTTTATATCCTAAAAATCATCTATTAGTCCCTTTGTATTCCCTAATCAATTATTGTTTGTTTACTTATTTTTTATCCAATTCCATTCCTTTATAAATACTATAATTCCAATTTCATTAAATAATGAATGTTCACCAAGATTCCATGCATATATTAATTGGGTAAATTATTGACTGAACCAGACACCATTTAACTATATATTATAAGTTTGATATACATAATTTAATAATCTACACATTGAAATTTATTAGATACCCATTATATTCAATGGGTTTTTATTCTTGTTGATGGAGTTATGAATGATCTACTTATATGATTCAATTTTAATGGGATATGAATCACATTTCAAATCTATATTTTCATTATGATAAGATGGTGATTAAATTTTGGTGGTATAGATATATATATCTATGATGATATGGGGGTCCTATATAAACATTTAATGTATTGTTTGAATTTTTTCTTCATAAGATATTCAGGTGTGTACATAATGAGTTCATTTATATATGTATGTGAATAATGAGTTCTCTAATGTTTTGAATCATGGAAATGAATTATTTGTTCACATATTCATCAAATTAATAATTTTTCTCAAATGGTGTTCCAATAATATGATTGTTCTACATTTTTATGAATTTCTTTGTTCTAAATTGACATGTTATTCCATACATTTATGCTTACTCATATGCATATGTTTCTCATGAATGTATTATTTTTGTTGGAACATGATTTCACACACTTTATTTTCCTGTCATGAATTTTTTTATATATTATGTTTTGACTCAAAAATTAGGATCTATGATTTATTTGGTATAATATTATTATGTTTTTTTTAATATATCCATATTTTCAACTTATTATCACTTATGATGTTTGATAGTTAATGATTAGGTTAACCTTTTTGATAATATAATCTCACCACTTTCATATAATATCATTTCCTTGGGTTATGAAGAAAATTAATGTATATTATTTTTTAAAATGTGTATTTTATAAATAATTTATCCATATCTTAAAGACTTGTTTAGGATTAATAAATTCATAAATTTTGAGAAAAGTTCTCTTGTTTGAATAATAAAATGGTCTTTAAGGTTTAGTGTTTTTATAATTCTTTAAAATATATACCTATGATCTCATGTAATGATATTATAGAGAACTGTTTAATTAATGTTAGGTTATGAGACAATCACATCTGCAGACTAATATAACAAGGAATTAGGATATCTCTTCCTCATCATGTAGGTTGTTCTGTGAGGTTCCTCCAGTATTGAAGTGTTATCATACAGATAATTAGTGTGACTATCTATAAGTGGATGAAACAGTCCTTGATGTGAAGTAGGAAATTGATACCTTTATAATCCCCAGGATATATCACAATGCCAATCCTTGGGGTCACTCTAAAAGAATATGTGTTAAACGCAATATTGGTAACACTAATAATTCTTTTTATATATAAAATTTCAAACCATAAGATTATATAAGTAAAAAACATTGGAGAAGAAGAATAGTGGGTTTCCCATATTACGTTTAACACTTATTATTTAAACGCAATATTGGTAACACCAAAAATAGTTGGTTTCCCATATCTTGGTCCAATATAATATTTTTATAGAATAGAGACAATACATCATCATACTCAGAAAATGAAAAACTTAAATCCAATGATAAAACAAACAAATAGAAATTAGCAATAGACGATGTAGCATTCCTTGAGAAACTCATCACATTCTCTGAGTGAATTCCAAATGAGTGAACCCAACATCTTCAAATGACTCACAACTCCCCCAAAATCATCCCATGATTACTATATGTCCCCATGATCACCTGATACTTCCAAAAAATAGACGATATGACTAGCATGGAACAAAAATGAAATTAATAAATGAATGAAAACATTTTTGGTCTCATACATCGTTATTTGATGTTCATGAATTTTTTTACACTATTATATATATATATTAAATACATAAATATATATATATATTAAAAGTATATATATATATATATATTGATATAATTCATGAATGGCCCAAAGGCCTTTATTTCTTATTTATTTTAGATAATCACCTTTTAATTGGGTTGATAGGGAACCGGTTCATGCGTCATAGTCCTAGTTTCATAAGGCCTAGTACATGACCTTGAGTTACAATGGCCCAATTACCTACACATAAACTGAAGGACCATCCAAACTACACGTGAACTACAACTTCTTAGAAACTAACTCGAGATCCTACCCCAATTTACCGATCAGTTAGAATTTCCCCATGAATATATATATGGTACATGTTACCAATGAAGATTTCTATAACCTATAATTATTCAAATCACGTTTTATCCACTCTGATGGTTTTTTCATGCTCATATTCTTCTTCTAGAATTCACTCTATGTGTTATTCATGGGATTTTACGTGGTAATTTCTAGCTCAAAATCATTTTTCAATAATTCTTAATGTGGCCCTAAGGCCTCGGCTATCCTGAAGGACCTATGGAATGCAGGCCCAAATAGATTTCTTGAAGACCCAAATAGATGAACAGTTCTTGTTGCTACTATTTTTAGGACACTAGATCTTCCATAGAGGGGAGGGTTGAATCAAGGTGTCATCTTTTCTTCTAATATAACAGAACATGTAACCATGATGCTATAAACTAATTAAACATGTATGATGGATTTGATTGCTGATAAAACATTCACAAGAAAATAGAGACCAGAAAAAAAATTATATGCTTCACTATAAAGGTATTTTCTAAGGAACATATTTCAATAGTGTGATGGTCATACCTAAGTCCACAATTTATTACTAAATGTAGAATGGATAAGATTAAGCACAATCACTATGATCCAGGAACATTGAATTTACATTGTTTTTGGGATATCACACTACATCCCTCAAAAAACATCCATTGAATCACCCTAGCTCACTTATTTGAGACTATTTTAACATAGTTTATTAACATCATGTCCTCTTCAATGGTTTAATATTAAAGCCTTTTTCCTTGAGTTAGCATGAGAATCATCTTTTACCATAGACATGAGTTTATTAATTCTAAAATATTTTTTCACATAATCCTAATGTTCAATACTACCTATCATGAAGAACTATTATGAATCTCACTCCTTTGTAAATAACCACATATTTCACTAAACAAACTTCTATCATGAAGAACCACTTCCTTCACAGAATACACTGCCTTTACAAAGAACCTATTCATTTCCAGAACAACCTTCTTTTGTGAATCTCATTATGTCAACAAGGACTACTCCCTCACCATGAAGCACACATTAATCAAAAGAATTGGAACCAGTCAATAATAATGAAGAATTTTCATGATACCCAAGATCGCATGAAATATCTATTTTCCAGATCATCCCTAGCTTCGAAAAATATGAGTGATTCCTGAAATTAAATGGATTTTTTTTGTAGAGTGAGGAGGGGTGGCCTCTTATTAATGGTCTTAGAAATTCTTGAAGCTCTACCTCCTCTAGAATTTTTTTAAATCAGTCAAAAATATCTTCATAGATATCACATTTTCAAAAATCTCCACCAGGATTAGATGTTGTCACGAAGCTGTTTGTTAGACACTTCATGACACCAAGATACAACAATTCCTATAATCATTGAGATCATTGTCACCGACCAAGATTCTCAAATTCTCCACCATTCTCAATGCTTATTGTAATCATGGAGCACACTATTATAAATAACTAATCCTTTGTAAAAATCAACTCTTATTTCCGTTCTCCTAGAAACTCGTGTTTTTTCTATATTTTCACATGTCCTTCAATAAAAACAACTTTTCTAGATTCTTTATATTCTCCAAATATTAGACCCCAAAAATATGGGAAACATTCCAAAAATGAACCTAATTGCAATGTTATTACAATCACGAAATGTAACATCTCTTCACTTATAAACTACATTATCATCCATTATGGATTGACAACAAAAACAAAACATACATCATTTTTAACAAAGACCATATATGGTTCCCACATAATATAGTTTGCAACACTACTATAGTGTGGCTATAGAAACCAGGAAAGCATCCAACACTACTATTTGATCCTAGGTTTCTTACTGGCTTGTGTGGTAAGTCAACCACTTGGCTCCCACCCAAACTAATATATTAATACACTAATTATTAATAATATCAAATATTTAAAATGTTATTATAATAATTATAATCAAATATAATTATATATTAAATTATAATTATAATATGTGTACAAATATAAATATTAAAAAATATAAATAGTATATGTATTATTATATATTATATTAGATATAATATTATAAAAATATAAAATGTTATCAAATGTTTGGGGTGGTGGGTTTGATTTACACAAAGGGGGAGGGGGTATGGATTTTAACTACAAGAACATTTAATAATGACAATTCATATTGATCCGATTAAATATATTATTATGTAAAATGGATATGTAAAACATATTCAATTATTTGGTTTCATACATTTTTTATTTTAAAATAACATTATGAGTTTTTTCCATTGTTAATATAGCCATTAAACAGGGATCACATGATTAGTATAAATAAATGGCTTTAACAAATCTAGTTTACTCAGACAAAGGAAGCGATTTACTCATCAAGTAGAATTTCTCCATACGTAGCCCATTTTATGGATTTTGGAAAAAAGGTAGTGTCACTGTTAATTGATCAAGACCATGCCCAATCAGAGCTTCATCATGTTAATCATGAACCAAACTGCTTATGGGTGAAGTAGAAGTTAATAAAGATAACCACCCAAAAGATATTATTTGTGCCACCCTAGGAGTCTATCACTATCGCACCCCTTACCCTTACGTCTTATGTGAATGCTATAAGGGAATATGTAACAATACTACAACACAATTATTGTGTTTTTAATTTTTTGTAAAATGAATATACATCAATTTTGTAAATGGATTTTATAGCACAAATAGTATTTTAGTTAATATTCAATTATGAAATATATTTTTATGAATTAATGGATTTTTAAATTATATAATATTTTAATAAAATATTATTACTGAATTACATTTTATTAAATATAAACTTTCATATTATTTTTATTAATACTTTTGTAATTTTTATTAAGGTTTGAATGCTATATTTGTCAAAACCCATGAATTTTCGATAAATGTTAATTTTTTACTTTGAAAGAAAATTGATATAATTAGACAAAAATTTAGAGAAAATGAAAATTACTTTTGGATTCATGACAACAAAAATATCTAACTGTGAATTTTTCATTATTTTCTAAGACAGTCGAATGTTTGGGGTAAAATTAAATACCATTAAATATATAATGTGTTTTATTACAACTTGATGACCCCATAGTGATGTAATAAAATAAAATAAATATAATATTTGGGAAATATTTGTTTTTTTAATGAATAATGTGATTTTATATTTTTTTGATTTATTTTACCAAGAATTAGTGACCCTGAAAGACTTTTTAAACATGTTAACATTTTAAAATTATTTCCTTGAGAGTGTGACTCATCATCTCATAATAAATCCTAATAGTTTAAGAAGATAGGCCATTGGACTTATAAAATAAATTTTTCCAACCCCCTTTGTCAAAATCCGGGGGAAAACGAGGGGTTTGATTGTTGTTTTGATTTGTTTAATGTGTGGTGTCCAAAACCCAAATAATAAATAATTGCCTCTCATTTAATATATAAACCCACTCAATATGCCATTACTCTTCACTCAAACCATTTAGATCATGACCATCCTCTTACCGCTTCACTATAAAATCCTCCATAGTCTTTAAATGCTCCCAATAAGCCTCTCCCAATCCTTTGGTTTAGAAATCCCTTTAAAGTATCCTCACCTTCCTCTCCTCTTTCAAATTCAAGCATCTAATTTGAAATCAGTTCTTGTAATTTAGAATGTTTACAATGTGATTATTTTTTAATAATGATATTACTCTCCATTTTTTTATTTTAATGATAAATTATGTATCCTTCCACATTTTTACCATTACCTAAGCTGTTACTATATAAAAAATTTCATAAGGGATTTCACTCTTCTCATTTCCATTCAAGGTCCTCTTTTACAATATGCTTCTTAAGTTCCATATTTATATGTTGGGTTATGATATAACACAACCCACATACATTCCATTTGACGTATAGATGGTCATATCTCTATTTTAATGACATCAATCCCTCTTATGATTCTTTAAGCACGCTCATTACTACTCCCACCTCTTTTATAATTTTTTTTTCACATTGTGTCATTGAATTTGTTTTATTCCTATGTTGGGATATGTCTTAAATATCCTATTTACTTCCCATTTTATTTATAAATTATGAAATCCCCATTCACTATCATTTATATCTCTTATGAACACTTATGTATACTCGTTACCATGCCGAATTTTTGTAAGGGATATCATGCTTTCTCAGTTTTTTATAAATTTATTTATGTTTTTATGCTATTTTACTTTCAATTAAAAATGTTGGGGTATGATTTAGCACCCCCACTATTCTTAACTATTCTTTTTAATGATGGGTGACCCCTTTTTCTCTCATTAATTCCTCCCATGTTTACCCATTCCCATACAAAAATTCTGTAAGGGATTTCTCTCTTCTCATTTACATTTATGCAATTTTTTTATATTTTGCATATAAATTTTATTATATATGTTGTAAATTTATCTATATGACCCCCTTTATGTCCATTTCATGTACATATAATGAGATACCCATTTCTCTCTCATCATCCATTTTTTTAATTTTTATGTCACACCGTTATGCTGCTGAATTTTTACCATGATTTTCCAAGAAAAGTAATCGTGTAGTGAATACTATGCTCATTTCTCTATCAATTGTATTAAATATTACACACATTTTATTATATATTATTTCATTTCATGTATTTATTATTGATTTATTCTTCATGTAATAAATTATTATGTTGAATATAATGACATGGAATATCTGTGTAATTCTTTTTCAAAAATAGATTGGAATTTTATGAGTCTGTAAAAATTGACGGTGCATGATTCTGAGGCCCGGTGTGCCTAGAATTTATTTTTTATGTTTTGTTCAGGTACGTTCAGTAAACGTACAATTAGGTTTTCATAACTTTTTAACTGATGCTCGAAATTGAAATATGAGGGTATCGTTGAACTTGTAGTGCTAGTATTCACTTAAGAATATATTCACATCAACATCAGTTGGTCGAGGGTGGATGCTATTTTATGGGGTTTTCATGGAAATAATAAAATAAAATGATGAATGTTTTATTTTATTAAAACCGCCCAAGTGGTTGTTGGATGTGGGGACCACCACACCTTAACCTCCCATGAGAGGTTATGGTGGGGGGGGGCACCTGAAACTAACCTCCACGAGAGGTTACGGTGTGTGGAACTCCTGAGACTAAACCCCCCAATTAAATGAGGGAATCCCCTCAACTCCCTCATAAATGATGGATAGTTTCTTGAACAACTCTACTCATATAATTGTGCCAACGCTCCAATTAATTGTGCCAATGCTTCTCTTGATTAATTGTGCCACCCACCATAATTAATTTGGATTTTCGAATTCTAGACAACAAAATAAAAGATAGACTAATCTATTAATTTGGAACCTCTTTGAATTTTGGTGGAATTTGAGAGAAGAGTGAGAGCTTTGGAGAAAGCTCCAAATGAAGAACACTTCTGATGGTGAATGTCAATGGGGGACGCCTCGAATATGAAGAATGATCTATTTTGACCTTCATGCTCAGACTACTACCGACGTGGGATGCTTTCAATGAATGACCTTCCCTCCTCATCGTCGTTAAAAAACCGACACATGAGATCAGTATTGGAAATGTGCCGTGGACACGACGAACAATGATAACCTTGTCTTCTTCCCCGTGACTCCATAAACGAACAACGAACAAGTTGGGGTTTTATTTGAATATGATATTATTCCTTAAATTATTAACTTATAAGGCAAGGTATTATTGTGGATGATATTTCCTTGTTGGTATTGAATTGTTTTTGTGGGATGGTGCGGGGTGTTGACAGACTTTTCTCCGTCTATCTTCTTTTCACGTTAGTTCTTTGTAATTCATGAATGAATTGGACTGTTGCAACCACCCTAAACGCGGAGGGTGCGGGCCAAACCAACATGGACTGACTCCTTTGAAATTCTTTTTTGGGATGATATTCGGCATGGTGACGAGGAGACTAGATGATGAATGTGTCACAGGGAACAGACACACTACCTGCGACCTCCGCGACCTGCACAGCCGCTGGTCGTGCCATCGAACGGCCGAATGGGTCTTAGCCACCCCATCTACCAAACAAACTGTATCCGCCGCCCTGGGAAGAACCATGGCGCCCTCCCGGCCGCCTGCGCCTCCCAGAAACACCGGCCCACCTCGCTACAGCTGAACCACAACAATCTCACAGGCATGAACCATGCTGGCCCGCGGCCCCACTCACTGCGTGTCGGTCGAAGCACGCCTACCTGTGGCCCCACTCACAGCGCCCCGAATGAATTGAACTGGCCCCACCGGCCCGAGTTACACTAGCCTCCGACCTCCGCGCCCCCCGTGCCGCCGTTGGTCGAACCGGCCTTGGCCATCCGGGTCGAGCCATCCGAGTCGCGCCCCTCGCGGAGCTGGCCGAATTGGCCACAACCACCTGGACCGAGCCGCCAAGCTGCATCCCACATGTTCCTTGACGAGCCGGCCTCCCGCGCCCCTTGATGAGCCTCTAGGCCCAACCGCCCTTACACCGACCCGTGATCAGTCCACGCCCTCACGACCGTTCTACGCCCTCGCGCTACTCACGGCCCTCGTGGCCCTCATGGTCCTCGCAGCCTGCTAGGCCAGAACCATCAGGCCAGACCAAACCCAATTGTTTTGGTCAGTCCAAACTCAAACCGGGTGAGACCAGACTATGTCGGGCTGGTGCGGTCTGACGAGGTCGCACATGACCTAGGCATACTACCAACCCTTTACTTTCTTTTTGCCATATTTTTTTCACTGGGCGTCCGTTTAATGAACTATCAGTGGCGCTGGTATTCATAGAGTACAATCGTCTAATTTTGTATACCCCTTCGATTTTTGGGTAAATCTAAGATACATTCAGGTTGGATTGAGCATGAATCCAACTAGGCCCCATGAACTAAAAGTCTAATAACTCATAGACCGAGAGTCTGATTGATGCTCCGTCATTTGAGTTGAGACCCCTATATGTGACAGACCATCGGGATACCTTTTCATGGGACTTCATGGTAGTTGATGTATCTAATGTTTGCATTAGGAGTGTACCCTCACTGAATCAAGTGTGCTTTGTGTGGGAACCCTTTGATAGGATTCTGTCTGACTACTGTTCTAGGATCCTATGTGAGTTTGACACCTCTGACTAAAATTACAGGATCCTATGTGGGTTTGAATACTCAGACTACTATTTCAGTATCCAACATCGCTTCAAAATTTTTGACTATTGTTTAATGATCCTACGTGGGTTCGACAGCTCTGACTACTGTTACAGGATCCTACATGGGTTCGACTACGCTAACTAAAGTTCCAGGATCCTACGTGGGTTCCACAGCTCTGACTACTTTTCTAGGATCCTATGTGGGTTAGATAGCTCTGATTACTATTTTAGGATCATATGTGGGTTCGACAGATAATATGAATCTGTGGCTATATCTAATCATCTCTATCTCTCTAATTATGTTGTATACCTATGTGAGATATGTCAGAAACTTTTTTGTTTACCTCATGATTTTGATAGATTACTTGATAACATAGGTATATGTATGGGCATATATCTATGTGGGGGTTATCTGTTGATATTATACTTTGTGGTTCATCCTTGTTAGATTTTGTGAGACCCTGAGGGTCTCGGGATCCCTGTTGAGTTTCTTTATACACACCCCTGCACAGGCATTTACCACACCTTGTTGTGTTGTATGTAAATGATAGACATTGCTAATAGAGGTTGAGAGTATTAGGACTAGACGATACATAGTGGTGGACCTTAGGACGAGTCGGTACATAGAGGAAACTGATAGATGTGGAGTAATAAGGAGGCTATCAGTACCTACTCTTCAGGTGGGAATTCTAGAGGATGAGCCAATAGCTGTTTTTCTATTCTTCAGTTGTACGAGTACTTCTAGTTCATTTTACATTACAGGTGGGATTGTATTTATGGCCCCTTTACATTTCATCACTCTTTTGTTATATAGTTTACCTAGTGTTTTGTATCTAGCTATGTGCGTTTACATGTCATAATGGCAATGCAATACTTGTTTTAGGGAATTACGCCTTTAGTGCTAGTCACCAGCCCCTGGCATATTGAAGGTGGGATTGGGGTAGTCATGGCATCGGCCTTGGAGGATGGGTCATGAAAATTTGGTATCATAGGAGTCATTTAAACTGCATTAAATTGGACTCTACTTTTTTTGGGTGAAGCAATAGTGTTATGGGTACTGAGGGAGGTTTTCAGTTCAGGGAGTCTAGTGTTGGAGTTGTGGCTGACGTATCCATACACCTGGACCCTGACTTCTGATTTCAGACTCAGTGCACGAAAACACTAATTGTGTGTGTTTTTTCAAAAGCTTTCTTTGTTTCAGCTCACCAAATATAACTTATTGAAAGCGGAACACCTCTTTCATTTCAGGATGGCCCTATGCAGACAACCAGCCAGGGTTCAAGGCTTTTTATGAGATGAAAGCCCACTGAGAAATGAGGCCTCAATGCAGGGCTCTATCATATCTGAGGCACAAGTTGTACCACTACTAATTGGGCCACCAACTCTAGCAGTAGAGAGTTCATGGTGCCTGAGCATGTTGCACGAGTTCCAGCACCAGAGGCCACCTAGGATCCGTGGTGAGACGGACCTGCGGGCAGCTGAGGATTGGCTGGAGGGTATAGTGAGAGTCTTCATACTGGTAGGAACACAAGCTGACCTTATGGTGATCCTTGTCGCAAGTCTCCTACATGCATCATTAGGCAGATGGTGGATCCTGATGCTCCAGGTACATGACAAGGCGACACTTCTCTGGGAAGACTTCGAGAGCCTATTTCAGGTGGAGTTTTTCCCAGCCACCCTACATGTAGTGATGATTCATGAGCTACTTTATCTGTTGTAGGGTAGGATGATGGTGGAATTGTACTCAGCGAGATTCACCGACCTATCGTACTACTCCATAGATATGGTGCATGACCCATTCTTCCAGGCACAATCCTTTGAGATGGGGATCAGGCGAGAGATCAGGGCTTCAATAATCTCCCTCACCATCCAAACACAGATAGAGGTGTTAGAGAGAGACCTCCTAGTGGAGATTCTCCTTGATGATCAGTCACCGGTAGTGAGAACCACCACCGGGTGTCACATAGAAGAGTCTCTTGCAGCTTGCAGCAGACAGATGTCATAGAGATCCAAGCTGACCAGACCATCCGGTGGATGACTTCAGGACACGGGTTTGGTTGTGTGAGGCACACGAGACCGAGCTAGTTATTCGATGAACATGCAGTGCTACGCCTGTGATGGGAAAGGTAACATGGATCGAGACTATCTGACCCATCGTCCATATAGTCTGTAGGCAGTTGAGGGACCTCCTAGGTAGAGGCATAGGTTTGATTGAGGCGATCATTTGGGCGCAGGCAGACGTGACAGAAGAGCTAGTCGTGTAGCTGGCGGTGGAGGACGTTACGAGGTGTTACCACCACCACCACCAGGTGGTCCATCCCAATCACAGGGAGTTGGTGGATAGTTGAGGCACATTATCATGACACTTCGGAGATGATTCGAGTTAAGATCTGTGTCTACTTTCCCTTATATGTAGTTCATATAGACACAGGTGCAAGTCACTATTTCATTTCCGCCACCGTCGTTCGGAGCTTGGAGATTCTGATGGATCCATTGGATCAATTCATACAGCTAGATACTTTTACAGGAGATGATTCGACGATTACGCACTCGTGACGGTAGTGTGAGCTTAATCTAGGAGGAGAGAGCTTCTGCGGGGTTCTCTTAGTAGCGGCGTCAAGGCCTTATAATGTCATCTTGGGAATAGACATGTTATCTACAGTCCATGCTCATATTGACTATATTAGGATCAAATTTCAATGTTTCCACATGGATGGGACTAGTTTTACCTTCCATGATGAAAAGGAAACATGTGAAGCATTGGATAGACATACCCCAAGGAGGGTGAAACTGATCACTCATCCGTCGGCTTGCCTTACACTTAGAGAGGTAGATGTAGAGAGACCGAGCTATACTGTAGTGGTGGACCATAATTGAGATGTTTTACCTGATGATGGTATAAGTTTACCACCTCGCAGAGAGGTGGACTTTTACATTGAGTTGTATCCTGGGAAGACACAGATATCTTCTACAGTGTATCAGGTGGCTATTGTGGAGCTTCGTGAGCTTCAGGTGCAACATGAGGACTTATAGTGGAAGGGATTCAACTAGCCCACTATTTCCCCTTGGGCAGCCCCGATTCTGTTCTCCATTAATGGGGATGGGAGTTTGAGGATTTTTGTTGACTATCGTCACCTAAACTAGGTGACCATGATGAATAAGTACCCACTCCCAAGGATTGAAGACCTCCTCTATCTGCTGAAGGGAGTGCGGCGGTTCTCGAAGATAGACATCAGATCAGACTATCACCAGCTCAGATTTTGATATGAGGATGTATAGAAGAAATATTTCATATGTCGGTATGGCCACTATGAGTTCTTAGTTATGTATTTTGGCATAACCAATGATTCAGTAGTGTTCATGGGACTCATGAATAGGATTTTCCAGCCATACCTTGATTTCATTGTTGTATTCTTCATCGATGACATTCTGATCTACTCGACTAATGGGGAGGAGAATTCCTCTCATTTTAGGGTTTTTATAGACACACTCTGAGTGCTCCAGCTTTTTGGTAAGCTCTCGAAGCACCAGTTCTAGATTTGAGAGGTTCACTTTCTGGGACATGTCTTATCAGAAGTTAGAGTTGCAGTAGATCCCGTGAAGATTGATGCGCTACTTTCTTGGGATCCACCAGGAGTGTGACAGATTTATGAAGTTTCATGGGTTTGGCTAGTTATGAATGGATGTTCATACTAGACATCTCCAGAGTTGCAGCACCACTATCAGCCTTGACAAAGAAGGGCATCCCTTCGTGTGGTTGGAGATATGCCATCTGAGATTTCAAGAGCTGAGGAAAAGGATGACTAGTTCCCCCATTGTGAGGCTTACAGAGGAGGGAATAGAGTTCGTAGTCTACTGAGACCCATCAGGGAATAGACTCAGATGTGTCCTGATGCAGGAGCAAGCTGTGATCGCATATGGTTCTCAGTAGGTGAGATAGTATGAGCAGAACTACCCTACCGATGACCTGGAGATAGCATTAGTGGTATTCGCTTTGAAGATTTGGTGGCACTATCTGATGGGTGAACATTTTATCATGTAATCGGATCACAAGAGTCTCAGGTATATCATCTCCCATAAGGAACTGAACCTGAGACAGGGACATCAGCTTGAGTTCCACCAGGACTATGACTTCAAGATAGTCTATTCTCCTATGAAGGGAAACATTATTGCAAATTCACTCATCATGAGGTCTGGTATACAACTATTAGGGGAAGGGATGGAGAAGCTAGCCGCTTTTCAGATACGCATTGTAGATAGAGATGGAGAATACTTCTTACAGTCTATTATAGTCACACGCCCACTTATTGAGGGAGTCAGGGAGGCGAAGCATGGGGACACTGACTGCGAGACACGACGTACTCAGATATCCATAGGACATAAACCTAATGGATTTTCTGAAGGTGGGGAGCAAATCATTCCCTTTATGGGACATACCATTGTACTGGTGTCACATCAGTAGAAAGTGTTATGGGAGTTCCACACATCCCCTCTAGCGGTACATCCATGAGTTTCGAAAATGTACCATGATCTCTGATGATTGCACTAGTGGCTGGGAATTAAGAAAGTAGTTGTGGAGTTTGTCTCTCGATGCCTCACTTTTCAGCAAGTGAAGGCAGAGCTTCATGAACTAGTAGGCTTTGTTCAGCCTTTAGAGGTCCCAGAGTGGAATTGGGATGGGATATCCATGGACTTTGTGACTGGACTTCCACCTACATCCAGAGGTCATGAATCAATATGGCTGATCGTCGACCGACTCACCATGTCAGCCCACTACCTACTGATTAGAGAGAATGGTTCTTTAGAGTGTTGGGGACGCCTCTACATGAAATATATTGTGCAGATACATGGATTACTATCGACAATTGACTCTGATCATGACATATGTTTTACATCTCCCCTACGGAATGGGTTGTAGGAAGCTTTAGGGTTGCATCTTTGTTTGTGAACCGCCTTCCATCCTAAGACGGTGGTCAGACTGAGCGGACCATTCAGACCCTCGAGTACATGCTTAGTGCATGTGTTCTTTACTTCGGTCATAGCTTTGAGGGTCACTTACCTTTGGTGGATTTTGCATACAACAACACCTGTCACACCACCATTGGGATGGAAACATGTGAGGTGTTCTACGGGTGACCTTGCATGTCACATTTGTGTTGGAATGACCCTGGGGAGTCTACACTAGTGGTACCAGAGATGGTATGGGATACCACAGAGAAGGTGCAGATCATCTAGGAGTAGATGAAGATTGTACAGAGCAGACAGAAGTTTTATGCAGACAAGAGATAGAGACCTCTAGAGTTTGAGGATGGCCACCACGTCTTTCTATGGGTCTCACCTCGATGAGGTTTACATAGATTTGGCCGATAAGGAAACTTAGCTCAATGTTTTATCAGACATTTTCAGGTCCTCAACAGAGTTGGTGAGGTGGCATACCGCTTATATCTTCCACATCATTTGCACCGGGTGCATGAGGTCTTCCACGTATCCCAACCGAGGAGATACTTGCATGACCCTTCTCACATCATCGACCATGGATAGTCGGACGTCGACGATGGGGAGAATCTTACGAATGTTTTAGTGGAGATTGAGGATCAACAAGAACAGGTCCTACATGGATGGTCGATACCTCTGGTGCACGTTCGCTGGCAGCACTGGACCCTCCAGGACAGCACATGGGAGAAGGAGGCTCAAATGTGTGCCCAGTACCCTGACGTGTTCCCTTATTTATGAATTGTGTCTTATGGGGATGTAGAGCCCAGAGGTGGGGATAATGTAAAGACCCCTAATTTCAATGGAAATATCTTTTTCACAAATACATGGGAATTTTAAAAGTCTATGAAAATTGACGGTGTGTGATTCTGAGGACCAGGGTGCCCAGAATTAATTTTTCATGTTTTTTCCGGGTACGTTTAGTAAACGTACGAGTGGGTTTTTATATCTTTTGAATAGGTGATCAGAATTGAAATATTAGGGCACCGTTGAACTCACATTGCCAGTATTCACTTAATAAGGCTTTCACCTCGATGGAATTTGGTCGATGGTGGAAGATAGTTTTTGGTTTTTTGTGTAAATATTAAAATAAATTGACAGATGTTATATTTTATTATAACAACTCAAGTGGAAGTTGGAGGTGGGGACCACCAGACATTTATCTCCCATGAGAGGTTATGGTGGTGGGACCCACCCAATCCTAACCTCCCACATGAGGTTACGTTGTGGGGACCACCAATGACTAACCCCCACCCCCCCCCCCCCCAATTAAATGAGGTAAACCACTCAACTCGCTCATAAATGAGGGATATTCTCTTAACCTCCTCTAATAAAATTAATTTTTCCAATGCTCCAATTAAATGTGCCAACCCTTATCTTGATTAATTATGCCACCCACCATAATTAATTTGTCTTTTTTAATTCTCACCCTGAAAATAATAGATGGCATAATTTATTATTTATTCACCTCTTTGCATTTTGTTGGAATTTGGGAGAAAAGAGAGAGAGATTGGGAGAAATCTCTCAAGGAAGAACGCTCCCGACGAAGAATGTCGACGAGGGATGCCTCAGCTATGAAAAACAATCTTCTTCGACCTTCATCCTTGGACTCCTATAGATGTGGGATGTCTTTGATGATTGAACATCTCTTCTCATCATAGTCAACTAACCGACACACGAGTTCGATATTGGATGAGTGTGGTGGACGCGACGAATGATAACAACTCCGTCTTCTTCACCATGACTATGTTAATGAAAAATTAACAAGTAGGGGTTATATTTGAATATTATTTTATTACTATAATTCTTCCATTTTATGAAAAAGAATTATTGTGGATGGTATTTCTTTTTGGGTTGGGAATTTGTTTTGGAAGAAGGTGTTGCGTGTTGATAGACTTTTATTCATCTATCTAATTTACTTGTTTGTTCATTGTAATTCAAGAAAGAATTGGTTAGCTTGCTACCACCCTAAACATAGAGTGTGTGGTCCAAACCAACATGGCTCGAATCCACGGAAATTCTTGTTTGTTATGATATTCGACATGGGTATGAGGAAAAAAGATGAATAATGCAACCCCAGCAACGCCCACGCTGCCCGCAACCTCCGTGACCTGCACCACCTTCCGGCTGCGCCATCCACCAGCCGAACCGGTCCCGACCACACCGTCTACCAGATGAACGATTGTGCCACCTCATGCCGAACCATGGTGTCATATTTTCTACATGTGCCTCCTAGACCCACCGGCATGCCTCGTCTCGGACGACCGCACCAGCCTGTCAACCACCTCGTGGCACGCCGGCAGAACCGCGACGGCTCACGGCCGCCTTCTCGGTGCCCTGACCGAACAGTACCAGACCTGCCGGCCCTCACCGCACCGGCCTTTGAACTCTGTGTGCTTCGTGCACCCCCCGCGCCCCATGCCGCCACTTGCCTAACCGGCCTTGTCCATCTAGGTCAACCCATCCAAGCCGCGCACCTCTCAGGGCTGGCCAAACTGGCCCGACCTCCCGGGCCAAGCCGCCAAGCCGCACGCCATGTGCGCCTAGCCGAGCTAGCCTCTCGTGCCCTCTGTGGCGTCTCAGGGCTGAGCCATCTTTACACTGACCGGTGACTAGTCTACTCTCTCATTCTACATGCGGCCCTTGCGGCCTGCTAGGCCAGGCCCAGTGGGCTCATCCGATCCCAATGGGTCAGGCCTACCAATCCCAAACCATGTTGGAATGGACCCGGGCATACTACCTACCCTTTACTTTCTTTTGGCCATATCATTGGCACCGAATGTCCATTTGAAGAACATTCAGTGATGATGATATTCTTGGATAATGACAGTCCCTTTGTGTATACACCACTAATGTTTTTGGTATAGTTGAGATATGGTCCGGTTTCATCAAGCACGAATCCAACCGGGTACCCAGGACTAAAAGGCTAATAAATCACAGACTGGGCATCCGATTGATGATCCATCAGTTGCGTTGAGACCCATATGATGTGGTGTAAAAATGAGATACCTGTTCGTGGTACTTCATTGTAGTTGATATATCAACACATGGATTGAGACGAAGACCCTACCGAAATAAAGTCTTCTTTCTACAGGAACCATGTGGCTCGCTACTTTCTGACTATTGTTCCAGGATCCTACATGGGTTCGAAAACTCTTACTACTGTTCCTAGATCCTAAGTGGGTTCGACAGCACTGACTACTATTCCAGGATCCTACATGGGATTGATAGCTCTGACTACTATTCTAGTAACCTACGTGAATTCCATAGCTCTGACTAATGTTCCATTATCCTACGTGTGTTCGATAGCTCTGACTACTATTCCTAGATCCTATGTGGGTTCAACAACTCTGACTACTATTCTATGATCCTATGTGGGTACGATAGCTCTGACTAATATTCCAGGTTCCTACATGGGTTCTACAGCCTTGATTACTGTACAAGGATCCTACGTGGGTTAGAAATAGAATATTATTCAGTTGATATATATAATCATATCTATTTATCTAAATAATTTGTATACATGTCTAAGTTGTGTTAGTAAATTTTGTGTTTACCTCATGATTGAGATTGATTACCTGAAAACATAGGTATAAGTATGGGAATATAAATAAGTGGGGATAACTATTGATTTCAAACTTTTTGGTTAATCCTTGTTGGATTTTTTGAGACAATGAGTGTCTCGGGGTCCTTACTGAGTATCGTTATACTAACCCCTTTAATGGCTATGCTCGCACCTCGTTGTGTTGGATGCAGATAGCAGACAGCGCTGATCGAGGCTGAGAGTATCAGGACTAAACATTACTAGGAGGTTGACCTTATAATGAGTCAGTACATAGAGGCAACTGACAGATATGGAGTAATGAAGAGGCTATCTATTCCTACACTTCAAGTGGGAATTCCAGAGGACAACCCAACATCTGTTTTTCCTTTCTTCAGTTTCACTGGTACTTTTAGTTCCTTGTACTTTATAGTTGGGCTAGTATTTCTAGCCCATTTACTTTTCAGCACACTTTTTCTATACAATATACCTAGTGTTTTGTATCTATCTATGTTCGTTTACAGGTCATAAAGGCAATCCATTCCCAATTTTAGAGAATTACTCCTTTGGTGGTAGTCGCCAGCCCTTGGCCTATGGAAGGCGGGTTTGGCTAGTCAGGACATGGGCCCCGGGGGATGGGTCGTGACATTGAAGGATTCCATGTTGTATGTATCATGTGGCATAGTAATTAGAAAATTGAAATGATTTAGAATATTGTGCCCTGATAGAACTCCAATGCATTGGATAAGGATTATTATAATGATACGTCAAATTCAATTATGGTTTACTCATGATAAATCAAGTGAAATTAGCATTTACACATTCTCCATGTGCAATGATCCTTGGCTCATGAAAATATCATGTTAAATGTTGTTGCCACATTTTCATGTTCTGATAATCATTCTATATCATTCCTTTATTTTCATGTTTCTATTTTCCTAATTGATATGCCTATTTCCTAACATGTATTATTTATTCATTTTTTCCCTTTTACAACCTTACTGGGCTTTATACCTCACCTTTTTTATGTCCTAAGGTTATCCCGTGTAATGTCAAGTTCGATGGAATGTTTTGGCCATGTAAAAGAAGTTTTCAATAAAATGTTGTATTTCTGTGTCTTAATATGTCTTGAAATGTTCCTAATACCCAAAGACAATAGAACTCCTGATCCTCATAGTTTTCTAAAGTGCTATTTTTTTAATAAATCATGATAAATTGTTAATAATGGGTATGATTATTATATTCGGTATCAAAGGGATGGTTTAGTGTTTTATGAATATAGGATTTGAAAAACCTTGTGAGAGACTTGTGGATAAGACTTTTTATAATAAAAATATCCCAAAATTGGGGGGGGGGGTATAGAGTTAGTGTTTTTTCAAAATAAAATACATCCCTATATGAAAATGAGTTGGTAGAGGTGGTTCTGGGACAGATGTATCTAGGTGTAAAATCCAAAAACACAACTTTGAGAAAGACTCGAATGGAAACTTGTACACGAAAATGGGCCTCATTGAACTATTTGTTACAACAAATCCATGAAATAAGAATTGTTAAATCTGTGATTATATTATGAACCATTGTTAAGGGAATATAAAAAAAATACCCATAAGAATATAAGTTGGGAAGTAAATTAGGGATAATATCGAATGGACCATATAAATTCATAAGTTAACAAAATAAAAATAATTTTTAAGCTATACCTTTTTTATTTGGATTCTTTTTTATGTGTTACCCCTAACATTACTTTTATTCTAGCCAATGGTTGGTTATAGGAGGACTCAGGCTAACGACTATTGCGAAAATCAATGTGATGACTGTTCTAATGAGATGCCCAATCCAATGGGAGCAGAAATCGAAAACGTTATGAAGATAATATCTTAGTTATTTAATGTTTCTAATATAATCATTGGTCAAGATGATCTTCCATCCCTTCTAAGAAATAACAAGGATCAATCAAGAGCTTGAGGATACAATGGCCACTAACTTTTAATGGATCATTTTATCCCTCAGTCATTGAACAATGGATCCACACAATTGAAAAGATCTTCTCTATCCTTCAATCTTTTGAACTAGAGAAGGTTCTTCGGGATGATTATCGATTAGAGGGTGAAGATAATAAATTGTGTACATTGATCAAAAATAAGAATCTGGATAAAGAGATCGAGGCATTCGAATGGAATTATTTCTCAAAAATGTTTTTCATAAAATATTTTCCTCACACCTTTAGACTTATGGTTGAAAAGGAATTCATTTAACTCATGAAAGGAGATGAAGAATCAATCAAATATTATGAGGAAAAAATCATAGGTCTAGCATGATATTCCATTGGCATGGTCATTACCCCCAAACTCATAGTTGACCCATTCATTGGTGGGCTAAAACCATGCCTATGGAAAGCTATGAAAATTCATGACCTCAAGAGATATCAAGAAATTGTCTTATATTCCCTCAAAGTTGAAATGGAGATCATATAATCGTAGGGTTATCATGAGGATAAAATGTGTAAGATGGACTTTAACTCTGGTGGTCTGATGGATAAATCCAATGGTGCTAAAAAAAATCAAGTACCCCACTTTCAAATGGTGCGGAATGAAGAATCCCATAAATTGCCTAAAGGGGATGATGAAATGATTTAGCTGTGCAATAGAACAGAATATTTCCATTAAAAATTCCCATGAAAACCATGATAATATGATAGAGGATAGGAAAACTTCATTCGACCCTCAATGGTCTATTCATTGCATTAACTCCAAAGAACCAGGGAAGCTTTCAAACCAGTGCCCTATGCCATGTGTATTTAGAGGGAACCCACAACATCCAAAGTAGCAAGGGTGAGATTTTTCCGTCACTATTGTCGTAGAAAACCACGAAAATGAAGTGGTGACAATTATACAAGGTATTTATTCATGAATAGAGAATGGGATTTTTATTCTACTTATATAGATTCTGTTGGATGGTTAGTAGATTAATCCCAACACCACCACAAATCATGGAAGTAAATATGTCAGTGAGAACAAAAAATAGTAAAATAATTATATCCCATGAATATAACTCCTCCCCATCATAATTTTTGGAATGAACATACCGGTGAACCTCATCATACTCTATCTAGTATAATTTGATGCAATTCATGGAATGGATTTCATTTCCTTATATAGATCGAACAAAAATATCAATGATAGGGAAATCATAGTCCATTTGTAGAATTGACCCCCGATTCTATACAAGTGAAAATAGGAGGAAAAATCTCATTTAGAACCATCATATCAAGTGTGAATATTATTTCCCTATAAGAATGTATATCTTTCTTAGATGATTGAGTCTATGGAAGAGACCATCCTTGAAGAAATGTGTATTGTGATGGAATTCAATAAAGTGTTTCCTGAGGAATTCTCTGGTCTTTCTCCTAGAAGTGATGTTGAATTCCCAATTTATTTTATACTTGGAGATTTTCCAATATACAATAATCTATATAGAATGTCTGTTATAGATCATTAGGAGATAAATAAACTACAACAGTAGAATCTAGATAAATGGTTTATATGCCGAACTGTTTCACCAAGGGGAGCACTAATCCTCTTCGTCAAGAAGAAGGATGGGTCATTGCACCTTTACATTGATTATCTTGAGCTCAAAAAAATCATGATAAAGAACAAGTATCCTCTACCATGAATTCGTGACTTGTTTAATTAGCTATGGGGATCACTATACTTGTTCAAGGTGGATATGTGGTCTAGATATTACCTTGTAAGGGTGAAAAAGAGGGATATCCCCAAGACTGCTTTTAGTACAAGATACATGCACTATGAATCCATATTGACACCTTTCTGACTCACTAACACTCGAGAAATATTCATGGACTTGATGAGTAGTGTCATTATAGATTACCTCTGAAAATTTGTGGTAGTATTTATAGATGATATTCAAATATTCTCTAAAACTAAAGATGAGAATGAGGAGCATCTAAGAGAAGTACTAGAGACCTTTCCAAAGGAGAAGCTCTATGAAAATTAGAGCCAGTGTGAGTTCTAGATGAATTAGGTATAATTAATGGTCATATCATCACAACCAATGTAGAATATGTGGATACCTTCAAGACAGCTACAATTTTGGGATTGTTGAGTCCATCATCGGTGAAAAAAATTTATAACTTCCTACGATAGCAGGAAATTATTGCCGATTTGTGATAAATTTTTCATGATTGTATTACCCTATTACCAAGCTAACTTGGAAGGGTGTCAATATTTCTTGGAGTGATGAATGCGAATAGTGATTCATGGAGTTGAAACAGAGGCTTATCCCTGAACCCGTGTTCACACTACCCCTATGTGGAGAACTTATTGTGGTATTTGGTGATGTTTCAAAGAGGGGAATGGTATGTGTGTTGATAAAAAATGACAAAGTCATTACCTATTCATCATGGAAATAATCAGTTCATGAGAAAATATATCAAACACATCATCTGGAGTTGTCTAAATTAATATTTTTTTTGGAAAATTTGTGACACTACCTCTTTGGAAGGAATTGTGAAATATACAAAGATCGAAAAAGCCTCATGTATATATTCACATAGAAAGAGTTGAATATGAACCAACAAGGACTATTAGAGCTAATCAAAGACTATAACTGCTAAATCCATTACCACCATGGGAATGCAAACAAGGTTGCTGATGCTCTATGGAGAAATGTCTCATCGATATTATCATAGATGAGAATTGAAAAGAATCCAATATTCATAGATTTGATAAAGATGGACATGGGATTAAAAAAGAAGGGAACATCATCAATCCCTTCCCAAATGATTTCTCAACCATCTCATTTGGAATGGTTATAAGATGCTCCAAAAGATGATGTGGGGATTTAGACGAAAGTGGAAACTATCAATAAAGGGAATCCACAATGTTTAATGTCAATGAAGAAGGAATTGTTAGATTTGGGACAAGAATATGGTTTATATCAAATCCAAAGTTAAATAAAGAACTTTTAATATATCCACATAGTTTATATCTCTCCATTCACATAGAAAAAAATGATGTATCATGATCTCTGAGAGATTTATTAGCTGAATAACATGAAGAAGGAGATCACTATGTATACATCAATGTTCTTGGTTTGTAAGAAAGTGAATTATAATAGGAATATGTATAATTGGATGATGCATCCCTTACCCATACCTACATGGAAATTGGATAAAATCACCATGGACATTGTCACTGTGATTCCGAAGACATCTACAGGATATAATTCTATCTGGGTTGTTATGGATCATCTTACAAAGACTCAAAACATCATTGGAATGTGTGAGGATTTCTCATTAGATTAAATGGTATGGATATATATAATATATAAGTGGTAAGGAGGCATGGAGTCCCACTATCTATTATATCTAATCGAGATCCAAGATTCACCTCTATGTTATATAAGAGTCTTCAAAATGATCTAAATACTAAGATAAACTTATGTGCATCATATCATTGTCAAACGGGTGACCAATATGAACTGACAATCCAAACACTCAAGGACTTGTTGATACCATGATAAATGTACTTCAATTGAAATTGGGATCACCAACTTCCTTTGGTTGAGTTCTTTTACAATAATAGTTTCCAATCAAGCATCCAAATGGATCCCTATAATGACCATTATGGGAATATGTTCAGAACACCAGCAGTATTGGGATATAGTTGGGGAGGGAAAACTCCTAGTTCCAGAAATGGTAAAGGAAATGGTGGGTAAGGTTAAGACCATATATTAGCACACTAAATATTCTTAGAGTTGACAAAAGTTCTATTCTGATAATCGTGGATGGGGACAATAATTAGATGTTGGAGACATTGTATTCCAATACATATCACCTTGGAAGAAAATTATGAGATTTGGGAAGAGTGGAAATCTTCATCCAAGTTACATCGGCCCTTTTGAGATCCTTGATCGCAATTGAGAAGTGGCCTATCAACAAGCACTACCACCAATCTTGTCTATATTACATGATTTATTCCATGTATCACTCCTGAGAAAGTACATACTTGACACATCACATGTACATAATCCAGTGGTGATACCATTGGAGAATGCACACTCCTTTGAAGAGAATTCAGTTAATATCTTAGATCATAGCGAAAACATTCAACAAAATGAGACAATTCCCCTTGTCAAGGTGTTGTGGGGAAACTACAGGTTTGAATAAGAATGTGGGACTTGAAAGAAGTGATAATGAATAGTTACCCTAATCTATTTTAGTTTGGGAGAAGGATATTTTGAGGGAGATATTTCTTACTAAGGGAACATTGTAACGACCCAATCTTTTACAAATGAATTTTCATTTTGATCTAATTGAATGTTTCATTTTGTAATATAGTTATAAAAAACATTTTTTCACTTTGGTTTTTATGTTTTTGGATTTTAAAATACCATTATGAATTGTTACTGTTTCTAATACAGTCGTTGAATAGTGATCAGATGATTAGTATAAATATAGGTCTTTATAATATCTAGTATACATAGACAAAGAAAGTGATGGCCTCATACAATAGACTTGCTCCATACAAATCCTATTTTTTTGGGGCTCAGAAAGGAGGTAGTATCATTGGGCTTCGCTTTGGGCCAAACCCAATCTATGATTTAACACAATAAGCTAGAACAGAACCGCCAATGGGGGAAGTGGAAGTTAATAGTGCAGATTGTTCCACTTATTTATTAATCATTTATCATTGGTGAATTCCTTGGGCATGAGTGAGGTCGTCGACATCTTCCAACCTATTTTAAAAATTCATCACCTTATATATTTTTATCATTTATGGAAAAATTTATAATGTATTGTTATGGGTTGACATATTGAATCATTTAAAAATCATTAATCAAGTCAAAAAAAATCACCCAATGATGTTATAAAAATAAAATGTCCTTCCATATTATGCCCTTATAATTCTATTTATTCTAATATCATCTCTATCCGTCCTTTGAAATAGGGTTTAAAATGTAGATCTTGAATTTCCAGTTGTAAATTGGAGGGAATTTCCAGCTCAAAAATAGGTACATCAAACTTTTTAATTCATATTGTTTTCTCTTTTATCATATATTATTTTCAAAAATTTCTATCTTCTATGTGTATTTTGAGTGCATCCTCAGACTTATTGTAATCTTGATCTTGGTAGGTAGGTCCAAGAATGTCTATGAATATATTTTTTTCCCATAAAATACTACTTAGAATGATAATTTCCCTTTTGACCCATTTTTATTTTATAGAATTATTGTGAATACAATGGTTTTGTTTGATTGGGGAAAACATTTAACAAATCAGAAATCTATCCTTCTTATTATATTTTGATCAGAATTCGAGAAAATACACATACTGAGTAATGTCATTAATACGAAAGAAATCAAGCATATCATTGAAAATGGAAAAGACAACGTTGAATTTTGTTTTCTTTTTTACGTTTTTTTTCATTTTTTTAGATTTGTTTTTAGAAAAGTGGAAAAAGACTAAGGAAATATTTCATCCATATAAATGGGGGAAAAAATAATTTCTTCTTTTTCATGAGAATGTTCAAATATAAATTTATTGTACCCAAGATATATAATAGTGAATAGCCATAGGGTCCCTCTCTAGTTGTCAATGTTGAATTATCTGGTGGTACATCAAAAAATCATTTCGAATTTAAATATAATATGAAAACAAAATTTTAAAACTGTAAAAAAATAATGATTAGACACAAAAAAAGGTAGAACAAATGGATTAAAATTTGAATGAAAAATAATCAAAGGAATAAATTCAAGATGATGGAATTAAAATTTGGAAATAATAGGTCCATACATAGATAGATCAATTATCATATCCTTTTAATATGTATACTAAATAAATAAAAAAATAACTCTCATTTTCAAACATTATATTGTCTATGGCTTGATAGAAACACCTATAAAACACAAAACATTGGCCATTCACGCACAAAAATCTGTCCCAACACACATGCTAGATCCCAATGTGATGAATTCTCCAAATCAATTCACCCCAGCAAATAATTCCTTCCTAACTGAGGTGATCATCAAAGGAACACAAATCAACGACCCTCACCCAAATACTAATTCAATAAACTCAAGAGATAGAGTGGATAATTATCAATTGTAAAATTGAAGCAATCTGATAAATTGAAAGGATGTACTCTCACACACTAAGATTCAACTCCATGATAACCCACCGTTATGAAGAGGTGATTGTCATCATGATGTTTGGATCTCTAAAAAATATCAAGATTTAAATTTTAAATCTAGACCTCTAAATGTGTTCTCCATAAATGGAGACCCAAATAGAAATATATGTTAGGAGAAACAAGTATATTTGCATTTTAAATGAATTTAAAACATAATAAAAGTAATATTTACATTAAAATATTAGAAATGGAAAATAATCAATGTAGAAGTTGAATAACGGGGTTTTTGTCTCTAGGTATTAAATAGTTGTTTTGTCCAAAT
The DNA here is from genome assembly GCA_963277665.1 of Viscum album. Classification (NCBI taxonomy): domain Eukaryota; kingdom Viridiplantae; phylum Streptophyta; class Magnoliopsida; order Santalales; family Viscaceae; genus Viscum; species Viscum album. Next base: position 650,715,200 of record OY728138.1, on the reverse strand, counting down.
TATATAAATTTGAGATGATTCATCTTATTATTCAGAAAATAGAAAACAAAAATATAGTGAAAAACCTAAACTAACAGGATGTAGCGACAATCTGTGTAGCGTGCCTTGAGATTATCACCACCAGCTCCGAGTGAATTCCAACAGATTGAACCCAACTACATAAAATGACTCGTACATCCCCTTGAATCCTCACATGTTAACCATTTGTTCCAATGATCACCTATCCTTCCAAAATATAAAATATACGATCATCAGAGGATAAAATAGAAATTAAAATATTAATAACAATTTTTTGGGATCAAATGTCGTTTGTTGATGTCGAAGAATTTTTTTACATTGATAAATGAATATATATATATTAAAATATATTCTAAATTAATATTAATATATTAAAAATTATATTTATAATACACATTATTAATAGTAAAAAAATAATTAAAATATTACTGTAATATTTATAAATATATAAATAATATATAAAATTATAATTATAACATTTTTTATAAATATAATTATATCTATAAAATTATTTCTATTTTTATTATAATTATATATTATATTTATAATAAAAAAATAAGAATCAAATGAGTTGGGGGGTCGACAGGACAAAATATTGGAGGGTTGTCTGCTTTCGAACAGAGGAGGGGAGGGTGGTGTGCTCGGGTGCTTTGTCTCAAGGGGTTATATCATGGGTTTCTAATGAGGGTGAGACATAGGGGATGTCCTACAGACTTCATTTGGTGGAGGTGTTTGACTCAGTGGTTCTCATTCATTAACATGAGAGAAGGGTATGTCCAACGGAAGATCGTGATGGCTTCAAAATCTTGTAGTGGAGTCATTGGTGTTTTTATTCCTCAATGGGATCTCGATGATGTGCTACTCATCCTCAATGGTCTGTGTTGTTATTTTCAGTAGATATTAGAAGAGGGTTTCATCCATCAATATTCTTACTCAAAGGATGATTTATTCTATACAATATGAATCTTGTTTTGGTTTGGTGTTTGTCGAGTTTTCAATTTGATTTATTTTTATTCAATGGCACTTTTCGTTCTTGTGTTCCATTTAGGATGAATATCTGTTACATGATAGGATCTACTTATATGGTGGATGATGATTTCCATTGTAGGATGGGGTGAAGTATGGTATGGGTGTGGGGTGTGCGACAATTGAAATGAGTTATTCTTGTGGAGGTAGGGATGGATATTTGTTGTAACTCCTATAGTGGAATATGTATTGTTAGATGATAATTTTGAGAGTTTTTCATTTTGGAAGTGAGTACCACTGGTTATGATTTAGTGTGGCGGTAGTAGGGTGAAGTTTCATGTGGTTCTTAGGTATAAATATTTGTCATGGATCAAGTAAAAAGTGGGTGATGTTGGAAACTGATGTAGGATCACTATCAGAGGGTGATTTTGGTGGTTACATGAGTCACAGACCTCTATTATTCTGTCGGAGATCTCTATTATAGTGGTCACACAGTAGGCTATTAGGAGGGGAGTCGGGGTTGTCACATTCGGGGTTGTATATAGCTAAATAAAAACATAATAGATTAATTTTATATAAACATTTTGAAAAATAATAAGAAACATGAAAAATTATAATTAAAAAAATGAAGTTAGATTATCTATTTTTAAATTAATAGTAATTAATTCAATAAATTAATTTGTAACAATATTAGTTTATTTTAAAAACAATTTGAATGAAATTAAATAAATATTTATTCAAATATAAATTATGAATTCATAAATATAAATTATTAATTTTAAGAATATAAATTATAGAATAATGGGGTAATTAAAATGATGTTAAAAAAATTGATACTAATAATATAGACTAAAAATGGTAGTTTCAAAATAATTAATTAATAAAAAATAAATTATTCAAAATGATAAAAAAATCAAAAAAAATTATATTTTTATGAAAATAATTTCACTAAAAATTAGATTAAAACTGACAATAATACAAAACTATTAAACAATATAAATTAACTTAATAATAAATTAAAATAAAATAAAATAAGGGTTTTGGAAATGATTCCTAAAAATATCCACATCCTTGGAGTACATATGATATGGGGTGGTGATACATATGTGATGTTTTCTAGTAGTTCCGAAAGTTCAAATAGGGATGAATGTTTCATATAGGTATACGAAATGTAGTCCATGGGATTTTTTAATGTGGTAAATATTCCATGGTTGTTGGTGGTTACATGTTTCTTTAGGATCACACCCTGATAGAGGTGGAATGGATTGATTTTATCCTTGGAATGGATTGGTTAGTACAATATCAAGTATACATTGATTACTATATCAATATCGGGGAGTGGGATATGAAGGCAGGTTTGGAAGGTCCTGATTGACTTCATATGAGTGGGATTGCATCCTAGGTTGTCATAATTATTTTGGAATATCTTGGAAAATAGTTGATGGTGATTCATACAAAAATTTATTTGTTCCATGATGTTTTTATTCATGATTTAAATTGATTTCTAATCATGTAGGGGGTCATTTTTTGGTCAATCATTTTCTATGTGGGGGTCATATGTCTTCTCATCTATAAAATATGAATATTTCTAATCATTTCATGGTAGAGCCTATATTGGATGACATGGAAGTGAAGGGGTTTAGATATTTGAGTGTTCCCTCTAGGATTCTCAAGTCAATTTTTAATAAAGATATATGGATCTTTGATTTTATTTTAATGATATTTGAGATCAGTATTTTGAAATAAAAAAATCTACTCCATTATATCATAGATTATTTATAAATTACAGAGGAATCAAAGTATTTTATTCAATCAACAGGATAGTTGTATGTCACCAATTTTGTATGGATCCATTAATCATACCTTGTGTGTCCATTAGTTGTTTGTGTGGTCAATATGATCACATGGTGATATTGATTAGCCTGATGAATTCAATACCGATGTTTATTCCTATCATGAATCAGGTATTCCCTCTACACTTAAACACATTTTACTATTCTTTTTAAATAATCTATTAATGTGATTAATGTATATGGAGGATAAAATGTGATATGTACTTACTATATTATAATATTAGAATGTGACACTTTCTGATTGATTAGTTGATATTCCTAGGATAAGTGATATTAGAGGAAAGATTATATGTGGTCCCCATGACGATTGAGGTAATTAATTCATTGTAGTGTCTTAAGAATTTTTTTGATTTATTATATTTTCATGTATGGATTGTTACACTAGAAGGAACATTCTGAACATCTCCAAAATAGATGTGCCAGAGAAATGTCTAACTAATAATTCTATGATGAATGATTTTTCTAACAGGCATGAGCAATAAATATAAGATCTAAATAGGATATTATGATATTGTTTATTTTTGACCATACCTAAGAATATTTAGTACTATAATATATATTCAGATAAAAAATTATTATTATAGGAGTATTTCTATCTGGGATGATTGGGTTTGAGTCAGAAAAACTAACCCCGCATGTGACAATCTAAACAATTCATGATATTGAGTTTTTTTATGTAGATCCCACCATGTGATGTGGGGGTATTTCCTTTATAGTGATAGGTTTATGGTATATACTGACCATAATATCATTGTGAATATTTAAAAAAAACCAAAATTAGAATGTCCATGAGTCATGAAGTCAGTAGTAGATGATGTCCAATTTTACTAAGATGTGACTTGACATATTGGAGTACTAGGGTCAAGAGACACATACATCTTTATCATTTGATTACTCACACCTAAATAGGTTGAAGAGGATATAGTTTTCATATTCCAAATATATGAATATTAAATAAATAATATATTGTGGGGATCTACCACTGAACTTATCTATTATCAATGTAGAGTTTCTCTGTGTCCGATTTCATGTTTTGTTCTACATGAGCCCATAAGAGGATATTATAAGGGGTTTATACATCACATGTTGGGTTGTATGTATTTATTCATCCAAGAAATATCTAGATAAAAAACCACATTATTTATGTCTATATTTAAATAGGGATATAATGGGTGTATTTACAATGTTCTTTGCCTTATATAAGCTGAAGCCCTATCACCAGTGGCCCAATAGCACTATTTATACACGATGAATTCCAAGGTGGAAATTTTATTATTTGGATATGAACTTTAGGGTGGGTTTTCAAAATATAACATGGTGTATTGGTTTCGTGTGGGTGTTCATATATAGTGTAACACCTCGACCCTAGTTACACAGAGTGTGTGCATTATTACATAACATTTGGATGATCACAAAAGACCAAGTCTCAAAAGGCTGATTAGTTTAGTAGCCTTGGAATCACTAGATACATTCATAAATGTTACATTCCATTATAAGGTGAAAAACTACAATTTCATATTTTCTCCACACTCATATCCACTTATACTATCCCTACATGTCATTCATAAAATACTTCTTCACGTCCTGGGAAAAATAAATCATAGAAAGGGGTGAGCTCAGATGCCTAGTAAGGATAACAATATAGCAGAAACATTTATAAATAAGCATAAAAATTTAAGTAAATGAATCACTAAAAAAATACTTTTAAACATCAAATTCAGCATAATATGGTAAAAATAAAATGAAATAATTCCATTTACTTATTCACATGGATATTCTATTAGTCGAATAATCACATTAAATATCAATAACAACATTCATAATAATGGAATGCATAATGGCAGACTATCATTACCATGTAGCCAAGGCCTCATGCAAAGACTACAAATAAGATTATGTCAATGCCTCGTTCCGAGACACTATTTTGTCTTATGAGACCTACCGATGCATCGAGGAGCTATAGCGGGCTCCACCCATCACTTACTGTGTCTAATGCATTCCTCATATGAACAGGTTTGAACATAACATAAACATTCATATTAGAACTAGAATATGAAATGTAAATACTTTCTCCATAAACCATGAATGGTATAAAAATAACACATCCACAGTCAAACATATCACAAAACCTTCAATACAATATGGAAGTTTTGTATCATAATAAATCAGATTCTAATAAGCTTAAAATCTATCAAAGGATGTTGACATACATGAAATAAAAACTATTAGAGAGAAATATCTCTTTTTTTCAAATCATTTAAAAGTCACATAATTATAAAATAAAACATATAATTTGAAAATATTCTTATAAGATTATAATGGAAGGTTCAATGATTTTACAATGGTGGAAAATAGCCACACCCGTCTTATAAGTTAGAAAAAGACATTCTTACCTCAATTTGCCTGAAAGGTTAAAAAGGTCCTTGTTTGGAAAATGACGTAAAGATTCCTTTATAAACATCTTATAAAAAGTAAAACAAGGGTATAAATGTCTTTAACCCATATTTTGTAAAATAGTAAGAATGTTTTGAAATACATTTTTAATAAATATGGATGTGGACAATAAAGAGGTCCCGGCAGATAATTACGTATAAACAACCTAGGATAATGAAGAGATTGTGAAAAAAACCCTAACCTTGTACTTTTCTTTGATAGAGTGTAGGTTATCCTCCTGTATAATAGTTAAATAATTTTTATTAAATTATACAATTATAATATACTTAAATATGATATCATATATGATCTTTTAATATTTATTTGTTAATAAAATTTTAGTATTATCGTTGTTTCGGGTGTTAACTGATTCATTTTCCTTTATATTCTTCGTTATGTAAGACGTTTTTTTATGGATAAGTAATATCTTATTCATATCGAGAATGATATCAAGTCCTTAATCATTAATTTAAATCATGAAATAAGAATTAGTCATGAATGGATATGATGGGGAAATGAATCTTATCGCGTTCCTGAAGATGGTAATCCATACGTACGCACGGACGCTGCTTCCATTACACTTTTCATTTTAAAAGGAATAAAAACAAAATGATAAATAGGTATATTATTATTACAATATAATATAATATCTAATTTGGGTTACTTATTTTCATTAACACCATCTTTTATAAGTTCCATGTATGGTATGAACGAGTCATATCACTTTGAGTGGGCGGTAGTCTACACTTCCTCATATGAAATTATCGCATATATATACAACATGAAACGAATAATGGTATGATAAAAAATGGAATTAAAGAATCTTATATATACAATAAATATCAATAATAACATATTTAATTATATTTCCATCATAATGTCCTCCATGAGAGGTGGTAGGAGATAATTGAACAATCATTGTTCCGTGAGGCGTTTGGTTTTCATCCACAGAAACATAATGTTCTTCACCCATTACATGGATGTGTGTGTAAGTTTAGTTCAAATACTTCTCATAACAATATCCTAGTATATTTAGGATACTGGGTTTTTTACAAAATAAAATAATAATAATAGTTTAGGGATCAGAGTAGTAAAAAAAAGCAAAGAGAAATCATTACCATTAATTTGGGTAACTCCCTTTGGTTTGAACCAAAAAAGGACTCTTGAAGTGCCTTCTGCCAAAGTTAAGGATTATAGGAGGAGTAGAGGGATTTAGGGATATTAATTGGGAAGAGGTTGGTTGAGCCAAAATTTTTGAGAGGTGTGAGGAAGTTTTTAGAAGTGGTGTCCTCTTATAAGGGGGAGGAGGGGCTCTTTAGGCAAAAATTAAAGTATTAATTTATAATAAAATCATATTCGGTTTCTAAGGACTCAAAAGAGGATTATTTATTGTATAAGGTGGGGATGGATCTAAAAATAGTCAACTATTAGATTTTAGATAGGTTTGGTTCACTATAGTAACCTTATCTTTTATATTTAACTCTTACTTAAATAGTTTGACATTTACCATGTCTCTTTGTATTTTTTTATTATATATCTAATAAACATACGATAAACTTCCAAACAAACACCCAGTGGTTTATTAATGACATAAATATCATCACATAAGTCTTTTGGCTGATCCTTAGATTTTTAGGAATTTTATATCAATTAATAATATAATATTTGTTTTAAAAAATCCTTTATGTCAATTTTGAAACTATTTAATAATTGATTTTTTAAAGTCTTAATAACTTTATTAATTAGAACCATATTCATTTAATAAATAATAACATGTCATATTAACCAATAAAACTATTTTAATTATTAAAAATACTCAAATTATATTTATTTGGATATTTATGATATCATTTATTTTAATATTTCACTAATATGGTAATTAGTGCATCATCATTGTGTAATAAATAATTTAAATTATTTAATGTCTAAAAATTATAAATAAAATACCATTAATTAGGAAATATTTTAATATTTCTAATAAATATTTATAATCGAATTTATTTTATTTATAACTTTATATTAAAAAATTTAGTTATTAAACATAGATTTTAGGTCTTTTAACTCTTCTTTGAATTAAATAATAATAAATGTCTCAATCTAAACAAATTAGACCAAATATGTTCATATTTTATTCCTAATTTTGTTTTTTTCTAATAATATTTATTCAATAGAATTATTACATGTTTTAGGGTAATAATAAAATCATTTTTACCCTTACTTACTCTATTTATTTTTTACCGTGCTGAATAAAAGTAAAAAAGTTTGTATTCCCCAAAAATCATTTTTATAATATTTTACCATATTTTACTCCTTGAAATTAACTATTTCTCTCGGAGTTTCGAAATTCCACTCATAGAAGTGGTAAAATTATGTTTTATGTGAATTTGCAAATTCTCCTAGGAGATGGGTAAAAGACGGTAAAAAGTTAAATAAAATTTTTTTATGTCTAAAATTATTATAAACTGACTCCAATGATTTAAATTGAACTTATATATGTATTATGTATATATTTTTACATAAAATAAATATAAATAAAATAAATAAATATTTAAATAAAATTCGGTTTTAAACTATAACTCAGTGTTTTTAACTATTCATCAAAAATTAATTGTTTTCGGAAAAATACCAAAAAATTACCCTAAGATAATTTTGATATTCTGAATTCAATAATAAAGTCTATTTTACCAAATTAGAAACAAAGAATTTTTATTTTTTAATTTAAAATTAATTCCCACTGTCAAAACAAAAAGGGGTATTTTTAAGAAAAAATACCAAAAGCTTGACACTTGTTTATATCCAATTTCAGAGTGAAATTACATACAATGACCATCATTGGATTAAATGGTAAAAATAGAATCTATTTATACTTTCAAACTATTATAATGTATAATTTAACAAATATAAATTATTTTTATTTAAATATTTGTTTTAAGTTAAAATATAGTATTTTTCACAATACACCCAAATGTGAAAGTTATCAGAAAAACACCAAAACTTTATTGAAACTAAATTCTTATGTACCTATTTTAATGAAGAAGTTTATTTTGTCAAATTTAATATGTAAATGTTTCAAATATTGGATTTAAAAAGGCATCTAAATTAAAAGGCGGTAAAATTGAATTTTTTGAAAAATAAATCTTTTATCTGAAAAAATATATTTGTTCAACATTATGTCTAAGAAACCCATAATATGGATTCCATAATTTTAAGGATTATATAATGTTTTAAATTCTATTAATACTATTCTTAACCTCATTTGAAAGTCTTGTTTGGTATGTCATGGTGCGCTATAACTCATTGTTGCGTGTAGTGAATGTTATTGAATTACATTGAAGAAATAACTTACAATGAAATCATGGGGTGTTACATTCTTCCATCCTTCAATAAATTGTGTCCTCGCAATTTGAAATTATTTTTCGAATATAAAAGTTTGAAAATTGAAATTACCTTTTAGAAAACCCACATAAGAATTTAGGTATATAAAATTTAGTCTTAATAAGAGGAAAAGGGAAATGAAAGGGTAACCTCCAAATTATGATCTCAATTAGGAGAACATTGGTAGATATTAAAGACATATAATTGGAGGAAAAAAATAAATATTTTATAGGTAGTGATTGAGTTCATCAATCACAAACAAATGTAAAATTGAGGGCCTTAAATTCTTCATTCTATGATGATTAAAATACCATCGGTTCAACAAAACATATGGTGTTAGTATAACATATTTTTTGTTTTAATATCCCTTCACTAAAGTATAAGAATTAATTTCTTCACAGAATAAGAGAAGAAGAAAAATATATACTTGAAAATTAGAGACCCATACTTTAAATAATTTTTACCACAAAATCATCTTTCACTCTAAAAGATAATAGAACATAAAAATAATATTCTATTTATCCTATTTATCCTATTCGTATAGGGTTCAAAAAATTTGAATTTATAATTCATCTACTAGAATTTTTTTTTAAAAGGCAACCTTATTCAATCCAGGACTTCACGTGGGCCAGCGGTAGGAGATATACCCTTGTCTCCCTTCGGTTGTGGGTTCAAGTCTCGCGTCATTGCTGGACGTAATGGGTTGCCACCTGACCTCTGGGTTTTCCTTTTATGGAAATACAAAAAAAATCTCAAACTAGAATTATCCAAAAAACTTCTGTCCAAAGTCACAGTCCAAAATTTATAAGGACTTTAAACACAATGAATATCCTTTTTTCCATGTAATAACATGTTAACACCTTCATCATGTATTATTTTAAAACATTGTATCATCCTGAATTCCAATAAATATTTTATTGATTACATTCATGCTCTCTTATTCCTTATAGAATAATAATAATTTCCCTTATATCGAAAATTTTGAATATTCCAGCAATAATGATATAAACAAACCATTAACCAGTTCAAAGGAAGTCAAGAATATCTAAAATAATTTATCCAAATCAACCTTCTCTTGTTCGGAAATTAGTACCTCCGTATCAGGATTATATTATGGATTACCTTTCCTTCAACCATGTATTTAAAAAAAATCTTAACTTGTTGTTGACACACTTTTCATAGTACCATATAACCTCAAATCCTAAATGAAATAGTATTGCAATACAATCCTTATTTATCTCCTTAATTCATATAACCGGTACATCATTGATACAACACTAAAATGAAATAATTCTTTAACAAAAACATAAGCACACTATTCATTCATCTTCATATGTTGTAGTGTCATAACTTTATTATTATCCAATAGCATCATTTGGGGCATAATCTAATGATTTGAACATTGATTCGTGTAGTGTCCCCACTCCTTATAGATGAATCATTTTACATTGGAAACCTTTTTCTTACCGTCCTAATCATGATCGTGGTGTCCTTTTTCTCCACACTTATTACATACCCCCATTACCTTCAAGAATTTTCAAGGTGATTCTTTCCACATTTATCACATATGTAAAATCCTTCTTTACCATCTTCCCTTTATCTGTCCTTCTCTCTACCATCCTTTTCTTCTATGGATTCCCTTTGTATCCGTAGTACTCTGATAACTCTTTACTTATCTTATTCACACATGATACTATGTCTTCATATGATGATAATACATGGGAGATTATTTTTCTTCTAAATTCTGGCTGAAGACAAGGAAAGATATAATCCTTATTACTCTTTGTATCATGCGTATTGCTGGTGTTCTCATTCCTTATACTGGGAGGCATTTCTAAACAATTTCATACAATAGATCAGTTTATGTAGAGAAATAACTTATCCAAAACATGTAAAACACTTCACATAAATTAATCAGTTTATAGATATAATCCATAATCATAATGATTTCTTCTTTGAGGAAGTATATACTCATAAACCATTCATAATGTTTTGTAATGAAAATGAGAATTATCCTAAGCTTATATCTCGTGAGTGTTGTAACCAAGAGTGCACCAAGTCTTGTTGTCATGCACCAGTTCCCATATGAGTCTAGCTCAAAGCGGTGTTTTCGGGTTTTACCCCTAGGTACATCTATTCCAGAGCCAACTCTACCAACTCGTATCTAGACAGGGATTTATTTCTCTGAAAACTCACACAATCTCTACAATACCAAAATTCTAGGAAATTCTTCTATACTAATCCTCATATCCTATCATAGGTATATGTGCTCTAATCAGAGTTTATCTAAATATATCTTTCATGGTTTTTACTAAATTTCCTCTAATACCAACTGTAATGCCCCGACCCCAGTTACCCAGAGTCGATGCATTAGTACATAACATTGGTATGATTTCAAGGAATCAAGTCCCGAAGGACCGATAAATTTAGTAGCCTTGGAATAACTAGATACATTTCTAAATGTTACATTACATCCTAAGGTGGAAAACTACAAAAAAAATTGTCTCCAAACTCATATCCCCTTATACTATCCATGCAGGTCATTTATAAAATACTTCGTCACATCCTGGGAAAAATAAATCATAGAAAGGGGTGAGCTCAGATGCCCTGTAAGGATAACAATATAGCATAAAATTTCATAAATAAGCATAAACCTTTAAGGCAATGTATAAATAAAAAAGACTTTTAAACATGAACTTCAGCATAATATGGTAGAAATAAAATGAAATAATTCCATTTACTTATTCACATGGATATTATACTAGTTGAATAATCACATGCAATATCAATAAACACTTTTATAATGATGTAATATGTAATGCCAGACTATCATAACCATGTAGCCAAGGCCTCTTGCCAAGACTAAAAATAATATTTTTTCAAGGCCTCATGCCAATACACTAGTTTGTTTCATGAGACCTACCGATTCATTGAGGAGCTATAGTGGGATCTACCCGTCACATACTAAGTCTAATGGATTCCTCATATGAACAGGTTTATACATAACATAACCATTTGTATTAAAGCTAGGATATGAAATGTAAATACTTTCTCCATTAACTATGAATGGTATAAAAATAACACATCCACAGTCAAACATATCACAAAACCTTCAATACAATAAGGAAGTTTTGTTTCATAATTAATCAAAATCAAATAAGCTGAAAATTCATCAAGGGATGTGGATAGAGATGAAATCAAAACTATTTGAGAGAAATACCTCTTTTTTTGAAATCATTTAAAAGTAACATAATTATAAAATAAAACATTTACTTTGAAAATATTAATATAATATTGAAAGGGATGCTTCTAAGATTTTACAATGGTGGAAAATAGCCACACCCGCCGTATAAGTTAAAAAAATTCATTCTTACTTTATTTTGTCAAAAAGGTCAAAAATGTACTTGTTTGGAAAATGACATAAAGATTCCATTATAAAGATAATATAAAAAGTAAAACATGGGTATAAATGACTTCAATCAATATTATTTAAAATTGTAAGAATATTTTGAAATAAATTTTTAAGAATCATGGATGTGGATGATAAAGAGGTCATAGTTGATAATTACGTATAAACAACCTCGGATAATGAAGAGATTGTGAAATAAACCCTTACCTTGTACTTTTCCTTGATAGAGTTTAGGTTAACCTCATGTATAATAGTTAAATCATTTTTATTAAATTATAAAGGAATAATATACATAAATATGATATCATATATGATCTTTTAATATTGCATTGTTAATAATATTTTAGAATTATCATAGTTTTGGGTGTTAACTGATTCGTTTTCCTTTATATGATTCGTTACTTAAGCCGTGTTTGTTATGGATAGGTTTTATATTATTCATATCTAGAATGATAATAAGTCTTCAAACATTAATTTTAATCATCAAATGAGAATTATTCTTGAATGGATATTATGGGGAAATGAATCTCATCATGTTCGTGGAGACGGTAGTCCGTACGTACGCATGAATGCTACTTCCACTTCATTTTTCATTGTAAAATGACTCAAAATAAAATGATACATAGATATATTATCATTCCAGAATAATATAATATCTTATATGTGTTACTTATGTTCATTAACACCATCCTTTATACCTTCCATGTATGGTATGTACGAGTCTTATCACTTTGAGTGGGCGGTAGTCCGCACTTCCTCAAATTAAATTATCGTATATGTATACAACATGAAACAAATAAAGGTATGCTATAAAATGGAATTAAAGAAGCTTATATATAAATTAAATATCATTTATATCATATTTAATTATATTACAATAATAATGGCAACCATGAGAGGTGGTAGGAGATAATTGAACAATCATCATTTCGTGAGGTGTTTGGCTGCCATCCACAGAAACATTATGTTCTTCACCCATTAGATGGATGTGTGTGTAAGTGTAGTTTGAATAATTATTATAACAATATACTACTATATTTAGGATACTATTTTTGTTCTAAATGTAAATTATAAGCAGAGTTTAGTGGTTGGAGAAGTAAAATAAAATAAAAGAAGCTAAGAGAAATCGTTAACTTCTATTTGGGTAAATCTCTTTGATTTAAACCAAAAAGAACTCTTGAAGTTCCTTCTTCCAAAGTAAAGAATTCTAGTATGAGGATAGGTATATATGTAGTTTAATTGGGAAATGGTTGGATGAGCCAAAAATCTTGAGAGGTGTGAGGAATTTGTAAGAAGTGGTGTCCTTTTATAAGGGGGATGAGGGGCTCTTTTGAAAAAACATAAAGTATTAATTTATAATAAAATAATATTTAGTTTGTAATGAATCCAAATTGTATTATTAAATGTATATGGTGGAATGGGTCGAAAACCACGCAACCAATAGATTTTAGACAGGTTTTGGTCACTATAGTAACCTTATCTTTTAGATTTAACTCTTAGTTAAATAATTTGACATTTACCATGTCTCTGTATTTTTATATAATATAGTTAATAAACATACTATATATTACCTTGAGAACCCAAAGTGGTTCATTAATGACATACTTATCATCATATAAGTCCTTTGGAATAACCATATTTTTTTATTAATATTATATCAATTAATAATATAAAATTTGTTTTAAAAACTCCTTTATGTCAATTTTGACACTATTTAATAATTGATTTTTTTAAAGTCTTAATAATAATATTAATTCGAACCAACTTCATTTAATCAATCCAAGCATGTCATATTGACAAATAAATTTTTTTTAATTAATTAAAAGTCTCAAATTATATTTATTTCGGTATTTATAATATTAATTATTTTAATATTTCACTAATAAGGTAATTACTGCATCATTATTGTGTCATAACTAAATTAAATTATATAACGTCTAAAAATTATAAATAAAATACCATTATTTAGGAAATAGTTTTATCTTTCTAATGAATATTTATAATCGAATTTATCTTATGTATAACCCCATATAAGAAAATTTTAGTTATTAAACATAGATTTTAACTCTTTTAACTCTTCTTTGAATTAAATAATAATAAATGTTATCATCTAATACAAGTGGAACAAATAGGTTCATAATTTATTCCTAAGGTTTTTTTTGGTCTAATTATACTTATCCAATAGAATTAGGAAATTTTTTAGGGTAATAATAATATCATTTATACCCTTAATTACCATATTTACTTTTTACCGTGGTAAATAAAAGAAAAAAGTTAATATTAAAAAAAATTATATTTATCTCATTGAACCACATTTTACTCATTTATATTAACCATTTCTCTCTTATTTTTGAAATTCCACTCCCAGATTGGGTAAAATTAAGTTTTATGTGAATTTGAAAATTCTCCTAGAAGATGGGTAAAAGACGGTGAAAAGTTCAATAAAATTATTTTATGTATAAAATATTATACACTAACTCTAATGAATTACATTTAACTTATATAGGTATTATTTATAGATTTTTACATAAAATAAATTTAAATAAAATAAATAAATAGTTAAATAAAAATTTGGATTTAAACTATAACTTAGTGTTTTTCACTATTCATCAAAAATTAAACGTTTTCAGAAATATACCAAAAATATACCCTAAGATAATTATGATATTTATAATTCAATAATTAAGTCTATTTTACCAAATTAAAAACATAGATGTTTCATTTATTAATTAAAAATTAATTCCCGCTGTCAAAACAAAATGGCGTATTTTGAAGAAATAATAACTACCAAAAGTTTTACACTTGTTTATATCCTACTTCAAAGTAAAATTACCTACAATGACCACAATTGGATTAAATGGTAAAACTATAATCTATTTATACTTCCAAACAATAAAATTTATAATTTAACAATATAAATTATTTTTTTAAAAAAAGTTGTTTTCATTTAAAATATAGTATTTTTCACTATTCACCCAAATATGAAAGTTATCACAAAAACACCAAAACATTATTAAAACTAAATAATTTTTTCCCAATTCTAGAGAAGAAGATTATTTTTTCAAATTGAATATATAAAATTTTCAAATATTGGATTTAAAAAGGCTTCACCATTAAAAGGCGGTAAAAGTGCATTTTTTTGAAAATAAATTCTTTTATCTGAAAAAATGTATTTGTTCTTAAACTATGTCTAAGAAACTCATAATATGGATTCTAATATTATAAGGATTATATAAAGTAAAAAAATTCAGTTAATACTATTCATAACCACTTTTGAACGGCTTGTTTGGTAAGTCATGGTGCGCTAGAACTCAGTGTTGCGTGTAGTGCATGTTATTGAATTAATTTGAAGAAATACCGTACTATGAAATCTTGGGTTGTTACAGATAGGTTGAATAAAGTGTCCCATTCCTTAATATTCCTCAAGGATATCCTGAATGAAGGGATATGAAAGCTCCCTATATAGGTTATGATGTGCTTGTATGGGATACCATAGTGTGTCATTCAAGATAGATATCTCAATTTGACATTCATTTTCTATTAATAAATAGTGAAATAAATAAGTAAGTAGGTACATTGTATAAATACTTACCATTAAAAAATAAAAGGAAAGTATGGGAACTCAATTTAATTTATAAGGACATTCTTAATGTATGTTTCATAATTTTTAGATGATCTTTTGAGAACCTATTTTTCACTAATTGAGTACACATTCAGAAATATATAACATGAATCGATATAAATAGATCCTATTGTGTCATTATATGGATGTCCATGTTATTTATTGTTTTATTTTCTAGATGTAGGAGAATTAAATTATTGTTGGCTCCAGACCAATGATGAATACCTCATAGAAACTCTTATTGAATAAGTAGTAGACTATGACTATTTAGAGCAGACATAGTCTATATGTACACTAATAAAATTACATATTATGTATGATTTAGGTGAAAATATATTCTTACCAGGGTCACCTTGGTTATTCCATCATCATCTAAAGAGATAGTGGATTCTGAA
Source organism: Viscum album (assembly GCA_963277665.1). Classification (NCBI taxonomy): domain Eukaryota; kingdom Viridiplantae; phylum Streptophyta; class Magnoliopsida; order Santalales; family Viscaceae; genus Viscum; species Viscum album. Next base: position 650,699,129 of record OY728138.1, on the reverse strand, counting down.
TTCTATTTATATTCATTAAATTAAAATTGTGGAGCGATTCAATAAAATGACCTATTAGTTATCTCTTATAATATTTTTCATTTCGAGGAATAATGTGGTAAATGTTACATAGTTATAGTTATTCTGTGCCGATATTTTCCATGTGTCCAATTCTGATAACATTTGATCAATAAAAAATTCATATTTTTTTGATGGACTTCTGCATATTGTAGAAAAGAGTGATATGACTATGTCTTGGATGGTGGTTTTATTGCAATATTGTAGTATAATCATTGGAAAAATTATGAGGATATATAATATATATAGATAGAGAGTATAACATTTGGGCTTAAAGGATATAGTTATTTAAAGACGATCTTGGATATTTTTTGTAAAGCAGCTCTGGGATGATAAAGTTTATTGTAGAGATTTTATAAAAACTCAAACTCTTCCTAGGTATCATCACTATTAAAATTGATCCCAATGCATGGTATTAACATTATTTATAAATCATTCAAATATTGATAGAGGATTTGGGTTTTATTATTAAAAATTTCAAGGGTCATGTAGAAAAAATGATTATATAGTAATGTAGTTTTGGCATTGTGGTTTAATATTGTGGCACAATTCCCAAAATCAGGATCCTTTCAATGTGGTGGTAAAGTGGTGATACCAAAACTATGTCCATAATGAGGGAGAGGACCACTTAGTAAGAAGGGATAATTAATTACCCATATGGGGGAATAATTATGAAATCTTGTAAGATAAGCAGTTCTACAACCTGGGTGAGGTCATGATATAACCTTTATGGTTTTCAATGTGATGGATTCTCTCAAGGGTGTCTTTTAATCACCCTCAAATTTCAAATAGGGACATCTTTTTATTTTTTTGCTTTAGTGTTTTAATTTTCAACATTGGAAGTTATTTTATATATTAATCCTCTATCGAAAGATTCACTCAATTTTGAATGAAATTTGAGGTCCTCCATTCCATTCTACATCCCCTTCTTCCCACATTAGTCAATAATGGTACTATTAATTCTAAATATCATATTTCACAATGTTTTTGTTTGAGTAATCTCTAGATTCCAAATCATCTAATTTATTTTAATTTAATTCTAAAACACTATTTTTATAAGATTTTTTATTTAATGGGTCCTCGGTATTAGTTACAAATCCAGGATCAAGGAATTGTGAGTGTGCTTTATCTATCATAAGGTAATTGATCCCTATTTTATACCCAAGTCTCTAATTATTTTCAATTTGTGTTTAATCTGTTTTCATGAATTCCAAATATAACATTACATAAAACTAATAAATGGGTTTATACATAGTTTTATTTTCATAAAGAATATTTTCAAGTTGATAGTTCTTTAAATATAAATAATTAGATATACTTTTGACCAAAATTAAAATTTCAAAAATTGAAATAATATTTACATGAAGGTAACAATAGGGGTTCCCTAATAGAATTATTATTCAAAGGATATTATTTGATGTAGATGAAAGCTGATTATTAGGATCAATTTAGTTTCCAATAATATTTACTATTTAGAATCATTTTGAAACAAAATATCCATTATCTATAAAAAACCAATTAACAAGAATAATATACATATATAATATAATTTTTTTGAATAATTATTAAATAAAAGTATTAAAACCCAGTTAAATTTTTTTATAACATTAAATTTTGAAATAAATATAGACACATTGAATTTAGTATATAAATAACAAAAATTTTCAAATTTTCAAATTATTTATTTGAAAATGAGTCTTTAATGAAATAATATTATTTCAAAAAATAATGTATTGAAAAAATTACACGTAGAAGAAATAAATAATAGAGTATCAGTATTAAGATGGGATTTAATCTGATCTATTAGAATGCCATCAACTCTCAGATACATATATTAAATAATAAAATAATCCATAACTAGGATCCTTTTTTTAGTTACTACTACCCCAAATTAATTCCTTTATATAAATATCCTCTTCTAAATATATCAATGGAACAATATATGAATAAATAGTGTGAACTAAATATCAAAAAACTCTCTAATAAAACACAATATGTTTTTATCAAATTTTTACCATATAATGGATATACAAAAAAAAATTTATGATATAAATAATAATATAGAAACAAAATATAAATTATTTTCAATTATCATTATATAATTAGAACAATATGATCAAAAATGTTATTATTCTTCTTCTTATAAATTTTCTTTAAATATTTCCGTGAAGTCACTAAAAACATGCTTCATACGGTATTTATTTTCTTAATTAGAATTAGAGTATCATATCTAATAAAGACATCCATATTTATTCTTTAAGTATTCTTAAGTAGGTTATAAACCTCTAAAATTGACCACCAGTTATCTGGTATTATAAGTAATATATGTTCATGATTATCTCCTCATATATATAGTTTTTAGAAACTGTAATCACCTATTATAGTATTATAATAAAATAAATCTTCTTGATGACTTGTAGATCCCAAATGTTTGAATTTTTCATCAATTCCACATGGTATTCATTTTATAAATATTCATTCTTAAATCAATAAACATACCAAATATCCAACTTGTGTTAATTTCAATAACCAAGTCATTGGAATAATTTAATTGTATTTAATTCTAGATAGGAAAAGTAGTAGAAATCGATAAGAGATAATGTCAACTAATTGTTGTGGAATTATAATGGTATTAACAAACTCATATTGGTGGAAGATTATTCTGAATAGTTGTAGAAGATTATTTTTGTGTTATAGGATTCCGTCTATAGGTTTCAAATCCCTATTTTTTTAGAAAAACTATATTGGTTGTAGAAGATTTATAATTTTCATAGTGGAATAATTCTATTTCAAGTAGGATTCAAAATAGGGAAGAATTATTTTACATGATGGTATTATAATAATTAGAAATAGAAAAGTAATTATGAAAATATAAAAAATATACCAGTGGAAGTATGTTCCTTTAGAGGTAGTCGAAGTCCACAAGTAGTAGAAGACTTCCTTCTGATAAAATAATGTAGTATCCTATAGAATCATTATAAACATATAGAGTTGTAAAGATTATAAAATTTTCTATCTAATTATTTTTTTAATAAATTCAATTGTATTGGTCAAAATTAAGTCAACTAATTTATATATTGATCAAAAAATTACCCAATTTTTTAAGATTAAAAATCTTCATTGTAAATAAATTCAATACATTAGTTAAAATAAGTTTTTAGAGTATAACAAGATAATAAAAAAATATAAGAAGTAAGTTATTCAAAATTGGTAAATGAATATTAATAATAGTTAGAAAAACATATATAATACATGTTATCCCAATTTGGTATTATCAAAACGTGATAAAATGTTGGAGGATTATATAATAATAAAATTTATCTAATGGTAAAATCATTAAAATTAATGTTTACAACACTAATATACAAAACAAAAAATACTATATGATCCTAGTTATAATATTATTATAGAAAAACATGACTGGATAAAGAATTCATAGAGTCTTTTACTTTGAAAATAGATGTATTAGGAGGATGGATATATATAAAGGGAGGTGCAGAAGGCCTATAGACAATACTGGAGGTAATGAGCCCACGATGCCTCACTACCCCTACGAGAGTAAGACACAAAATTACCATAACATTATAAAGATTATAAACTAAAACATATATAACATTTTATTAACATTAATTTATAGAAACAATAGGTAGAGTAATTATGTCTATCTTTGTGGGGTATATAAATTGTTCTAGTATGTCAAAATAATATGTGAGGACTCTAGTACCATTCTCCATGAGTTGAAATAAATTCATCTTCTTTTCCATGAACAACTTATATATGAGATCTAAAACATTCAATTGAATGATCATTTAATTTATGGATTTAATAACAATAGGATTCACCATATTCTATCCAAAATCAATATAAAAATAAATGAGATCATTTTATATATATATTTTTGAAAGGTAGTACTTTGTTCCTTTGGTAATGGATTTTTTATCACTTATACCTCAGTACGAAATTATCTAAAAAGATTATAAATCCCCTCACCATGATACTTGATATTATTATTTGTATCATGGTGAGAATCCAAATAAAAAATCCATACATTCTATAACACAACATGAATAATACTATTGAAAAAATAAGAATCTTGCGAATTATGAAGAATACAAGGAGTACCTCAAGAAGGGGGGTTATTGTTAGAAGAATGTAAAGACTGAATCCTCCCATGAATGGATAGATTAATCTACGCCATGTGTCTCCTCATGATCACTAATATGGAGTGAATAAAACTTTTGTGCTCCACCATCATCCATTTATCTGTATCCAATTTTCCAATACTCAAAAAATATGGATTAGTAAATTTCTAAAACCAAATAACCAATCAAGGATATGTTATCTTGGGTAAGATACATGACCTAAGGGGAAAAAATAAGGATATATAGTATGAGAACCAATTATATCTTCCTTAAATGCATAAATGTTAGTTCAAGTAAAATTACTAGAATGAGGATTATGAGAAGAAGACATCTCCTATACCGGTGATGGTGCAACATGGGAACAGGGAAACCACTGACCTATATACTAAAAAATTATATCCTTATTATACTCTAAAGAAAAAAACGTATTATTCATCATAAAAAAGAAGGAAATACTAAATTAAATAGATAGAGAATAATTTCTTAATTTATTTTCTCAAATAATGAACCCTTAGGATCCATCTGAACATCATATTTCACTAGTCCAGATTTCCCATGTTGACCACCTCAAAGATTATTACCATCGTTATAATATGGATCAACGTAAACTAATAAATAAAAAATACACTAGGGTACTTCTCCCATTTATTCAATATATCTCCAGTATTATAACTCATAGGGCTTTGAACATCATGTAATAATTCCTTATCTATATTAGATAATGGTTTATCTGATATCATAATGACATCTTATCCACTTTGTTAAGTTGATCTCTGAATATTAGTAGCATTGGTACCACATTACTTAATACCTCATCATCATAAAGAAATATTTTATTATAAGGTTGAAATTCAGATGATTTTGGAAGCCCAATGAAGACATTCTATCTTCTAATGTATTATCAATTAAATTTATATTGAATAAATTCAACAACTATTTTCTCTTATACATAAAATACCCCACTATCTAAAACACCAGCTTCATCTAACTCTTTGTCAAAGAGATATGAAAAAAATAAATCTATTTATATATTGGGATTAACCAGATCCCAATTTTTGGTTATGTTCATTACTATATTAAAGTTTCTACGAAACAATTCACTATTCTCCACCCCCTTTATTCGTCCATGGATCCCAATTAAATTTCCTCCCATTAAATTTATCTTCGATTATACCGAGGAAACCACATTGGAAAATATTTTAATATCCTTTAGAAACTAAGAATGTATTATACAATGTGGTATATAAATTTTGCAGATACACTAAGAGTGTTTTATATTAATTTAGGATTAGATATAACCATCTTGTAATCCATAATATACCAAAACAGATTTATCTTCTCCAAACATATAATAATATACATGATGATTATATTTAGGAATATTGAAACACTAATCCCCCTGCCCTGTGGGACATAACATATGATGGTAATTTTTAAAAAATTCTTAACCTCCATTAAGTTTTATTGGAGTCAAACAAATAAGGATTCCATGCTTAATAATAACCTGAATATATTCATGAAAAACAAATTTATAATGGCTAATAGTATAGAATCCCAAGAAGTCTCCATAAACTCATTTGTGGGGAGATAGATAAGATCTTAAAAATATTTTTAAGAGATAACATGTTCATTCTAATAAACCAAATTTCTAATAAAATTATGTATTTTCTGTAATTCAGTCTCATCATATTGATTAATAATCAAGTACTAAACCCAAATAGAATGGTAAGTCAAACCTAATGTGTCTATTTGTCGAACCATAATAAAAATATACTTTCCATAATAATAACATGATTGACCTTTATTGATCTAAAAATACTTATTTCTAAATTACATTTACTGAAGAGTAAATAAAGGTATTTCATCGCTCCAAATGTACAATATATTTTCCATTAAATTTATTTTTAGGTAATAACTCAACTATAGAACTAGAATAATTTTTCATCTTCACTATTGTAGCATAGACATAGTGGTTCAATGTTGTAGGTCATGGTTCAAGAGGTGAAAGAAGACAATATTTATTTTGTGGGATCATTATAATATTCTGTTATGAATCTTATATGGACTTATATCATTTAGTTCCCCACACATTTTTTTAATTTAAAATAATTTAATATTTTATAAAATTTATAGGATAAGATCTATGTAATAAAAAATTGTAATTTTACCAAATGTGAAAGAATAATTTCTTTAGAAACATTCAATGATATGAAACAATATAATTAACTAGTATAATTATCCCAAGATATCTCCCAAAAATCATCTAATATAATCATCAAATGATGTTACCTAATTGTATCCCCAGAATGGAATCATACAGACTAGTATTGAGTCCTTATATAAGTATTCCAATTGTAGTATATAACTCATGGATTGACATTAGTAGATTAATATCAATTTTTGGAGTAAATGATTAAGATAAATTTTTCATACATAACCCAGATTTAATATATATCAATCTCAAAGTATTCAAAGTCTTTGTTATTATATAATAAACATGGAGTTCAGATGCATTGAATTGAAGACTCACATTACCCTTTTAAAAAAGAGCTTCCAAAAATAGATTTCATATATAATTGTTCTTTATTCTAGAATGAGACAAAAGAGACTTTTGAAATTTTAATAGTTATTTTATTTTCAATGTTTATATTGACTTATCTAAGCTGGTACTTATATTCTCATAATTTGTGTTTCATCTATATAAATTTTGAACAATAAAATTATATAGATTTTTTCTCAACTTAAAAAATGGATAATGTAAAGAATTCAACTTTTTATAACACCACGACACATGAAACATTACCGAAATGTCACATGTCGTATAGGTGATTTTATTATCTAACATATAACCACTAAAATTATCATCCGAATTTATAATTACATAAAAATCAGGTTTATTAGAGATAAATAATCATAAGTAAGTTTTATATTTTTATAAATAAAATTTTTATAAGAAAAATGATATGTTGTTCCTTGGGGTTTGTTTGAAATTGAGTACACATACACACAAGAAAAATAATGTGAAGCTAACTGGTTTTCATATAACGTTAACTACCAAGCATATAGCTATTAATTTATTGATCAACTAGATTCCTAGTTTTATAATGATAAAATTTACATTTGGTCCTCATTAGAGAATCGCTTAATTTTTTATTATACAAGACAAAATATTTAAACATATTTAGTTTATTTACCAGGGATTAATATAATTATTTTATTAGTATGATGTTTTGAAACAAAATATTTATTTTTAGTTCACACATCAAACTAATTTCAAAATCATTTTTCATTAGTTTTGAAAATTATAATCATAAATAATGTCTTAACAAACCATTTATAATAACATCAACATGTATTTGTGAAACCAAAAAATATATTTAAATTTTTGATAAATATAGTTGGACAAGAATAACTTTTTAAAATCGATTTAAAATAGGAGTAGTGTTTATCCTATTATTCCATGATCTAAGTTCCTATTTCAAACCATATTGAGATTTTTTAATTTAAAAAATGATATCGAACATAATGATTTGAAAATATAACAGGCATTTAAATAATAAATCCTCAAAATATAACCATTATAAAAAGAAATCTTTTCAATCCTTTGAAATAATTTGAAAATTATATTTGCTGTATTTGTAAAAACTATCTTAATGGTTTAGGCTTAGTTATTAGAGAATTGCATTCGACAAAATATATTCTATATTCTAACCAATAACATCATTCTAAAAACATATATTTATTTCTAATAACATTTTCATGTTCACCAATTTTATTATTATATATATTTTTATTGTAAGTGATTAAAAAGTTGTAGTGTCTAACAAATTGATACTATAATTTATTCCATTCTTACTAATTTATCTCTTATTTCATACACATTACCCATTGGTCATCCCAAATTGAATCATGAATATTCTTGGGTTTAAGATGTGAAAATATTGCATAAATTTCAACATGTTTTCTAAGTTATTATCAAGTTTTTTTCCTCTATTTAAATCACCAACAACAACATATAATCGATTGTTTCTACGAGTTCTAATATTTCAAGGTGTTATGGATTCCAATAGACTACCCACTTGGTTAAGAACAACTAAATACTCTTTTCTATGATATTATTAAATTAAATGACTATCATGATCATTGGTAATGGAATTTTTATGGATATTTTAAATTAATATATTAGCCACTATATTTTCTAAGGATACATCATCTTTTTTGTGGATCTGACGTATTAAATGTGACATAAAAACACATTTAAAATATTTATTTATTGAATACTATATAGGGTTTAAATGATGGGAAATAACCATGAAAAATTCCATCATCACACATCGATGAAAACATATTTAGATTTACATTGTATTATGAACATAAAGTTGGTTTCCAAAAACATTTAGGTAATATTCATTAAGAAAGCTGACATACCAAAATTCATATGAAGCCTTTTTTTTAAAATAGTTATCATTAAATATATATTAATAATATAATAGTCCTCACTTATTTCTTCAGAAAAAAATAGACTCGAAAGTCATCTTCAATAAGCATAGTCCAAGATATTTTTTGAAGGTTCCTATTTAATCTTTTTACCACCCTATTCTTTTAACGTTTTATACGAGAAGATAAGTTTTGAATATATCTATATTGTGACAATAACGATTAAAAAATTTATTTTCAAATTCACAAATATGTTCAAATATCACACTATTTATAGTAAGTCAACTAAGATTATCTGGACATTTTTTATACTCTTAAATACACATAAAAGATTCAATATTTTGTAGGTTTATAATCCCATTTCATCATTTAATAGTCACCCAAATTCAAATAAGAAAAAATTATTTATAGTAAGCATGAAATTCTAGATGGTCCAGATCTGTCCATGTGAAATTGTTCTCGTGGTTGAGAGGTAGAAACTTATTTTATTATTTTTAATGAACATTATGTTTATTTTTATTTTTATATAGATTAGACACATTTTCTTCTAGTAAATATAGGTATAGGTAGGTCCTCAATGAAAAAAATTGTGGATAAATTTATAAGGGAGTATATATTGATATTTCATAATCTGTTATTCAAAAAAATAAGATTCATTATGTAAATCTTCTAGAAAATAAATATTTTGGGAAAATATTGATTTTAAGTCAACTAGAAAAAAAATTTCATCTCTCAATGTGGAAAAAAATAAATTAAAACTTGAGTAAAAAATCATACATGAATTATTCTAAAAAATAACATAGAATCCATCATCACATAATTTATTAATGATTAAAAAATTATAAATAAATCATTTATCAAATATAACACTATAAATCAAATAGTATTTATAACTACACACTTGAAAAATTCTAACAGTTTTCCATTTTTCAGTTTCATAAAATGGGAGAGGTTCACCATACAAACTTGTGAAATTATAGAATATTTAAAACTATAATATCATGAATCTAGAAAAATCAATTTACCTATATAATATCTTCTTACATGGGCCTTTTACGCATGTTTTCTCTAATATGTATTTCATAAAACACATATTTAATATTTCCATATTACATTCCTGACGTCAATCAAAATCCCTGGAATTGTCCTCAATTAAAATCTATGTTTCATTCATGATTAGATTGTATATCATTCTGTGATCCTCATATATCCTTTCATACCTATATCTTGGAAAAATAACTTTGATGTGGAATTTTCTCATACACTCATAGTGTGTAACTTCATGAATGTTTTTACTTCTTCCATTTTAATATTTTATCGAGAATTCAGTTTAATTTTTTATTCTCTAGGAATATCTTTTTTTAAACATTCATGAATATTTTTGGTCAAATGTACCATTTACTCATAAAAATCAAAGGCACTATCACGTCAACTATTTTCCTCCTACTAAACTACATATTTAGTTATTGGATAAGATTATTTTAATGAAATTAAATTTTTGGGTTCTATATCTTTAAAATTCATATTATGATCTGAAGGGTATATCATTATATTTCCTATCTAATACATTATTTTTTTCCTGATCACATCCATTTAATCTCAAATGGATAATAGAATTCCAATTTATCTATCACAAAATCATATTAAATTACTCATATCTTGATACATGTCATCGATAATAATTAATAATATATGCGTAAAATTCAAAATTATATTTAACAAATAATTCATATTATAAATTTACGCCTCCTTATTTGTCTATAATGATTCGTTTTATGTGTTAATGAAATTTAAACACTTTTTATTAACAATTGATGTTCCTTCTTCAGACATAGACAATGAATCTGAAATTTCAAATGTTATAGCACATGAAAATATTCTATTCAATTATTATTATCCTTGTCTTCAGTATAAGGGAATTAAATTAAATAGAATTATATTTTTAGGAAGCCATTGTTATATAAATCATATTATATCTTGTTTCTTTCAGTTTCTCATGTTTATATTCAATTATTTTCAATTTTTAAAAATCCACGATTTAAATAATTGTCTGAATTTTAGTCATCTTTTGAGCATTGTTTTTACCATTACAATTTTCTAGAATGGTAGTATAATTTCCCTTCATCTAGTATTAACTATATATTACTGATGTTGATAATGAATATAATTATAGATACTTTTTGTTAAAAACATGACTATAGTTAAAACTACATAAGTTAAAACAAAAGAATGAAATAAATTATTGTAATAAAAATATTCATTAGAGTATAAAACTACATAGGGGGTTTATAGAGTTTATAAAAAAATATCTTTATAGAAAATTTATAAAAAAATTCCAAAATTTGAGAAATAACTCCGTAAAATTAAATAATATATTTATATAAGTTGAAATTTTCAAAATATTTCTCAATGAATCGATCATAACCTATTTAATAGAATCTTAAAATTATATTTTCATTAGAAACAAATATATGAACATCAAGAATAATATATAAATATTTTACTAAAATAGATATTTGAGTATTTATTTTTAAATGAGTTTTTAAAGAAAAATATTATTTTTAATACTAAAGTAATTAAAAACAATTAACCCATAGTATAAATAAATACAATTTGCTCAGTCACAATCTATGACCTAATCCCCACCACTTGACAAAAGGCCACTTCCATGTACATTAATTAATCCAAAATATGCTTCAAAATCAACATCGGTATATAAAGTTAAAACTAATCCCAATGATATCGCTCATACACACAGACATATCTATAGTTGTTTATGGGACAAATGATGTTAAATAAGTAAGATGAGTGTATCATCATACACTTAAATATAGTACATGAGTATATTCTCTATATTTAAAATGATACTATAAGAATAACCCAATATTATATAAAATAATGAATAATGGAAAAATAATGTATAAGTTATTGTTGGTTTCTCATTGTCTAAACATTATAATATGATCATAAATGATATTATCATTCAGTAATGCTTTAAAACTATTCATGAGTTAACATCAAATATTCTTTCCAAGGATTATATATATGTGAATAAAGGTTTAATATCCCACACAGATAATTCACTTTCTTTCTTTGGGAACACATAGGAAGGAATGATAAATTATCACATTAACCACCATCTAGATAGAAATATAACCAGATTAATTTAATTTTATGTTTCTATGATTTATATTTTCTATAAAATCTAATTTTTTTGTGGCGTAAAATCAATAATAAAATGCCATACTGATAAGAATACCCCCCAAAAGTATTACATTGTCTTAAATGATCTTAAGTTTATGTTATATGAATAATCATTCTTAAATAATCATACATACCAAATCAATATCTTACGTTATGTTACATAAAAATCCTATTAGAATAAATAATTTTACCATAAATAACGATATGGAAAATAATAATAATAGAATTCATCAAAAACAAAGATCAACTATTGGTAATTAAACTAAAATAATGATAATGAATTTATATGGGTGTAATTATATTCATAATTTCCATAAAAGTACCCTATTATGTTAGATAATTCATCCGGGCAGTATTATATCTTCAAATATAAGTATAAAACATGTACAAGTGGTGGAATATTTGGATTGTTCGTGATTGAATTATTCTAATGGTATAAGGCTTAATCCAATTGAATAAAGAATTGAATTGTTCGTTGAATATCCATCTTGGTGTTAAATAATTTTCACTAGAATTGGTTCAAGAAAACTAGAAGTATCACAATTTTTTAGGTGGAAACATTTAACTCTACTTGGAGATAATGTCCATCAATTGTAAAATCCTTTTTCAGATTGAAGAATATTTTATATTAATGAAATGTTTTAAAATATATAGATATATGAACCATTCGGATTTTAACACATAGATAGTCAGTACAGAGTAATAGTAATTTTCAATTAATAAAACACAGAATTTTGGGATAGATTAAATAAATGTAAAGTATGTTTTTTTAGGTTTTATTAATAGATGCTTTAAGATACAACACGTAAAAATACATGATATATTATGAACCAACTAGAAAATAATTCTAAATCATTATCTAGTAACCAATATGTTTCGAATTATAAATTGAATCAAAAAATTTATAATTATAAATTTTGAAACTATCTACACATTATTTTTATAATCATGTTTCTTGGGAAAGTTTCTAGAGTTTGCTGATTTTAAAATGATTTTAATTATTATTCCTCAGAAAGGATAGTTTGTGAATAGGGTTTAATATGAGGTGAATAATGATTCAAAGATGGGATTTTCTTCATTTGTTTTGACGTATTGGGCATTGTGTGTGCCATATGTTCCATAGGGTGTGACATATATTTCTTTATCAAGGATCTACTAAAACAAGGGTTCTAGTTGATATCATATATGCTTCCTAGTTATAGAGTGTTGGTTACCTAGTTTCTTGATGGGGTAACTTATTCATCCAATGTAGTTCAGTATATTCCTCTTGGTTCCTTGTAAACATATTTCATTATGAGAAATTTGACACTAGACATGATAGGAATGGTTGATATAGAGTGTTACAACAAATCATGTTGATTGATGGTAATTTATTTATCTTTCCTATAGTTACATATTTATATATTCACCTCAACATGAACTCCATATTAAATATTGCATATGGAGGGGCATTATTGGTGGGGTTATCTCAGTTTTACTCAAACCCTACTTATTCCATTATTAGTACTCATGAAAAAATTATAGTAGTTGGATAGTAATATTGAATATGATTTTTTATTGATGTTTGACCAGTAATTTCAGTAAAAAAGCATTGGGTTTTGAATTGGTATTGGACTTTGGACTAGTTTTGGGGACTCTTCTCTTGTTATTTTGATGGTTTTTTTAAAATTTTGTGGATATTATCCCCCATATAGGGTATAATTATTATACATGACATATATGACATGTAAAAACAAATTTCTGATATACGATTTGTTTTTTATAATGTTAATTTATACATTTATTGTTGAATAAATACTTTTATTTATCAATAGGTATGTAATTTTTGTTATTTATGTTCTCATTTCATAATTTTATATTTCTATATATTATCAACCAAAATATCTTTATAGAACCTCACTTCTATTTGGAATCCACTAGATCTCATGGAGGCATGCATGAGGTCAGCTTACACACCAACATGTTACAATGAAATGGTCTTAGTCTAGGGGAGTTTCCAGCAATGGATTATGATATATGTCTTTCTTAATATTTATAATAATTTGTGAGACAAATGTCACAACATATTATATCTAATACATCATACATTTGATTTGAATATTTTCTTAATATTCATAGCGGTTGTTTCGTTGTATATGATATCCAAATATTTTTTTCTACAACATATAAAAAAAGGATTTAAACTTTCTCATACATTTGGATTTCATATATCATAATATAATTTTCAATCGAAGTATATTCTACGAAATATCATCATATGGACCAATATTCCGGAATTTTATATTATCTAAGAAGAAAAATAATTATATCACTTTTCATTAGAAAATAATATTGTAGAATATGATATCTAATGAAAGAAACCTGATATATACATTTTGAGAATGATTTATGGCATGAAGGATCATACAAGGGATCTGATTAAACATTGGGTTTCCTGGATGAAAACATCCCATAATAAATGTAGTGGATGGTATAAGGAAACTCATCCCAGTATCCTCAAGGTTTGATACTAAAACCAAGTATGTATAAAATAAAGAATAATGTTTACATTTATCTAATTGTGTTATTATTACAATATTCATCATAGTGGTTTCATGAAGATTTCTAAGACGAACTAATATGAATCCCCCCCATAATAGTGTATCTATGGTACATACTTAATAATAAATCTTATGGGAATGAACCCATTCAATCTCATGATATGCATGTATCTCTCATAAAAAATGAAACAAGGATGATGTAATCTCATGGGAGAATAGAATAATCCATACAAGGATTTTTAATGGTCAATTTTCCATGTTAATGTTTACTAACTACTTATTACTAATGGAACTGTAGATTCCCTTATGGAATCTTGACAAATGTTCCATAATGTTCAAGTAATACCTTCTATCAATAACACATATAAATATTCGACTAATTATATTCGCCTATGAATTTTATATTATGAAACATTTAGCATGGTTAAATTTGATAAATAAATATTCTTGAGTGTTGCCTCTTAGTGTATGAATGTAATTTTTTATTTTATAAATATTTATGTGTCTTATTTTTTATCAAGAGCACTGTGATATTCCCAAGACATCAAATAAAATAGGTTTTGAAATTATTATGGAAAGCATGCATTATGATATCCCCTTATCATATATTTTGACATATGTAAGATATCCACCCTTTGAATAGGTATATATTTATTTTAATTTTTTATTAAATCATTTTAATTGAAATTTTTATGTATTATTGTTGTATAGAGGGTATTCAGAGAATATAGGGGATTCAAGACTTGAATGTTATGTAAAACAGAACTCCTAGTGTGTGGTGTAGGGTTTGTCAATTGTTGGTGATGTCCACACATCATGACAACGAAGCACATTGAAGGGGGAAGAAATGTAATAAAACCATTCTAGTTTCCCTAGATACGATGGGAGACATGAAAAGAGATGTAAACATGAAATATATAGAATAACAATTAGATATTTTAAAATAAATCATTTTTTGTTAGCATCTTGTGGTTGATGAAATGAGATTTTATTTGGAGGGGGAATGACTCATGAGTGTGCTGGTAAGGAGGTCCCAGACACAAATCATTAAGCAATTGTATTGATTGAGGTTCACAATAAATTGTGATGAAACTCATTATAAATCATATGATTTGGGCCTCAACTAGGATTTCCAACCTACTAGTGATTATAAAGAGACTAATGATATGGTTTATGATTTTAAAGGGTCTTTAGTTAGGTCCTCCCTAGAAGGGTGGAAGGGAACTTGTTACGAGTGGAAGGATTGCTTCATGATTATTAATCATATGGAGACACAGTCAGTGATTAATTTGAAATCCAAACATATGAACCACCACTTCAAAGGAAGTGTTGAGCTCAAAAATACTTGTAATTACTCAAGATCTCAGAAGAACAAATAGTGGAACATGTTTTGTCTGTCTATGAAATTGGGGATGAAACCACTAAAATGATGTGGATACCTATAATGATAACTCTAAATGAGGACCAATATCCGTATATATAACGGTATCTCTTGATCTTAGTTGGGGTCTTCAAAAATGGGAAGATCAATCTTGAACAGTATATTCAGTCATGGGACAAGCTGAACCTCCGATTTGATGATCCTATTACGAATGCTCCTGCCAATCAAGATTCATCATTATCTTGGAAATTTTTTTCTAAATATAATCTATTAATATCAATTTAATCATTTATGAATCTATTTATGTTGGTGGTATAGGTTGGTTGTTATAAGAGGATATCTTGCTTGTGCTTTGTCTTCTTTTAGATCACCTTTTTGTTTAGTTCTATTGTGACGTTTCGTACTATGTAACCAGCAATATCTTGGATCTACATCATATGGTGATCTATGAATTATGACTTCATCATTTAAAGCCTTTTTAATTTTAGTGATTGAAGGGGTATGGATTTTCAATCAGTTCTGTGCTCGTGCACTTCTGCACGGGACTGCTTGCAGAAGGGTCTTACATTTTGGAAGGCTTGTCAACATGGAGCTGTTGCTGGGGGTAGATCAGTTAGGTTGTTCGGGGCTGTTTTCAACACGATTTCTTATGTGGTTTTCATTTGGATATCGTGGTTTCTCACTTTCCCCTTAAAAGTGTTTTGATAATTAAAAAAGTGAATTTTAGCTTCCAAACTACATTTTCTTCAAAAATAATATTTATATAGATTTGTGAGAAAATATTATAATAAATTTTATGAAGCATTAGAATGGTAAATTTATAAATTTAATATCATTTTTTAATTCAAAAGATCAAAATAAATATAGGATAATTTTTTTCATATTTTTTGAAACATATTTATATTGTAGTAAATAATTAAAAATACATATGTTTAAAATACTATCATTTCATTCAATATATAATGTAATGTAAAAGTACAATTTTAATTTATTTTTGGTATGAGAGTGACACATGAATACTTTTACATAAAATAGTCTTATATATTTTATATGAATTTGTTGTTTTCATGATTTTGGTGTAAGATTATATTAATACTGAAATATGCGAATTTAAATTTTTTTTTGTGAAAATGTTTATCTATTTTTCAATATTAAATTGACCTCTAAAATGAAATATTAAAACTATATATATATATATATAATAATGTAAATTAATATAATATTTATTTTTATTCATTAAAATAATATAAGATCATTTATTTCTTAAAAATCATTTATCTGAAAAACTCTTTTTGGTCGTGTTTTATTTGATTTATTCATAAAATTAATTCTTCAAAATTTTAATTTTGAATCAGTAAAAATTTATCACATCGTTGTAATTAAGAGGGAAAATTATGTTAAATTTCAGCCTTTTTTTGTTTTTCATTATGATTAGTAACTATAGTAAATATTTGTTTTTATAGTAAAGATAAACTGGGTAAATTAAGTGTAAAATTAAATTCATAAGGACTGAAACGTAACCATAAAACATGAATTATTTTTAACTGATGACTATATTTCTTACATAATAATTAAAATTTCTTTTATATGTCAATTTTTTTCTTTATGTTCATGATTGTGACCATTATAATACTTTATGTAGATAAAATATGAAAATTCCACATTATTGATTTAAATAACAATAATATAATTTTAAATTTATACAATTTACCATTTTTTATATAAATATTCAATTACAAAATAAATTTTTTTCATGATAATTTATTTTCAATTTTTTGTAATAAAATAATTACTCTAATTTTTTAGGTAACACCGATGAAGAAATTATTTTAGTTAATGGAAAAGTAAATAATTTTATAAAAAATAAAATTTATATAACATGAAAAATTACTTAAATTTCAAAAAATAATTTTATAAATGTATAACATTTAGGGATGCTTAAAAGGATTATATTTTAATTCAATTTATTATTTATGTTTTTAAAGAATATATAAATGAATTCATTTCAACATTAACTTTATTGATATTTTATAATAAAAATGTTTATTTAAATGAATTAAAATTCTTAAAGAATAATTTATTCCAAAAATTAAATAGAATATAATTTAACATATCCAGTATTTTTTATGTTTCGTACATTTTTTCATTTATGATAAAACTTATAACCATTTAACATTGAAATTGTTCTTAACATAGTTATGGTTAAAACATGGGGTTTTACGTTAGTTTCACCTGTGTTAAAAATATGTTTCCATGTTAAAAGGATTTTTATTTTATCAATAATTTTTAATATTTATAATTATATGGACGAAATTATATACTAATGATGATTTTATTTTATGTTTTAATGGGTAAATTTAATAGGTAAAAACCTAGTAACCATGGTGAAAACCAAAATGATAAATGTCAGTAAACATAAAGGTAAAGATAATAATTGTTTAAAAGAACCCTATTATGTTAGATAATTCAGATGGGTAGTATTAGATCTTCAAATATAGGTATAAAAAATGTACAAGTGGTGGAATAATTGGATTGTTTGTGATTGGATTATTCATAATGGTAGAAGGATTAAACTAACTAGTTAAAAATGGACTTTATTATAGAATATACATCTTGGTGGTAAAACATTTTCACAAGAATTAGATCAAGGAAACTAGAAGTACCAAAATTTTTCTAGTGGAAACAATTACCTCTACTGGATGATAAATTCCATCAATTGTAAAATCCTTTTTCCGATAGAAGAATATTGTATATTAGTGAAATGGATTAAAATATATAGATATGTGAACCATCTGAAATTTAACACATAGATAGTCAGAATAGAGTAATCAAAATTTTCAATTCCAAAATCATGGAATTTTTGGTTTGAATGAATAGATGTAAAGTAAGAATTTTTAGTTTTTTAATGAAATATTTTAGAGACAACATGTACAATATCATTTTATATTATAGACCCCCTAGATAAGAATTATAAATCAATATCTAGTAACCAATATGTGTTTTATTTGAAATTGAATAATAAAATTTATAATATTAAATGTTGAAACTATCAACGCATTATTGTTTGAAGTCTGTTTCTAGGGAAAGGTTCTAGTGTTTGACAGGTTCAAAATGATTTGAATTATTATTCCTCAGAATGGATAGTTTGTGAATAGGGTTTAATATTAGGTGACTAATGATTCATAGATGGGATTTTATTCCTTGGTTTTTAAGGATTGGGAAGTGTGTTTTCCATAGGTTCCATAGGGTGTGAAATATGTTCACTTAATAGCAATCTACTAAAACATGGTTTCTAGTTGATATCATATATGCTTCATAGGAATAGTGTGCTGGTTACCTAGGTACTTGATAGGGTACCTTATTCTTCCAATGTAGTTCAGTATATTCCCCATGGTTCCTTATAATCAGATTCTATTATGAGAAATTCGACGCTGGACATGGTAGAAATGGTTTATATAGAGTGTTAAAACAAATCATTTGGATTGATGTTGATTTATTTATCTTTTCTATAGTAAAATATTAATATTTTCACATCAACATGAAATCAATATTAAATATTGCATATTGAGGGGAATTATTGGTGGGTGTTATCATTGTTTTACTCAAACACTAATTATTCCACTATTAGTACTCATGGAAAAATTATAGTATTTGGTTAGTAATAAGGAATGTGATTTTTTATTAACGTTTGACCAGTAATTTCATGAATAAATTATTGGGTTTTGAATTGAGATTGGACTTTGGACTAGTTTTGGGGGCTCCTATATGGTTATTTTGATAGTTTTTTTTATTTTAATGGATATTATCCACCATATAGGATATAATTATTATACATGACATATATGACATGAAAAAATAAATTTCTTATATTCCATTTGTTTTTTATACTATTAATTTAAACATTTATCGATTAATAAAAAAATTTATTTATCAATCTGTATGAGTTTTTTGTTATTTATGTTCTCATTTCATACTTTTATATTTCTATTTAATTATATGGACCCAGCCATAAACCATTACATAATCATGAATTAAATGATTAATTTATAGGGAGGATCTTTTGTGGTTTAGAGTTTTTGAGAATTTGGACATAACTATTACATCTCAATAGACTACAAAGTACACACTTCTACTAAGTTTTTATAAAATAAAAACTCTAAAAAATAAATATGTCTAGTTCCATGTTTTAGATAGCATGTCTTTCCTGGATCCAATCCTTGACCCAATTCATCTGTAAGTCCTCTAGAGAACATTTAAAAAACATGAGGTGGGCATAAAAAGCCCAGTAAAGGATACACAAATAAGGAAAACTGTTAGTTTTTCAAAACAACATGTAAACCATGAATACTTTATCAATGTAATACTTTTCAACTTTACGAAGTAGTAAATACTCTTCACTGAATAAAATATCACTACTTATCTTTTGTAACCAAAAGATTACCATGAACCCATATAAATAACACATAACATATAAAGGTAACTAGGGACATAAACATACTTAAATGGAATAACCATACAGTCAACTTCCACACATATCACTACATGGAATAGCCATTATGCTGACTTCCATACCCAATCCATTGGAGGTTAAAACATAACCACCCATCCTGGTATTCACGACACCACCCGTCATATGGATTATCACGTAACCACCTGTCAAATGTCCAAGTACCATTACAAAATCATAATACATAAAACAAATATAATGGAAATAAATCATTTCCACATTTCAATCACAATATATAACATAAATATATTGACATAAAAAATCCATTATCAAAACCATTTTCAAAACCATTTAAAACATTTAATAATGATATTTTTGAATCAAAGTGTCCCATACCACTTTGAAGATTTTCACATTTTAAACCATTAATATCCATATAAATAAATCCTTAAAATAATTTTGAAAACATGTATATTAATGAGAAATATTTATAAGAATAATTTATTAAAACATTTAAAACGATATTTTAGTAAAAGTGTTTTTAGCAAAATGAGAGACACTTGAATACAAATAATTGAGGAATAAAATTTAATCAGAACTTTATAATATCTTCAGAATAAAGGGATTCATGATATAATATTCCAAAGGACAGAATATACACCATATAAGATTGAATTGGTGCATAACAACAATGAAGTCTCAATAGAAATTTAAAATGAGATGAAATCCCTTATAAAGAAGGTATCCTTAAATTAATGATAAATCAAGATCAGTATTATGTTTGAAAAATAAAAATACACCAAATATAAGTGGATATTATGTGTAAAAAAATAATATTTAATTCACATATATTCATAGGATGACATATTCAATAACTACAAGTTAACCCCAAAAAATTGAAATTGGGTTAAGAAGTTCCCTTGTAAAATTTTGACAGCCTAACAACTTCACCTTTAAAATTCAGAAAATGAGTTGATGAGACAAAAATGGTATCTAATCACTTGGAAATAAATTTTACATCAATAAGGATATATAATAACATATCCCTTCATAATAATATGTAAATTAAAAGGCATAACAAAAGAAGTCTTTTAAAAAGAGGAGGGTGAAAGGTTTCCTTACCGATTTGGGTAACCTTCGAAACGTACACCCCCTGAAAGAAGGACTATACAACTTTGATGTAAATAATCAAAAAAGAAATTATATTACACAAATATTATAATAATTTGAATTACATATACCACTCAAAGGAAATGGTGGAAAATGTAGAATAAAGCTAATGGGAATAAAAGTGAGATGAAAAACCCTTGCCTCATTGTAATCAATCAAGTCATATGACCAAAAGAAAATAAACAAAATATGAATCACAGAATACCATGAATAGAATCATGATAATATATATCATATGGAAGAACACAATACACCACATGAAATAAATTGGTGGTGAACAATGGAGATCTCATGGAATTAAAAGTGAGGTAAGATATCCCCTTATAAAAATTCAGCAGCCTAACGACACCACTTAAAAATTCCAAAAATTGATTGAAGATATAAATTAGAGTATTTCATCATATGAACATAAAATGTATAGTAATAGGAATATACGATAACATCCCCCATAATAAGAAAGAGTATCTTAAAATAAATGACATAAAAGAGAGCCCTTAATAAGAAAGAGAGAGACATGATCCCTTACCTCAAGTCTGACTTGTATTGTTCATTTCTATATTTTACTAAATAATTAACTTTGGTCAATTTATAATATCTTAATGACATCCTTTAAAAATTATTATTCTGTTAATGTCACATATTATAATGTTATAAAAATTGGTAAATAATGTGAGATCATGTCAGACGTTTTTGTCGATGTTCGGTACATGAGTCAAAATTGAATTTGTTGGAAAATAATTTTCCATGTAGTTAAAGGTACATCATCTCCAGAATAGTATTAATGATTTAAATAGCATATATATCTAGTATATATTCATTTTTTACTATTCCATAACATTTTGAGATAAAAATGAAATGCACCGTTCATTGGGATGGTAGGACGCACATACGCATGAACGCAACATTCATTTCTTTGTCATATTAATGGAATTAAAACTAAATGATAGATATATATATATATTCTAATTCTAGAATTATATCCATAATTTAAATGTAATATATGACATATATATCCATTATATATATGTAATTATAATATTAAATAACATTTGGAGATAAGAAATGAAATGCACCGTTCATGGAGACGGTAAGTCGTACGTACGCATGAAAGCTACTTTCATTTCTATTTCATACTTTAATGGAATGAAAAAAATAATTATACAAGGGTATATTGTAATTACAGTATAATATAATATATAACATCATTATATCCATCTTTTATACATCCCACATATGGTATTAACAATTCAAATCACTTTGAGGGGGCGATAGTCCACAGTTCCTAAAATGAAATTATCACATTTATCCATTATGGAAACAATAAAGGAATGAAATTAATGAAAAATAAATAATAAAA
Organism: Viscum album; assembly: GCA_963277665.1. Taxonomy (NCBI): domain Eukaryota; kingdom Viridiplantae; phylum Streptophyta; class Magnoliopsida; order Santalales; family Viscaceae; genus Viscum; species Viscum album. The sequence continues at coordinate 650,676,394 of OY728138.1, read as the reverse complement.
AGAAATATATAAAAATAATGTATATATCATATATAAATACAGTGACATCTTAATGGCCACCATGAGAGGTGTTAAAAGAAGATTGACCAATCATCGTTTCGTGAGACAGTAATTAGCTACCCACAAAAATAGTATGTTCTTTAACCAATATATGGAGGTGTGTATGAGTGTAACTCGAATCCTCCTCATAACAGCATCCTATTAACTTTAAGATTCTGGTTTTGTTACAAAATAAATGTATAAAAAGTTTTTTAGGGGGTTGGAGATGCAAAATAAAACAAAAGAACATAAGAGAAGACATTACCTTCAAATCGGATAACTATTTTTGATATGAGATCAAAGGCTTCCTTGAAAAGACTTTTTCCCAAAGTGAGGCTTCTATTAGTAAGAGAGAGATGTCGAGAGACAAAAGGAGTAGAGTTTGTCTGATCCAATGGCTTGAGAGGTGAGGGAAATGAGGTAGAGGTGTGTGCCTTTTATAAGAGGGAGGAGGGGCACTCTTGGAAAGTGTTGAAAAGTTACTTTATTATTAAATGATTTTTGGATATCAAAGGTCCCAACATTATATATTTCTAGAATAAGGTTATAAGGGATAGAAATAAAACCATACAATTGGTTTTTGACAAGTGTATGTCTTAGATTTTATATTATCATTTCATTTTATTTAAATCATTCATTAAGGAGTTAATCGCTGCATCATCATGGTGTCATAAATAAATTAATTTATTTAATGTATAAAAATTATAAAAAAAATAATATGATGTAGGAAATATTTTTAGATTTCCAATTAATATTTATAGTAAAAATATTACTTGAATAACCCCATGTAATAATTGTTTTCCTAAAACAATACATGTTTGTGACATTTGTAGTTTAACTTTAAATAATAGGTTATTAATGTCATTTTCTTACCCATGTGGCTCCATGGGGTCCCCAAGTTGACCCATAGATTTTATTGGTCGGCCATGAATCATCCTATAATGGTAGGACATGTGTCAAGATCATTTCATATTATTATAACATTATCTTTACCTTAAATTATATTAATTACCTTTAATCGAGATTAATAAAACATAAAAGTTACTATTCACAAAAAAGTATTTTTATCCCATTGAACCACATTTTATATCCTAATGACAACCATATAAGATGGATTTGTCAAATTCAAATCACAGTGGTGGTAAAATTTCATTTAAACAAAAAACTAGTTTTTTTAACTACCACCTAGTGGTTTCACTATTTATCAAAAATTGAAGTTTTTCAGAAAAATACCAAAAATTCACCCTAAGATATATTTGATATTTCAAATTAAAAAGTTATTTATATTTTAAAACATTCAAAACATATAAGTTGCATTAATAAATTTAACAATTAATTTCCATTGTCAAAACAAAAAGTGTGTTTTTAGGAAACAAAATATATCAAAACATTTATACTAGTTTAAGTCCAATTTCAATGTGAAATTCATTCCAATGACCACCATTGGATTATATGGTAAAAATATATTTAACTACACAATAAACCCAATTAAAAATATAATATATCCATATAGATAAATCATATTAAAAGGAGAGTTTGAATTAAAATACAACAAGTTCACAAAAAATGATCTTTATCGGAAAAACAAAAAAAAATTACACAAAGTAAATTTTGATGTCCAGATTTTAAATAAGAATTTTATTTGGTCCAACATATAATATAAAATTTTCAAAAAGTGGATTTAAAAAGGATTCACCATCAAAAGGCAGTTAATCGACCTTTTAAAGAATAATAGAATATTTATGCTTAAAATTGGTTTCATTCGCATTTTAAGCCTCTAACATTTTTTGGATAAAAGAAAACATATTTTACAAACATATATAATAATTCTATAGTTATTTCTGTTCATTCTTAGCATTATAATGGCTAGGCGGTAACTAACATTTAAAATAATATTATTTTATTATTAGAGTGCAATGTAAGATTTCATAGAAACACGTTGTTGCGTATTGGGTACGCCATCGAGCATAGCGTTCCCTTTAAAGAAATATTAATATTTTATTCAAAAATATTAATAAATATGGAAAATAAATATTTATTTTTACCTAGGATGTTACATCCTTCCCCCCTTTTGGGAATTGTGTCCTAACGATTTTAAAATTAGGCTTGGAAATATCATTAAAATCCCACATCAAAAAAGGAGTCAATTAAACTGTCACTTTCAAAGAAAGAAAGGGAAGTACAAAGGTCACACGAGTTAAACCAAACTAGTATTCCATGTAAGAAAACAAGGACATGTAAGGGAAAATAAAGGGCCATGTTCTGATGGAGAGTGATAGAAAACATGTTTAGTAGAAATTTAACCTCCAGGATATCACAAACTGATGATGGGTTAACCAATATTTGATTCTCCAGTAGGAAAAGTTAACAGACAACATTTTTGTTTTTATGTTACTTTTCATTGAGGAATTTACTTATGAGCTTAACTAAATCTTAAGGAAACATACTTACTTATTGTGTATATTCTCATCTCCTACTATATTTCTTACACAAACATATATTTTAACCAAAAGATGAGTATTTAGGATGACTTGTTCACATTAAGAGAGCTATAATCAACTTCTAGAGAATTTCCTAATCCACAAAATTTAACTATATATTTCCCATGTCTTTAGACCTTAACCAAAACCAAATATTGTTATTATGAGTTCAGATAATACCCAAAAGGATAATCCTTTATAAAAAGAAAATCTATTCTTAATCTCCATAATTTGTCCAACAAATCTCAAATTTCAACGAAGACCATTCGATAAAGAATTTTCCATAAAATTCTTCAAAGTAATCCAAACTAAGATTGAAACCCAAATCCTTGAAGGATTTAATCACGTAGTATTCTAAGGTAAATATTAACATTTTTCTTCAAATAACATCATTTTCTGTTAAAGTCTCATATTTAAAAGTAATTAACCTAATCATATATCCTCCATGATTGGTCAATAATTTCCTAGATAACCCAAAATAAACTTATTCTTGATTCATAAAATCATCTTACTAAAAAGAATATATCATACTAACCAAGGACATCACATAGTCCAGTGGTAGGCAATGCGCCTTTTTCTCCCTTCAGTTGTGGATTTGATTCATGCGACCTTACCAGATGTGACGGGTTGTCACCCATCCTATGGGTTGTCCAATTTATAAAACTCTAAAAATAACCCTAACTTGTTTTAACCTTAATGGTTTCCTTATACCCCTCATTTTCATCCAAATTCATTACGATATCAACATCTTAATTCTTGAACTCTTATTTCACCACCATAAGATAAAATAAAATGATTCCCAAAAATGAAGAACATCATACCTTGATCATGGTGTCCATTTGGGTTCATCATCATCATGTTCACGTAAGTAGAAGGTCCATGAATTGCAACAATGATTTAGAGATCCTTAAAAATCATTTGATTCCTCCATCCAAATACACCATGTACAACATGGGTCATATGGGTGTTAACAGAAATTTTTTTTTGGAAAATAATCATGTATGGTATTTAATTTCAAGACATCTGATAAAACATGATTTCTATAAAACAGTCGGACCGATTTTGAGTTGAATATTTCAATTAATGGTTCTTTTAAAATACCATAGGTATGTGCTAAGACACTATATTGTAAAAGTAAATATAAATAGGTTTCACAAGCGTCTACTTCTTTAGACCCTTTTTTAAAATCATAATATGCTTTAAAATCATGTTATAAGGTAAAATATTTGAAAATGCCTTGATAATATTTTCCGTTCTTGAAAATATGAGAATATTGTGAAAATAGTATTTGTCTAAGTACAACCCATGATCCACAATGATAAAGAGGTATAATGGAGGTGTTTTATATCTCAAACAACTACTTGCAAGTGATTTGTATACTAGAAAAAGTTTCACAATCATCCAAACATGACTTTGCAATAATTATTGCATGCATGTCCTCAGGAAGAGATAGGAATTTCGTTTGAGATCCTCCTCCTTCCAATCGTAACCGACTTTACATGGCCTGAAAAAAGTTATAAAACAAGTATTTAACAAAAATAATATATATAGGGACTAACCATGTGTTTAATGAAAACTCTTAATCCCTAATGTTGTCTAAACTGACCTTTGATACAAACTATAAGGACCAGGCCTTAAAACATTAACTAATCATGAATTAAATGAATAATTCACCTAGAGAATATTTTTAGGATTAGAGTTTTAGAGAATTAGTACATAACTATTACATCTAAGAAGACTACAAATTACACACTTCTACTATGTTTCAATAATATAAAAACTCTTAAAAAAACATGTCTAGTTCCATGTTTTAGATATCATGCCTTTCCTTGATCCCATCCTTGACCCTATTCATCCTTGAGTCCTATGGAAACAATTTCAAAAACATGGGGTGAGCATAAAAAGCCCATTAAAGGATACATAAAGAAGGAAAACAGTTATTTTTTAAAACAAAAAGTTAACAATGAATACTTTATCAAAGTAATACTTTTCACCTTTATGAAGTAGTAAATACTCTTTACTGAATAAAAGATCCCAACTTATCTTTTGTAACCAAAAGATTACCATAAACCGATATATATAAGACATAACATATAAAGGTAACTTGGGACATAAACATACTTAAATGGAATAACCATACGATCGACTTCCACACATATCACTACATGGAATAGTCATTCGGCCGACTTCCATACCCAATGCATTGGAGGTTATAACGTAACCACCCTTCCTGGTATTCACGGAACCACCTATCATATGGTTTATCACGTAACCACCCATCAAATGCCCAAATACCATTAAAAAATCATAATATATAAAAAAATATAATAGAAAGATAACATTTCCACATTTTAATCACAATATATAACTTAAATATATTGACATAACAAATCCATTATCAAAACCATTTTCAAAACCATTTAAAACATTTAATAAAGAGATTTTTGAATCAAGGTGTCCCATACAAATTTAAGATTTCAACATTTTAAACCATTAATATCCATATAAATAAATCTTTTAAACCATCTTGAAAACATGGATATTTATGATAAATATTTATAAGAATAAATCATTAAAACATTTAAAACGATATTTTAGGTAAAGAGTTTTTAACAAAATGTGAGACACTTGAATAAAAATAATTGAGGAATAACATATAATCATAACATTATAATATCATGAGAACAAAGGGATTCATGATATAATTTTCCAACGGACAGTATATACACCATATAAGAGTGAATTGGTTCATAATAACAATTAAGTCTCAATAGAAATGTAAAATGAGATGAAATCCTTTATAAAGAAGTTATCCATAAATTAATGATAAATCAATCCTATAATTATGTGTGAAAAATATAAATACACAATATATAAGTGGATATTAATTGTAAATCAATTATAGGTCATTCACACATATTCGTAGGATGACATATTCAATAACTACAATTTGATCCCAATGAAATCGAAATTGGGTTAAGAAGTTCCCTTGTAAAATTTCGACAGCCTAATAGCGTCACTTTAAAATTCAGAAAATGATTTGATGAGAAAAAAAGGGTATATAATCTCATGGAAATAAATTTTACATAAATAAGGATATATAATAACATATCCCTACATAATAATAAGTAAAATAATAGACATCACAAAAGAAGTATTTTAAAAATACGAGGGTGAATGGTTCCCTTACCGATTTTGGTAACATTCAAAACGTACACCCCATGAAAGATGGACTATACAACATTGATGTAATACTCATAGAAGAAATTATATTAAAAAAAGAGTATAATAATGTCCAGTACATACACCACTCAATGGAAATGGTGGAAAATGTAGCATAAATCTTACGAGAATAAAAGTGAGTTGAAAAAACTCATACCTCATTGTAATCAATCGAGTCCTATGACCAAAAGATAATAAAAAAAATATGAATAACAGAATACCATGAATAGAATAATGATAACATATATCAAGTGTAAGAACACAGTACACCACATGAAATAAATAAGTGGCGAACAATGGAGATATCACGAAATTAAAAGTGAGGTAAGATACCCCCTTATAAAAATTTGGTAGCCTAATCCCACCACTTAAAAATTCAAAAAATGGATTAAAGATATCAATTAAGGTATATCATCATATGAAAATAAAATTTTCAGTAAGTGTAATATAGTAGAACATCCCCCATCATAATAAATAAGATCTTAAAAGAAATCACATAAAAGAGAGTTCTTAATAAAAAAGAGAGAGGTATGATCCCTTACCTCAAGTCCGACTTGTCTTTTTCGTTTCATTATATTCCAGAATAATAAACTTTGGTCAATTTATAATTGATTAATGACCTCCATTAAATATTATTATTTAGTTAGCATAACATTTTATAATGTTATAACAACTGGTTAATAATGTTAGTTCATATTAGACATTTTTGTCGATGTTCGGTACACGAGTCAAAATTAAATTTGTTGGAAAAGAATTTTGCATGTAGTTATAGGTAAATAATCTCTATAATAATATTCATGATTAAAATATCATATATATATATATATTATATACACATTTTATAATATTCCATAACATTTGGAGATAAATTTGAAATGCACTGTTCAAGGAGACAGTAGGCCATACGTACGCATGAACGCTGCTTTCATTTCTTTGTCATATTAATGGAATTAAAAATAAATGATAGATAAATACATTATAATTACAGAATGATATATATAATTTAAATATAATATATTACATATATATCCATTATATATATGTACTTATAATAGTACATAACATTTGGCGATAGGAAATGAAATTTACCGTTCATGGAGACGGTAAGCCGTACGTATGCATGGACGCTAATTTCATTTCTATTTAATATTTTAATGGAATGAAAAAATAATGATACCTATTTATATTTTAATTACACAATTATATAATATATAACATCATTAAATCCATATTTTATACATCCCACATATTGTTTTAACGATTCAAATCACTTTGAGGGGGCGGTAGTCCGCACTTCCTAAAATGAAATTATCACGTTTACCCATTATGGAAACCATAAAGGAATGGCATAAATGAAAATTACAGAATAATAAATAATAAATAAACATATTTTTTATATCATATATAAATACAGTTACATCTTAATGGAAACCATGAGAGGTGTTAAAATAAGATTGAACAATCATCATTTCATGAGGCAGTAATTCACCACCAATAGAAACAGTATGTTCTTTAACCATTAGATAGAGGGGTGTATGAGTGTTGCTCGAATCCTTCTCATAACATCATCCTAGTATCTTTATGATACTGTTGTTTTTACAAAATAATGGAATAAAAGGAGTTTAAGGGGTTGGAGAAGCAAAATAAAACAAAATAACATAAGAGAAGAGACTACCTTCAAATTGGATAACACTTTTTGATTTGAGCTCAAAGGATTCCTTAGAAAGACTTCTACCAAAAGTGAGGTTTCTAGTAGTAAGATATGGATTTGGAGAGACAAAATATGTAGAGTTTGGCCTGGCCAATGGCTTGAGAGGTGTGGGTATGGAGGTAGAGTTGGGGGCCTTTTATAAGATGAAGGAGGGGCACTCTTGGAAAGTCTTGAAATGTTACTTTATTATTAAATGATTATCAGATATCAAAGGTCCCATAATTATTTATTCCAAGGATAAGGTGATAAGGGTACTACATCAACCTATCCAATAGGTTTTTGACAAGGGTATGTCATATATTTTACATTATCTTTTCATTTTATTTAAATCATTCATTAATGAGGTAATCACTACATCATCATGGTGTCATAAATTAATTAATTTATATAATATCTAGAAATTATAAAACAAATAATATGATGTATGAAATCCTTTTAGCTTTCCAATGAATATTTATAGTAAAAAATATGACTTGTATAACCCCATGTAAAAATTGTTTTAGTAAAACAATACACGTTTGAGACATTTTTATTTTAATTTTAAATAAAAAGTTATTAATATCATATTCTTACCCAAGTGTCTCCATGGGGTATCCAAGTAGACCCAATAATTTTCATGGTCGTCCATGACTCATAAAATAATGGTAGGACATGTTTCAAGGTCATTTCATATTATTATAATATTATCATTACCTTAAATTACACTAATTACCTTTAATAATGATTACTAAAACTTAAAAGTTACTATTCACCAAAAGTTATTTTAATCCCATTGAACAACATTTTATATCCTAATGACAACCATGTATGTCAGATTTTTTAAATTAAAATCACAAAGTTGGTAAAATTTCATTTAAACTAAATATCTGTTTTTTACTACTACTTAGAGGTTTCATTATTCCTCAATAATTAAGGTTTTTCAGAAAATACCAAAAATTCACCCTAAGCTATCTTTGATATTCCAAATTAAAAAATGATGTCTATTTTACCTAATTAAAAATATATATTTTTCATTAATCAATTTAATAATTTATTTTCATTGTCAAAAAAATAGCATGTTTTTATGAAACAAAATATATATAAAGATTGACACTTGTTTAAGTCCAATTTGAAATTAAAATTAATTCCAATGACCAAAATTGGATTATATGGTAAAAATATATTATAACTACACTTTAAACCTAATTAAAAATATAATATTTCTATAAAAATAAATCATATTAAAAAGTGGGTTTGAATTAAAATACAACATTTTCACTAAAAATGATATTTATCGGAAATATAACAAAAATTTACACAAAGTAAATTATGATGTCCAAATTCTAAAGAAGGATTTTATTTGGTCTAATATAACATATAAAATTTTCATAAAGTGGATTTAAAAAGGGTTCACCATCAAGAGGTGGATAATCAACCTTTTAAAATATATTAGAATATTTACGCTTAGAATTGGATTCATTCGCATTTTAAGCCTCTAACAATTATTGGATAAAAGTAAAAATATTTGAGAAACATATATAATAAATTTGTAGTTAGTTTTTTTCATTCCCTCCATTACAACGGTTTGGCATTAACAACCATTTAAAATAATATTATTTTATTATTAGAGTGCAACGTAAAATTTCGAAGAAACTCATTGTTGCGTATTGGGTATGCCATCAAGCATAGCATTCCATTTAAAGTAATATTAATATTTTATTCAAAAATATTAATAAATATGATAAAGTAATATTCTTTATTTATCTTGGATGTTACAATAATATCCCCCACAATATCTTTATAGACCTTCAATTCTATTTGGAATCGACCAAAATTCAGGGAGGCATGCATGAGGTCAGCTGACACAACAAAATGTCACTGTTAAATGGTCTTAGTCTAGGGGAATTTTAAGTCATGGATTATGATATATGTTTTTCTAAATATTTATAAAAAATTGTGACACAGATATCACAACATATGATATATAGTACATCATACATATGATATGAATATTTTAATTATATTCATAGTGGTTTTATTAATGTATATGATATCAAAATATTGTTTGCTACAATATATAAAAATCAATAGATTTAAACTTTCCCATAAATTTGGATTTCTTTTATCATATAAAAATGACCAATGAAAGTTATTCTTTGAAATATCATTCGATGGACCAATATTTATGAATTATTTATTATTTCTGTTGAAAAACTATTATATAACTTTTCAATAGAAAACCTAGAGTAGAATATGATATGTAATGAATGAAACATGATATATTCATTCTAGACATGATTTATTGAGTGATGGATCATACTTTGGATCTTTTTAATCATTAGGATTCATAGGACCAAACATAACCCAATAAATGTAGTGTATGTAATAAGGAAACTCATCCCAATATCCACAATATTTGATACTAAAACCATGTATGTATAAAATAATTAATAATTTATACATTTAGATAATTGTGTTGTTATTACAATATTATTCATAGTGGTTTCATGAAGTTCACTAAGAGGAACTAATAAGAACCCCCCTCCCATATTAATGTATCTATACTAAGTACTATATAATACATCATATGTAAATCAACCCATTAAATCCTATGATATGCATGTATCTCACATAAAAAATGAAACAAGGATGATGTAATCTCATTGGAGAAGAGGATAATCAATACAAGGATTTTTTTATGATCAATTTTCCATATCCATGCTTATTAAATACTTATTCCTCGTGGAATTATAGATTCCCATATGGAATCAAAACAAATGTTCGATAATGTTCAAGTAATAACTTCCATCAATAACACATATAAATGTTTGACCAATTACATTCTCAGATGAATTTTATCTTCTGAAACATTTTTCATGGTTACATATGATAAATGAATATTCTTGAGTGTTACATCTTAGTGTTTGAATGTATTTTTTATTTTTGCAGATATTTATGTGTCTGAAGTTTTTATCAAGTGCACTATGATATGACCAAGTCATCAAATAAAATAGGTTTGGAATTATTATGGTAACCATGCATTATGATATCCCCTTATCTTATATTTTTATATATATAAAAGATATCAACCCTTTGAATAGGTATATATTTATTTTAATTTTTCATAAATTCATTTTAGTTGATTTATTTAGTACTATGGATGTATAGTGGGTATTTAGAGATTATATGGTGTTTTATAATTGAAAATCTGAGAAAATAGAACTCCTAGTGTGTGGAATAGGGTTAGTGAATTGTTAGTGTGGGACACACATCATGACCGTGAAGCACATTGAAGGGGGAAGCACAGTAAGAAAACTATTCTAGTTTCCCAAGAAACCATGGGAGATAGGTCATGAGATGTAATCATTACATATACACAATTACCCTTAGATATATTAAATTAAATCATATTTTTATATAATCTTGATGATTATAAAACAAGATTTGATTTGAAGGGGGAATGACTAGTGAGTGTGCTGGTAAGGTGGTCACAGACACAAATCTCTAAGCAGTTGTGTTGAATGAGGTTCACAATAAACATATTGATTTTGATGACAATCATTATAAATCATAGGATTCTAGCCTCAACTCGGATGTCCATCCTACCAGTGATTATAAAGAGACTGATTACATGGTTTATGAGTTTGAAGATTCTTCAGTTAGGTCCTACCGAGAAGGGCGGAAGGGCACTCGTAACAAGAGGAAGGATTTATTCCAGCTTCTTAATCAGATGGAGACATAGTATATTTTTAATTTGAAATCCATAAATATGGATCCCAACTTTAAAGCATGTGTTGAGCTCGAAAAATACTTGGAATTACTAATGATCTTAGAAGAAGAAACGGTGGAACATGTTTTGTTTGTCTATGAAACTGGGGATAATGCCGCTAAAATGATGTGGAGACCTCTAATGATTACTCTAAATGAGGACCAATATCTGTATATAGACTGGTAGCTCTTGATCTCAGTTGGGGGCTTCGTAAATGGGAATATCTATTTCTAAGTGTACATTCAGTCCAGGGACAAGCTGATCCTTCGATTCGATGATCCTATTATAGATGCACCTGCCATTCAATATTCATAATTATCTTGGATATTGATTAGGTAAATGAACTCTAGTAATATCAAGTTAATCATTAATGAGTCTATTTATGTTTGTGGTATTCGTTGATTGTTATAAGAGGATATCATGCAAGTGATTCGTCTTCTTTTAGATCACCTTTTTGTTTGGTTCTATTGTGACATTTGGTACAACATAACCAGAAATCTCTTGGATCTACATAAAATGTGGATCAAAGAATTAATACTTCATCATTTAAATCCATTTGTTTATGAATTATTGAGGGGGTATATCTTTTCCATCAGCTCTGTGCTTGTGAACTTCTGCACGGGACTGCTTGTCGAAGGGTCTTGCATTTGTGAAGGCTTATCAACAAGAAGCAGTTGCTCAAGTTAGATCAGGTAGGTTGTTCAGGGTTGTTCTCAATGTGGTTTCTTATGTTGATTTTATCTGGATATCATGGTTTCTCACATTCTCCTTAAATGTGTTTTGATAATAAAAAAGTAAATTTTATCTTCAAAAATACATTTTCTTCAAAAATTATATTTGTTTCTCTTTGTGAGATAAAATTATAATAAATTTTATGAACCTTTAGAATGATAAATTTATTAATTTAATATTATTTTTAAATTCATAAGATTAATATTAATATAGGATGATTTTATAGGGGTTTTTTAATATATAATAACTTTTTTGCGAATAATGAAAAATAAATATTTTTATAATATTATCATTTCTTTCAATAAATAATGTAATATAAATGTACAATTGTAATTTGAATTTGGTATGAAAGTGAAACATGATTAATTTTATTTAAAATAGTCTTATATATTCTATTTGAATATGGTGTTTTAATGATTTTGGAGTAAGATTATTTTAATGCTGAAATATGAAAATTTTAAATATTTCTTTTGGGAAAATGTTTATCTATTTTTAAATATTAAATTGTCTTATAAAATTAAATATTAAAATTATATATATATATATAAATTATAATGGAAATTAATATGATTTTTATTTATATTCATTAAATTAATATAAAATCATTTTTTGATTAAAAAATCATTTATCTGAAAATCTCTTTTTGGTCGTGTTTTTTTGATTTGTTCATAAATTTATTTCTTCAAAATTTTAATTTTGAATCATGTAAAATTTATCAAATCATTGTAATTAAGAGGCACAATTTTTTTATATTTCTGCTTTTTATTTGTTTTTCATTATGAATAGTAACTATTGTAAATACATGTTTCTATAGTAAAGCTAAACTGGGTAAAATAAGTGTAAAATTAATTTCATAAGTACTGAAAAGTTACCATAAAACATGAATTATTATTATTTAATGACTATATTTCTTTCATAATAATTCAAAAATCTTGTATATGTCATTTTTTTGCAACATGTTCTTGATTGTGACATTTAAAATTCTTTATGTAGATAAATTCTGAAAATGAATAATTGATGATTTAAATAACGACAATATAATTTTAAATTTATATAAATTACCTATTTTTTATATAAATATTTAATTAAAAAATATATTTTTTTTCATGATAATTTATTTTTTATTTTTTTCAATGAAATAATTACTCTAAATTTTAAGGTAACACTGATGAAGAAATTATATAAATTAGTGAAAAAATGAATTATTTTAAAAAATTAAATTTAATATAACGTGAAAAAAAATTATATTTCAAAAATTTATTTTATAAATATATAACAAATTATGGTTGTTTAAAAGGATTATAATTTAATTCAAATTTTTATTGATGTTTCTAAATGAATATATAAATGAATTTTTTGAACACATATTGTATTGATATTTTATAATAAAAATGTTTATTCAAATGGATTAAAATTCATAAAAAATAATTTATTCTAAGAACTCAATCGAATATAATTTAATATATCCAAAAAATTATGTGTTAGACATTTTTTCATTTATGATAAATCTTGTAACCATTTAATATTGAAATTGTTCTTAACACAGTTATGTTTAAAACATGGGTTATCACGTTACTTGCACCTGTGTTAAAAATAATTTTCCACTGTAAAAGGATTTTTATTTTATAAATAATATTTAATATTCATAATTATATGGTCAAAAACATATAATAATGATAATTTTATATTATGTTTTAATGTATAAATTAAATAGGTAAAAAACTAATAACCATGTTGAAAACTAAAATGGTAAATGTCTATAAACATAAAGGTAAAAGGAAAATTGTTTAAAACATGTTGTTATTATTTTTTTAGGTTTAAATTTAGCTTATATTTCCTAAAATCATGTTTTTATAAATTTGGGAGGCATATGGCTCGGGGGTGACTTCCCATTTTTGAATAGTTTTCTATAAAACAAAAATTCCACCCATTCTCACATATAAATGAGATCATATACTCTTATTTTATTCGCACAAAAAAAATTCTGGATCAGATAATACCTACAGATATTCATTCATTAATTCCCTTACCATATCATATAATATGATTTCATATAGTAATCTTATTAGTGAAAAGATCAACCACCCACTAAAGTGAAACACGAGGATGAGATGATTTTAAGTAGGATATGTAGTAAGATAATGGTTTTTACACACAGAAACATAGCCATTTAATTTCAATAGAATCATATTTTTTTTTGTAAATGGTAGTTCATAAAGTGTTAGTTTTGTTTTTAGGAGCATTCAGTAATGGTTTGGGGCTAAGAGTTCTTGTATTTGGACAGACATGGCGAGGGGCCTAGTTAGTGCATTGTTAAAACAAAAATCACACCTCAATAATGTGATCCTTGAATGAAAGAATAATTATTTTAAAAAATATGCAACATGGGTCAAATAATTATGATAAACCTTATATAAATCTATGAGAAACCACACATGTTTTTAGCAGTATGTTTCTAGCCATGAACCCAGATCACATGATGTGTGGGTGCATGGATACTGTTCCATGCATAATTAAAAAATATATTGTCTTGAAATGAATACCAACCATGTATCCTCTTTAAAAACTAGGGTATTTAATTTTCCAACATTATTGTTAAACCAATTGTTCTTCATCATCCCTAATTTGTATATATTTTTTCACCATATAGAAATTTCATCTTTACTCCCTCATCCGCAATGAATTATCACCTCCATTAAAACTCGATTATTATTCCTCTTGGACATGTTGGATTCCCCTCTCTATGTAAAACATTTCAATTTCTTCTTTTATTGTTTTATCATCCATATTTAGTTTGATATTAGTGAGAAATAATATTCTGTGTTTTAACGTTGTTTGATGTTTTTTTCATTTGCCCACAATCAACCCTTAATTTTAGTCCTATAATGGATGATGAGTCTACTATAGAGCTATGGTATGTTTTCTATTAATTTTACATAAATTTTGGTATGTTTATAATTTCAATTTATCATGCTCCACACGGTAATTTTCAATAATTTTCTCTAAAATATATATCTACTTTATTTAGTAACCCATAATATTACCAAGACCCATATGTCGACTAGTTAATGTTGTTGGAGTTTGAATACCTCTCTAAGAACCACAATATATGGTGACTTAGATTAAATTATAAATAATATTTTTATTTCATTATGACTATTCCACCACATGGGTATGTTTAACATTCCACGTGTTAGTAGAATTCCATAATTGAATTAAATAAATTAAATATTCTTATGGATTCATCGCTTTTCCCATTGTATCAAATTTATATAAAATTATTACTGAAATGAATTAAATTTAATTGTAACTAGTTGTGAATAAATACTCTTCTCCAATTATTACTTAATAATCATTATGTGGATAATATTTTTGATACATGATGACATAATTAAATTACTGGCCTCTATTGAGTATGACATCGATTTATAGACTGCTATATTGTATGATAACTCAATGGAATAAATCCAATTCATTAATGTGACAACCAATTGTTTCACTATCCTAGGACTCATTAAATTTCATTGATTCATGAATACCTCAATATGACATTGATTATTCACCAAAAAATTTAGAAAATTATAATATGTGGGTTGAGATGCCAATATTTGGCATTATTTCATTAGAAATCGTCTTCCATAGCTGATATCAATAGACTCCAATAAAATATTTTTTATATATACCATAAAATTTCTCCTCATACATGACTAGGATTCCATGGAAATGTGGCATGGGTTCCAGACCGGATGAATGGACAAACACTCAAATAAATACCTCTTTATGGTGATGTTGTTGGTATTTTTACCCAGATAAGCAATATTTTTAGCATTATCCATTTATATTTTTTATTATATTACACACATAAATAAATAATATTAATAGATTGAATATTAATTTGATAAAATCGGTGGTAACCTTATATTTTTTATTCAGGCCTTATTTGGGCATTCATTTGGTACTCGTATATACATCACATATGATGATATGCATAAAGGGAAGTGCCCTTTTATGGATTCCTGATCACTATTAGGGTAGGGAGAATATGGAAGATCCATTTATAGAGATTTATATTGTAATAGTTTTTGTTATTTTCACTATTTTTACATATTTATATTATATTTTATGTGTGTTAGAATGTTTTTATGCTTTCATTTTTTTATCATCATGACATCATCTTTATCTGAACCTATTGATGTTTATGAATTTTAATTATTTTATAAAATATTTATTTATCATCATATAATTTATTTTTCAATATTTTACAACTATGATAAAATAGGGTATAGTCTCCCCATAATTTTACAACAGACCATTGTTTTCATTTTGGATGTTGTAGCATACAAGGAGGTCCGTTTGAGGCCACATGGCTAGTTGGGGTTGGTCAAATAAAAGTATACTGGGACTATGATATAACAGTCGTATTCAATAAATCACGATGAATATGAGGTCATTAATATATTTTTATTTTAATATTATGAATGAAAATTTGTTTACCAACACATCTCATTCTAATGGGAGATGAATGTTTATCATTTGGATATGTGTGCACAACAATATCCATATACTGATAAAAATATTTTTCCTCCACCATTTGTCATTGTTAGTTATTATGATATATTAAATATATATATATATATAATTTATATTATAATAATTTTTCAATAATGATAAATTAACATTTACCTTTTTTTCATTCCAACAGTTGAAATTTAAAAAACATCACTCATGTGTACTTACAAACTACCGTATGTACATTGTGATGTGATTTAGTTTTCATCGCCCCTTAATACTAATGTTTATAAAAATAAATATAGTAAATATATATGATATAAATATAATAAATTTAATTTTATAGGTGATTTTACCATTATTAAATTGAATGTAACATAACATACAAAAAAAAATGAAAAACCAAGAAGATTCCACCTTAATTGCTAATGACAATGAAATATTATAATTTAATGGCTGATAGGGAGTCATAATAAAACCATGAAACAAATTATATGTAATATTATGGTTCTATTATGTCATTATAATAAATATAAACTTAAAATACTTGTGGTTAGATCCCTTATAAAATGTGATAGAATCAATTTAAGGGTTTTATCTAAACCCATCTTCATTGAGAACTATTTTATGTTATACACCATTTTATTATTTTTATGTTATACACCATTTTATTATTTTTATGGTCTATATAATTCCAAATATTTTTTTGAATAATCTATCATTAATTTAATGTATTTATATAACATGGTTATCATGAATCTACAGAATATGTTTTAAATAAATTTCTAAAGCCATAAGTGGTTCTTATCATTTTCCCATCATTGTGGTGTGTTTTTATATTACTGACCAATTGTATATATTTTTGGTTTATTTTGAAGGATTGTTTATTTTTTAAAATTAATTTTTTACTGTATTTACAAAACCATTTGATTTTATGTCATTCAATGACATTTGATTCAAAAATTACTAATCATGAGGGTTCTTTATAAAAAAAGCATCGACACATTTTTTATGTTGTAAACCTTTAATGTTTTTTAAAGGGATATTCTGCACCGTTGATATGTTTTTTTATGAATATAATATAGGTTAAGGGTATTTTATTTTCTAATTAAATTTATATCATTGATAGGGTTATGAATAAAAAGTTAAAACAACAGTAAGGATATAATTTTATAGTTTCATTTTTTTAAAATTGTATTTGATTGACATTATTAAAGAAGATTATAAAATAATCTATATCTACAAAAACTTTTGTATTGTATTTACTTACGTTTACTTTTTTATATTTCAATATTTGAAAAAAATTTATTCTATATTTATATTCAAGAGATTTAAATATTGTTTTTAAGAGAAACAGACCTAATATTTCACTTTTGTCATGAAACCACTCATTAATGTATTTATTCATTAAAATGTTCTCGAGACCTTATTATAGTTATAAAAATAAAATTTATAGAAAATTTATATGATAATGCAATTTCTCTAACTATTTATACATGGATCCATCTTATCATTATCAATCAAATATTTTTGATTTTTTTACCGAAAATGCTAATGGAATTATTTTATAGCATAAAAAACTTGAACAACATTCCTCGCCAATATGAATACTATTTTAAATGATGATAAAATTTAATGTTTCCTACATTCTTTTCAATTAATGTTTTTCCTTCAAATATAGAAAAGTATTATATTTTATAAAAAGTGATTTCAAAATGAATGGGGTGTTTTACCCAGGAAGTTGTCTAATTATCATTCCAAGTGTTTTTAATCAATAAAAAAATAATTTTATATTTATTATAAATTTTTGGATATATAATAAATTTTTACAATATTTATTATTTCTCACGATTGTTTATGATTATGATTTTGTAATTTTTATCAAATTTATATCCTTTCCGGGGATTATAATTTTATGATAGGATTAATGTTTTATGCTCTAATGTCACACAAATTTATCGATTTCATTTTTTTATGGGTGACCCAAGAATTATATTTTCTTCTAATGTATTTGGAATATATAGATATCTAATTAGATTATAGGACAAAAATGGTAAGTAAAACTATTTTAGTAAGGCAAATTGTCCATAAGCTATTTTTATTAGTGAACTATTAATATATCGACCAAGAATTCACATAACTGGTGCTCTGAGCCTATGGGTCACATGACCTCAAGAATGCCTATATATATTCCAGAGGCTACTAGAAAGAAGTAAAGGAGTGGGTGGTATTGTGTGGAAACTATAACTTTATATTAGAGTGGCATAATACATATATGAAATATGAATAATTAGAAAAAATGATATAATAGATAGAATTACAGAATGATGATAAAATAACAAACTATAGAAGAAAAAATAATACAACAACAAAAATAATAACAAAATCTCATGAGCTATGTCAATTTGAATGATATCATGTCATGTGTATATAAAAAAATAGAATTATGGGATATAAGTAACATGCATATAGAACATACTTTACAATAATTATATAATTCCAAAAAAACAACTCTACTAGAATCACAAACCTATTCATGGTTCACTACTCCCATGATCCCAGATATAAGTGTTAAATATCATGTATTTTTTGTTGTTTTCTTTCCCTTTTCCACACTTACATTCATGAATCCTACTAAGGTACGATTGGTGGCCCATGTAGGGTGTAAAATACCTTTAGTAGGCTACCACTAATGGTGTCTAGAATAATCCATCCAGGGTTAAATATTTTGATGATTTCTTGTGAAATTAATGATAAATATTTTTGATCGATAATTATTATATGAATCAAGTTTCTACAAGACACCTAGTTTAATATACCTACTTCAACGTAGGATAAAATACGTCTAATCAGTATCCAGATATATAAATTAATCATATGAATATATATATATTATGCATACATGTATACATGTATATGAACACTATAAGTCATGGTGTTTAGATCTATATACAAGAATACAAGGTGCTGGTTTCACCCACCATGCATACCTCATACATAAAAAAATTCTAATGAGACAAAAGATTGATTATAAGTGTAAATGTCCATAATCTCATTTCAATGTGAGGTATCATTCCCATCACACATTATTGTTGGGTGAGTCATCAAGACAAACCCGATAAGAATACGAATTTGGAGCATCATGTCCATCGTTTAGTTATAAGTACAATAGTATGAGAGTCAATCCCAACACCCAATTTAATGGAATGTGAAAATCCATGCTCAACAGAACCATTTACCATTTTCAATAGAAAATAGTAATGTCATATTCATAATAATAGTAATAGCAATTAAAATGAGGATCCCCTCTAATCAATTTATAACTATTTAGAAAAAATATCAATGGTTTGACATTTAATTTATTCTCAGATTCATAAATATAATACATGTGGTGAATCCTTTTCACCAATGCGAATTGATTTACATTATCCCATTTTTCTAAAAATAAATGTAATATACTAATCTAAGATTAATCTAAACACTTAAAATGAGTTTCGCCATTTAAAAAATTAATATAATATAAGGAAATCAATTTAAAACACTCAAATGGGTGGAAATCAATGATGTCAGCATCTTGTAGCTAATCAACATTATCCAAAAGTGTATCTAGACATGTAATAATTTATTGAATTTTTTAACAAGGTTTATGGAAATGATGGAAAATGATTTCTGTGTCATACAATGGTGTAATACAATTAAAAACAGAAACATTTTGAAAATATTTTTAGACCACCTACCTTAAGACCATGGATAACCACTAATCCAGTGCCAACCACAGACTAATAGAATAATGGTAGAAGTCACCACCATAGAAAAAATCCCATGAAATATGGAAAATGAAATCTCACCAAAATAATGTATGATATAGGAAGATAAAATTTGATATGAATATGGATGATTAGAGAGCTTACCCTTAGCTATAAAATGCATAAAACAATGGTCTGATCAGAGTCCGAATTGAGGAATAATCAACGTTCCAATTTTATTATGAAGATATTCGATCTTAGAAAATATATGGTGGGGATTCCTACTCGAAATTATATCACTGAGAAATAATACATTTAAAAAATATTTCACGGGTAAAAACCTGATATCCTACAATTAAAATATGGTCCCATGGTTTGGCCACTTGGATGGACAAACCATGCACTAACTGTGCTCAAGAAACTACCCTATATCCCTTGTCAAATGGTCTAGAAGCGGAGTTTTACTAGTCATGAGAAGTGGTGTTAAATTCCTCTATCACAAACCATTGAAATCATACATGGGATTTCATGTTGGCACAAATTATTTCATAAATACCATGAATTATATCCTAGACAATATGTTTTCACGTGATCAAGTCACCTAATTAGTACTAATAATGAACTAAACCAATGACCGACTATTGTATTCTAGTTTATAGAGATCCTGACTCTGAACAAGTTATAGATGCTTCTAAAACCATCATAAGGCCACAGAGAATGTTTACCATGAGAAAAAAATAATTCATTCCAAAAAATGAATGCTTTGTTCTTTTTTGAATGTCAATGTCACTAAAAAATACCCTACTTCTCTAAAATCATCTTATTTATGAAATTCATTGTATATATAAGAATAATATATGAATTTCTATTTCCAATGGTATCATATATATGCTTCCCACTCATATGTCTTTTTTTTATAATAGGAAATGATTCCACTACATTTTTACTAACGGAACTAACCTTACTCAGAGTGTAATCACACACCAATACACAATGTGTACAAAAAAATCATTAAATGAAGCATCAACATCTCACTCAACCTCATCATCTTGTAAAACATGCAGTGTTTCTTGATAATACAAGAAATTATGACATACATAAAACAAATCATTTATAAATTGATTTCTCTAAGTAAGCGATATTTCGTAATAAATTGGATTGATTTGTTTGAAAACCTCACAGGGTCCAACAAATATAAAATAATTCTTACCCTAGCTCTTAATTCATCAATGGATGAACCTATGAAAAATATTGAATAATTCTTGATCCCTGATCTCGAACTCAAGAGGTTGTCTACATCGATTTCCATCAGAATTGTGCCTATATTGATCTGTTAACATGAACTTCCTTGCCTACTAGACATCTTCTAAATTCACTTAAATAATATGAGGTCAAGGAAATATTTCATTCCCTGTATCTAACAAACAGAGTGGTGAATTTGAGGTCACACCATATAAACCCTCATTAGGATCCACCTAGATTTTTTTCCGATGAATTCTATTGTATAAAAAATATACTAGAGGTACGTGTTTCAACAAATAACCCACTTATTATAGAATCATTTAGAGAACATTTCCTCTAACACATGAATCATACGCTCTTCCAATATAGTAGTCTAAGGGGGATAGGTTATGCTCAATAAAATGTGTGTACCCAAGGCAGTTAGCAACCACTACAAAAAACAATATGTGAAATGATTTTCACTATAAGATATTATAGATCAAGGATCTCCATGAAATCATGATTTTTACATAGATTATTTCCATCCAAGATCATCTACCTATTGTGTATCCTAAATAGGGAAAAATGTGCTACCTACATCATATGATCACATTTTACACAAACTGTATTATTTCTAGGAAGTGATCAAGATATACCAATAATGAAGCTTCTAGGGACATCCTCCCATTTCCACTAATGAATGGAAAATTTCTATAATGGTAATTATGGTCATTTATGTTCTTCATTCAACTTATGTAGGGTGTATGACTATGTGAAAAAAGTATGATATCAACCATTAAATACCAATAAAAAAATATTGTTGTTGTATTTCTTCATTCATCATGGTGACATCGGGTATATATGCCAAAATGAGGTATGATATTCCCACATCTGATCCTCTCAGATATCTTCTGGTACCCAAAAATTCCCATGAAAGAATAATGTGTCATCCTCCCGGGTTTTCCAACCCAAAGGTGAGTCATCATCCAAGATACCACCTTTTATCTATGCCCTTATGATTTCAGAGTTACTCATTATCACCCATTCCAAAGGGTGGTGGTTAGTGCTAAATAAATGAGTACTACATGACCATGATCCTATTAAATCACAAAATTCATCTCTAATAACATGTTAGTGAGCTTCCACTCCCCACTTGCCTCCTGATCCATATGTGTATGAGTCGTCATTCATAGATCATTGGCTACATCGTTACCATTTCCAGGTGTGTATGAAATATCAATATCGACAAATTTCATGAACTCAACCCATCATCAATATATCTGATTCATATCATTCAGCATAATGATTTACTTTAGGATTCTATGAGCCATGAATACAAAAAATTAATACCCAAAGAAATAATTTCTCTAACATCATAAATCATGAACAAAAACTTATAACTCAATGTCTTGTGTAGGATAATTATACTCATAAGGACTCAACTAAAGAGACTTGTATCCTACAAATCAATCATCCTACATAAGAAATTATCTTATCCTGATACTATTCTGTCACAAAAAACTATGCAGCTTATTCCTGGATCTAGATGATTGAGGATCGACTCTAGAGATAACATGCATTCTAATCCCAGAAAGGATTCTTCAGAAGGATCTAACATGAAAAATTTAACACTCTTCTTATTCATGTATATTGGAAGCATTTATAGTTGTGATAAATTTTGTATTAATCATTTGAAATAACTTTTTGTACACAATAAACTCATTATATCTAGGAAATTATTAGGAAACTTACATGATACTTCACGTCTCACATTGTCTAGGTATACTGATACTCCTATCTCTAAGATGATATTACCCATGAAGTTGATTTTGTCAATCCAAATGTGTAATTTGATGAGCATTTAGTAGTATAATTATTCACTCAATGTGTTCAATATTATCTCATGATTTTTGGAATAATCATTTTGATAATGATAATACATTAAGATGTTTTCCACAAAGACTATCACAAATGAATCCATGTACTGGTAGAATACACGATTCACCAAATTCATAAAAATATAATTGGGTTATGTGAGACTGAATAAAATTAGCATGAACTAATAAATTCCATACCTACTCTGGAAACATATTTGAGGTATGGATGATGTCCTCGAATGAACATGATGGTTGAAAACCCCCAAATAACACATTAAAAAAACATTGCTCCTTCGATCAGACCAAATATTCATTCTATTCAATGCAGAGGACAATGATACATTACTATTATCTGGTTCAACCATTATTTATCCACACATAGAATGATGTGACATCATCCTTATTGAATTAGATGATGTGGAAACACCATAGTGGGGTGCTCAGTGGATAAAACCCATAGGATTCATGACATCCACAATTTTTTTCTCTAAAAGAGATGTATGTAGCATAATATAAGGTGTAATGGAATTTACTAATATTTCATTCACTAAATCAATGGGGACTTCTACATATCATGGTGGATGTAGCCTAGAAAATTAAAAAGGTAATACATCTATGAGATGATCCACTACTAGATGGAAGCTATATGTTCTATTCCCTAATAAATAAATAAGAGACTAGAAATCATGGATATAACTATATCTATAAACGAATGCTCATTTCTACCTAGAGAAGCATGGACTATCCATTCCCCCTTATGCATATCTCTACTAGCCTCTGGTGATTTAAACACCACCATACATCAATGACTCTCAATATGGGATCGACATGGAACTAACTAGTCCTTTTTGGGAATTACATCAACCATTGTCAAGTTGCTGGATTAAAATATTCTATAAAAAGATATATGTTTCAATGTCACTTGTAAGACCCATACATTGGTGAACACTCTCCTATAAGATACCTAGTGGGGTATCAAGACATGATGTCATAAAAGTATTCTATCTCACGGACCAAACTCTCCATAATTTAAACATGAATAAAAGTGGGCACAAACCTATGTCCAATAATGAAGATCTAATTGTAGATACTACTATATTAGAACCATGAATATTAAAATGTATTTCACTTTTATCTACTGACATGGTATTCACTGCATGAAACTAGCATGTATCAAAACACTATGTCACAAATTGACTTCCTTTAATATGTATTGTTTGTTGGAAATAATAATTTGTAGTCTTCCAAGACCACTACCTCAACCTAATAATATGGTGGTCTTCTATCTACTTGTTGGGGATATATTGATTGACTCACTCAAAATCATGATGTTGGTGTAGACTCTCTATCTCTAGAAATGGTTGGAAAAGTCCTTCAGAAGATCAGGATATTCCCCAATATGGTTTTATGCTTTGCACTCAAACGTATCTCGTATGAACTATGTAATTTTGTGTCTCATATTCTCATACTTGTGACATATGAGAAAATTTTTATTATTAGCTATTTGATAGCTACTACCACCGAGTGAAACTCCGAATTTATAATTCATTATACAAGGAGAACCACTATAAGGTATGGTATCTAAAACACCTTGTTTCCCACAATATGCTACCCTCACATTATTCTTTATAATTATGGACGAGTTTACTATTTTAAAATTAGATTTCAACTGAATGATGTTGTCATGTGATGATATGGTTTATACAAGACAGTCTAGAATCACCTCACATTCATGAGTTTGTCACCAGATAAAGTCTATGCAAACAACCTCATCTCTAATAAGTTAGCATAATAACCCAAGAAACACATGGATCACAACTAAAGGTTCAAAAAATCTCTGTTCTGGTCTTCTCATAGTGTATATGTGAAGAATTAATCATAAAAGATCATATGGTAGTCCACCATAATCATATATCAATGACGATATTCAGGATTAATGGAATACCATCATCATTTTGTAGAACCTTGTAGATTATATGTGGTGACCTTGACCCTCCTATTTAGTGGCATATCCATATACTTAAAATATAAAAATCATAATCACTAGCCATGACTCTGTAATGTGTATTCCTCCATCCCTTGAGAATGTGGGATAATACTACTACTGAAATTGCCTATTCAACTCTTCTATAATTAGGGTAGGTAGATAAATGCCATTCATTGACTGCATCATACAGAAAAAATCCCCCATGTAATTAGGTATCAGTTCCCATGTCAGAAATAGCATGTGGTGAAATAAGTGGCACTACAAGCAGTATCACTGGTGGATCAGGGCCCACCACCTATAGTGCATGGTCAACATTGCCTTCCTGGCATACAAATCTAGGTTTTCATAGTGGAATGATTTAATTATTTCAAACAAAAATTATAGAATATAATATATTATTTTAATTAATTATATATAGATAAAATGATTTGTACACATCCTTCCAATAGAAAAGGTATCCCATATCTTCCTTGAGAAAATCGTGGTCTGGGTGATAAAGGAGAAAAGAAAAAAATTCATAAAAATGTAAGATTTATCCTCCACTACCCAACATTAGTATTATGATTAGGACTAGGTCACAAGTTACAGAATAAGGGTTCTGGTATATAATGTTTCAATTTCTATTGATTGATGTAAAAACCCCTTACTATATAACATGAATCTTATTTAGTGGTAATCATTTCAATTTTAAGTAATTTGATTCATTATAGCTTGTAATCTATATATATATATATATCATGATAAAAAAATAGTATTTCTAGATCCCATAACATTATATAGTTGTATAATTAGGGTTTCTTTAGCAATAAATTATGTAAAACACAAAATTTAATGACGTAGGAATGTTAATTAATCCAATTTTTCCCTACATAAATCATTAGTGCCTTTAAATATATAAGAATTGTAGAATTAACTATATGTAGTAGAAAAAATACACACTGAATGTAGTTGTGGCCTGGAAAAATGAATGGAATATTTTTCCTAATGTGAATATAATGATTTATGAGATGCTAACCCCATTTCATATTAAGACAAAGAACGATGCACATTTTATTGATATCAAAAATAAAAATAATATCACAAATAAATTATGTCGCCTAATGCTGAAATTGTAATAATAATAATTTTTGTAATCCAATTACATCAATAACATATCAGATGTAAATTTTTTCCCCCTTATCATGGGTTAGCTAAACCCATATACTGTCACATTACCCAATTCCATTATATCATAGTGTCAGTTCTAACACCAAAATAGCCAGACAAATAGAAAAATATTCTTTGATACCAACTTTTGGCATCCCTGCCAATGATCAATATAAGATATACTCCAATCTAGTTGGCTAATTTCCCTCATGTGTGCCTCCCCAAATACCAGTGGATGCAGACTACCAGTGATGGTGTGAGATGGTATTGTGATGAGACTATACCCTCATATCAGAGTGGAACATCAAATATATTAAATAAACAGATCTAGTGGAAGAATGATATAATAGATGGCATAATGTAAATAATATACAATATTAAAATAAATAATCCCAAATAACCCAAAACAATAATACTTATCAAATTCCATAAACTATGTTAGTTACTATGATGTCATGTCATACTAATATACAAAAAGTGAAATAAAAGATATGATGAATAGGCATATAAAACCAATTGTACAAAAAAATCCCAAAATACTTCCCCAAAAGCATCATTATCCTATGCACATTCCTCTAATCAAATTCTCAAAATAATAAGTGAATCATATCAAGTATCTATGTCAAGGTTCATACCCAAGTCCACACATGAAATCATGATTCCTACATGGGTACTAATGGTTGTCCCAATAGAGAGTTAGCTCAACTCAATATGCCCTACCAAAAATTTATATAAAAATCAAACCATTATACATAGAATGTTAATGTGCATGATAAATGAACAATAAGAATACATTAATGATAATTAATCGTTGGGTATGATTCCAAAAAGACACCTGTCTGGATCTTCCTTTATTGTCATTGTATTGAATGAGTCTGATTAGTCAATATATATATATATATATTAATCATATGTATATATATATTATTTATATAGTTATATGCATAATATATGTGAGGATGGTTAAAGCCACATACATGGACACTAGGTTCTATCTAGACCTGGGGAATACAAAAGAAATCCATAACTAGCTTAATGGTCAAATTTCTCTAGAAAAGGGTATAAGACCATAATCTCATATGAATGCAATTTGTGTTGACCATCACTAGAGACGGTGGGGTGAGTCATTATGACCACCAACCAATACATAAGAACATTGAGTTTTATACCCATCATCTTGATAAAATTATAATGGTGCGATGCATATTTCTCACACCTTACGTAAAGGAACATAAAACACTATTCCCAACCTTACTCTTTACCGCTATTCACATAAAAATAGTAACGACATACTCATAATAGTGACTATAATGAGAATAAAGGATCAAATATAATGAATTTCATTCCATTTTTCAAAAAAATAAAGGGTTTTTCATTTCAAATAATGTCATGATCATAATAATAAAACTTGTGAGGTTTCCTTTCCACACATTTCTGTTCATTTATATTAATCCTTTAAATTTACCTATCAATGAAGATACCAATTTAATGTAAAGAAAACACTTGGAAATTTTTTTTGTAATTTGAAATAATGTGTAAAAGAGGGAAAATAAATATCACAACCCTAATGTGGTTAAAATCAATGAATTTAGTTCCCTCTATGCTATCAATATTATAAATGGATTATCCATACATGAAATAATTAATTACATAATTTAAATCATTTTATTAAAATGTTCATATATGTATAATGTATTCCAGAATGGTGGAATTCTATAAAAACACTAAATTTTTAAAAAATATTGTTATACTACCTACCTTAGGTCTATAGAAGTCCATTATTCTATAATCCACCTCTGATTTGAATAGGAACAGATGAAGACACAAAATTATACCAATACCATGGATATAGGGAAAATGAGATAATACTGAAATAACATAAGAGATGAGAAGATAATCATAGATAGGAAACATGATGATTAGAGAGAAGACCCTTATATATCTAATGCTTCTAATGATATTTTGGTCAATATATGTATGGAGGAGTTATCAATAATGATAGGATGTATTAAAGATGATATCTCACATGAGAAATAGGGATGAATTTTCCATTTGAAATGAATAGAGGAAGAAGGAGTATGATTAAAAAATCATTAGTAAAAACATAAAATCATACCATAAAAGGGGGTGGCATAGTATATCCACACGGTTATCCAAACAATGAACCAACCATGAACAATTTATTCCCTTAAAACCCCACTCACATGGGATATGGGCGTGGTTTTCCTAACCATTAATAAGGAGTGATAAATTACCCAATCACAACCCTCTACAATCTCAAATGTGTCTGTAACCCAACATTCATGGATTCAAAAAACCAATTCAGAATCTTCCAGGAATCATGACCCTGCATTGTTAAGTATATTTTCATCACTAACCATGCTATTATTATACAGGTCCATCTATTTGTTCAATTTTCAGATGTATGGGCTCTAAAGAAGTCCCAGAAATTTTGAAACCTTCCTTATGCCACAGAGAATGTTTATCAATATAAAGAAATTAATTAAAACATAATTTTTTTTTACCCATTATGAAAATATGGGTCATTAGAATCCTCAACTATGTAAATAATGGAATGCGGATTGAAACCAATCATGTATGATAATCATGGAATTAATCCATAAAAAATTAAATTATTCCCTAGGCTTATTTTTATAAAATTTTGTTTTTCATATTCAAATGTTATGTTTTCATGGATCATGGTTGGTTATTGATGATTCCACACTCTTATTTATTATGCATAATGACTTGTAAAACACTATATCATGTTTCCATATTATGATCAATGATTGTTTGGGTGTTATTTTCAATTTTCAATATTATTTTCATATAAAATTATGATTATTTTATGCTCACATATGATCATTGAATTATATCTCTTATGTTTACACATAATGTAAATCAGATATCACCCTTACTTATGTTTCCCTTCCCATGTTTATGGATAAATATTTTAACTATGTTATGTTTATGATGGATTCCAATTATAAATTACATAATAGGATGTTATATTTATCATTTATGTTCCAATTTCCTATGTATCAGTGTTTCAAAATACACAAAAAACTATGGTTCTCATATCTTTATTATTGTGAAATGTATAGAATATTTATCAAAATATATTTAATATTTCTTTTTTAAAATAATGTGTTATTATTGTTGGTATTGGAGGAAAGGATTAGTAACTTTTAAAAACTAGTATGAGGAAAAGTTTGGGAGAACCCATACTATAATTGTTAGTATAAAAGAATATCCATTTTTATTGAATGGAATAAAGTGTAGGTTGCCTAATATAATTTTTTTCTATCCGGGAACTAATAGTAGATTTGGTTTGATAACATATTATTCTTGGGTTAATAACCCTAATTAGAGTTTCATGATCACATCATATCCATTATTTCAGTGCATGGTGTGTGGTCCTTTCTAGTGAACTTGTATTTACACACCAATATGATATTCATTGGTTAAATCACAATTTCATTATGATCCGATTTGAAGGATTTGAATAAAGATTAACAACAGATGACCTTGGGTAGACTAATTTTTTAATGATTGATAATTATGATTCATGAAATATATATCATATAAATTAATTTTAAAATTATAATATTGATCACCCTGATTAATGTTGTGTGATGGTGATGTGTAGATTTTTATTAGAAAGGGAGTGAGGTTTGAAAAACAAATTTTAATTGGTAAAAAGTAAGATCATATTTTGTTTTTCCAATATGATATTAGTTATATAAATTCCTTATATATCCTGAAACTTATAAATGGATTTTAATTAATATCCTCAATTAGAAGATATTAGAATAACATTAAAAACATATAATGGTATGATGATCACATATATTTCCTTTGAATAATCCCTTATTTAATTTTAATGGATTGTTCTTCCTTAAAAACCTTTTTTGATTCCCCTTATTAAATTTGATGTGATTTCGGGAATGGATTTGGTTTTTTTACATAAATCCTATATCAATTTACTTGGAAGTGAAATCATTTATTATATTCTGAACACACATCTGATTTTTTATAAGTGTGATGATAAATTTTAACATCCAATGAAAATTACTTCAAATATTTTTGGTCTTATGCCCATTAAATGTGGTTATCTATCATACATGGTTGGGGAGAAACTACACATCTATGATTTTTGAATTATACATTTGTTTTTTGATGACTTTATGGAATATTTTTTATTATAACACAAAATCATGATATTGAGTAATCTTACTATATGTTACACATATTTAAAACAGTCCCTATAATATTGTCTTAATGGAGTGGAATGAATTAAAAAATCCACTCTAATATATTATTGATAAAGAATAAATTTTGACATGTGCATCACCATGGGATAAATCTATATGTTTTCTTAAGAATAAAGACGTGTCAATGTGACTCTATTTTGATTATCAATATATTATCAGGATGTTGATTAATAGTAATTATCATCTAGATTATACTAATTATTTTATTGAAAAAAATGAGGAGATATATATTTTTCCACAATTTATTTTCATCATTTATTCTATTAGTTTCGGGTCAACAATAATGAAATACCCAAAAACATTACATCTCATGTATGGAAAATATGTATTTATAGAAATTCCACTTGGTCATAAAAATTCTACCACTATATTAATGGATTTAATAAACAGAGTCATTATTAATTACCATTATTAGTGTGTGTAGTCTTTATAGATGATATTTTTACATATCAAATGATTAATGGAAGAGTTTAATTATTAAATATATATTTAACTAAATATGATAATTAAGGAGAAGTGGTATTATATATATCATGTATGAATTATTGATATAAATTTATTTAGTTTTTCTACTAAATATCAAGGGAATTTATATCAGTAGATCCATCAACAATAGAAATTATTGAAAATTGGACTGTGCCAAAGAATATGACTAAAACCCGTAATTTTTATGGTATTTCATGATATTATCAATGATTTCGGAATGATTTATCGTGGTAACCTAATCCCACTCCAAGATAACAAAGAAATGAAATAAGACCCCTTGGAATAATGAGTTTCAATAAAATATTTGGTAACTTTTGAGATGGTTGACTAGTGAATCTATTCTCACTCAGCCCTACAGTATAGATGGGTTGGTTATTTACAGGTACGCGTTAATGAAAGGTTTATGTTGTGTTATCATAAAAAATGATATGGAGATAACTTATGCTTTATTCCAATTTATAGAAAATGAGATATATTTATAACTTATTATTGGGAGTTACAAAAGTTAATTTATTCATTAATGATATAAATTCAGTATCATTATGTTGAGAGGTCTCACATATATAAAAATCATTAATGAAAAATGTGTATATTCACCCTGTAATAATTGAATATGGGTCGAATAAGAAGGTTAATGATTACTAATGGCTATGACCACTCAATACCCTACCGACCTAGGATTGAAGACATAGTTGTTAATGCGTTGAGTTGAAAGAATATTTATATCTAATATATAATAATGGTAACAAGTGAACTAAATTTTTAAAATTTCAAATGATCTAACATGAAATAATGAGGTAATAAGAGAAATTTTATAATTCGTATATGAGTGTTCTACTATATTGCAATGTCTAGACTAAATAAGAATAAATGGTGAATTTGGAGATAAATTTGATGGAAATGAATGTTATTGAGTTCAACCTTAAGGCTGAAAATTAAATTTCTATTATGTAAATAACATTTGTGGAAATAGTGGAAAACCATTAAATTTCAAGACTAAAAATCAACTGTAACCATATAAAATTACCAGATCATAAAAATAATTTTTTATTATATTAGAAACAATACCTATAAAATAACTCCATTGATGTGTAAGGAACTTTATATATTGGATATCAACGAAGAGTTATTCCATACAATAGTCTACCTTATATCAAGTTTGGATATACTCTACCACACCGTTATTCCTTTAATTGAATCCATGTATGAAAATTTAATTTTCATATTGATCTGAACACATCAATAATTATTCATTTCCACTCAAAACATCCTATCAAATATCCTTTTGAAATATTCTAGTGTAGCATTGATATAAAATTCCTTTAAAAAAATTTCTCATTACAATGAGTGATGAGATATCACACCTCCTTTCTTTCATTACCGTTTTTATATATTTACTTGACCTTATAATTAGTTTCCACCTTCTCCTAAATCAAATCATTCATCATAAAATCACCTTGTTTATGTTCCCTGACTTTACCAAACTCCATTATTTGATTTTTAACATGAGGAAATTTACTCTTCTTTCCATCTTGGTCATGAGACATGTGTTCAATAACCATTTCCATATTCCTTTTGGCAGACCTCTTTTCCACAATCTAAGGATACTAATATTATACATAAATAATGAACTATTTGATGAATATATTTTCTCATAATTCTAAATTCATTTGAGAATAATAAATATATATAAAGATGAAAATGTATATTATTGGGGTAAAAAATAATGAGGGATATGTTAGAAAATGTATTACTATTCATGGAACATTAGAAATTAATAGATTTGAGAGTGAATTATTAGGTAATTTATAACAAATGACATTGTCGAAAAGGACATGCAAAAAACAAAAGAAATTATTATTTTTGTTTGAATCCCCAAAACATAAAATGTTTATAATGTAATTTTTTTTTCAATTTCTCTATAATGATAGAAAATCACATTCCTATCAGACAATATTTCTTATATAATCATCGTACTTTGATATATACTATATATATACAAATGTTACGTGGTATACCACATTTTATATTATTTGATGGGGATCTATGCATTTAATAAAAAATACAAAGAAATCCTCTATAAGCTGTGTATACAAATTTTTCTTTTAGTACTAGTTATCATCCTCCAACATTAGGTATGTCATAGAGTAAAATTAAATCCCATTAGTATATATTGATATGTAGTTATATATTTTTTAAGGGTGGTTGGGATCAAAAAATTCCTCTAGTCATGGTTTCTAATAACAATATCTTTTACTCGATCATTCAGATGGATCCTCATAATGCCATATATTGAAATAATTGTATAAATATGACATACTTGTGTGAAGTTGGAGAAAACAAAATCTATTATGACATTTTTGTTATGATGAAACAGAAGACAAGTTTAGATATATTCCATTAAATATCATCGTAGCTCTTAGTCAAGAGAAAAGTTATATTGTGAATACTCTTTGAGATCTATAATTTTTGTTGGGTAGATGGTTTTCTTATGAATTTATATGATGATGTAAACTTTTATAAATAAAATACACCATTTTTTATATAAATTTCATATTATGTAATATGGTTATAGAAAAAACATTCCATTATTTTCATATTCTCCATCAGATTTAAATTTCTGTTAGTCGTCATTACCATTGATAATATATGTTTTATACAAGTATCATGTTATTAGTACAAATATTGGTTTTTAAAAAATCTAATTGATATAGAAATAAAAGGAATCACCTCAACCAGTAGGATCATTCCTTACGAATCCCATTTATTTGAGCCTCTATGTGAGATAAAATCACATAGCATTACCCTTAACAAATCCTACATTGTGATCAAACAAATTAATCGTGACGGAAAATATATATGGGATTATTTTTAATTTCATAGCTTATTGTCTTGAAGGTCTTATTTTTAATTCATTTTTATAATACCCATATAATGGATTGATGTGGAACCCTTAAATGACCCATAGGCTTTGTGATATTACACGACCCAATGGACATATCAGAAATCATCAGGATTATAACTACTTGTAACTTATCCTCCCCAACATCTACATCATGATATTAGCTCTTGAACTTCACATGGTTTTTTGGATAGGCTTCTCGTGCATGTACATGATTGTTTGAATGGAAATTTTTATTCCCTATCATTCATCCAATCTGTTATATCTTCTCAGGTGAATGCACCATGCATTGAGTCCTCATCTAGCACATGATCCTTGTAGAGTTTGTCTGGTCTATTATAAGCACAATTTCTTATGATCTGATGGATTTTAGGGGGCCTAAGGCCTTGAGTTGGTTTCTAATACTAACTATACTGAAGGAATTCGGTTTCCTGAAGTCCTTGAAGGAGTGAGGGACCAAACCATACGACTGAAATCCTAAACAGATGAATATTTATAGATGTTGTAGTACTGAAAGATATCTTCTATAGTGTTTGTTATAGTACATTCAATAGTGCGACTTCAATAATACAACATTAACCCAGAAATATGTGTCCACCAAGATTTTACCTTCGTTCTCTTGGACACAAATGTTTTTTCCTCATCCAATGGGATGAGGCTCTAGTGCTTTTTAATTTGATTAAATAAAACATAAATACTGTTTTTGATTAATATTCAAATTCAATTAATGAATTTATTATGAAACAATTATGTATTTTTTATATATGCGATATTATAAAAAAATATTATTATTAAATATTATTTATCATATATAATTTATCATTTAATATTCATGATGTTAAATATAATTTTTATCAGTGTTCCAAAAGTAATATTTTCCAAAACACCAGCATTTCATGATAAATTTCAGATATTAATATTAAATATAAATTAAATATATTTAGAAAAAAATAGTTAGACAAAATTACTATTATTTTATAATAACAATTTCAAAATTATCTAATGGTTAGTTTTTAATGATTTTTTGAGAGAGACAAATTTTGAATCAAAAATTAAACACCATATAAATACTTGATGTTTATTATGAATGAATGATAATTCATAGGATATTTAATAAATAAAATGAAAGGTATAAAGGGTAAAATATATTCTTTCCCTTTATAATAATGTGATATTATGTTTAATTTTTTTAAAAAAAATTCATAATGAATCCTCCAAAACCATTAAAAAGTTTAATGTTTTTGAAGTCATTTTGTTAAGAGTATGGAATAGATCCACAAAAGAAAGGGTTTTATTATACTATGTTCTCCCCTTCTCTTTATAATTAAATTAAACCATTTCCATTTGAAATAAATGATTGTAAACAACATTTTCAAGGTTTTTTTTATTATATAGAGTACATAACCAATGTTTGTGAAGTATTAAAGAAATACCATATGATTTACTATTTAACCCACCTAGAATCACAGTTTCCTTCATTAAAATTACATTGTTAACTTCCTTACTCTTCCCTACCCTCTATAGAGTCATCCAAAGGTTCCACAAGGTGTTAATAATATTATCCCATGCATTTGGAGTCAAACACTCAAGTAAGGGATCATCACCTTCTCTTTATAGTTCAGGTTTTGTTACTATGTTATGATTTGCATTTCTATACTAATATGTTGTTACATGTATTTACATGTCTCTATTACATAACATTTTATTTAAAAAGTATTAGATTACCATTTATCTTTCATCAAATATTTTTCTGATTTTCTTATTGATGTCGTTATACTTCCAAAATTTAATCATGCTTTTCTGTGTAAAAATATGTGTAGTGAATACCATACACATTTCATATAATGGGTGATTATGTTTTTTAATATATTAATATTTTTCAACAGAATTACATGTTTTTATACAATACTCCATAGTTTTGGAATTAAATATAATGATGAATTAATTCATGTATTATGATATATGGAACACATAATATTGTGAATGAATTGAAAGTGATATATATGCCAATAATTATATAGTCCTCCAATGATTTGGTAAATGTTTAGCCCCATGATACTTTATGTTGGGATAATGAGTGAACCTGAGTCCTTTATGGTACATTTCATTTCATGATTTTTTGGTAGTTTTCCTTAATGTATGTTTATAAAGTAATATTTTACATTATTACCACATTTACCTTGTGAAATTTTTATGATTATCATGCTATAATATGTCTCATTGTTTATGTTTATGATTCATACAATCTTTATTCCCTATTGATATACCTATTTCCAAAAATTATTATTCTTTAAAATTTATTCCATGTTCATTCTCATATTGGTGTTTATAGATCACAACTTTTTTATATATATCCCATGGTTATCCTTTGTTATTTTAAGTGTGAACATGCTGAGTAAGTTTTCAATAAAAATGATATTTTCCTATTTTTTATTTATATGTTTTTAACTAATTTACAAATAAACTACACTTCTATATCTTCTAGGATGTATTATGTGTTCATTTATATAATAAATCATGTATAAATGTGAAATAAATATAAGGTTTTTTAGAGTTAGTATAAGAGGAAAAGTTTAGACTTTTTTGATTATGATTAGAAAACACTAGAAAATATTTAGAGAAAAGACTAAGTGTGAGAAAATATCACAAAAAATGGTATGTATTGAGTATGTAGTTTATATGGGAACTAAATTCATTTTTGGATACTACATTTGAATATAGTTCTGACACAATTTGACATAGGGGATAACAACATCGCAAAGGTGTGTTGGGCCTGACTGAGCATTACCTGGTACTAGAAAACGGTATTTTCAACACAAATTGTTTGAAACTCATAAGGTATATACATTGGTAAATTGATATTCTCATTACAAACTAATATTACATGAACAATTATTAGCAAAATAATATATGTTAGAAAAAGTATCATGGGTAACATATATGGTTGCCATGATAATTTATAAGTTAAGAAAATAATTAAAATTTATATGATATACCATTTTTTATTTGGATTTCGCTTTACATTTATAATGTTTTAAAATTAAACATCGCTAATGTTTATTTTTTCTATACAATGTAGGAAAATATGAGGAATCTGGTAAAAAAATGAAGGTCTTGGAAAATTTTCTAATTTACCCCAATGAGAATCCCAACCTAATGGGAGAACGATTCAAAACCATTGTGAAAATTCTCTCTCAACTAGTTTAGGTATCTAATAGAATACTGGATCTGGAAGAGTACCTAGAGACCCCTAATTATGAACAAGATTCAATTGAGTTAATTCTGTGACAATGGTCTCAGAATTTTAATGGATCATCTAATCACTTTATTTTTAAACAATAGATCAACTCCACTAAGAAGATATATCCAACATTCAATATTATGCTGAAGAGATGGTTCAAGTATAATTTTATAATATGAGTGGAGAAATTTTTCTATAGTAGAAATTGATCAAGAATGTGAATCCTAAAAAAATATTTAATATATGGGGTGGATGGAATTTTGAAAAATGTTTTCCGGTAAATATTTTCCTTGCACTCT
The DNA here is from genome assembly GCA_963277665.1 of Viscum album. NCBI lineage: Eukaryota > Viridiplantae > Streptophyta > Magnoliopsida > Santalales > Viscaceae > Viscum > Viscum album. Next base: position 650,638,774 of record OY728138.1, on the reverse strand, counting down.
CTATCATAAAATTAAAGTTTATATCTTTTCCTTTATGAAAAAGAAAAAAAATCTATTAGGGTGTATAATGAAAACATCACAATACATTAATGATTCTCGTAACTATTTATCATTACCCCCAAATACAATGTTGGCCACTACTTTTGTGGGATATAACTTAGAGAATGAAAATCCATGGATATCCATGAATTTGATAGTTATGTGAAAATCATATGATGTTCCATCAAATTTGAAATGGAAATCGATGAGTCTCATGGGTATAATACTGTTAATAACTATAAAATTTTGTTAAATTCTTGATGTCTGATGATGAAATATAGTGGTTCAAAGATATTTAAACAGCCCACATATCGAAGATTAAGAAAGGAGTGCCTTCAGAATTGGATAAGGTGGACAAGAAAATAATTTAGGTGTAGGGTGGAAGGGAACATTTCCAGTGATTCCTGATAGGAGAAACCCACTAATAAAGTATAGGATATGTATGGTCGATTAAACCATTAGTGTATTTTTCATTACTTCACCTTCAAAGATCCAAGGAACATTTCAAACTAACAAACTAAGCCATGAGTTTTCTATAACAACCGTAAAACTCCATGTTGACAAGGGTGGGATTTTCTCATCACAACTTTTGAGAAGTATCCTAATAGTGAAGTGAGGATAGGTCCACTAGTTGTTCATTAATGGATTGGGAGAATGATTTTTTAATATGGATCTATGAATTCTTCCATATCATGAATGTTTAGTAGAACTATTCAAATATCACCACATAGCCTAGAAGTGGAGTTTTTGTTGAAAATGATGAATGTTAATTTATTTCATACTGAGTATATAACTCCATAGTTGACTAAAAATGTGGGTTTAGCTTCATATACAAGCTTTTCATCCTCCCCTTAGTAGGATTTGATGAAATTTTGGGTAAATTTTTTCTTTTCCAATATAGATCCAACATAAATTTTTTTGTTAAGTAAATCTCTATCACTATTGAAAATAAACCCATGATTTTAGATTAGTTAATAGAGGACGATGAATCTTATTTAGCACCAACCTTAGAAGCGACATATTATTTTTCTATAAGTAAAATTATCTAGATAAAATGTTTATTTCAATGAAAAACATCATACTTGAAGACATACTTGTTGTGAGGGAATACACTGATGTATTTTTTGTTCAATTCTATAGTCTTTATCCAAGATGAGAGGTTAAAATTTCAATCTAGATTATTATAGGGGAATTACCATTATCCAATACTCCATGTAGTATCTCTATTTTGGAAATTTTCGAGATAATGAAACAACTAGAAGATAATATAGGTAACGTTTTCATACTCCCAAGTGCTTCACTCTGGTTTTCACTAGTCCTCTTCATCATGAAGATTTATGGTCCAATTTGACTTTTCATTTATTTTCCTGAGCTAAAAAAGATAATGATAACGAACAAGTATCATCATCCACATATTGATGAATTTTTCAATAATATATGTGGAGCACAATACTTGTACATGTTGGATCTAGTATTGGGATATTTCCATGTTGGGGTGAAGATGGATGAAATTCCCAATACTTATTTTCATATGGGGTATTGGAAATATGAGTTCATAGTAATGAATTTTGGGCTCACTAATGTTATTGAAATCATCACATAGTAGATGAAAATAGTGTTTAGTGATTAGATAAACAAATTTTTGGTATTATTTATATATGATATTCTAATATAGTCCCAAAAATGAAGGATAATTAGGAGCATCTTTACTTTATGCTAAAGAACATGAAAATGGAAAATATTTATGTAAAATAAAAAAATGATTTATAGTTGGAGGAAGTCCCATTCTTGGGACATATCATCATAAGAAATGGGATATTTTTTGATCCTTCATTTATTGAAAAAAAATTGATGGGTGGTCATGGAAAACATATAATATAGATATCCATAGATTCCATGGATTAGATTGGTATTATAGATGATTTGTGAGAAATTGATAATGATTTTCAGACCCACTAACCAATATAACTCGATAAGGATTAAAATTTTATTTGAATAATGAGTGTAATGATAGATTTAAGGAACCTAAATGGAGTTTTATCATTCGGTATGTACTCACACTACCCAGAACTAGAGAATTTTTTATAGTATTCAGAGGTTCATTAATGATGTTATTGTGTTGTGTGTCAAAAAAATCACCAATTCATGTCATTTGCATCAAGGAAGATGAAATTTCAAAGCCAAAACTACCCAATGAATGATCTGGAGCATGTTACAATAATTCTATCTTTGAAAATATGGATTAATTATCTCTTTGAGGAGAATAACGATATATTTTTTGATCACAAAATCCTTCTGTATATATTAACATAGAATGTGATAAATATGCACCAAAAATCATGGTCATAGATGTTTGAGGAATATGACTTATCAAGACACTACAATCCTTGGAATGTGATTAAAGTGAAAGACATTCTAAATATAAAGGATAAAAAAATTCAACAATTGATGAAAATTGAGAAGGGTATGATCATATTGTATTTGAAAAGGATATTCATGGGAATCATAATGGACAGAACATAATAAATATATTAAATAATTATTCCACAACTATACCTTCTGAAAATGATAATGGATGATTAGGGAAATGATGTGGGAATTCAGTAGAATGTGGAAACTAAAAGAAAATGTAAATACTCAGAGTGCATTTTTAATGAAGACGGTGTTGTATGATTTAGGACACAACTATGTGAACCATAAAATATTGAGTTAAATTATAATCTTTTGGATAATGGACATCATTATACCTTCCCTATTCATCTCGGAATCTGAAATACGTAAGGAGATCTCTAAGAGAACTACTGGTGGGAATATATAAAGTTGGTTATCATGGAGTATACAACAAGATGAATTTTATGTTATAAAGTGAAAGTGTAAATGATAAAATACAAGGTGCTGATACAAAAAATTAACTATACCAACATTGAAATGGAAAAACATCACCATAGATTTTGTCATGTGTCGTCCGAAGACGTCAAGATGGAATAATTCTATCTAGGTTGTGGGGGATCTTCTTATAATGAAAACTCACTTTATATCATTTCTTAAGGAATAATAATCGGATAAATATGCACAAAAATACATTAGATAAGTGGTGAGGCTTCAGGGAGTAACACTATCAATTATATCTATTTGAGATTAATTATTTACATCTATGTAAAGGAAGAGTGTCTAACATGATCTTAAAACTAAGACAATAATTAGCATGTATTACCACCCTACAAATAATTAACACACTGAATGGACTATCCAGACACTTCAAGAAAAGTTGAGAGCATGCTCAATTATGTAAATTTGAGAATGGGACCAACTACATTAGGGAAAAAAATTATGGGAGAAGTTAAAACTCATAAATATCACAACCCAAACAATATTAAATGAACCACCCCATGAAAGAATCGCCATCACACCCCTTAACCTTACGACGTTTATTGTTGTATATAAGAAATTTGTGTCAAGAAATTATAAATATGAGTATTTAAAATATTTTTTAAAAAATAACGAATATATTTTCATCCTTCCATTGTAACATTATAAATGGTTTTTATTTTGATAGAATAAAGCATAAAAAATATATTTCGATTATTTTTAAATTAAATGAAGAAATTTATTTTTATGATTTAATAGACTTATGATATAAATATTATTTTAATAAAATATTATTATTAAATAATGTTTAACAAATATAAGTTATCATATAACTTTTATGAATCAAAATATAATTTTTCTATGGCTTTGAAAACTATTATGGAAAGAAACCCAATATTTATCATCAAATTTTTTTCATATTTTTAAAATTGAAATTGAATATAAATATAATTTTTTTGATGAAATGAATAATATTATTGAATCATAAAATTTAAAATATCAAACGATTTATTTTTCATAATTTTTAGAGACACTCGATTATTTGGTTAGAAATTCGACACCGTATAAATTTACAGTTTGTATTAAGACATCATAATGCCCCCAAAGTGATGTAATAAATATTTTAAAGTGTATAAAACAAAATATTAATTTTAATATTA